>CM059453.1:3211526-3811526 GCA_030390025.1 Squalus acanthias | reverse complement strand
CAAACCATCGAGTGTTCTGTCCCAATTATTGAACCGCGAGAGAGATCGTGATCTTTTACTTCCTAACTCCAATAATATTCAAGTGAACATCTTTAAATATCTCCCACATTCCAGCATTAAAACTGCTTGTTAATAATCACATTCTTCTGGTCCCATCCTCAAAACCATCACGGTGCAAAGAATATTTCATCAACTTTTCCCAAACAAATACAACATCTGGTCCCGCTCCTTATGCAGGTCTCTATTGGAAGATTTATACCGTATTCGGTTATATTTCTGTTCCAAACTATAATCATGTACATTATCCTTTAAAACAAAGCTTTCCAACAACACGCTGGCCCACCAGAAACAAGTACTGAGGTTAATATTAATGCAGCAGGAACATATTTTTCACAAATATTTATTTTGCAGCCCGAGTATCGAACGTGGGAATCAGTATCAGTCCAGCGAAGGACATATATACTGAAAATGTAGATGACGTGACTCTGAAATGTTCAGCAACGGGAACTGATCCCACCTATTCCTGGAACTACGATGGGAAGCCTTTACTGGAGAATCCGCGGTACACACTTTCTGCAGATAACAGCAGCCTGTCAATCAGACCAGTGAAAACAACTGACAGCAAAGAGTTTGTCTGCACAGCAAGCAACGCTGTGAGTAACGCTCAAGGCAAAGCGGTGACTTTAAAGATTTTCGGTAAGTGGGAAAATATTAGACTTTGGCAATAGATTCAAAGCAGCCTTTTAAGAAAATAAGAATTAGGAGCAGGAATCGGCCATTCGGCCCCTCGAGCCTGCTCCGCCATTTAATAAGATCATGGCTGATCTTCTACATCAACACCATTTTCCCGCCCTATCTCAATATCCCTCGATTCCCCTCGAGTCCAAAAATCTATCTATCTCAGCCTTGAATGTACTCAGCGATTCAACATCCGCAGCCCGCTGGGGTAGAGAATTCCAAAGATTTGCAAACCTCTGAGTGAAAAAATTCCTCCTCATCTCAGTCTTAAATGGCCGACCCCTTATTCTGAGACTATGCCCCCTAGTTCTCGACTCTCCAGCCAGGGGAAACAACTTCTCCGCTTTACGCTGTCAATCCCCGTCAGAATCTTATGTGTTTCAATGAGATCACCTCTCTTTCTTCTAAACTCCAGAGTGTATAGGCCCAATCGATCCAATCTCTCCTCATAGGATAGCCCTCTCATCCCAGGGATCTAGTGAACCTTCGTTACAGCGCCTCAAAGGCAAGTATATCCCTCCTCAGATAAGGCAACCAAAACTATGCACAGTACTCCAGGTGTGGTCTCACCAAAGCCCTGTACATCAGAGTGCCTTTCTGCAGATCAGTCGGAAAGAGTATAATAAAGTTACTGTCTTGTACCTGCGATTCGGTCCATTAATAGCCCTGCTAAATGAACACAGATTGAGTATCAGTCCAGCGGCAGTGATATTTTCAAAAGCTGAAAAGTGCATCAATCTTTACGATCAGAAGGCTGATCAGTTCTGTAAATAATGCACACAAGCAGTAAATTTAGGAGTGATCGTTCGCCCGTCTTCCAACCTTACTCATGCCAGTGTGCGGGGTAGGGGTTAATCACAGCGGATTGGGATCCTATTCTCACCAGTGATCAGAAGCTGAAGAATGTCCGGGTAGGGATCTGACAAGTTACACCGGCCGACCTCTCTCTGGACTTCACGACTCAATGTCCTCCTACCCGCAGCCCTTCCACCCTGAGTAAATCCAGTAGTGTAATAATACTGTTTAATTTAAATTGACTTCAATATTCTATACTTATCCTGCCCATTAAAATATAGAACCTAATTTTAGGGGTGACAGTTCCAGTCACATTTGTGAGCAACATTTACTTAACGATTTCCATATTTAATTTATTGTAATAATTTGAACTATACTGAAGGCTCTTTCTCTCAAAAGGCTTTCAAAGTACTTTTGAGTTAACGTAACTGTAGAGAATAGACAGAAGACAATTTTAATACCAGTAGCATGTGATCACACCTAGTATTCCTTTTGCTTTGTAAGAATATCAATGTGTAGTTGTCCACCTCTTTGTTAGGATGAGATTCATTGACAGATACAGAGTCCTGGGAATCTGCCTCTTTAGCATGTCAATATGTTAAGTAATGTTTGTGTTTTGTGCCTTTCGCTGTGTTCTGCCCAGGTTTGAAGGTGGTAGGACAACTTCTGATTGTTTCGATATGGGGCACTGGCCCCTCTACTGGGGAAAGAGGGAGCTGTTCGGTTGGAACGGTCTCCACTTGAACCGGGCTGGCATCAGTGTTCTGGCGAATCGAATAAATGGGGCTGCAGATAGGGCTTTAAACTAAAAAGTGGGATGGGGGGGGGGCGGTCAGGTGAGGAGAAATTTAGAAATCTAAAGAGAAAAGTCAAGGCAATGGAGCACTGTAGCGATTTGGGTAAAGATAAGTAGAGTGTGACAGGAGGAGACAGAGGGGGAAAAAATCGTCTTCGCCTGCAAAGTAACCGGTGACCCCAGCAAGGTTCACCGGCAACTGCAGTTAACGGTTGATAGAAATGGCCACAGTGCTAATCGAGCGAAATGTGTCTGGGGGGCATGGAGATAGGTGGCGCAGTGCTTAGCTGCAATGCAACGCCGTCCTGGTGACGTTGCTGGAGGGATCCAGGACGAAGTTCCTGTCCAGGTGCGGCATTGCAGCTTCCCACAGCTTCTGAGCAAGTTGTGGAGCTCGCAGGGGATTGTGGGTAATGAAGAGGTCTGAGAATTAAAGGGGCCAATCACTCTGAACCAACACACAACAAATGTAGTGAATCAATACATTGTTCAGCCCTTTCTTCCTTTTAAGAAATATTCAATATTTTAAAGAAGTTCCAAATGTGAATATTCAGCTGTTAAAGATGAATTACCTTCCTAACCTCAAAACTGCCTCAGCGCTAACACAAATGGCTCAGCAAGCCAAGGAAGGGGCACCAAGGTTCTCACATGCAGCAGTCCAACTTTGTGCAGGGGGGTCAAAACTGCAAAAGTGGTCCTCTACCCACGGGAGCCAGGAGGCCCTCCAGAAAGAACGATGTGCGACCACATCACTGAGGACATCACTGCCAGCAGTGTCGCCCCCACCACCTGGCTCTTGTGCCCAGAGAAGTTTCATCACCTCAGACACTGGTCAAGGTCAATGAATGCATCTTCAAAAGCCGTCACCTACCAACTGTGCAACTAGTCTCACACACTGCTCAATGCACAACTGCCACCCCGCACCGCCCCCCCACCCCCCATCACTCACCTACCAACATTCTGCACCAATCACGAGTCACATCTCCCATTCCTAGACTCACCTCACCCTCTTGGAGGAGACGGAGCAGACCATTTTTGGAAGGGGCATGTTTAAGCCATTGGCCAGCGGCGGGGCTGCAAGGATACAAAATGCGGGTGTCCTCGTACGTTATCCTCCTTCTGGTATGCACCTCTCGCTTTCCCGCCCACCCGTCAGTACAACTCCGCCATTGTGCCTTCCTCATTTCACACACCCAAGAAATGCAGCCTGCCCAGCCATTGCGTCAACACGAAAAGGCAGCCTGCCCAGCCACTGGGACTGCAGGCAGATGATTCCATCACGGATATCCCGGCCACAAAGGGGCTGTCTGGGATGCATCCTTCCACCTGATTCCTCCTCTTCAGCTTCCTCCTCTTCCACGTCATCCTCTACCCTCTGCAAGCGCATGCTGTAAATTTGATATTATAGCATAAAATGCTGGACATACTCTGTTGGTCAGGCAGCATGTCGACCTGAGACGTGAATTCAGTTTCTTTCTCCATGCATGTTGTGTGACCTGCTGAGATTTCGCAGCATTTTCTGTCTTCTCAAAGGCCTTCATTTACCATCCGAGCCCTTGCAACTGTCCAGCAGCACTGCCTACACACTTAAAAAAACTTTTCACATCTATTGCAGCAAGCCAACATTTCAATAAAATAAAAAAATCAGTGCAAATCCTTAAATTCAAACTTACCTGAATTATGTGTGTGTCCCATTAAGAGCTGCAGACATCGCCACTGTCAGCCACTGTCAGTCTGCTTGCACATTAGGTTACCTGGTGTGCTTAGGCCCCAAGCGTTGAATTCAGCGCTTGGATCAAAGTTCGTGTTGGTGACGTTAAGTCGGCATTACATGACGATTGATGTCACCACGCCACCATTTTTTTGCAGGGCACTGCCAGTTAACAGCAGCGCAAAGAGGAAGAGGAATATGGTGGCTGCCGCGGAAACTGCCACCAGCTGGCGAAAGAGTTACGGCCACCATTTTATCATCATTTCATGGCGCTTCATGAGTGGCGGTAAACACATGAATTTCTCACCCAGAGAGTTTAACGGTAAAAGTGCATCAGTGAATAAGGCGAAAGCAAAGAATAATGGTAAAAAGTCAAAATTAAAGGCTCTTTATCTGAATGCATGAAGCATTCATAACAAGATAGATGAGTTAGTGGAACAAGTAGCGATAAATGGTTTTGAGCTAATAGACATTACAGAGACGTGGTTGCAAGGTGACCAAGGTTGGGAACTAAGTATTCCAGGGTACTTGACGATTAGAAAAGACAAGCAGACTGGAACAGGAGGTGAGGAGGAGGGGTAACCCTGATAATAAAGGATAACCTAAGGAAAGTAATTAGGAATGACCATGGCTCGGAACATCAGGAAGTAGAATCAGTATGGGTGGAGATAAGAAATAACAAGGGACAGAAAACACTGGTGGGAGTAGTATATCGGCCTCCAAACAGTAGCTATACCGTTGGACAGAGTATTAATCAACAAATAACAGGAGCTTCTAACAACTAATCATTTAGTGTCCTCTGCCTGCACACGAACATTCCCATTTTGCTCTCGAATCGGCCCACCCTTCCTTTGACTACACTTTTACTGTTTTTTATATTCGCTTATGGGATCTGGGCGACACTGGCAAGGCCAGCATTTATTGCCCATCCCTAGTTGCCCTTGAGAAGGTGGTGGTGAGCTGCTTTCTTGAACCGCTGCAGTCCGTGTGGTGAAGGTACTCCCACAGTGCTGTTAGGTAGGGAGTTCCAGGATTTTGACCCAGCGACGATGAAGGATCGGCCATATACTTCTAAGTCAGGATGGTGTGTGACTTGGAGGGGAACTTGGAGATGGTGGTGTTCCCATGCGCCTGTTGCCCTTGTCCTAGTTGGAAGAGGTCGTGGGTTTGGGAGGTGCTGCCGAAGAAGACTTGGCGAGTTGCTGCAGTGCAACTTGTAGATGGTGCTCATTGCAGCCACGGTACACTGCTGGTGGAGGGAGTGAATGTTTAAGATGGTGGATGGGGTGCCGATCAAGTGGGCTGCTTTGTCCTGCATGGTGTCGAGCTTCTTTGTTGTTGGAGCTGCACTCATCCAGGCAAGTGGAGAGTATTCCATCACACTCCTTACTTGTGCCTTGTCGATGGTGGAAAGGCTTTATTACTCTTTACATGTTCATCAAAGATTTAGCGTTCTCTTTCTGCTACGTTTGCTAATGAGAAAAATGTAAACTTTGCCCCTCTCAGTCCCTTTCTCAGTTCTCCTCTGCACTTTTTGCATTCGGCTTCATTCACTTCTGCAATATGGACCTGAAGTTTATCATAACCTCTTTTTCCTGTAATTTTAATCTCAGTTTCTTTCGTCACCCAGGGATCCCGACCTTTGGACGCCGTTGCTTCCCCCCTCGTGGGAATGTGTTTAGTCTGCACCCGAACTATCTCCTCCTTGTAGGCCTCCAACTGCTCTACTTCATTTCCCAGGACTAGATGCAGTACCGCTTCCTTCCTCGTTGGGTGGGAAACACACTGATTAAGAAAGTTCTCCTGTACACATTTCAGCATTGTCCACCCTGCCACACACTCCCACACACGCACACCCTTGCCCTTTGCACTGTCTTTGTACTGCAGTATGTGTCAGGATAATTGAAGTTCCCCATTACCACGACTCAATTGTTCTCACATCTTTCCGAAATTTGCTTGCAGTTTTGCTCCTCCATCTCCTTCCCACTCTTTGCGGTCGAAAGTACACACCCAGCAGCACAACAGCTCCTCTTCTGCTTCTAACGCTACCCAAATAGATTCTGCCCCAGAGCCGTCATCACCCCTTTCCAGTACTGTAACTGTATCTTCGATCAGTACTGATAACCCCCTCTCCTTTTTCGTTCCCTATCCGTCTATTGTAGTTACATCAAAAGCAAAGCTAAATGTGATGTAAATGTCAAAGCTCCCCATGACATTTTCCTGTATTCATTTTTTTTACAGCTCGGATATCCAATGTGAGTGTCAGTATAAGTCCAACGTCAGTTGGATCTGTGGAGGATAAAGATACTGTGACCCTGAAGTGTGCAGCCGGGGGAACCACCCCAACCTACTCCTGGAGCGCTGCTGAAAAACCTTTACCGGAAAACCCACGATATACACTTTCTGCAGATCACAGCGGCCTGACAGTCAAACCCGTGCTCAGATCCGACAGTGAAGGGTTAATCTGCATAGCCACGAATGCCGTGAGCAGTGATCGCAGCACGGCAGTCAATTTAACGATTTACTGTGAGTAAATTCAAATAATGCCATTAAAAGTCGATGAAACTATATTAAAAAATCGGAAATAAAACAAAACATTTAATTCACATACTGTAGAAACTGCACCATTTATTTAGATTACCGTTCCGACTGGAAGATAGGAAGAACACAAGTTGGTGGCAACTGAATACTTCTTTTGATCACAGAATCATAGACATTTACGGCACAGAAGGAGGCCATTCGGCCCATCGTGTCTGTGCCGGCCGAAAAAGAGCTATCGAGCCTAATCCCACTTTCCAGCTCTTGGTCCGTATCCCTGTAGGCTAGGGCACTTCAAGTGCATATGCAAGTACGTTTTAAATGTGATGAGGGTTTCTGCCTCTACCACCCTTTCAGCCAGTGAGTTCCAGATCCCCCACCACCCTCTGGGTGAAAAAAGTTCTCCGCTGTCCTGTTGCTCGACCAGCAGTGCTTAAATTTATCTTAAGCGAATGTGAATGAAGAGCTGTTTGAATGTTTTGTTGTGTCGGTTCTATTATGGGTTGAAGAAATGTTAGCAATGTTAATCTGGGTAATTTTAGAAATTGGCTTTGGGTGGGTGCGCCACGCCTGATCTTCAGTTCCATTGAGGGGAATTGTAGTGTAAGGGGCGGCCCATGTGCCTTACACTCCGCCCAAATTTCTTTTCCATTCAATCCACCAGAGTATAACACGGGCCACCGATTTGCCATCGCCCGCTTTCCACTACGGCCCAGGACAAATTTCTACCTATTTACGTTCCTCACCGATTTTCATCTGCCTGTTATCTATCTATCTGCAATAATCCCATCGCTATTTCCAATTTAGATGGACCCGACTCTGCCCAGACAAGTACCACTGCCGAGCGGTGCGGTAGCAAATACCCGGGACAGTATTGTGTGAAGGAAGGGGCTGCAGTGACTCTGCTCTGTCAGACTCAGTCTGTTCCAGACTGTAACTACACCTGGCTGCACAATGGAGACACAACGGGCAAAAAACCCACTCATGTGATACAAAGCGCGGCGTTCAGCAACACTGGGAATTATACCTGCTTTGCAGAGAACAGTTATACCAAGAAAAGCAACGATTCAGTCGTTTCAATCCTTGTATACAGTAAGTTAGTTGACAAGGACCATGCTTCTTCCTCGTAGTTGCATGTTACGTTGGGAGGTTTTGTGTATCTAACACACTCTCTCTCTCTGCTTCTCTCTATCTCCCTCTCTCTCCCTCTCTGTGTCTCTCTGTCACTCTCCCTCTATCAGTAGGCTGTGATCTGGAGGATCGAGTGCACTAACTTTGAATGGTTTTGATGTATAATAATCTGTCCTTCGGAGGCAAAGGAGAACATTGAACTTAACTCACCAGTTCCTCACCCAAAGTAATAAACCTTAAGGGTTTCCGGTATTTAAGACTCAGCATGATATTTCTTACATCTTCAATTACGACAAGACGCTTGTCTGACCCGCCTCTTTTGCATTTCTTTGCTTCAATTTCCCCTTTATGAAGTCATGTGTAGCTTGTGGTCTCTCCTATATCCAGAATGCTCCCAGCTTATGTTTTAATGTTAGGTGAGTGAGCTGGATTGCCTGTGTATTTTCATGGAATCAGTGAGTCTTCAGCACAAAAGGGGGCCCACTCGCACCAGGGCGCTTTGCTTGTTCTCTGTCCCAAAGCCCTACTCGTTCCCAGTGATACTTTTTTTCTTTATCATATATTCAGTCTCTCTCTTTTTAACAGTTACTGTGGATTTGCTTCCACTACTGTTTCTGGCATTGCATGGCACAACAACGCTCCATGTAACACAAAAATAACCCAACTTCCCAATTTGGAAACACCTTTAAGCTAACGGCCTCTGATTGACGACTTCTTCACCACAACAACACCAATAACAACTTGTATTTATATTTAATTAGCACCTTTAACATAGTAAAATACCCCAAGGCGCTTCACAGGAGCGTTATATAACAAAATTTGACACCGAGCCACATAAGGAGATATTATGGCAGGTGACCAAAAGCTTGGTCAAAGAGGTAGGTTTTAAGGTGCGTCTTAAGGGAGGAAAGAACGGTAGCGAGGCGGAGAGGTGTAGGGCGGGAACTCCGGAGTTTCGGCCCCAGGCAGCTGAAGGCACGACCGTCAATGGTTGAGCGATTATAATCAGGAATGCTCAAACAGGCCAGAATTAGAGGCACGCAGATATCTCGGGGTGGGGTGGGGGGGGGGGGGGCGGTTGTGGGGTTGGAGGAGATGACATAGATGGGGAGAGGCTAAACCATGGAGGAATTTGAAAAGAAGGATCTGAATTTTAAAATCGAGGCGTTGCTTAACCGGCAGCCATTGAAGGTCAGCGAGCAGAGGTGTGATGGGTGAACGGGACTTGGTGCGAGTTCGAACACGGGCGGCAGAGTTACAGATGACCTCAAGTTAACGTAGGGTAGAATGTCGGAGGCCAGCCGGAGGAAATAGTTTCCCCCCTTGTGTAAGATTATAGTCAATTTACTTAATAATTTGTCTATTAACATTTATTTGCTTTATACACACATATATATATATATATATATATATATATATATATATACATATATATACATGCAGTTACTAACTTGTTTATTAACACTTACACACACACGCACACACACACACACACATATATATATATAGATGCCATTAGAATTAGCTTACTTGGCAAAGTAACCAGCTTAGCGAAAAGAGTGATGGGAAAAAGAATGATGAGCTTGACATTTTTATCAGAGTAGACTGTAGCTGAACAAAACACAGTGAAAAGGCATGAAGTCACATACCTTGAACAGAGAGGAGTTTAATAAGTTGAGTAAAACAAGCCGTAGCTGGGGAGGGAATCTATGCAACCATAGGAACCAGACTGATGAGGGAGTTTCACTGAATAGATAAGAAGGGGAGCGTGAGCCACAAATAACATCTCTGGAAATAGGTATTCTTCAGTGGAAAGTAACAGAAGGTGAGGGACGGTGTGAGATCAGAGGAGCAGTGAGAGGGCCTATCAGGGGAGGATGAGAAGTTGAGTGACAGATTCGGGTCAAGCTCCATAGATTTGAATTGAAAGAAATGGTATAAGAAAGGGACACCAGTAGGGTTTAAGTGTAGAAGAAGACTGAGGAGGATTCAAGTAAATCTCGGAGACACTCAGAGGCGAATACGGGCCCGAGGCACGGCCAGATGGTTGCAGACAATTCTTACCGTGACTTTTACCCAAGGAATAAACGGGGTACTTTAACTCGTAATTTTACCTTGTAAATTCTGCTTACGATACAGTAATTACATTGATTCTTGCTTGTGCTCAGTAAACTATTAACCATTGCCACCAATATGGGTCAATGTCGAGCCATTTGGCATCAAAGATCTCACAAAGAGATTCTTGCAACAGTTAAATTATCAGAACGATTCATTATTGTGAACTCCTCCTCCAGATCTCCTCTTACCCTTTTCATTTCAGCTTGATGTGCTCCGAGTTCATCTTCAGCGCAGAGTCTGAGGCATTGAGACAAACGACTGCACGCAACTGTGGAAACCTGTATTCGGTCCCATCAAAAGTCACATTTCTTTAAATTAAAGGAAGCAAAAAGCATGATCAATGAACGAAGATTATTTTTTGTCCTGCGCACAGAGCAACCTTCAGAACAGATCACGTGTGATGCCACAGACAGAGGAGACCAATTGGACTTGTGCTGCTCCTGGGCGGGTGGGGTACCGAACACTACCATTGCGCTCACGGTTGACTCGGTCACTCTAACTGGATCAAACGAACAACGTTACACCATTGGAAAGAAATATCTCAACACACCAATGGAACTACTGTGCACCGGACAGCACGTAATCTCCGCAGGGACTTGTAGATTGGCTTTGGGTGAGTAAAACAAAATTCTGTTTTTTGTTATTATATGAATTTGTGCATTATGATGGCGCGCGCGCACACACCTATATATATATGTGTATATATTCACACGTGTGTGTACAATGCTGTTACATATGCTAGTTAAATCAACTCATTCTCATAAATACTTTTTCTTTGTTGGGTTGTCGGATGGAGCCTGTGGTATGTTTAGAATGAAATCTAGTTCGTCAGAAAAGAAACGTGTGGGGATCCAATCTCCACATGTGCTGCGAGTATAATTCGCCTGTAAATAGTTATAACAGGATTATCAGGCACTAGACAACCTGAATGGCCATGCTGTTGCCAAGCTAAACCAGATACGCCAATCAGAACCAGGTACCAACATATACCTAAGGGCTTTCAGGCATAGGCCAACTGCTCCAACAAGCTCAAATCATCACCCCTCTCCCCTAATTACTTCAGTATTAATTACCTGTCTTTCTTTGCTGATGTTCCTGCGTGTGATGACCTGTAACTATCCTTTCGCATTTTGCTCAGGAGACCAATGACATTTCAATCTGCTTATACCCTTGTGATTTACGTAGATGAACCGCAGCTCTCTTCACCCTCCGGGCCGCATTTGAACGTGGCTCTGAATGCCGACATTGCCTTAGACGTGTCGTTAACCAAGCGGGCGCGAGTCTCAGCTACCGAACTATTATCGGCGACCTTCGCCTGGTCGAAAGGGAACTCATCGATCACGGCGTCCGACACCAAGTTCACCATCACTTCAAACCGCACCTTCTCTCAATTAGCCATCAAGAGTTTTGAAACGGCGGATGGAGGGAAATACTCCTGCCTTGCGAGAAATGCAATTGGAGAGAAAGCCTTTGAATTTGAAGTGTATTTGGAAGGGCAAGGTGAGACACTGGAGCCAAAAGTGGCAATATCAGCATCCTACCTGCGTGCTGTGTAGCTCTCCTTAATGTAATGGGGTGAAATTGGTCCACACCATCAGATAGAAATGGTATCAAAGCGAATTGGCAGCCCTTTTTACTTCCTGCCCAAACCGTGACCTCGACCACCTTGGGCAGCAGGCGCATGGGAACACCACCACCTCCAAGGTCCCCTCCAAGTCACACACCATCCTGACTTGGAAATGTATCGCCGTTCCTTCATTCTCGTTGGGTCAACACCCTGGAACTCGCTCGCTAACAGCACTGTGGGAGTAACGTTACCACACGGACTGCAGCAGTTCAAGAAGGCGGCTCACCACCACCAAGGGCAATTCAGGGATGGGCAATAAATGCCGGCCTTGCCAGCGACGCCAACATCCCATGAATGAATTTTAAAATATCAGTTCCTTTGACTTCAATAAAACGGAATATAATATGTGTGTGTGTGTGTTGGGGGGAGGTGGGGAGGGGATGTAACAGGCAGCTGACGGGATACTGCAGCGTTACCGCCAAGACTGATTTCTACGCCGAAGTCTGGGAGTTCTTAATAAGAAAATGTGAGGTCTATTCTGGGGGAAGGAGAAAGTTGTATGTATGTGTCTGTGTGGGTGGTGGGAGGTGCGGGATGGGGATTAAGAAAAGCATATAGACGTCAACATTTCGCATACAGGAATCATTCGTGATGTTTACCAGGTACTTGCTTACCATAATATTCCATCCACTAACCCTGCGGAAAACTGCACGCAGTGCGCACTTTATTTTAAAATTTACCTTAATGTATGGAATTGCACCTCCAATTCTCTCGCAATCTGCTCATGATGTGGGAGGCCCGGATGGGAAAATTGGCTCCATTTCAGCGTGGCGTGCAAGGAGGCGGCGAGACAAATGATTTTGGAAGGAAATGCTAGAGGCAGGGACATAGCGACTGGAGTCTGGGCTTCCTACCGTAGGGTGAAGGGGGCATTGAAGAAAGAAAGAACTGGCATTGAGGTAGCGCCTGTTACGACCTTAGGATGTTCCCAAGTGCATCACAGGCAATGAGCTACTTTTGAAGACTAGCCAATGCTGTAAGATAGGGAAGCTCGGCAGTCAATCAGCAGTCAAGGTGCAGAGCTATTTGATGCAGCCTATGGTTGTGGGAGTACGGTTACGTTAGATGGACTGGGGCAATTGAGGGACTTAAAGAGGAGGACAAGCAGATGAAAGCCTATTTGGTGGGGAATGACTAGCATAGAATCCAGCTAAATATTCGATGTTGATGAAACTGTTTCCATGGCGATATTTAGAGGGAATAAATTACCGGATTTTCCGTTTAATGCTAATAATTATGCATTCATTTACTCATACTTCATTTAATATTGTTTTATACCTAAACTAAGAAAAAGCGCAGTAATTACTTTAATAAATTTGTGTCAAATTGATCATTACCAATCTGTCAATTAATACTAGGAAAATTTTGTCAACATTCCCTTAGTTCATATTCAGTCTGAGATTCACGGGGCCTTTTTAAAGTACAATAGCCCCATCTGCTAACTCCATCAGAGAAAGCTGGATGGTCCTAACACTGCATGGTTCCTACAAGGCTTGACTTACAATTGTAATGAGATATTATTGGGTTATTTTGCAGCAGTGAATATTGGACTCATAGTCGGAGCAACTCTTGGAACCATAGCTGGCGTGGCGATTTCATCATTTGTGGTATTTTGCATATACCGTAAGCGGACACGAGGTAAGTAATGAATGAAAAATGAAGTGCAATGAATGAATAATCAACGAATGAGTGAGCGAATATACCAGTAAAAATTACTCGAAGCAAATGTTCTATTGGTTTGTCTAAATTGCATGAAAAGAATCTGAATTGGGAATAAAACTACATCCCAGACACAGATCGCACTGGAACTTAATAAATGGTTACTTTTATTCTTCTAAACTATTTTGAAGGCGCCTGCGGAACTGGAGGAGCGAGACGCATAAATAACAGTGGGCTAGAAATTGCGTTCGGAGGCGTACCTCCTGCGTACGTCTCCGCCCTGTGAAAGAATTACGAAAGTACCTTCTGGCACCCAGGCTGTGAAGACTTGCGGTCTCAGGCCTCGAGGCAGAGGGCTGTGTAATGGGCCACGGATCCCAGGGAGGAAGGCGGGTCGGAAGCGTACCTGGGATCATGTGGGTCCGGTCCTCCAATCAATGAGCAGAATTCCATTGCAATCATTTACGAAGTGTATCCCCTACTGATGTGCAATGGAATCCCCATATGTAATAATCATACAATGTAGAGAATTACAATTTCACTCATAAGTTCCTTCATTGCAACAACCTCAATAAAAAATAATGTTTTGATAATTTTATACATCAGTAATAATTTAATCGGGGCCAATATTTCCATAAACTCGTTTAGTAACGTGTATGTGCTTAAATTAAGATGTAAACATGTTTAATTTAAGCCTTAGATATCCCCTTACACTGATGCAAGCAGGCCCTAAGCCAGCTTGCATCAACCATAAGACTTACATGAGCAATTGCTGGCCAGCCGCTGGGCAAATAGCCCAAACCTGCGCCAGCGATTGCTTTTTCGTACCCCACAAGGATGGCTTGTCAACGCGCATATTGACAGATTGCAACTTTCGGATTTCGCGCATGCGCAAGCGTAGGAGAAAATCCGGAACCTGCGGGGCATTTCAAAGGGAATTCGGCGGTGTACTCTGAGAGTACGCCATCACAGACACTGCAATTTCTGGGCCAATATTTCGACAAATTCGATCTGAAACAATTGCATGCTAAAATTCAACTTCTGTGGCAATGGATCAGCTGGTTGCTGTAATTGACACTAAACCGTTCACAAACAATATTTGTCTAAATCGTGTTTAGTATTGTCTGTAATTACTATTGAAATAATGCAAGCCATCTTAACAAATCATTCCAGGAAGTAAATATTGAACAAATCTCTCTTCGAAGGGGTCAATGACAAAAATGCGTGTCCCGTGCAACAATGAGCTATCAAGAACTCCAGCGCTCAGTGCTCTATTTATGGTGAATACAGTCATATCCCTAACAGGCCGCGGTGGGGCGCTAAAATTGTTGCTCTTGCCGCAGGATGGTGAAGGTGCAGCACAGGTTTGTGTTTCTGATTAGTGCTGGGCGCCTCTTTCAGGAGAATACACGCGTGTGCAGATCCGCTGCAGATAGTGTCAGGTCCCGGCTGCAATTGCGCCCTTTGGCCTCCAGGTTCAATTCCGATAAACAGCCACTTGGGTGAGATACTGGAGAGCTGCCAGGGTTCTGTTCAGTCATCTCCCCAGTGTGACTAAATGATTTGTACATAAGAAGAGAGGTATGCAATTTTACTCCACACTTCCAGTCATATTCCTCAATTTCCTTTTTTGCCAGAAACCTCAACGCGGTCTTCACTGAACACAGAGACAACTCCAAATCCCGATCGACACTATGAGGAAATATCAGCGCAGGTAAGAATTATGTTCGTTTGCAGTAACGAATTTAATAGGAATGTAGGAAATGCTAGAGACAAAATAAACAAAGTCTATGCAAATGTATTATTACCAATGGGTGATCCTGTATGGTTGTCAAAGCAACACCGGAAGCAGAGCGAAAGATGTTCCTTGGTTTCCTACTTCCAATCAAGTGTGCAAGAGTTCCTTTAAAACACCTTCACCGTTGGGCTCGAAATTGATTATGGGAAATCCACCCCCCCCCATATTCACGTTGTCGTGAACACAACCCGCCCAGGTGGCATCGTTCCACGCATACAAGATCTAACTTTGTCGGTTTTGTGATCTACAAATTGTAAAATGCTATCAATTTAATTTCTCTTCCCCATTTCTGCAGCTTTTCCGCCGAGGTTGAATTTTGTTCCGGAAATTCTATCGATACTGATTAATTATGTCAATTCTTTTCTAATTTTAAAGGTTTATTCGGCGGGAGACCCGTCAGAACATCATACATATGTGGTACGTTTGCAATCATTGAGTTGAATGGACTTCCGGAAAGCAGTATTTTCGCCCTTTATTAAATTCGAATTTCAAGCTCTGTGAGCAATCAGTGCAGTTTTCCTACAGTGAGAAATACGAGACACGGGAAAGTTGTTAGCAATGTGTTGAAAATCCGCCGCCTATTATAAGCGAATGGAATGGAATATCGACCAGGGTCAATTTTAGACGGCCGATGCGTCTCCGCCGGCGTCAAATTTCTATCCCATGGTGTCCGTTTCTCCAGACAAGGGAACTGAAAGTCTGATCAGCAACGCTTCTGCTGGGGTTCGGTGTAGGGTGACCAACGATTGGGCTGTCCACATGGCCGCGCTGGTCATGGTGGGGTTTGGGGGGCGGGGGTTGACCATTTGCTGGAAATCCGCGCTCGTGATTATATAATGAAATTCCGATGGATACTTGCATGACAATATAACATGAGGTGAATATAAGATAGTCACTTTTGAGCTTTATATTTGATAGGCAGAAAATAAATCAACTGCATTGGTAAGTATATGTTAGGCCATTGGTTGAAGGAAAGGCGAACAAAGGGATATGGGAACAGAACAGGTACTTCGAACGGCCTGTTTCCATTTTATAATTTCTATGCAATTCTTGTCTTACAGAACGTGCCGTGCAGTGGCGGTCCGCCCCAGATACCAGCACAACACATCTACCAGGTGAGATCTTCATTCATTGAGCACTTGTCTACCACAGAGTTAATTTGGTCCCAATCATACGTGTTTTAACTTTTATTTCCTTCCTACAGAGCATCATAAGAACATAAGAACATAAGAAATAGGAGCAGGAGTAGGCCATTCGGCCCTTCGAGCCCGCTCCGCCATTCAATGAAATCTTGGCTGAGCTTCTGCTTCAATTCCATTCACCGGCCTTATCGCCATATCCCTTGAGGCCCTTACTAGTCAGAACTCTAGCGACTTCTGATTTGAATATACCCAATAACTGAGCCTCCACAGCCCTCTGGGGTAGAGAATTCTAAAGATTCAGCACCCTCTGTGTGAAGAAATTTCTGCTCATCTCAGTCCTGAATGGCCTACCCTTTATCTTGAGGCTGTGGCCCCTGGTTGTAGAATCCCCTGCCAAGGGAAACATTCTCCCAGCATCCACCCTATGAAGCCCTGTATTTTTTTTGTATGCTTCAATGAGATCCCCTCTCATTCTTCTGAATTCAAGAGAATACAGGCCTAGTTTACTCAATCTCTTCTCATACGACAGTCCCGCCACATCAGGAATTAATCTCATGAACTTTCGTTGCACTCCCTCTGTGGCAATTATATCCTTCCTTAGGTAAGGGGACCAAAATTGTACACAGTACTCCAGGTGTGGTCTCAGCAAGGCCTTATATAATTGGAGTAAGACTTCTTTACTCCTGTACTCAAATCCCCTTGCAATGAAGGCCAGCATACCATTTGCCTTCCTAATGGCTTGCTGCACCTGAACATTCACTTTCAGTGACTCATGTACAATGACAACCAAGACCCTTTGAGCATCTGCATTCCCCAATCTTTCACCATTTATGAAATACTCTGTCTTTCTGTTTTTTCTACCAAAGTGGATAACTTCAGATTTATCCACATTATAATCCATCTGCCATGTTCTCGACCACTCACTGAGCCTGTCGAGATCCCCTTGAAGCCTCTTCACATCCTCTTCGCAACTGACACTGCCACCTAGCTTTGTGTCATCAGCAAATTTGGAAATGTTACATTTAGTCCTTGATCATTGATATAGATTGTGAATAGCTGGGGCCCAAGCACCGACCCTTGCGGTACCACACTAGTCACAGCCTGCCATCCTGAAAAAGACCCGTTTATCCCTACTCTTTGTTTTCTGTCTGTTAACCAATTCTCAATCCATGCTAATATAGTACCCCCAATTCCATGTGCCCTAATTTTGTTCACCAACCTCTTGTGTGGGACCTTATCGAAGGCCTTCTGAAAATCCAAATACACCACATCTACCCATTCCCCTTTGTCTACTCCACTAGTTATATCCTCAAAGAACTCCAATAGGTTTGTCAAACAGGACTTCCCTTTCATAAATCCATGTTGACTCTGCCCAAACTTACAATTAGTTTCTAAGTGCCCAGTTATTGCATCCTTTATAATAAATTACAGCATTTTTCCAACTACTTATGTGAGGCTAACAGGTCTGTAGTTCCCCGTTTTCTCTCTCCCTACTTTCTTAAATAGCGGGGTTACATTTGCTATCCTCCAATCTGCAGGAACCGTTCCAGAATCCATAGAATTTTGGAAGATGACAACCAATGCGTCTACTATCTCAATGGCCACCTCTTTCAAAACCCTAGGATGTAGGTCGTCCGGTCCTTGGGATTTATCAACTTTTAGTCCCATTAATTTTGCTAGTACTGTTTTCTTACTAATAATAATTTCTTTAAGTTCCTCATTCTCGCCACACCCTTGGTTTTCTCGTATTTCTGGGAGGTTTTTTGTTTCTTCCTCCATGAAGACAGAAACAAAGTATTTATTAATTTCCCCGCCATTTACTCATTCCCCATTATATATTCTTCCGTCTCTGACTGTAAAGGACCTACATTTACCATCGCCAGTCATTTCCTTTTCACATACCTATAGAAGTTTTTGCAATCCGTTTTTATATTTTTCGTTAGTTAGTGCTCATATTCCATTTTCCCTTTCTTTATCAATGTATTGGTCCCCCTTTGCTGATTTCTAAAACGATCCCAATCCTCAGGCTGACCGCTTTTTCTGGCAACTTTATAAGCTTCCTCCTTTGACTTAATAGTAGCTTTAATTTCTTTTGTTAGCCATGGTTGGATCACTTTTCCTTTTGGGTTTTTATGCACTAGAGGAATATATGTTTGTTGCAATTTATGCATTATTTCCTTGAATGTTCGCCATTGTATGTCCACCTTCAGACCTTTTAGTGTAGTCTCCCGATCTACCATGGCCAACTTGTCCCTCGTACGCATGTAGTTTCATTTGTTTAGATTGAAGAACTTAGTTTCAGATTGGACTACATCACTCTCAAACTTAATATAAAATTCAATCATATTATGGTCACTTGTCCCTAAAGACCCATTTACCACAAGATTATTGATTAGCCCTTTCTCATTACACAGTACCAGATCCAGAATAGCCTGTTCCCTGGTTGGTTCCTCCACATACTGATTCAGGAAACCATCTCGCATGCGTTCCAAGAATTCGTCCTCTACACCATTAGTGGTAATTTGATTTGCCCAGTCAATATGTAGATTAAAGTCCCCCATGACTACCGTATGCCCTTGTTACATGCACTTCTAATCTCTTGATTGATACTGTGCCCTACATTACCACTACTGTTTGGTGGCCTATACACAACTCCCACCAATGTTTTCTGCCCTTTGCTGTTTCTTAGCTTCACCCAAACTGATTCCAGTTCTACATCACGATCTGCCAAGCCTAGATCTTTTATCTCTACCGAACTGATCTCATCCCTTATTAACAGCGCTACGCCATCTCCTTTTCCTTTTTGTCTGTCCAAATAATGGGGACGTGCACTCGGATTTGACATGACAGTCAAACAGTTACACTTTAATAGCAAGAGTATGTCCTGCTCTAACTGTATACAGCACCTGTAGTCTCTCCGAGTTAGTTATTTCCATCAATGCTTCAACATCTCGATTTTAAGTGTAGGAAAACGCAAAGTCATCAAAACGACCAGCTGCAGGCCTGATTTATTGGTGCGGTAATCTCTATGGTCCTGAGATTACAAATTTGGACATCAGGTGCCAATGCTTCATTGGTCCCTCTGAAACGCTTCTCTCTGATAAGTAATGGGTCGCAAATATAGCCGACATCAATTTCAGGTTGATATCTCAGGCAAATTTCAAGGCTCCAAACAATCCCGCGGTGTTCTCGGATCTACTTTCGCCTTTTCAATGCGGGTAACATCTTAAATGATTTCCTTCAGAAGTCTTCCAAGCCTTAAGATTAGTTAAGGAATTATTCATTACCCAATGAACGCGTTATTGATTACACAATAGAAATACAGGAACATGAACATTATTAGGCCGTATAGCCCCTCTGGCCTGCTCCGCCATTCAATTAGATCACGGCTGATTTGTACATCTGCTCCATTTACCCCACCTTAGCTCCGCCTCGACACCCTCAGCTAACACACATCTATTGATCTCAGTCTTGAATGCCCCGATTGTTTCACAGCGTCCACAACCTTTTGGGGCAAATAATTTCTGATTTCTACAGCCCTTTGTGTTGAACCGTGCTTCCTAATTTCACTCCGGAACGGCCTAGCTCTACTGATATGATTATGCCCCTCGTCCTTGACTCCCCCACCCGATGAAATAGTACCTCCACATCTATCCTATCGAATCCTTTCAACATTTTCAACACCTCGATCAGTTCACTCCTCAATCTTCATACTCAAGGGAATACAAGCCAAGTTTATGCAACCTGTCCTCTGAATTTAAATCTCTAAGACCCGCCCATCTGAGATCTGTGCATGATACAGAGCCACACCTGAGAAACTCACTCCAGCCATGTGATATTTGAAGAGCAACTCCCATCAATAGATATCCATCAATATATACCACCATCAATAACAATGAAATAATGCAATGGTTTATTTGAGAGTTTACATGAGTATTAAGTTACAATCTACCCTAATAATATTGAGGTCATCCAATATTCGGCTGTCTGTGTCAGAACTCGCACCAAGTCCCGTTCACCCATCTCCCCTGTGCTCGCTGACCTGCATTGGCTCCCGGTTAAACAACGCCTCGATTTCAAAATTTTCATCCTTGTTTTCAAATCCCTCCATGGCCTCGTCCCTCTATCTCTGTCATCTCCTTCAGCCCCACAACCCCCCGAGATAACTACGCTCCTCTAATTCTGCCCTATTGAGCAGCCCTGTTTATGATCAATCAATTATTGGTTGCAGTGCCTTGAATTGCTTAGGCCCTCAGCTCTGGAATTCTCTGCCTTAACGGCTCCGCCTCTCATTCCACCTTTAAGTTGCTCCTTAAAACCTACCTCTTTGACCAAGCTTTTGGTCATCTGCCCCAATTGCTCCTTATGTGGCTCGCTGTCAATTGTTTTTTTCTTATAATACACCTGTGAAGCGCCTTTGCACATTTCATTATGTTAAACGCACTATATAAATGTAAGTTGTTGTTGTTGCTGTATTCCTTGTTGTTGGGATAGATCAACTTCCGGTATAAGTGCAGCCGGTGGCGTTCCTTAAAACATAACACTGTGGCTAAGGTTTTGCTCACCTGTCATAATATATCCTTATATGGCTCGGTATCAAATTTATTTGATAATCGCTCCTGTGAACCACCTTGGGACGTTTTACTACGTTAAAGGCGCTATATAAATGCAACTTTTTGTTATTAGTCTTGTTACTTGGTCGTTTTACATTGCCGTTCAGTGTTAGGGCAACCTGGGATGGGCGATAGCCGCACAAATAAAACAGATGGGAGATTAGCGTTCTCCACTGACAAAATGGAAAACATGCGTCAAAGCTACTTCAAACTGTACTCAGCAAGTTTACTGTTTGCCTTATATTGTATAATATTTCCGCTGTCACTGTTAATGACACTGTAATTTGGTATTGATCCATTAAAAATGTAAATAAGTAAACGGAAACACCAGCTTCATTCATTGATTTATTTCAATTATTATTTAAATGGAATGAGACTACAAAATGCTGCGGTACAAAGGGATCCGGGGGTCCTAGTACATGAATCACAAAAAGTTAGCACAAAAGCAAATTACTGCGGATGCTGGAACTCTGAAATAAATACAGAAAATGCTGGAAATTCTGAGCAGGTCAGGCAGCATCTGTGGAGAGAGAAACAGAGTTAACGTTTCAGTTCGATGACCCTTCGTCAGAACAAAAAGTTAGCATGCAGGTACAGCAAGTAATTAGGAAGGCTAATGGAATGTTGGCGTTTATTGCAAAGGGTATGGAGTATAAAAGTCGGGAGGTTTTGATGCAACTTTACAGGACACTGGTGAGACCGCACCTGGTGTACTGCGTACAGATTTGGTCTCCATATTTAACGAAGGATATACTTGCATTGGAGGCAGTGCAGAGAAGGTTCACTCGGTTGATTCCTGGGATGAAGGGGTTGACGTATGACAAAAGGTTGAGCAGGTTGGGCCTATACTCATTGGAGTTTAGAAGAATGAGAGGGGATCTTATTGAAATATGTAAGATTCTGAGGGGGTTTGACAGGGTGGATGCTGAGAGGATGTTTCCCCTAGTGGGGGTATCTAGAACTACGGTGCATAGTTTCAGAATAAGGGGTCGCCATTTAAGACGGAGATGAGGAGGAATTTCTTCTCTCGTTTGGTCATGAATCATTGGAATTCTCTACCCCAGAGAGCTGTGGAGGCGGGGTCATTGAATATATTCAAGGAGGAGATTGACAGACATTTGAACTACAAGGGAGTCAAGGGGTATGGGGAGGGAGCGGGAAAGTAGTGTTGAGGCCAAGATTGGATCAGACAAGATCTTATTGAATGGTGGAGCATGATCGAGGGGCCGATTGGTCTTCTCCTGCTCCTGTTTCTTATGTTCTTATGTTCTTATGGATGAGATACAGACTATGGGATCAGGATCAATGTACATTGACTCAGAGTTGCTTTGGTTCTCATTGTGATATGTTGGGCAACTTACTAACTTGAGAGAAATGGCATCTCACGGCCTCTTCCTACCTGTCAGCGTGTCTCTCTGTACATACTGCTGTGCATATATAGTCCAAATGGATTTATTAAGCACCATATGTGCACAGCAAAGGTTCGATCTAGTTATTTGTTCCAAACACGCCATTCAATTTCTAGTGTAAACTTAACAATACTTTGCCGAAAGTGCCCTTGCTTGATTTTGCTCTCCATTTAAATCAATGGACGGCAACATTCGGGTGGGGCATATAATGGGCATTGAGTTCCATATCATTCATTTTGCATTATCGCTTATAGTTAAAATTGCACCCAATTAACTGCACGCTATATTTTACACCAATTCCTTGTTTGGGCTTATCTCCTGATCTTTGCAAGTATATCAAATTTGGGCAGAATTATCCAAAGCCCGACACAAATATTGACTTCAATGGAAAGGAAAATCGCGAGTGGTGCATAACGGGCGACCGATCCAATATTGCCCGTTTTACACGATCACCAAAAGTTAAAATTCCCACCCTTGTAACATGAGATGGTTGGAAATTCCAGCCACTCACTTACTGCTCCCAATGGTCATGGCCACTTTTAACGGTCTTTGTCTGGGCATCTCTGTAAATGTAATTCCCGAACTCCTTGTAGTCTTTCACCTATTCAGGTTCTAGGCTACTCTCTGGAGGTTCTGCCAACATCCTGGAGCCTTTCCTGTGGGCTGGCCTGTCGAGGACAAAGCACTTACTGCTCGGAAAATAGCTTTTCTTAATTCGTTTTTATGGGATGTGGGCGCCGCTGGCAAGGCCAGCATTTATTGCCCATCCTTAATTGCCCTTGAGAAGATGGTGGTGACCCGCCTTCTTGAACCGCTGCAATCCGTGTGGTGAAGGTGCTCCCACAGTGCTGTTAGGTAGGGAGTTCCAGGATTTTGACCCAGTGATGATGAAGGATCGGCGATATACTTCTAAGTCAGGATGGTGTGTGACTTGGAGGGGAACTTGGAGGTGGTGGTGTTCCCATGCGCCTGCTCTCTGATAGTCTGATAGGATGATGCTACCTTGCCTAAGTTTGGGGCCATTTTCTACATCTTCATCCACGGATACATCAAATCTGTTCACCTTCAATTCGAAACTGTAATTTCGAATCAACCACACAAAGACTGGGAAAAAGCGAAGGAACACGGAAGATTCATTGTCTTCATCTGACGACTTCACTTTGATGAGCTTGGTTATTTTTGTCACGTGGCTAATAAACTGCTGAGGAAATTCATCCCATAAAAGATAGCACTAATGGGCATATTTTCCAAGTATTGAAAGCATTCGGAAATATGCACAGAGTGCCTATCAAATTTCAAAACATAAATATTCAAGGCCAGAGGAAAGTTAATTGTGAATAGGATGGTGAGTGGGATGAGATTGTTTAAGGAGTGTAAACAACAAGGGTTAGCGGTGGTGCAAAGCGAATTCGGCCTGATCCAGAGGGAAGAATAATGAAAATGAGTCAGGGCCTGACCTAGTCGTGGTTTTACCTGAGTTAGGCTCCCTTAAGGCAAGAGTCGCACAAATTATCAAGTCATAAAGAATTAACCCGGTGTGGCGTAAAACTTCAGTTTACAAATTCAACACCCTCGACACCCGTTAATCCTAAAGATCCCAATTTAAATGTTTAGAGAACAGGAGTTCTCCCTCTCCCTGAAGCTTTTTTAAGTTTCTAGTAGTTGTGAGAGCTCTTTGCATGAGCAATGTTACATTCATGGACTTACAATTAGAGTTCTAACCAGGCAACAGCCAAGCAAAGTAAACGCTCAGCGAGAACGGCCGCTGCAGATACAATGTCAATGCAACATTCAACCCATGGAGCTTTCTGCCTCTCACTCGCTTAATCTCTGACCCCACAGTGAATGCCTAACCTGTTCCCAACAATAAACTGCCAGAGAGAGCTTCAAATTCAATTTTAGAATATCAACAATAAAAGAGTGTTCCTAAAATATATAAAGGGCCTTGAAGTGTGATTTCCGTAGTATATATAAAGCGATGATCACCTAATGTTGGGAAATCGCACGAATTTACAAAACGCAATCGAAAAAATGAATGACCAATAAAAGCTGATTCCGTCCATGGAACCTCAATCGTCCTCGACCTCTTATAACCTTTAAGAGGAAGTTAGATAAACGCATGAGGGAGAAAGGAACAGAAGGATACGCTGATAGGCTGCGACGAAGAGGGGTGGGAGGAGGCTCGTGTGGAGCATTAGCACCGGCCGAAAGGCTCGTTTTTGTGCTGTGCATTCTATGTCATTCTATGTAACTCAACCAGGAAATCATCTCATTGCATTTAGAAAGCAAAATTCTTTTGCCACGATCAGTCCACCTGATGGAATATTAGACACGTTCATTCTCCATTGAGTAGAGCAATGCTTTCCAAGTGCATTTTGAGTTAACTTTCAGCTAATTAAATATATAATACCTACCACTACAGATGTGACTGATTTGTAATAATATTCCATGTTTACCGTTTGTGCATTAAGCAATGTTGTGTCAGGTGTGGTTCAGTTGGTAGCACACTCACCTCTGAGTCAGAAGGTTATGGGTTCAATTCCTATTCCAGCGACCTGAACACATAAAGCTACGCTGACACTGCTGAGGGAGTGTTGCACTGTCGGAGGTGCCGTCTTTCGAATGAGACTATCAACCGAGGCCCCGTCTACTCCCTCAGGTGGACGAAAAAGATCCACAGGCATTATTTTGAAGAAGAGCAGGGGATTTATCCCTGGTGTCTTGGCCAATATGTATCACTCGACCAACAAAACAAAAACAGATTATCTGGTCATTATCACATTGCTGTTTGTGGGAGCTTGCTGTTTCCACGTTTCCCACCTTACAACAGTGACTCCACTTCAAAAGTATTTCATTGGCTGTAGACTACTTTGAGACATCCGGTGGTCATGAAAAGCGCGATATAAATGAAAGTTTATTTTATGATATTGCTCTCTGTTTCGCACGTCATTAATATTTTAATTTCTGTAATCATAAGTTTTTTTTACACTTGGGTTAATTTCCTGTCAGACTTTTCCACGTTCCCTCCAATGTAGGAATGTTCTTTTTTTGTGGCGTGCTGACCAAATTTGAACACAGCACCCCAAGTACTGTAGATTTTAACTCACTATACGCTATATTTATGCTAAACCTGTATCAAACCTCGGTTAGACCACACTTGGAGTACTGCGTACAGTTCTGGTCGCCATATTATAAAAAAGGATATAGAGGCACTGGAGAGGGTGCAGTGAGAATTTACAAGGATGATACCAGAAATGCGAGGGTATACATATCATTACCGTGTACGAAATAATTTCATTAGCATGAGCAGAGTCCGTGAATCTGTCGATTGACGTACTGTTCGTTAATCTCAGAATGCGGGAGTCGAAGTATCTGGGTGGCTACAAATAGTGACTTGTTTCTATCTCGCCTCGGATTTCGCGGGGAAACAGTGGCCATAAGAGATCTCCATTAATATATTTACGATTGAAGGGTTGGTTGCAAACAGGGGCTAGTACAGTTGTCCAGCCCCACCTCCCCGCCCCTTCCTAAGGTTCCAGTAGCTACCTATCAGAGACTGAGCGAATTCAAGTCTCCTCTCTTCGCAGGATGTATGGATACAGTGCGACAGGATTTTGGATGATATTGAACCGTATCATCCTAAAAAATACTGCCACAAATTAGCAGTGAGTTGGTAACCTCACTCAGACGGCATGTGTACTAAGGGCAATCCCACACAGGAGCGACTGGAAGGCCCTTTGCTCTTTGATCTTAACAGTGTTTGGCGGATGACTGAAGTGGAAGCCTACTGCTTTGTATTCCGGCAATGGAACCTTTCATTTACACCAGGACAGATGAAGCATAAAGACAGAGTTCTTTGAAGGAGAGAAACTTTTTCATGTCTTTTTTACACTTGTAAACTTGCTCAGAAAGGGAAATGGAGACAATCTACTCCATGAAGAAGGCAAGGACGAGTGTGGGCCCAATAATCCAAACAAGTCGCAGACAGGTTACTTTCAGGGAAGAAGGGCCAATTGGTTCTCTAGACAGTTGGATCACTTAGGGCTGGAGAATTATTTAATCGCTGAGTCAGAGAATTGCCTTGAGTAAGTCTTGTGCAGAGGTAAATTCCAGTGAATATCATGGATATAAAATATTTTCCTCATTAAATTTCCTCCATATTTGCGCTCAGAGAAACGTGCAACCGGGCAGCAAAACAATGAGGCCGCCTAATAGATCGTGGAATTTTGGGTGTAAGTGAATAACGGTACAAGTACAATCAGCCCAAATCTTCTCGATGTTGTACGATCGTCTCCCGATCTCTCCACCTGCATTTATTTCCGCTGGTAAAACTGGCTCCACTGCTAAATTGGAGAGTCTTATATACGAGTTTCCTGCAATTGTGCCGCAAAACCGAACGAACTATCTTAAAGGGAAGGGAGCGTGCCAACCACTACCCAGTCTGACCTACGAGTAACTCCAGTACCATGCTATTTGGCTGAATCTTAATGGCCTCAGAGCAACTACAGAGGGACAATCAATAATCACTCACCAACGTTGCCCACATTCAAAAAAAGAAAGAAAGACTTGGATTTATTTCACGCCTTTCACGACCTCTGGATGCTCTGAAACTCTTTACAGACAATGACGTACTTTTGAAGTGCAATGTAGGAAAATGGACAGCCAATTTGCGAACAGCAAGATCCCATAATCAGTGATAATGACAAGATAATCTTTTTTCGGTACTGACTAAGCAATAAATATTGGCCAAGGTATTGGGATAACTCACGGGTTCTTCATCGAATAGTGGACCTGGGGTATTTTACTTCCACCTGAGAGGGCAAACGGCGATCCGGGTTAATCACATAACTCCCTCAGTACCGCACCAGGAATGTCGGCCTAGATTTTGTGCTCAATCCTCTGGATGTTGGATTGTGAACCCGCGAGTCTTATCATTCAGTGACGAGAGGGCTACCCAATGAGCCACGGCTAACACGTAGCCATAAATGCACATAAAGAAGATGAATCAAGAATGTATTTCATTATTAACACTGGTCACTATTAGCTTGGTAATGCACATGCATGAAATAAAATGACACTGAATTTGTGGTCAGTGGTGCAGTAAAGGCGTTTGCTGTTGGCCCTGAAGAAAGCTGTCTGCATTTTTCGATGTGTAAGTGTGTCTACTTCAATTCAAGGAGCATCCGGAATAAGGTAGGAGAACTTGGAGCATGGATTGGTACTTGGGACTACGATGTGGTGGCCATTACGGAGACATGGTTAGAACAGGGACAGGAATGGTTGTTGGAAGTTCCGGGGTATAGATGTTTCAGTAAGAGTAGGGAAGTTGGTAAGAAAGGTGGAGGAGTAGCATTGTTAATCAAGGATAGTTTAACAGCGGCAGAAAGGCAGTTCGAGGGGGATCTGCCGTCTGAGGTAATATGGGCTGAAGTTAGAAATCGGAAAGGAGCGGTCACGTTGTTAGGAGTTTTCTACAGGCCCCCAAATAGTAATAGAGATGTGGAGGAAGAAATTGCAAAGCAGATTATGAATAGGTGTGGAGGTCACAGAGAAGTTGTCATGGGTGACTTCAACTTTCCAAATATTGATTGGAACCTTTATAGGTCAAACAGTTCGGATGGGATAGTTTTTGCAGAGTGTGTGCAGGAGGGTTTCCTGACACAATATGTGGATAGGCCGACAAGAGGTGGGGCCACGTTGGATTTGGCACTGGGTAATGAACCGGGCCAAGTGTTTGATTTGTATGTGGGAGAGCACTTTGGAGATAGTGACCACAATTCGGTAACTTTCACTATTGCAATGGAGAGGGATAGGGCCATACGGCAGGGCAGGGTTTATAATTGGGGGAGGGGTAATTATGATGCGATTAGGCAAGAATTAGGGAGTATAAGATGGGAACAGAAACTATCAGGGAAAGGCACAAACGAAAAGTGGAGCTTTTTCATGGAGCAATTACTGCGTGTCCTTGATAGGTATGTCCCTGTCAGGCAGGGAGGAAATGGCCGAGTGAGAGAACCATGGTTCACAAAAGAGGTTGAATGTCTAGTCAAGAGGAAAAAGGAAGCGTATGTAAGGATGAGAAAACAGGTTCAGTTGGGTCGATGGAGGGGTACAAGGTAGCAAGGAATGAGCTAAAAAAAGAGCTTAGGAGAGCTAGGAGGGGGCATGAGAAGTCCTTGGCGCTTCGGATCAAGAAAAACCCCAAGGCCTTTTACTCTTATGTGAGAAATAAAAGAATGACCAGGGTGAGGGTAGGGCCGGTCAAGGACAGTAGTGAAAACTTGTGCATGGAGTCAGAAGAAATAGGAGAGGTGATGAATGAATACTTTTCGTCAGTGTTCACCGAGGAGAGGGGCCATGTTCTTGAGGATGAGAGTGTGATAAAGGTGGATAGGCTGGAGGTGGTAGATGTTCTGAGGGAAGATGTTTTAGCAATTTTGAAGAACCTGAGGGTCGATAAGTCCCCTGGGCCAGATGGGATATATCCTAGGATTCTTTGGGAGGCAAGGGAGAAGATTGCAGAGCCTCTGGCTTTGATCTTTGGGTCCTCACTGTCCACGGGAATGGTGCCAGAGGACTGGAGAGTGGCGAATGTTGTTCCTCTCTTCAAGAAAGGAAATAGGAATGACCCTGGTAATTATAGGCCGGTTAGTCTTACTTCGGTGGTTGGTAAGATAATGGAAAAGGTCCTGAGGGATAGGGTTTATGACCATTTGGAAAGGGGCAACTTAATCAGGGATAGTCAACACGGATTCGTGAGGGCGCTCCGCTTCTTCCTTGAACAGACGCCCAACCAGTCCCCATCCACCACCACCCTCCTCCGCCTGGCTGAACTTGTTCTCACATTGAACAACTTCTCCTTTGACTCTACCCATTTCCTCCAAATTAAAGGTGTTGCTATGGGTACCCGCATGGGTCCTAGCTATGCCTGCCTTTTCGTGGGATATGTGGAACACTCTTTGTTCCAGTCCTACTCGGGTCCCCTCCCTCACCTCTTTTTCCGGTACATTGATGACTGTATCGGTGCCGTCTCCTGCTCTCGCCCTGAACTAGAACATTTCATTCACTATGCTTCCAATTTCCACCCTTCCCTCACCTTCACATGGTCCATCTTCGACTCTTCCCTTCCCTTCCTCGACTTCTCCATCTCCATCTCTGGGGATAGGTTATTGACTAACATTCACTACAAGCCCACTGACTCCCACAGCTACCTGGACTACACTTCCTCCCACCCCGCCTCCTGTAAGGACTCTATTCCATTCTCCCAGTTTCTCCGTCTCCGCCGCATCTGCTCTGATGATGCCATCTTCCATACCAGTGCTTCCAACATGTCTTCCTTTTTCCTCAACCGAGGATTCCCCTCTACCATGGTTGACACGGCCCTCGACCGTGTCCGTTCTATCTCCCGCACTTCTGCCCTCACCCCTGCCCCTCCCTCCCGGAACCACGATAGGGTTCCCCTTGTCCTCACCTTTCACCCCACCAGCCTCCACATTCAATGGATCATCCTCCGCCATTTCCGCCACCTCCAGCATGATCCCACCACCAAACACATCTTACCCTCACCTCCCCTTTCAGCATTCCGCAGGGACCGCTCCCTCCGCGACACCCTAGTCCACTCCTCTACCACCCCCAGCACCCCTTCCACTTCGCCCGGCACCTTCCTGTGCACGCGCAGGAGATGCAACACATGCCCTTACACCTCCCCTCTTCCCACTGTCCAGGGCCCCAAAACCCCCTTCCAGGTGAAACAGCGATTTACTTGTACTTCCTGCAATTTAGTATACTGTATTCGCTGCTCACGATGTGGTCTCCTCTACACTGGGGAGACCAAACGCAGATTGGGTGACCGCTTTGCGGAACACCTCCGTTCAGTCCGTAAGGGGGACCCCGAGCTCCCGGTGGCCTGTCACTTTAATTCACCGCTTCACTCCCACTCTGACCTCACCGTCCTCGGCCTATTACACTGTTCCACGGAAGCGCAGCGTAAGCTCGAGGAACAGCACCTCATCTTTCGTTTAGACACGCTACAGCCCTCTGGACTCAATATCGAGTTCAACAATTTTAGATCATAACCTCAGCTCCAATCACATTTATATTTTATTTTTTCCACCCTTTTATTTGCCCCCCCCCCCCACCTTTTTTTTTTCCTCCTAGAAGCTGGCAGCTGTCCTTCATTCTGCCAGTGGATTTCACACTTCATTCAGCCTTAATCTGTCACATTAACACCACCTCTACCCTTGCATATCTCTTAATGTCTCTTAATGTCTCTTCATCTCCCCCTTTGTTCTTTTATCCCCTCCCCCTTTTCCCAGCTTTACTCTGGCCTTAAATCTATTTGATTTCCGGCTCTTCACAGTTCTGACGAAAGGTCATCGACCTGAAACGTTAACTCTCTTTCTCTCTCCACGGATGCTGCCTGGCCAGCTGAGTTTTTCCAGCGTTTTCTGTTGTTATTTCAGATTTCCAGCATCCGCAGTATTTTGCTATCGTATTCGTGAAGGGTAAGTCTTGCCTAACAAATTTGATTGAATTCTTTGAGGAGGTAACTAAGTGTGTAGATGAAGGTAGAGCAGTTGATGTCGTATACATGGATTTTAGTAAGGCGTTTGATAAGGTTCCCCATGGTCGGCTCATGGAGAAAGTAAGGAGTTGTGGGATCGAGGGAAATTTGGCCGATTGGATAAGTAACTGGCTATCTCATAGAAGGCAGAGGGTGGTGGTGGATTGAATATTTTCGGACTGGAGACCAGTTACCAGCGGTGTGCCACAGGGGTCGGTGCTGGGTCCTCTGCTGTTTGTGATTTTTATCAATGACTTGGAGGAGGGGACTGAAGGGTGGATCAGTAAATTTGCTGATGACACCAAGATTGGTGGAGCAGTGGATGAGGTGGAGGGCTGTTGTCGGCTGCAAAGAGACATTGATAGGATGCAGAGCTGGGCCGAAAAATGGCAGATGGAATTTAACCCTGATAAGTGCGAGGTGATTCATTTTGGTAGGGCAAATTTGAATAAGGATTACAGGGTCAACGGCAGGGTTCTGAGGAACGTGGAGGAGCAGAGGGATCTGGGGGTTCATATCCACAGATCTCTGAAGGTTGCCACTGAAGTGGACAGAGCAGTAAAGAAGGCCTATGGTGTGTTGGCGTTTATTAACAGAGGGTTTGAGTTTAAGAACCGTGAGGTTATGCTGCAACTGTACAGGACCTTGGTGAGACCACATTTGGAATATTGTGTGCAGTTCTGGTCACCTCACTATAGGAAGGACGTGGAAGCATTGGAAAGAGTGCAAAGGAGATTTACCAGGATACTGCCTGGTTTGGGGGGGAGGTCTTATGAGGAAAGATTGAGGGAGTTGGGGCTTTTCTCTTTAGAGCGGAGGAGGATGAGAGGCGACTTAATAGAGGTTTATAAGATGATGAGGGGGATAGATAGAGTGGATGTTCAGAGACTATTTCCTCGGGTAGAGGCAGCTGTTACAAGGGCGCATAACTATAAGGTGCATGGGGGGAGATATAGAAGGGATGTCCGAGGTAGATTCTTTACTCAGAGAGTGGTTGGGGTGTGGAATGGACTGCCTGCTGTGACAGTGGAGTCGGACACTTTAGGAACTTTCAAGCGGTTATTGGATAAGCACATGGAGCACACCAGAGTGATAGGGAGTGTGATAGCTTGATCTTGGTCTCGGACAATGCTCGGCACAACATCGAGGGCCGAAGGGCCTGTACAGTGCTGTACTGTTCTATGTTTCTATGTTTTTAAGTGATTTCAGCACTTTATAGCAGGGATTCCCGAGTGGAATCTGCTGTGACATCAACAAGCTGTCTGAGCAGCTAATCGCAATGCAGAATTCTCACCGACAGGGAACCATTAAATGAGAACCTTCTTTTATTCCGACTTTTTAAAATGTTACAGGAAGCAAAACTAAGATTGGGGCTCTCACATGGGGATAAGGTAGAAGCTGAAATATCATGAAAAAACTTTTTTAAAACAATCTTCTTAATTTCTTTAAAATTTTAACTTTTATCATAATGGAGAAATTTGACACTCCACAAAATTAAAATTAGTTTTTCAGTGCCATAACGTTTGTTTAGCAGTAAATACGTTCTTATAACCCCAGTTATACCTAATCCAACAAGGTCGAACTTTTAATGGGGTATTTAACAGCGCTATTACCGCTGAAAAACCCATGTTTTCGACAGTTTCCCTGATTACACTGATTGCTGGCTATAGTGGGGTGGTGGGGAGGGTGGGTGCCGCGGGCACAGCCTGTCTGGAAGCATTGAATGACTGACCGCAACTTCAAGGTTTCCACATAAGGATGCGCATGCGCTAAATCCTGAAGTTGTGGTCAGTTTCAAAGGGTTATTAACGGTGAACATTGTTATTTTGCCGTTATTACCCACCGCAAATTCCGGCCCAATAAATGAAGATATTTCGAATTGTGTTACGCGCAGTTTTGCCGCTCAGCGCTTCCCGTTCTCCCATAGCAGCAGTCGGCCAGTAAGTCTGAAAGGCAATGGGCCGTATTTACCGATCGGAGGCTGCCCGCGTGCGGAAGCCTCCGATCTGGAAAAAATCTCCGCACTTACCTGAGGGCTCCCGAGGTGCGTAAAGTTCCGATGCTGGGCCTCTCCAACTCCAAGTGTGCAGGGCCTACGTATCCCAGGGGTGCATGCTGTTCGCAAGTGTCCCTAGATCACGTGGACCATGGGGAGCCAATCAAAGAAGGGAATGTCCCTTCATACACTTGACAGGAAGACCTGTCAAATATATGAATGGTGATCACCCCAAAACATAGTAAAACTTTAAATACATTTTTTTAAATCACATTTTTAAAATGATTTGAATTTACAATAAATTAAATATTTTAAACAAAAATTTAAATTTTTGAATAAAGTATATAAAGTTAAATACGGGGCTAAAAATAAACTTACCTTTTTTAAAGGATTTTTAAATGATAAATGGGCGAATTTAAAAAAAAACTTTTTTCAACTTTTTCCAGGTGTAAGAATTGTAAAGGTTTTCTGCGGGTGGAGGTTCTCCAAAAAGCGGAACTATCCGCCCGCAGAAGCCAGAGGATCTGTCAAGAGCAATCTTGACAGATCGGAAATGCCGGTTTTCAGCGCAGGCGCTGTGCATGCCTGAAAACGGCATTTCTGATGTCCCTACGGGTGGGTACACAGCGTGTACCCACCCATAGGGATCGGAATATCTGGGCCATTGTCATACCATGTGATAACATGTGGTAGCGCGGTTCTAGCAAAAAGATTTGAGGGTAGAAATTTGTCTCCGGCAGTAGTGCAAAACGGTCGGCATCGCATTGGCCGCCTGTTATACACACAGACAGATATTCAGCTCCATTGATGACAACGGAAGAGAATATCGGGCGGGGCAGGCGGACGTTTTGATACCGCCAGTTTTGCACTGGCACCCAAGACAAGTTACTGCCCGCAAAACTGTCAACTAACAGGTCACTATATCAAGGCATTATATCAGCATTTACCAATAACAAAACAAACAAAAAATCAATCAAGCGGCGGCAGCGGCGAGTGGAAAAAGAGCGGCCCGTGAGCGGACCCGAATTAAAGCAGCGGCCGCGGCGACAGGATAAAGAGAGGCCCGGGAGCAGACCTGAATTAAAGCAGCTGCAGCCGGGGCTCCGATTCAAAAACAACAAAGTGCGACGTCACATGAGAGCAGGTAGGTGTTTGGTTGGTGAGTAATACAGCTCTTTTTTGCTCCCTAAGTTAGGGAAGGGGGGTTAAATTAAGATCTGAGGAACTGTACCTTGCCAGTACTTATTAAATTAATAATTTAAATAAAATAAAATAATCAAACAATAAACGTAAAATATCGATTGGATAAAATGTTTTAATAATTAATTAATAAATAAAACAAAATAAACGCGAGGTTATCCACTACATGCGAGGCTATCCACTTTGGTGGCAAAAACAGGAAGAGAGCTTATTATCTGAACGGCAATAGATTGGGAGAAGGGGAAGTGCAACGAGACCTGGGTGCCCTTGTGCACCAGTCGCTGAAGGTAAGCATGCAGGTGCAGCAGGCAGTTAAGAATGCAAATGGTAGTTTGGCCTTCGCAGCGAGAGGGTTCGAGTACAGGAACAAGGATGTCTTGCTGCAGTTGTACAGAGCCTTGGTGAGACCACATCTTGAGTATTGTGTGCAGTTTTGGTCACCTTATCTGAGGAAGGATGTTATTGCCATGGAGGGAGTGCAGCGAAGATTCACCAGCCTGATACCTGGGATGGCAGGAATGACGTATGAGGAGAGATTGGGTCGGTTGGGCGTATACTCGCTGGAGTTTAGAAGAATGAGAGGGGATCTCATTGAAAGGTATAAAATTCTAACAGGACTAGACAGACTAGATGCAGGAAGGATGTTCCCGATGGCTGGGGAGTCCAGAACCAAGGGTCACAGTCTAAGGATAAGGGTAAGCCATTTAGGACTGAGATGAGGAGGAATTTCTTCACCCAGAGAGCGGTGAACCTGTGGAATTCTCTACCACAGAAGGCAGTTGAGGCCAACTCATTAAATATATTCAAGAAGGAGTTAGATATATTTCTTAAGGCTAAAGGGATCAAGGGATATGGGGAGAAGGCAGGGACAGGGTACTGAATTTGGATAATCAGCCATGATCTCATTGAATGGCGGAGCAGGCTCGAGGGGCCGAATGGCCTACTCCTGCTCCTATTTTCTATGATTCTATGAGATGGCAGGGCAGATGGTGTGTCATAACTGCAGCATGTGGGAGTCTGTGGAGAGCATCGCGATCCCGAGCAACCACATCTGCAGTAAGTGTCTGCAACTCGAGGAACTTCGGCTCAGAATTGTTGAGCTGGAGTACGAGCTGCAGACATTGCGATACATCAGGGAGGGGGAGAGTTACCTGGACACTTTGTTCCAGGAGGCAGTCACACCCTTTAGGTTAAGTAGTACTTTAGAGATCGTCAGTGGTCAGGGAGAGGAGGAAGGTATAGGGACCCAGGATGTAGTGATGGAGGAGCCTCAATCCTGGACATTGTCCAACAGGTACGAGGTACTTTCTACCTGTATGGATGAGGAAAAGGACTGCAGGGAGAATGGGAAAACTGACCACGGCACTGTGGTACAGGGGGCCATCCAACTGGGGGGAGAAGGAAGGAATATGGCAGTAGTAGGGGACAATATAGTCAGGGGGATAGATACTGTTCTCTGCAGCCGCACTCCACATCACCAGTCACTGATTTGTTATCCAGTAATATTTTAACAGCTAATCAATGAATCAATAAATAAAACTTAATACTTAACCAGCCGCTCTAGTTCACTGCAAACTCTACTCTGCTACATACTCACTATGCTCACCTCTGGCAAATCGCATCCATTCGATTTATTTCATCGTCACAACATTTATAGTAATCTGTCCATCACTGCGAGCTCTTTCTAAGGCTGCAGTTTGACTTGATCATCAGTCTCAGACCAGTAGATGCAGAATTCAGAGTGCAGCCGACAGCCCCGCACATCTCTCGTTTCTCTTTATACTTTTAGAGAAGTGTGAGCAGCAGTGACATCGTTCACAAGACGAAGAAGCCTCAATGACACGATGGTTAAGGTACCAAGATTTTCACCAGACCAGCTGACCAGTTTTGTAAAATCTGGTTTCAAACATAGCTGGAGTTATATATACCCTGGAATAAAACATAACGTCTTTGAATGATACAGCACAGAAGGAGGCCATCCAGCCCATCGTGTCTGTACCGGCTCTTTGAACTCAGTCCCACTCCCCTACCCGTTCCCCATAACCCAGCAATTGTTTCCTTTTCAAGTTAATATCCAATTCCCTTTTGAAAGTTATTATTGAACCTGCTTCCACCGCCCTTTCAGGCAGCGCATTCTAGATAACTACAACACGCTGCATAAAGAAAGCTCCTCATCTGGTTATTTCCCAATTATTTTAAATCAGTGACCTCTGGTTACCCACGCTGCTACCAGTAGAAACAGTTTCTCTATATTTACTCGATCTAAACTCTTCATAATTTTGTACAGCGCTATTAAATCTCTATTGAACCTTGAAGCCAAGCTCTGGCACAATGTCTCCCAGAGGGGGTCCCCGACCCCTTCAATATCTACTGAAGTGTCAAATCAGGACTGGTTGGCTAAGTTGTGCTACCACTTCCTATCAGTGCACACCCCAATCAGCTTCATATCAATGAGATGATGGCAGTACTGCGTCTTCCTACAGCTCAATGATCTAAAGCAATTCCGATCAAGGTCTACTCGCCCTTTTCAACCCATGTGCAATAATTTAACAGTTATCATTGCCAAACTGCATTGCAATTTTACCTCTCAATTGAATACCAGATACATCTTATTTCAAACACCGTCAGTTTATCCAGTCTCTGTTGCGCTCCCTGTTTAATGCCCTTAGCCGCTTTGATAAATATGCAGTTTCGGTTCTAGTACATTCATGCAGATTGAAATCATAGTATCCAAACATTTCGATGGACTACAGAAGTAAGAATAAGAATTTGCCACATTCAATGATATGTCCCTGGACAAAAAATAGATTTGGGCATGGATGCAGAACAGGCGGTATCACTTCAATATGGCTTCAATAGAACCGGATATCTGGCGGAGCACATAACAGGCGGCCAATGCGATACCGCCCGTTTTACATCCCACCACAGTCGAATTTCGCTCCCGGAGATTCAGTTGACAGTTTGAGAACTATTATAATGTATAGTTAGTATTTAACAATAGAAATGAGTTTTCTCACCGTAGATCATTAACTTGACTGCTGGGCTCTCAACAGTGTTCACGATGTTCGTTCCGTTACAGACGAAGTCTCTGTTATCGGTTGTTTTCAAGGGATTGATTGTTTGGTTGCTTTTTTCGGCAGAAAGTGTATACCGTGTGTTTTCCGGTAAAGGCTTCCCGCCATAGCTCCAGGAGTAGGTGGGATAAGATCCCATCACCGAACACTTCAGGGTCACCTTGTCCTCATCTTGTTTAAATATGTGTTTATCTGGACTGATACAGATACGTGCGTTTGCCAAGGGGAATGTGAAACCGAGCATCGGTTTAGAAACTGGTTCTCCACGCGTCGACGCTCATCTTAGATTTAGTGGGAATTTTAGCTCACTCCGCCGGGCGGAAACCGAAAGGAACAGGAGTTAAAATCGAGCGACTCTCTCTGCTTCAAATTCCGCCCCGAAGCAGATGCCCCCCACCCCCCTTGCATTTTGCAGGCGCTCAGGCGGACATTGACTCGGGTAGGCACCTCATTAATATGCTAATCTGGGTACTACGAGGTGTATGGACCCATTTAGTAAAATGTATCAGGAAAGGAACGAAAAGAAAAGTTTTGAACTTATCTGACCATCTGGATTAGGAGTGTTTCCATTGGCCCCAAAACGAAAATCAAACCTCGAATGCCCCAGTACTTCTCCCCTTCCCCAACCCCCACCCCACTTTCCTGATTGCTGCCCAAGCCACGCGTTCTGCGCTTGACAGCAGTCGGCCAGCTGCCTTTTCTCATCCTTCTGTTGAAACCCCTCCGTAGCCTCGCCACTCCCTATCTCACTAACCTCCTCCAGCCCTACAAACCTCCGAGATCTCTGCGCTCCTCCAATTTTAACCTCTTGTGCATCTCCAATCCCCTTCGCTCATCCATTGGCGACCGTACTTTCAGCTGCCTCGGCCCTATTTCTGAAATGCCCTCCCTATCCGCTTCTCCACCTCTCTCTCCTCATTTAAGACGCTCCTTAACATTTACTTTGACCAAGCCTTTGGACATCTGCCCAAATATCTCCTTAAGTGGCTCGGTGTCAAATTATATTTGATAACGCTTCCGTGACGTTTTACTACGTTTGAGGCGCTACATTAATGCAAGTTGTTGTTTTTTGTAGCCAGCAGTTATCCACAGGATGTAAATGGGACCTGGCCGGTATTCCATCTGAGACCCACGGGCGGGCTGGTGCAAATCGGGAAGCCAGTGAGTTTACTTTCCCCCTTTTATTCATGAGCAAGTGAGGTTATAGGCACTTCACTGAAGGAACGTCACCTCACAGTTTGGACATATTTGAGGTGCAAAGGGTAGGTGTGTTTCTTTCACTGCTGGGACTAGTCCATTGATATCTTCCTGCAGTCTGCAGTTTTCTTCTTCATTATCAACCACACAGCCAATGTTTGTATCATCTGAAACTTCTTAATCTTACTTCCTACATTCAAGTGTAAGTCATTGACATATACCACAAAAAGCAGAGGACCCAGTACTGAGCCCTCCAGAACCCCACTGGAAACAGCATTCCAGTCACAAAAACACCCTTCGACCATTACACTTTGTTTCCTGCCTCTGAGCCAATTCGGATCCCACTTGCCACTTTGCCTTGGATCCCATTGGCTTTTACTTTCGTGACCAGTCTGCCATGCGGGACCTTAACAAAAGCCTTGCTGAAATCCATATAGACTACATCAAACGCAATACCCTCATTGACCCTCATTGTTGCCTCCACAAAAAATTCAATCAAGTTAGTCAGACACGGCCTTCCCTTAACAATCCACGCTGACTGTCCCTGATTAATCCGTGTCTTTCTAAATGAAAATGTATCCTGTCCCTCAGAATTTTTCCAATAATTTTCCCACCACCGAGGTTAGGCTGACTGGTCTGTAATTACTCGGTCTATCCCTTTCGCCCTCTTCTTTGAAACAGTGCCATAGAATCTTTTACGTCCATCTGCGAGGGAAGATAGCTGTTCGTTTTAAGGTCACATCCGAAAGACGACACCTCAAACAGTGCAGCACTTGCTCAGTATTGCACAGGAGCTGCCTAGATTTTGTGCCCAAGTCTCTGGAGTGGAAATTGAACCACACAATCTTCTGAATCAGAGGCGATGGTGCTACCAACTGTGCCATTGCTGATACCACCTGTGGTGCACTACCAACAAATCCGGATTTCTAACCCAATGTGACACAGCCTTCGTGATAAAAGTCCATGACTCAGCTTCCCAAACTGCCGACTATGGGGTTTTCTCATTGGCCACTGAGAAGCAATGATCGGGAATTAACTCGTTAAAAGGACTCGCCTCTGAGGCAGCGGTTTGTCACTCCAGGACTTTAGCACACAACCTGGGCTCATTGGTCAGTGCGGTACTGAGGGAAAACTAGCAGAACAGATTACCTTGAAACGTTAAATGTGTTTCTCTCTCTCCACAGATGTTGCCGGAGTTTTCCAGCTAGTTCTGTTTTTATTTCAGATGCCCAGTATTTTGCTTTTCATAGAATCATACAATAATACAGCACAGGTGGAGGCCATTCGGCCCAACGTGTCCATGCCGGCTCGTTGCCCACTCCCCTGCACGTTAACCATAGCCCTGCAAATTTCCCCCCGCAACTATATAGCAATTTCTTTTGAAAGTTATTCAGAACAACTATGGTTCTTTTGCCAATTACCTTAAAACTCTGATTCGCGACACATCAGTCACTGAAAGCAGTTTATCCAAATTTATTCTATCAAAACCCTTATTGTTTTGAACACCTCTATCAAATACCCATTAAACTTCTCTGCTTGAAGAAGAACAACCCCAGCTTCTCCAGTCTCTCCACGTAACTGAAGTCCCCCATCCCTGGTATCATTCTTGTAAATCTGCACTGCAACCTCTCTATGTCATAGACATCCTTCTTAAAGTGTGGTGCCCAGTATTGCCCACAATACTCCAGCTGCGCTCTAATCACTGTTTTATAAACGTTTGGCATGACTTCCTTGCTTTTGCACTCTCTGCCTCTATTGATAAAGCCAAGTATTCTGTATGACTTTTTAACAGTCTTCTCAACTTGTCGTGCCACCTTCAAAGACTTGTGTAGTGCAAGAATCTCTTTGTGAGACCTTTGATTCCAAATGATTCGACATTAACCTGTATTGGTGGCAGTGGTTAATAGTTTATTCAGCATAAGCAAAAATCAGTGCAATCACTGCATCTTAAGCAGCAGTTTACAAGGTATAATTACGAGTTATACGGCCCCGTTTATGCCTCGGGTAAAAGTCACGGTAAAAGTTGTCTGCACCAATCTGGCCCTGCCTCAGCCCGTATTCGCCTCTGAGTGTCTCGGAGAATTGCACAAATCCTCCTCAGCCTCCTGCTACACTTAACCTCTGCTGGTGTCCCTTTCTTATAACATTTCTTTCAATTCTATCCTATATAATTTCCCTCGGATCTGTCACTCAGCGTCCCTTTCTCCCCTAATAGGTCCTCTCTCTTCTCCTCTGATCTCACACGGTCCCACTCCTTCTGTTACATACCACTGAAAAACACCTACTTCAAGAGATGTTATTTCTAGCACGCAGGCCCCTTCTTATCTGTCCAGTGAAACTCCCTTATCAGTCTAGTTGCTATGGTTGCTCTGGTTCCAGCCCCACCTACGCCTTGTTTTTCTCAGGTTATTAAACTACTGTCTGTTCAAGGTTCAAGGCTGCATGCCTTTTCCCTGTGTTTTGTTCAGTTATAATCTACTCTGATAAAAATGCCAAACTGATCAGTGTTTTGACCATCAGTCTTTTCACTAAACTGTTTAATTTGCCTTGTAAGCTAATTCTAATTGTATATATATATATATATATATATATACATACACGCACATATATATATATATATATATGTATATACATATATATGCGTGTGTGTGTGTGTGTGTGTATAAGGGTTAATGAACAAGTCAGTAACTGCATGCATATAAATGTGTATAAAAAAACAAGTGTTGTTGGACAAATGAATAAGTAAATTGACTATAATCTTACAGTACCTACATCCCCAGGTCTCTCTATTCCTGCACCCTGTTTAAAATTGTACCATTTAGATTACACTGCCTCTCCGCAATCTTCCTTCCAAAATGCATCACATCACACTTCTCTGTGCTGAATTTCATCTGTCATGTGTCCGCCCATTTCACTAGCCTGCCTAAATTGTCCTAAAATGTTTTACTACCCTCCATACTGTTTAATACATTTCCGAGTTTCGAGTCATCCGCAAACTTGGAAATTGTGGCCTGAATACCCAAGTCCGTGTATGTTGTTTATATTAGTGCTCCCATGCGCCTGCTGCCCTTGTCATGCTAGGTGGTAGAGGTTGCGTGTTCCAGGAGGTAGAGGTACATAGTCTATTTTCTGTTTATGCGACTTTGCTACATGTAACTTGGCTGCCTCGATTTCTAAACAACAGTTCAGTTACATTGATATAACCCTATAGTTGCTGTCCTGTACAATATAGGTCTATATATTAAATACCTGCAAAATGAACATAAACATGCATGCACAAATTACGCAGTTAAGCCTCACAGATGTGATATGAATCCAATTTACTTCCATAATGTACAGAATACCATTAAAATTACCTTTCATGAAAGGTCATCGATCTGAAACGTTAACTCTACTGCTCTCTCCACAGATGCTGCCTGACCTGCTGAGTGTTTCCAGCATTTTCTGTTTTTATTTCAGCTTTCCAGCATCCACAGTATTTTGCTTTTGTAATAAATTGAGATGTTACTGCTTGTTGTGGTTCCTGCTGGTTCCATATGTAATTAAAGAACCCGCGACCTCTACCACCTAGAAGGACATGGGCAGCAGGCACATGGGAACACCATCACCTGCAAGATCCATTCCAAGTTACGCACCATCCTGATTTGGAAATATATCGCCGATCCTTCATCGTCGCTTGGTTAAATGCTGGAACTCCCTCCGTAACAGCACTGTGGGAGTACTTTCACCACACGGACTGCAGCGGTTCAAGAAGGGGGCTCACCACCACCTTCTCAAGGGCAATTAGGAATGGGCAATAAATGCTGGCCTTGCCAGCGACGCCCACATTCCATGAACGAACAACTCTTCACTCACAGATATTTAGAATGATCTTTATAAGCAAATACATTTCTATTCTGCTTACCTTAGGAACTGTGCAGTCCAAAGAGATTCAGGGGTCCATGGTGACAGATCACTAAAATGTGGTGGTCAGGTACAAGAAATAATCAAAAGGACTAACGGAATGTTAGCCTTTATAACTAGAGGGCTAGAATATAAAGGGGTGGAAGGTTTGCTGCCGCTATACAAAGCCCTAGTTAGGCCACATCTGGACTACTGTGTACAAATCTGGGCACCACACCTTAGAAAGGATATGTTGGCCTTAGAAGGAATGCAGCGCAGATTCACTAGAATGTCACCAGCGCTGATTATGAGGAGAGATTACATAAACTAGGCTTGTGTTCCCTGGAATATACATGGTTAAGGGCTGATTTGATTAAGGTTTTTATGATTTTGAAAGGAATTGATAGGGTAGATGGAGAGAAACTTTTTCCACTGGTGGAGAAGACTAGGACAAGGAGGCATAACATTACAATCAGAGCCAGGTCATCTGGAGAGAAGTTAAGACATATTTCTTCACACAAAGGGTAGTAGAAGTGTGGACATCTGACCGTCAAAAAGCAGTAGATGCCAGCTCAATTAATAATGTTAAATCTAAGATCAATAGATTTTTGCTCACCAAGGTTATTAAGGGATATGGAGCCAAGGCGGGTGGATGGAGTTAGGATACAGATCAGCCAGGATCTCAGTGAATGGGGGAACAGGCTCGAGGGGCTGAACGACCGACTCCTGTTCCTATGTAAGAATGAGAGTGGGTCTCTTCCCCGCCTTTCAACTTCTCAGACAAACTCACAGACCTTCACATTGTGAACATTTGTGATATCGTGTTTCTAGCAAAAAGATCACCACTAACAAAAAGTAATTCATCCATGACACTATGATTTAAACATTCCAGTGTTTTTTTTTACTCCATTGCTACGAAAACACTTTAATCTCACAAATAAAAAGACGCATAGACTGCAGAATGATTCAGGCTTCTTCTAAGTACAAGTACTGAATTCCTGGGGGCCTGTGGTCATGTGTGGCAGTTGGACGCAAACTTGCCTCTGAGGCAGGAGGTTGCAGGCTTAATTCCCTGTTCAGAGATTTGAGCAAGTACTGACGGAGTGCTGCAATGTCCGAAGTGCTTTCTTTCAGGCTAGACCTTAAACAGAGGCTCTGTATGCCCTATTGGGTGAACAATTCGGTGGCGCCCCCTTTGGGGCCCTAACGGAAGGCACAAAGCAACCGAATTCCCCCCCCCCCCTCGCCACCCCCAAATAGATCCATTAGCACTCTTTTGATCAAGGGCACGGGAGTTCTCCACAGTGTCCTGACCAATAATTATCCCTCAACCAACATCATCAAAACAGATTATCTGGCCATCATCTCATTGCTGTTTGTGGGATCTTGCTGTGTGCTGCCGCGTTTCCTACATTTCAACAGTGACTGCTCTTCAAAAAGTAATGAATTGGCCCTAAAGCTTTTTGGGACGTCCTGAGGCGGTGAAAGGCGCTACATAATTGCAGGTTCTCTCTTACTTGGTGCGGCACTGAGGATGGATGTGGGCAGCTCTGTAGATGAAATTGTAAATGCATCATGAAGATTTCTTCTGGTCAGTATTTCTAGCGAATTCGATCAAGGAATCAAAAAAGTGGAGTCTGTGATTTCGCTATCAAAAGCGATTATAGGAAATATTCCTGGTACATTTAGTTTGACTCTGCCTACAGAGAGCAGAACAATTCTTCCCCCTTAATCAGTAATTTTGTTTTCCCTTCTTAATCCGGAGTGCGCTGCGGAATAAGGAAGAGCATAAAATCATCAACAAACAGGGATGATAAACAGCGAGTTTATTACCTGCTATCTACAGAACATCACCTTATCACTATGACAACAGCGCACTGACTCTAGACTTTGAACCTTTCGATAGAGGAGGCCAAGCGTTCAGATCGTCCTTTGCCTGTTAGTGTGAGATTGTGGCAGTGATCAGACATGGCGAGGTTGCTGTCCGTTTTATTTCTGCTGTTCGCTAACCTGGGTGAGTTCTACAGTTCATCCCATTCCTCATCATAGGAAAAGCATCGCATGCGCAAACTGTCGACCGTTTCGCGGTTACTCGGTTTGTTTTCTCCCGAGTTCAGTTCTTACACACGGGGCGGATCCCCGCATTAGTTACAAGTATAATCGTGAATATGTTACACATGTAAGCACTAGTAACTGACGATCCTCTCTGTTGTTTATTACTTACAGAACTCGCTTTCACTCTTATTGTTTCTGAGAACCTCATTGACAGCATTCTCGGAAACTCCGTGTATTTTTTGGTCAAACCCGAAGTCTCGGGAGGTTTTTCTACAAGTTGGAAATTCAATACCAACAATTTAATAGTGAAAGGACAGGGATCTAATCCACAGTATTCACCGGCATATAAAGGCAGAGCTGAGCTTTTCACCAACAATGGAACTTTACGTCTGGATGATGTTACACTGCAAGACTCGGGTTTGTACCAAGTGGTGGTGAGCGACATAACCATCGGATATATATCATCCGCGGAAATCACACTGCGAGTACACGGTGAGTACAGAATTCAATCACACAGGCCGCAGACCACAACCTAGTTTATTTCCTACTTAAACGATTACTGCAAGTATTAGGACGACTCATATTAAAAACCCGCAATATCCCACTGTGCTATTGGCCATCTCGACGTGGGAAGCCTCAATAATCTTCTTGAGGCAAAGCTACGTGAAATTATTTTGATAACCCACCGATCTAGCCCATACTCATAGCGACACCAACCGCTCAAACCCGAAGAATCCTTCCTTCAGTATTTTGAATTTGGTTGTGTTAATATTTGGTGGGGAAAAGGATAACGAAGCAAGATGTCCGTCGAAACAATGCGTGCGGGCAAAAGGTCAGATATCGCTTGTGATGCAGAATACAACTTGCCCCTGGGTTCGCGGGGACAGTAGCATAGTGGTTCTGTTACTACTAATCCCGAGACATGAGTTCAAAACCCACCAGGGCAGCTGGAGAATTTAAATTCAATAAAATAATTCTGCAATAAAAAGCTAGTATCAGTAATGGTGGCCTTGAAACTATCGGATTGTTGCAATATCCCATCTGGTTCACTAATGTCTTTTAGGGAAGGAAATCTGCCGCCCTTACCCGGTCTGGCCTATATGAGACTCCAGGCCCACATCAATGTGGTTGACTCTTAACTACCCCTCTGAAATGGCCGAGCAAGCCACTCAGTTGTAAAAAAAAACTGCAAAGAAGTACACTTAGAACTCCCTCCCTAACAGCACTATGGGAGGACCTTCACCACACGGACTGCAGCGGTTCAAGAAGGCGGCTCACCACCACCTTATCAAGAGCAATTAGGGATGGGCAATAAATGTTGGCCTTGCCAGTGACGCCCACATCCCATGAATGAATCAGGGAAGGCCTGAGCCGGTGCCCCTCTATGAGGAATATGAGCAGCCTCAGCGAATGCCCAAGGAACCAGGACTTATCACATAGAATTGTACAGCTCAGAACAACCATTTGGCCCAACTGGTGTTTGTAGGTGTTTATGCTCCACACAAACCTCCTCCCACCCGTCTTCATGTAACATTTCTATTCCTTTCTCCCTCGTGTGTTTATCTAGCTGCCTCTTTAACGAATCTATGTATTGACCTCAACTACTTGCTGTAGCGAGTTCCGCATTCTAACCACTCTGTGGGTGAAGACGTTTCTCCTGAGCTGGCAAGCGAAGATTGGGCAGCCTGGGCAGGTAGTCAGGAAAGTTGGGTGAGGTGGGCTGAGTACCGGGACAATAGAGGTGCATACATTCCTGTTGGGGCCTAGATTGTTCCTTCTCCTCCAGGCGTCAAAGTTAAGTTCCAAACTTCCATTTAGTTTCTTTCCTGATAAGTTTTACTGAGTGGGACATGTACGTCAAAGAACTCAAATTAGCGTGTTACTGAAGCCGTTGCCCAAGTCAAGGGCCACCTAAGCCCGAGCAAAAGTAAAGGGGTTAAATCTGGTTCGGGGCAAGAATGGAAACAAATAGAGTTGATCGATTTTAACTCTCGTTTCGCTCAATTTCCGTGGGGTGGAGGGAGTTAAAATTCCCACTAAAGTCTAAGGTGATCCAAGTCTAAGATTTCCCCGCTGCAAGTATATACCCAATTCCTTTTTGAAAGTTATTATTGAATCTGTTTTCACCATCCTTTCAGGCCGCGCATTCCAGGTCATAACAACTGCACATTTTATTTCTCATGTCATCTCTGATTCTTTTGCAAATCACCTTAAATCTATTTCCTCTGGTTACTGACCCTTATATCACTGAAAACAGTTTCTCCCTATTTACTCTATCGAAGCACTTCATTATTTTGAACAAATCTATCAAATCTCCCCTCAACCTTCTCTGCTCTAAGGAGAACAACCCCAGCTTCTCTATTCTCGCCACGTAAGTGAAGTCTTGCCGCGCTGCCGTAAGTGTCAGAGCGGTGAAAGATACACACCCACCCGTTGCACCTCAAACATTTCCAAACTGTGAGGTGACGTTCCTTCAGTGAAGTGCCTGCAACATCACATGATCAGAAATAAAAGGGGGAAATTAAACTCACCAGCTTCCCAAATTGCATCAGCCCACCCGTGGATCTCAGTGGGAATACCGGCCAGGTCTCATTTACATCCTGCGGCTAACTGCAGGCAATAAAAAACAATAACATTGCATTTATATAGCGCATTTGACGTAGTAAAACGTCCCAGGAGCGTTATCAAATACAATTTGACACCGAGCCTCTTAAGGAGATATGAGGCAGATAAACAAAAGCTTGATCAAAATAGATTTTAAGGAGCGTCTTAAATGAGGAGAGAGAGGTAGAGAAGCGGATAGAGACGGCATTTCAGTATTAGGGCCTAGGCGGCTGAAGGCACAGTCGCCAATGGCAGAGCGAAGGAAATTTGAGGTGCACAAGAGGCTAAAATTGGCGGAGCGTAGAGATCTCGGAGGTTTGTCGGGCTGGTGGAGGTTAGTGAGATAGGGAGTGGCGAGGCCACGGAGGAATTTCAACACAAGGATGAGAAAAGGGAGCTGGCCGACTGCTGGCAAGCGCAGGAAACTGGGGTGGAGGTGGGGGTTTGGGGAGTACCTGGGCATCAGAGGTGCGATTGTCATTTTTGGGCCAATGGAAATACTCCCACTCCTCCAGGTGGCCAAATAAGTTATATTTTTTTCTTTTCGTTCCTTTCCTGATAGATTTTACTAAATGGGTCCATGCACCACATAGGACCCAGATTAGCATATTAATGAGGCCCCTACCCGAGTCAATGTCCGCCTGAGCTCCTGCAAAAAGCAAGGGGGGTAAATCTGTTTCGGGGTGGAATTGGAAGCAGAGAGAGTCGCTCGATTTTAACTCCCGTTCCTTTCGGTTTCCGCCGGGCTGTGTGAGTTAAAATTGCCACTAAAGTCCAAGATGAGCGTCGATGCGCGGAGAACCAGTTTCTGAACCGATGCTTTGTTTCACAGTCCCCTTGTCAAACGCACGTATCAGTATCAGTCCAGTGAAAGACATATTTATACAAGATGAGGACAAGGTGACCATGAAGTGTTCGGTGAAGGGATCTTTTCCCACCTACGCCTGGAGCTTTGGCGGGAAACCTTTACCGGAAAACCCACGGTATACACTTACTGCCGAAAACAGCAGCCTATTAATCCATCCCTTGAAAACAACCGATAACGGAGACTTCGTCTGTAAAGTAATGAACATCGTGAACACTGTCGAGAGCCAAGCAGTCAAGGTAAAGATCTACGGTGAGTAAACTAATTTCTATTGATAAATACCAACTATACAATATAATAGTTCTCAAACCGTCAACTGAATCTCCGGAGCGAAATTCGACTGGGGCGGGATGCAAAACGGGCGGTATCGCATTGGCCGCCTGTTATATGCCCCGCCAGATATCCGGTTCTATTGAAGTCATATTGAAGCGTTACCGCCTGTTCTGCACCCCACCCAAATCGAAATTTTGTCCAGGGACATATAATTCGAACATGGAAAATTCTTATTCTTACTTCTGTAGTCCATCGAAATGCTTGGATACTATGCTTTCAATCTGCATGAATGTACTGGAACAGAAACTGTGCCTATTTATCAAACAGACTGAGGGCATTAAGCAGAGAAAGGATAAACCGACGGTGTTTGAATTAAGATGTATCTGGTAATCAATTGAGATGTAAAATGGAAATGCAGTTTGGAAATGATAAATGTTAAATTATTGCACATGGTTTGAAAAGGGTGAGTAGACCATGAGTGGATTTTTTTGTCCAGGAACATATAATTCGAATGTGGCAAAGTCTTATTCTTACTGTTGTAGTCCATCGAAATGCTTGAATACGATGCTTTCAATCTGCATGAATGTACTGGAACAGAAACTGTCTATATGTATTAAACATGCTGAGGGCATTAATCAGGGAGAGTAACAGAGACAGGATAAACCAGCGGTGTTTGAAATTAGTTGTACCTGGTATTCAATTGAGAGGTAACATTGCAATGCAGTTTGGCAATGATAAATGTTAAATTATTGCACATGGGTTGAAAAGGGTGAGTAGACCATGAGTGGAACTGCATTAGAACAGGGAGCTGTAGGAAGACGCAATACTGCCATCATCTCATTGATATGAAGCTGGTTGGGGTGTGCACTGACAGGAAGTGGTAGCATAGCTTAGCTATCCAGTCCTGATCTGACACTTCAGTAGATAGTAAAGGGGTCTTTAACCACCTCTGGGAGACATTGTGCCAGAGCTTGGCTTCAAGGTTGAGCAGATATTTAATAGCGCTGTTCAAATTTATAAAGCGTTTAGATCGAGTAAATATAGAGAAACTATTTTCACTGGCACCAGAGGACACTGATTTTAAATAATTGGCAAAATAACCAGGTGAGGAGCTTTCTTTATGCAGCATATTGTAGTTATCTAGAATGCACTGCCTAAAAGAGCGGTAAATTTCAAAAGTGAATGGTATATTAACTTGAAAAGTAAACAATTCCAACGTTATGGGGAACGGGTAGGGGAGTGGGACTAAGTTCAGACACGATGGGCTGAATGGCCTCCTTCTGAGCTGCATCATTCTGTGACGTCATGTTTTATTCCAGGGTATGAATAATTCCAGCTATGTTTGAAACCGTGTTTTGCAAAAGTGGTCAGTTGGCCTGGTGATAATCTTGGTACCTTAACAAACGTGTCATTGTGACTTCTTCGTGTTGTGAACGATGTCATTGCTGCTCACACATCTCTAAAAGTATAAAAAGAAACGGGAGAGGTGCAGGGCTGTCGGCTGCACTCTGAATTCAACCTCTACTAGTCTGAGACTGATGAGAAAGTCAAACTGCAGCCGTAGAGAGAGCTTGCAGTGATGGAAAGATTATTATAAATGTTGTTACGATTTAATAATTGAATAGTCAATGCAATTTTCCAGAGATGAGCCTAGTGAGTAGGTAGCAGAGGAGAGTTTGCAGTGAACTAGAGCGGCTGGTTAAGTATTACGTTTTATTTATTCATTCATTGAATAGCTGTTAAAATATTACTGGATAACAAGTCAGTGACTCGTATTTATCCTGATGTGGAGTGTGAAACTGAAAAATAGTTGGTTCGAAGCTACTTTCAGTTTATTTATTACTTCCGGAGCCGACTTGAGGCCATTCAGTGCGGCAGCACAGTGACAACCGGTGTTGTGTGGAACATGCATGATGTGGGAGTTGTGGTGATCAATTTCAATTCGCGCTTGCGGATCTACAGCAGATTATGCACCCCGCCCTTGGAAATAAACGTGTAAGATAATCGGTCGGTTTGTATAACCAGCGGCCGGTGCGCTGGCGCCCATTTTGCGCCTCCGTCAAAGTTGAATTTTACCCACCTATCAGTGTCCGAGACAACCACAGTTGCGGGAAATGTGCCCAACTGGACTTGCTTCAGCTCAACAGTACTGAGCATGAGAAATACAGAGCAACAAGAAGAGAGGGTCCCGAAAGCACATTACAAGAGGTGATTACACAGAAACAGGCAGGAATAGCGAGGCGCTGGTGCAATGGGCTGAATGGCCTCCTCCTATGGTGTGAATTCTATGACCGGGTGATTCTATGATCGAGCATGTGCGTTAGAAAACGGATGGAGAGAATTTTGCAGAGGCTTTATATCCAGTGGTTGGGTACCGATAACCTGCGTTTCTTTCTCACACTTCTGTGAGTGAGAAAAGCTATTGTTATGCACTGACTTAAGATCAATGGAATGCCAGCTCTTTCTGTTTGCTCGACAAAAACTATCAAAATGAAAACATGTTAAACCTCTGCCCTCTCGGGTGGATGTAAACGATCCCATGGCACTATTTCGAAGACCAGCAGGAGAGTTCTCCCCGGTGTCCTGAGCCAATATTTATCCTTGAACCGACATCACCACATCAGATTATCTGGTCATTCTCCCATTGCTGTTTGTGGGAGGGTACTGTGGCCATTTTGGCTGCCATGTTTCCTACATTACCACAGTAACGACACTTCAAAAGTACTTCATTCGCTGTAAAGCGCTTTGGGACGTCCTGAAAGGCGCTATACAAAAGCATGTTTTTCTTTCTTTACAGTGCGAGTATCGAATGTGAGAATCAGTGTCACTCCAGAGAAAGACGTCTTTACTGAAAATGTAGATAACGTGACTCTGAAATGTTCAGCGACGGGAACTGATCCCATCTATTCCTGGAAATTCGATGGGAAACCTTTACCGGAGAATCCGCGGTACACACTTTCTGCAGATAAAAGCAGCCTGTCAATCAAACCCGTGCACACAAGTGACAGCAAAGCGTTTGTCTGCACAGCAAGCAACGCTGTGAGTAGCGATCAAGGCAAAGCGGTGAATTTAAAGATTTTCGGTGAGTGTGGAAATGATAGACATTGGCAATTGTTGCAAAGCGGTAATTTAACAGGGCTAGCTGTGGCTCAGTTGGCAGCACTCTCCCCTCTGAGCCATAAGGTTGTGGGTTGAAATCCCAACTCCAGAGGCTTGAGCACATCAAGCTCGGCTGACACTCCCAGTGCAGTACTGAGGTAGTGCTGCACTGTAGGAGGTGCCGTCTTTCGGATGAGATGTTAAACCCCGTCTGCTCTCTCAGGTGGACGTAAAAGATCCGAAAGCAACATTTCAAATTAAGAACATAAGAACATAAGAAATAAGAGCAGAAGTAGGCCATACGGCCCCTCGATCCTGCTCCACCATTCAATAAGATCATGGCTAATCATCGACCTCAACTCCACTTTCCCGCGCGATCTCCATATCCCTTGATTCCCCGAGAGTCCAAAAATCTATCTATCTCAGCCTTGAATATATTCAAAGATTCAGCATTCACAGCCCTCTGGAGCAGAGAATTCTAAAGATTCACAACCCTCTGAGTGCAGAAATTCCTCCTCATCTCAGTCTTAAATGGCCTACCCCTTATCCTGAGACGATGCCCTCTAGTTCTATGCACGCCAGCCAGAGGAAACAACCTCTCAGCATCTACCCTGTCAATTCCCTTCAGAATCGTGTATGTTTCAACGAGATCACATCTCATTCTTCTAAACTGCAGCGTGTATAGGCCCATTCTACACAATCTCTCATCATAGGACAGCCCTCTCATCCCAGGAATCAATCTAGTTGCAGCGCCTCCAAGGCAAGTATATCCTTCCTTAAATAAGAAGACCAAAACTGTGCACAGTACTCCAGGTGTGGTCTCACCAAGGCCCTGTAAAATTGTAGCAAGACTTCCTTACTCTGATACTCCAACCCTCTTGCAATAAAGGCCAACATGCCGTTTGCCTTCCTTATTGCTTGCTGTACCTGCATGCTAGCTTTCTGTGTTTCTTGCACGAGGACACCCAAATCTCTCTGAACACCAACATTTGAAAGTTTCTCACCTTCTAAAAAATATTCTGTTTTTCTATTCTTCCTACCAAAGTGAATAACCTCACATTTCCCTACATTATACTCCATCTGCCACTTACTCCCACTCACTTAGTCTATCTGTATCCCTTTGCAGACTCTTTGTGTTCTCCTCACAGATTACTGTCCAACCTAGCTTTGTATCATCAGCAAACTTGGATACATTACATTCGGTCCCTTCATCTAGATCATTAATATAGATTGTAAATAAATAAGGCCCCAACACTGATCCTTGTGACACCCCACTAGTTACAGCCTGCCAACCTGAAAAAGATCCGTTTAACCCTACTCTCTGTTTTCTGTCCGTTAACCAATCCTCTATCCATGCTATTATATTACCCCGGACACCATGAGCCCTAATCTTGTGTAATTACCTTTCAGGTGGCATCTTATCGAATGCCATTTGGAAATCCAAATATACTACATTCACTGTTTCCCCTTTATCTACCCTTCTAGTTACATCCTCAAAAAACTCTAATAATTTTTTCAAACACGATTTCCCTTTCATAAAACCATTTTGACTCTGCCTAATCATGTTATGATTTTCTAAGTGCCCTGATACCACTTCCTTAACAACGGATTCCAGCATTTTCCCGATGACTGATGTTAGGCTAACTGGCCTGTAGTTCCCTCTTTTTTCTCTCCCTTCTTTCTTGAATAGTAGTGTTACATTTGTGACCTTCGAATCCACTGCGACCATTCTAGAATCTGGGGGATTTAGGAAGATCAAAACCAATGCATCCACTATCTCTTCAATCACCTCTTTTAGAACCCTTTAGCCGTCAGGTCCAGGGGATTTGTTTGCTTTTAGTCTCATTAGTTTCTCTAGTACTTTTTTGCTACTTATATTAATTACGTTAAGTTGCTCACCCTCATTTGACCCTTGGTTCCCCACCATTTTTGGTATGCTTTTTGTGTCTTCTACTTTGAAGACAGATACAAAATATTTGTTTATCGTTTCTGCCATTCCCTTATTCCCCATAATAATTTCTCCTGTCTCCGCCTCTAAGGGACCAACGTTTACTTTTGCCACTCTCTTCCTTTTTACATACTTATAGAAGCTCTTACAATCTGCTTTTATATTTCTTGCTAGTTTTCTCTCATATTCTATATTTTCCCTTTTATTAAGTTTTTGGTCAACGTTTTTGGTTTCTGAAACTCTCCCAATCCTCAGGCTTACTATTATTCTTTGCAACATTATGAGTCTCTTCTTTCAATCTAATACTTTTCTTAACTTCTTTAGTTAGCCATGGTTGGATCACTTTTCCCGTGGAGTTTTTGTTTCTCAATGGAATGTATTTTTGTTGAGAATTATGAAATATTTCTTTAAATGCTAGCCACAGCTTATCTACCGCCATACCTGTTAATCTATTTTTCCAATATACCTTATCCAACTCGCCCTTCATACCTCTGTAATTGCCTTTCTTTAAGTTTAAGACTCTAGTTTCGGACTTAAGAAAGTCACTCTCAAAATTAACGTGAAATCTTGTCATATCATGATCACTCTGCCCCAGAGGGTTCTTTACTATGAGATTGCAAATTAACCCTGGCTCATTACACAGTACAAGATCTAAAATAGCCTGTTCCCTGTTTGGTTCCATGACATATTGTTCGAGGAAACTGTCCCGAATGCATTCCATGAACTCGTCCTACAGACTACCTTTGCCAATTTGATTTATCCAGTCAATATGAAGATTAAAGTCCCCAAAGACGATTGCATTACCTTGTTACTTGCTCCTACTATTTCTTGATTAATATTCTGTCCCTACAGTACAGCTACTGTTAGGGGGGCTATATACTACTCCTACCAATATTTTCTGCCCCTTGTTATTCCTTATCTCCACCCATACTGATTTTACTTCCTGATCTTCTGAGCCGAGATCCTTTCTCACTACTGTCCTTGGGTCATCCTTTATTATCAGAGCTACTCCCCCTCCTTTTCCATTCTGCCTGTCTTTTTGAAACGTCCAGTACCCTGGAACATTAAGTTCCCAACCTTGGCCACCTTGCAACCATGTCTCTGTAATGTCTATTAGATCAAACCCATTTATCTCTATTTGTGCCATTAGTTCGTCTATCTTGTTACGAATGCTTCGTGCATTCAGATAAAGTGCTTTAATTTAAAAAGTTACCATTATTCCCTGCTTTGACCTTATTCTCTGCTGCACTGCTACCATTAAACTCTCTGTCCCTTCCTGTCACACTCTGCTTATTTTTACCCAAAACGCTACACGGCTCTGTTGCCCTGGCCTTCCTCTTTAAATTTCTAAATTTCTCCTTACCTGACCCCTCCCCCCCTTTGTTTAGTTTAAAGCCCTATCTACAGCCCTAGTTATTCAATTCGCCAGGATGCTAGTCCTAGCCCAGTTTAAGTGGAGCCCGTCCCGATGGAACAGCTCCCTCTTTCCCCAATACTGCTGCCAGTGCCCCATGAATTGAAACCCCCTTTTCCCACACCACTCTTTGAGCCACGCATTTAACTCTCTGATCTGCTAGACCCTATGCCAATTTGCGCCTGGCTCAGATAGTAATCCAGAGAATTTACCCTTGTTGTTCTACTTATTAATTTAGATCCTAGCTCCTCAAACTCCCTCAGCAGAACCTCATTGTTAGTTTTAACTATATCGTTGTTTCCTTCATGGAACACGACAACTGGATCCTCCCCCTCCCACTCCAAGTTATTCTCCAGCCGTGAGGAGATATCCTTAACCCTGACACCGGGCAGGCAACACAGCCTTCGGGACTCACTTTCACAGCTGCAGGTAACAGCATCTATCCCCCTGACTATACTGTTCCCTACTATTGCCACATTCCTTCCTTCTCCCCCCACTTGGATGGCCCCCTGTACCACAGTGCCGTGGTCAGTTTGCCCATCGTCCCTGCAGTCCTTTTCCTCATCAATACAGGTAGGAAGTACCTCGTACCTTTTGGACAAGGTCCAGGGCTGAGGCTCCTCCATCACTACATCCTGGGTCCCCATACCTTCCTGACTCGCAGTCACACCCTCCTGTCCCTGACGGACTCTAAAGTACTACTTAACCTAAAGGGTGTGACTGCCTCCTGGAACAAAGTGCCCAGGTAACTCTCCCCCTCCCTGATGCATCGCAATATCTGCAGCTCGCACTCCAGCTCAACAATTCTGTGCCGAAGTTCCTCGAGTTGCAGACACTTAGTGCAGATGTGGTTGCTCGGGATCGCGTTGCTCTCCACAGACTCTCACATGCTGCAGTTATGACACAACACCTGCCCTGTCATCTCTAAACTTGTTTTATTTATTTATTAATTAATTCGTTCAAGATTTTATTCAATCGATATTTTCAGGTTTATTCTTTGATTATTGTATTTAGTTCAAATTATTAATTTAATAAGTACTAGCAAGTTAAAGATTCTCAAATCTTAATTAACCCCCTTCCCTAACTTAGAGAGCAACAAAGAGCTGCAATACTCATCAACCAATCACCTAGCTGCTCTCCTGTGACGCCACTCTTTGATGCACTTTTTGAATCGGAGCCTCGCACTGCCGCTGCTTCAATTCAGGACTGCTCCCGGGCGTAAGAATTGTAAGGGTTTTCTGCGGGCGGAGGGTCTTTAGAAAGCGGAACTATCCGCCTGCAGAGGCCCTTCTCCAGGGCAGCCGGAGGATCTGTCATGGGCAGTGCATGCCTGAAACCGACATTTTCGATGGGTACACAGCGCGTACACACCAGTAGAGATCGGAATTCCGGCCCATTATCTCATTGAGGTCCTTGCGCAAAGTGGCTGCCGCGTTTCCTACAATGTTGAGCTCTGAAATCCAGTTTTCCTTTGAACGCCCATCAAGTTTCAGACTCAATTCAAACCATCGAGTGTTCTGTCCCAATTATTGAGCCGCGAGAGAGATCGCGATCTTTTACTTCCTAACCCCAATAATATTCAAGTGGACATCTTTCAATGTCTCCCATATCCCAGCTTTAAAACTGCTTGTTAAATATCACATTCCTCTGGACCCATCCTCAAGACCATCACGGTGCAAAGAATATTTCATCAACTTTTCCCAAACAAATACAACATCTGGACCCGCTCCTTAGTCAGGTCCCTATTGGAAGAATTATACCGTATTCAGTTATATTTCTGTTCCAAACTATACTCATGTATATTATTCTTTAAAACAAAGCTTTCCAAAAACACGCCTGTCCACCAGAAAGAAGTACTGAGGTTAATATTAATGCAGCAGGAACATATTTTTCACAAATATTTATTTTGCAGCCCGAGTATCGAACGTGGGAATCAGTATCAGTCCAGCGAAGGACATATATACTGAAAATGTAGATGACGTGACTCTGAAATGTTCAGCAAAGGGAACTGATCCCACCTATTCGTGGAACTACGATGGGAAGCCTTTACTGAAGAATCCGCGGTACACACTTTCTGCAGATAACAGCAGCCTGTCAATCAGACCAGTGAAAACAACTGACAACAAAGAGTTTGTCTGCACAGCAAGCAACGCTGTGAATAGCGCTAAAGGCAAAGCGGTGACTTTAAAGATTTTCGGTAAGTGGGAATCAGTATCAGTCCAGCGAAGGACATATATACTGAAAATGTAGATGACGTGACTCTGAAATGTTCAGCAAAGGGAACTGATCCCACCTATTCGTGGAACTACGATGGGAAGCCGCGGTACACACTTTCTGCAGATAACAGCAGCCTGTCAATCAGACCAGTGAAAACAACTGACAGCAAAGAGTTTGTCTGCACAGCAAGCAACGCTGTGAGTAACGCTCAAGGCAAAGCGGTCACTTTAAAGATTTTTGGTAAGTGGGGAAATATTAGACTTTGGCAATTGATTCAAAGCGGCCTTTTAAAAGCATAAGAATTAGGAGCAGGAGTCGGCCATTCGGCCCCTCGGGCCTGCTCCGACATTCAATAAGATCATGGCTGATCTTCGACCTCAACTCCACTTTCCCGCCCGATCCCCATATACCTCGATTCCCCTAGAGACCAAAAATCTATCTATCTCAGCCTTGAATGTAATCTAAGATTCAACATCCGCAGCCCGCTGGGGTAGAGAATTGCAAAGAATCGCAACCCTCTGAGTGAAGAAATTCCTCCTCATCTCAGTCTTAAATGGCCGACCCGTTATTCTGAGACTGTGCCCCCTAGTTCTAGACTCTCTAGCCAGGGGAAACAACTTCTCAGCTACGCTGTCAATCCCCCTCCGAATCTTATATGTTTCAATGAGATCATCGTCGAAGGTTGTTTTTGTGACTGGAAGCCTGTGTCCAGTGGTGTTCCGCAGGGATAAGTGCTGGGTCCTTTGCTGTTTGTAGTGTACATTAATGATTTAGATATGAATGTAGGAGGTATGATCAGTAAGTTCACAGATGACACGAAAATTGGTGGAGTGGTAAATAGTGAGGAGGAAAGCCTCAGACTACAGGACGATATAGATGGGATGGTTAGATGGGCAGAACAGTGGCAAATGGAATTTAACCCTGAAAAATGTGAGGTGATGAATCTTGGGAGGACTAACAAGGCAAGGGAATACACAATGAATGGTAGGACCCTAGGAAGGACAGAGGATCAGAGGGACCCTGGTATGCTTGTACATAGATCCCTGAAGGCAGCAGGACAGGTAGATAAGGTGGTTAAAAAGGCATATGGGATACTTGCCTTCATTAGCCGAGGCATAGAATATAAGAGCAGGGAGGTTATGATGGAGCTGTACAAAACGCTAGTTAGGCCACAGCTGGAATACTGTGTGCAGTTCTGGTCGTCACACTATAGGAAGGATGTGACGGCATTGGAGCAGTTGCAGAGGAGATTCACCAGGATGTTATCTGGGCTGGAGCGCTTCAGATATGAAGAGAGACTGGACAGGCTGGGGTTGTTTTCCTTAGAGCAGAGATGGCTGAGGGGGGACCTGATTGAGGTGTACAAAATTATGAGGGGCATAGATAGGGTCGATAGAAAGGAACTTTTCCCCTTAATAGAGGGGTCAATAACCAGGGAGTATAGTTTCAAGGTAAGGGGCAGGAGGTTTAGAGGGGATTTGAGGAAATACTTTTTCACCCAGAGGGTGGTTGGAATCTGGAAGTCACTGCCTGAAAGGGTGGTAGAGGCAGGAACATTCACAAAATTCAAGAAGCATTTAGATGAGCACTTGAAACAAGGCTACGGACCAAGTGCTGAGAAATGGTATTAGAATAGACAGGGCTTGATGGCCGGCGCAGACACAATGGGCTGAAGGGCCTCTTTCTGTGTTGTATAACTCTATGACTTTATGACACTATAATTCCAACCGGGATATCCCGGCCACAAAGGGGCTGTCTGGGATGCACCTGATTCGTCCTCTTCAGCTTCCTTCTTTTCCACGTCATCCTCTTCCCTCTGCAAGCGGATGCTGTAAATTTGAAATTACACCATAAAATGCTGGAAATACTCATTTGGTCATGCAGCATGTCGACCTGAGACGTAAATTCTGTTTCTTTCTCTACGGATGTTGTGTGACCTGCTGAGTATTCGCAGCATGTTCTGTCTTCTCAAGGCCTTCATTTACCATCCGAGCCATTGCAAGTGTCCAGCAGCACTGCCTACACACTTAAAATTTATTCACATCTATTGCAGCAAGACAACACTTCAATAAAATAAAAAAAACAGTGCAAACCCTTCAATTCAAACTTACCTCAATGAAGTGTGTGTACCATTAAGAGCTGCAGACATTGCCACTGTCAGCCACTGTCAATCTGCTTGCACATTAAGTCACCTGGTGTGCGTCGGCCCCAAGCGCTGAATTCAGAGCTTGGGCCAAAGTTCGAGTTGGTGACGTTAATCCGCATTGCACACTGATTGATGTAACCAAGAAAGCATTTCATTGCAGGGCGCTGCCAGTTACCGGCAGCGCTAAGGGGAAGAGGTATATGGTGGCTGCCGCTGGAACTGCCTTCAGCTGGCGAAAGCGTGGCGGCCACCATTTTATTGTAATTTCATGGCGCTACGGAGTGGCAGTTAGTACATGCATTTCTCACCCAGAGAGTTTAACGGTAAAAGTGCATCAGTGAATAAGGCGAAAGCAAGAAATAATGGTAAAAAGTCAAAATTAAAGGCTCTTTATCTGAATGCACGAAGCATTCATAACTAGATAGCCGAGTTAATGGAACAAATAGAGATAAATGGCTTTGATCTAATAGCCATTACAGAGACGTGGTTGCAAGGTGACCAAAGTTTGGAACTAAGTATTCCAGGGTACTTGACGATCAGAAAAGACAGGCAGTCTGGAACACTATTCATTTAGTGTCCTCTGCCTGCACACGAACATTCCCATTTTGGTCTCTAATCGGCCCACCATTCCTTTGACTAACCTTTTACTTTTTTCTTATTCGCTTATGCAATCTGGGCGTCGCTGGTAAGCCCAGCATTTATTGCCCATTCCTAATTGCCCTTGAGAAGGTGGTGGTGAGCCGCCTTTTGAACCGCTGCAGTCCATGTGGTGAAGGTGCGCCCACAGTGCTGTTAGGTAGGGAGTTCCAGGATTTTGACCCGGCGACGATGAAGGATCGGCCATATACTTCTAAATCAGGATGGTGTGTGGCTTGGAGGGGAACTTGGAGGTGGTGGTGTTCCCATGCGCCTGCTGCCCTTGTCCTTCTAGGTGGAAGAGGTCGTGGGTTTGGCAGGTGCTGCCGAAGAAGACTTGGCGAGTTGCTGCAGTGCATCTTGTAGATGGTACACACTGCAGCCACGGTACGCCGGTGGTGGCGGGAGTGAATGTTTAAGATGGTGGATGGGGTGCCAATCAAACTGGTTGCTTTGTCCTGGATGGTGTCGAGCTTCTTGAGTGTTGTTGGAGCTGCACTCATCCAGGCAAGTGGAGAGTATTCCATCACACTCCTGACTTGTGCCTTGTAGATTGTGGAAAGGCTTTATTACTCTTTACATGTTTATGAAAGACTTTAACGTTCTCTTTATGCTACGTTTGCTAATGAGAAAAATGTAAACTCAGCCCCTCTTAGTTCCTTTCTCAGTTCTCCTCTGCACTTTTTGCATTCGGCTTGATTCTTTTCTGCAATATGGACCTGAAGTTTATCATAACCTCTTTTTCCTGTAATTTTAATCTCAGTTTCTTTCGTCACACAGGGAGCCCGACCTTTGGACGCCGTTGCTTCCACCCTCGTAGGAATTTGTTTAGTCTGCACCCGAACTATCTCCTCCTTGTAGGCTTCCAACTGCTGCACTTCATTTCCCAGGACTAGATACAGTACCGCTTCCTTCCTCGTTGGGTGGGAAACACACTGATTAAGAAAGTTCTCCTGTACACATTTCAGCATTGTCCACCCTGCCACACACTCCCACACACGCACACCCTTGCCCTTTGCACTGTCTTTGTACTGCAGTATGTGTCAGGATAATTGAAGTTCCCCATTACCACGACTCAATTGTTCTCACATCTTTCCGAAATTTGCTTGCAGTTTTGCTCCTCCATCTCCTTCCCACTCTTTGAGGTCGAAAGTACACACCCAGCAGCACAACAGCTCCTCTTCTGCTTCTAACGCTACCCAAATAGATTCTGCCCCAGAGCCGTCATCACCCCTTTCCAGTACTGTAACTGTATCTTCGATCAGTACTGATAACCCCCTCTCCTTTTTCGTTCCCTATCCGTCCATTGTAGCTACATCAAAAGCAAAGCTAAATGTGATGTAAATGTCAAAGCTCCCCATGACATTTTCCTGTATTCATTTTTTTTTACAGCTCGGATATCCAATGTGAGTGTCAGTATAAGTCCAACGTCAGTTGGATCTGTGGAGGATAAAGATACTGTGACCCTGAAGTGTGCAGCCGGGGGAACCTCCCCAACCTACTCCTGGAGCGCTGCTGAAAAACCTTTACCGGAAAACCCACGATATACACTTTCTGCAGATCACAGCGGCCTGACAATCAGACCCGTGCTCAGATCCGATGGTGAAGGGTTAATCTGCATAGCCACGAATGCCGTGAGCAGTGATCGCAGCACAGCAGTCAATTTAACGATTTACTGTGAGTAAATTCAAATAATGCCATTAAAAGTCGATGAAACTATATTAAAAAATCGGAAATAAAACATAACATTTAATTCACATACTGTAGAAACTGCACCATTTATTTAGATTACCGTTCTGATTGGAAGATAGGAAGAACACAAGTTGCTGGCAACTGAATACTTCTTTAGATCACAGAATCATAGACATTTACGGCACAGAAGGAGGCCATTCAGCCCATCGTGTCTGTGCCGGCCGAAAAAGAGCTATCGAGCCTAATCCCACTTTCCAGCTCTTGGTCCGTAGCCCTGTAGGCTCGGGCACTTCAAGTGCATATGCAAGTTCTTTTTAAATGTGATGAGGGTTTCTGCCTCTACCACCCTTTCAGACAGTGAGTTCCAGAACCCCCACCACCCTCTGGGTGAAAAATTTCTCCGCTGTCCTGTTGCTCGACCAGCAGTGCTTAAATTTATCTTAACCGAATGTGAATGAAGAGCTGTTTGAATGTTTTGTTGTGTCGGTTCTATTATGGGTTGAAGAAATGTTCGCAATGTTAATCTGGGTAATTTTAGAAATTGGTTTTGGGTGGGTGCGCAACGCCTGATCTTCAGTTCCATTGAGGGTAATTGAAGTGTAAGGGGCTGCCCATGTGCTACCGACCAAGTCCAGCCCGTCTTACACTCCGCCCAAATTTATTTTCCATTCAATCCCCCAGAGTATAACACGGGCCACCGATTTGCCATCGCCCGCTTTCCACGACGGCCCAGGACAAATTTCAATCTATTTACGTTCCTCACGGATTTTCATCGACCTGTTATTTATCTATCTGCATTAATCCCATCGCTATTTCCTATTTAGATGGACCCGACTCAGCCCAGACAAGTACCACTGCCGAGCGGTGCGGTAGCAAATACCCGGGACAGTATTGTGTGAAGGAAGGGGCTGCAGTGACTCTGCTCTGTCAGACTCAGTCTGTTCCAGACTGTAACTACACCTGGCTGCACAATGGAGACACAACGGGCAAAAAATCCACTCATGTGATACAAAGCGCGGCGTTCAGCAACACTGGGAATTATACCTGCTTTGCAGAGAACAGTTATACCAAGAAAAGCAACGATTCAGTCGTTTCAATCCTTGTATACAGTAAGTTAGTTGACAAGGACAATGCTTCTTCCTCGTAGTTGCATGTTACGTTGGGAGGTTTTGTGTATCTAACACACTCTCTCTCTCTGCTTCTCTCTATCTCCCTCTCTCTCCCTCTCTGTGTCTCTCTGTCACTCTCCCTCTATCAGTAGGCTGTGGTCTGGAGGATCGAGTGCACTAACTTTGAATGGTTTTGATGTATAATAATCTGTCCTTCGGAGGCAAAGGAGAACATTGAACTTAACTCACCAGTTCCTCACCCAAAGTAATAAACCTTAAGGGTTTCCGGTATTTAAGACTCAGCATGATATTTCTTACATCTTCAATTACGACAAGACGCTTGTCTGACCCGCCTCTTTTGCATTTCTTTGCTTCAATTTCCCCTTTATGAAGTCATGTGTAGCTTGTGGTCTCTCCTATATCCAGAATGCTCCCAGTTTATGTTTTAATGTTAGGTGAGTGAGCTGGATTGCCTGTGTATTTTCATGGAATCAGAGAGACTTCAGCACAAAAGGGGGCCCACTCGCACCAGGGCGCTTTGCTTGTTCTCTGTCCCAAAGCCCTACTCGTTCCCAGTGATACTTTTTTTCTTTATCATATATTCAGTCTCTCTCTTTTTAACAGTTACTGTGGATTTGCTTCCACTACTCTTTCTGGCATTGCATGGCACAACAACGCTCCATGTAACACAAAAATAATCCAACTTCCCAATTTGGAAACACCTTTAAGCTGACGGCCTCTGATTGACGACTTCTTCACCACAACAACACCAATAACAACTTGTATTTATATTTAATTAGCACCTTTAACATAGTAAAATACCCCAAGGCGCTTCACAGGAGCGTTATATAACAAAATTTGACACCGAGCCACATAAGGAGATATTATGGCAGGTGACCAAAAGCTTGGTCAAAGAGGTAGGTTTTAAGGTGCGTCTTAAGGGAGGAAAGAACGGTAGCGAGGCGGAGAGGTGTAGGGCGGGAACTCCGGAGTTTCGGCCCCAGGCAGCTGAAGGCACGACCGTCAATGGTTGAGCGATTATAATCAGGAATGCTCAAACAGGCCAGAATTAGAGGCGCGCAGATATCTCGGGGTGGGGTGGGGGGGGGGGGCGGTTGTGGGGTTGGAGGAGATGACATAGATGGGGAGAGGCTAAACCATGGAGGAATTTGAAAAGAAGGATCTGAATTTTAAAATCGAGGCGTTGCTTAACCGGCAGCCATTGAAGGTCAGCGAGCAGAGGTGTGATGGGTGAACGGGACTTGGTGCGAGTTCGAACACGGGCGGCAGAGTTACAGATGACCTCAAGTTAACGTAGGGTAGAATGTCGGAGGCCAGCCGGAGGAAATAGTTTCCCCCCTTGTGTAAGATTATAGTCAATTTACTTAATAATTTGTCTATTAACATTTATTTGCTTTATACACACATATATATATATATATATATATACATATATATACATGCAGTTACTAACTTGTTTATTAACACTTACACACACACGCACACACACACACACATATATATATATAGATGCCATTAGAATTAGCTTACATGGCAAAGTAACCAGCTTAGCGAAAAGAGTGATGGGAAAAAGAATGATGAGCTTGACATTTTTATCAGAGTAGACTGTAGCTGAACAAAACACAGTGAAAAGGCATGAAGTCACATACCTTGAACAGAGAGGAGTTTAATAAGTTGAGTAAAACAAGCCGTAGCTGGGGAGGGAATCTATGCAACCATAGGAACCAGACTGATGAGGGAGTTTCACTGAATAGATAAGAAGGGGAGCGTGAGCCACAAATAACATCTCTGGAAATAGGTATTCTTCAGTGGAAAGTAACAGAAGGTGAGGGACGGTGTGAGATCAGAGGAGCAGTGAGAGGGCCTATCAGGGGAGGATGAGAAGTTGAGTGACAGATTCGGGTCAAGCTCCATAGATTTGAATTGAAAGAAATGGTATAAGAAAGGGACACCAGTAGGGTTTAAGTGTAGAAGAAGACTGAGGAGGATTCAAGTAAATCTCGGAGACACTCAGAGGCGAATACGGGCCCGAGGCACGGCCAGATGGTTGCAGACAATTCTTACCGTGACTTTTACCCAAGGAATAAACGGGGTACTTTAACTCGTAATTTTACCTTGTAAATTCTGCTTACGATACAGTAATTACATTGATTCTTGCTTGTGCTCAGTAAACTATTAACCATTGCCACCAATATGGGTCAATGTCGAGCCATTTGGCATCAAAGATCTCACAAAGAGATTCTTGCAACAGTTAAATTATCAGAACGATTCATTATTGTGAACTCCTCCTCCAGATCTCCTCTTACCCTTTTCATTTCAGCTTGATGTGCTCCGAGTTCATCTTCAGCGCAGAGTCTGAGGCATTGAGACAAACGACTGCACGCAACTGTGGAAACCTGTATTCGGTCCCATCAAAAGTCACATTTCTTTAAATTAAAGGAAGCAAAAAGCATGATCAATGAACGAAGATTATTTTTTGTCCTGCGCACAGAGCAACCTTCAGAACAGATCACGTGTGATGCCACAGACAGAGGAGACCAATTGGACTTGTGCTGCTCCTGGGCGGGTGGGGTACCGAACACTACCATTGCGCTCACGGTTGACTCGGTCACTCTAACTGGATCAAAGGAACAACGTTACACCATTGGAAAGAAATATCTCAACACACCAATGGAACTACTGTGCACCGGACAGCACGTAATCTCCGCAGGGACTTGTAGATTGGCTTTGGGTGAGTAAAACAAAATTCTGTTTTTTGTTATTATATGAATTTGTGCATTATGATGGCGCGCGCGCACACACCTATATATATATGTGTATATATTCACACGTGTGTGTACAATGCTGTTACATATGCTAGTTAAATCAACTCATTCTCATAAATACTTTTTCTTTGTTGGGTTGTCGGATGGAGCCTGTGGTATGTTTAGAATGAAATCTAGTTCGTCAGAAAAGAAACGTGTGGGGATCCAATCTCCACATGTGCTGCGAGTATAATTCGCCTGTAAATAGTTATAACAGGATTATCAGGCACTAGACAACCTGAATGGCCATGCTGTTGCCAAGCTAAACCAGATACGCCAATCAGAACCAGGTACCAACATATACCTAAGGGCTTTCAGGCAATGGCCAACTGCTCCAACAAGCTCAAATCATCACCCCTCTCCCCTAATTACTTCAGTATTAATTACCTGTCTTTCTTTGCTGATGTTCCTGCGTGTGATGACCTGTAACTATCCTTTCGCATTTTGCTCAGGAGACCAATGACATTTCAATCTGCTTATACCCTTGTGATTTACTTAGATGAACCCCAGCTCTCTTCACCCTCCGGGCCGCATTTGAACGTGGCTCTGAATGCCGACATTGCCTTAGACGTGTCGTTAACCGAGTGGGTGCGAGTCTCAGCTACCGAACTATTACCGGCGACCTTCGCCTGGTCGAAAGGGAACTCATCGATCACGGCGTCCGACACCAAGTTCACCATCACTTCAAACCGCACCTTTTCTCAATTAGCCATCAAGAGTTTTGAAACGGCGGATGGAGGGAAATACTCCTGCCTTGCGAGAAATGCAATTGGAGAGAAAGCCTTTGAATTTGAAGTGTATTTGGAAGGGCAAGGTGAGACACTGGAGCCAAAAGTGGCAATATCAGCATCCTACCTGCGTGCTGTGTAGCTCTCCTTAATGTAATGGGGTGAAATTGGTCCACACCATCAGATAGAAATGGTATCAAAGCGAATTGGCAGCCCTTTTTACTTCCTGCCCAAACCGTGACCTCGACCACCTTGGGCAGCAGGCGCATGGGAACACCACCACCTCCAAGGTCCCCTCCAAGTCACACACCATCCTGACTTGGAAATGTATCGCCGTTCCTTCATTCTCGTTGGGTCAACACCCTGGAACTCGCTCGCTAACAGCACTGTGGGAGTAACGTTACCACACGGACTGCAGCAGTTCAAGAAGGCGGCTCACCACCACCAAGGGCAATTCAGGGATGGGCAATAAATGCCGGCCTTGCCAGCGACGCCAACATCCCATGAATGAATTTTAAAATATCAGTTCCTTTGACTTCAATAAAACGGAATATAATATGTGTGTGTGTGTGTTGGGGGGAGGTGGGGAGGGGATGTAACAGGCAGCTGACGGGATACTGCAGCGTTACCGCCAAGACTGATTTCTACGCCGAAGTCTGGGAGTTCTGAATAAGAAAATGTGAGGTCTATTCTGGGGGAAGGAGAAAGTTGTATGTATGTGTCTGTGTGGGTGGTGGGAGGTGCGGGATGGGGATTAAGAAAAGCATATAGACGTCAACATTTCGCATACAGGAATCATTCGTGATGTTTACCAGGTACTTGCTTACCATAATATTCCATCCACTAACCCTGCGGAAAACTGCACGCAGTGCGCACTTTATTTTAAAATTTACCTTAATGTATGGAATTGCACCTCCAATTCTCTTGCAATCTGCTCATGATGTGGGAGGCCCGGATGGGAAAATTGGCTCCATTTCAGCACGGCGTGCAAGGAGGCGGCGAGACAAATGATTTTGGAAGGAAATGCTAGAGGCAGGGACATAGCGACTGGAGTCTGGGCTTCCTACCGTAGGGTGAAGGGGGCATTGAAGAAAGAAAGAACTGGCATTGAGGTAGCGCCTGTTACGACCTTAGGATGTTCCCAAGTGCATCACAGGCAATGAGCTACTTTTGAAGACTAGCCAATGCTGTAAGATAGGGAAGCTCGGCAGTCAATCAGCAGTCAAGGTGCAGAGCTATTTGATGCAGCCTATGGTTGTGGGAGTACGGTTACGTTAGATGGACTGGGGCAATTGAGGGACTTAAAGAGGAGGACAAGCAGATGAAAGCCTATTTGGTGGGGAATGACTAGCATAGAATCCAGCTAAATATTCGATGTTGATGAAACTGTTTCCATGGCGATATTTAGAGGGAATAAATTACCGGATTTTCCGTTTAATGCTAATAATTATGCATTCATTTACTCACACTTCATTTAATATTGTTTTATACCTAAACTAAGAAAAAGCGCAGTAATTACTTTAATAAATTTGTGTCAAATTGATCATTACCAATCTGTCAATTAATACTAGGAAAATTTTGTCAACATTCCCTTAGTTCATATTCAGTCTGAGATTCACGGGGCCTTTTTAAAGTACAATAGCCCCATCTGCTAACTCCATCAGAGAAAGCTGGATGGTCCTAACACTGCATGGTTCCTACAAGGCTTGACTTACAATTGTAATGAGATATTATTGGGTTATTTTGCAGCAGTGAATATTGGACTCATAGTCGGAGCAACTCTTGGAACCATAGCTGGCGTGGCGATTTCATCATTTGTGGTATTTTGCATATACCGTAAGCGGACACGAGGTAAGTAATGAATGAAAAATGAAGTGCAATGAATGAATAATCAACGAATGAGTGAGCGAATATACCAGTAAAAATTACTCGAAGCAAATGTTCTATTGGTTTGTCTAAATTGCATGAAAAGAATCTGAATTGGGAATAAAACTACATCCCAGACACAGATCGCACTGGAACTTAATAAATGGTTACTTTTATTCTTCTAAACTATTTTGAAGGCGCCTGCGGAACTGGAGGAGCGAGACGCATAAATAACAGTGGGCTAGAAATTGCGTTCGGAGGCGTACCTCCTGCGTACGTCTCCGCCCTGTGAAAGAATTACGAAAGTACCTTCTGGCACCCAGGCTGTGAAGACTTGCGGTCTCAGGCCTCGAGGCAGAGGGCTGTGTAATGGGCCACGGATCCCAGGGAGGAAGGCGGGTCGGAAGCGTACCTGGGATCATGTGGGTCCGGTCCTCCAACCAATGAGCAGAATTCCATTGCAATCATTTACGAAGTGTATCCCCTAATGATGTGCAATGGAATCCCCATATGTAATAATCATACAATGTAGAGAATTACAATTTCACTCATAAGTTCCTTCATTGCAACAACCTCAATAAAAAATAATGTTTTGATAATTTTATACATCAGTAATAATTTAATCGGGGCCAATATTTCCATAAACTCGTTTAGTAACGTGTATGTGCTTAAATTAAGATGTAAACATGTTTAATTTAAGCCTTAGATATCCCCTTACACTGATGCAAGCAGGCCCTAAGCCAGCTTGCATCAACCATAAGACTTACATGAGCAATTGCTGGCCAGCCGCTGGGCAAATAGCCCAAACCTGCGCCAGCGATTGCTTTTTCGTACCCCACAAGGGTGGCTTGTCAACGCGCATATTGACAGATTGCAACTTTCGGATTTCGCGCATGCGCAAGCGTAGGAGAAAATCCGGAACCTGCGGGGCATTTCAAAGGGAATTCGGCGGTGTACTCTGAGAGTACGCCATCACAGACACTGCAATTTCTGGGCCAATATTTCGACAAATTCGATCTGAAACAATTGCATGCTAAAATTCAACTTCTGTGGCAATGGATCAGCTGGTTGCTGTAATTGACACTAAACCGTTCACAAACAATATTTGTCTAAATCGTGTTTAGTATTGTCTGTAATTACTATTGAAATAATGCAAGCCATCTTAACAAATCATTCCAGGAAGTAAATATTGAACAAATCTCTCTTCGAAGGGGTCAATGACAAAAATGCGTGTCCCGTGCAACAATGAGCTATCAAGAACTCCAGCGCTCAGTGCTCTATTTATGGTGAATACAGTCATATCCCTAACAGGCCGCGGTGGGGCGCTAAAATTGTTGCTCTTGCCGCAGGATGGTGAAGGTGCAGCACAGGTTTGTGTTTCTGATTAGTGCTGGGCGCCTCTTTCAGGAGAATACACGCGTGTGCAGATCCGCTGCAGATAGTGTCAGGTCCCGGCTGCAATTGCGCCCTTTGGCCTCCAGGTTCAATACCGATAAACAGCCACTTGGGTGAGATACTGGAGAGCTGCCAGGGTTCTGTTCAGTCATCTCCCCAGCGTGACTAAATGATTTGTACATAAGAAGAGAGGTATGCAATTTTACTCCACACTTCCAGTCATATTCCTCAATTTCCTTTTTTGCCAGAAACCTCAACGCGGTCTTCACTGAACACAGAGACAACTCCAAATCCCGATCGACACTATGAGGAAATATCAGCGCAGGTAAGAATTATGTTCGTTTGCAGTAACGAATTTAATAGGAATGTAGGAAATGCTAGAGACAAAATAAACAAAGTCTATGCAAATGTATTATTACCAACGGGTGATCCTGTATGGTTGTCAAAGCAACACCGGAAGCAGAGCAAAAGATGTTCCTTGGTTTCCTACTTCCAATCAAGTGTGCAAGAGTTCCTTTAAAACACCTTCACCGTTGGGCTCGAAATTGATTATGGGAAATCCACCCCCCCCCCCCCATATTCACGTTGTCGTGAACACAACCCGCCCAGGTGGCATCGTTCCACGCATACAAGATCTAACTTTGTCGGTTTTGTGATCTACAAATCGTAAAATGCTATCAATTTAATTTCTCTTCCCCATTTCTGCAGCTTTTCCGCCGAGGTTGAATTTTGTTGCGGAAATTCTATCGATACTGATTAATTATGTCAATTCTTTTCTAATTTTAAAGGTTTATTTGGCGAGAGACCCGTCAGAACATCATACATATGTGGTACGTTTGCAATCATTGAGTTGAATGGACTTCCGGAAAGCAGTATTTTCGCCCTTTATTAAATTCGAATTTCAAGCTCTGTGAGCAATCAGTGCAGTTTTCCTACAGTGAGAAATACGAGACACGGGAAAGTTGTTAGCAATGTGTTGAAAATCCGCCGCCTATTATAAGCGAATGGAATGGAATATCGACCGGGGTCAATTTTAGACGGCCGATGCGTCTCCGCCCGCGTCAATTTCTATCCCATGGTGTCCGTTTCTCCAGACAAGGGAACTGAAAGTCTGATCAGCAACGCTTCTGCTGGGGTTCGGTGTAGGGTGACCAACGATTGGGCTGTCCACATGGCCGCGCTGGTCATGGTGGGGTTTGGGGGGCGGGGGTTGACCATTTGCTGGAAATCCGCGCTCGTGATTATATAATGAAATTCCGATGGATACTTGCATGACAATATAACATGAGGTGAATATAAGATAGTCACTTTTGAGCTTTATATTTGATAGGCAGAAAATAAATCAACTGCATTGGTAAGTATATGTTAGGCCATTGGTTGAAGGAAAGGCGAACAAAGGGATATGGGAACAGAACAGGTACTTCGAACGGCCTGTTTCCATTTTATAATTTCTATGCAATTCTTGTCTTACAGAACGTGCCGTGCAGTGGCGGTCCGCCCCAGATACCAGCACAACACATCTACCAGGTGAGATCTTCATTCATTGAGCACTTGTCTACCACAGAGTTAATTTGGTCCCAATCAAACGTGTTTTAACTTTTATTTCCTTCCTACAGAGCATCATAAGAACATAAGAACATAAGAAATAGGAGCAGGAGTAGGCCATTCGGCCCTTCGAGCCCGCTCCGCCATTCAATGAAATCTTGGCTGAGCTTCTGCTTCAATTCCATTCACCGGCCTTATCGCCATATCCGTTGAGGCCCTTACTAGTCAGAAATCTAGCGACTTCTGATTTGAATATACCCAATGACTGAGCCTCCACAGCCCTCTGGGGTAGAGAATTCTAAAGATTCAGCACCCTCTGTGTGAAGAAATTTCTGCTCATCTCAGTTCTGAATGGCCTACCCTTTATCTTGAGGCTGTGGCCCCTGGTTGTAGAATCCCCTGCCAAGGGAAACATTCTCCCAGCATCCACCCTATGAAGCCCTGTATTTTTTTTGTATGCTTCAATGAGATCCCCTCTCATTCTTCTGAATTCAAGAGAATACAGGCCTAGTTTACTCAATCTCTTCTCATACGACAGTCCCGCCACATCAGGAATTAATCTCATGAACTTTCGTTGCACTCCCTCTGTGGTAATTATATCCTTCCTTAGGTAAGGAGACCAAAATTGTACACAGTACTCCAGGTGTGGTCTCAGCAAGGCCTTATATAATTGGAGTAAGACTTCTTTACTCCTGCACTCAAATCCCCTTGCAATGAAGGCCAGCATGCCATTTGCCTTCCTAATGGCTTGCTGCACCTGAACATTCACTTTCAGTGACTCATGTACAAGGACACCCATTTCCCTTTGAGCATCTGCATTCCCCAATCTTTCACCATTTATGAAATACTCTGTCTTTCTGTTTTTTCTAACAAAGTGGATAACTTCACATTTATCCACATTATAATCCATCTGCCATGTTCTCGACCACTCACTGAGCCTGTCGAGATCACCTTGAAGCCTCTTCACATCCTCTTCGCAACTGACACTGCCACCTAGCTTTGTGTCATCAGCAAATTTGGAAATGTTACATTTAGTCCTTGATCATTGATATAGATTGTGAATAGCTGGGGCCCAAGCACCGATCCTTGCGGGACCCCACTAGTCACAGCCTGCCATCCTGAAAAAGACCCGTTTATCCCTATTCTTTGTTTTCTGTCTGTTAACCAATTCTCAATCCATGCTAATATATTAACCCCAATTCCATGTGCCCTAATTTTGTTCACCAACCTCTTGTGTGGGACCTTATCGAAGGCCTTCTGAAAATCCAAATACACCACATCTACCGGTTCCCCTTTGTCTACTCCACTAGTTATATCCTCAAAGAACTCCAATAGGTTTGTCAAACAGGACTTCCCTTTCATAAATCCATGTTGACTCTGCCCAATCTTACAATTAGTTTCTAAGTGCCCAGTTATTGCATCCTTTATAATAAATTACAGCATTTTTCAAACTACTGATGTGAGGCTAACAGGTCTGTAGTTCCCCGTTTTCTCTCTCCCTCCTTTCTTAAATAGCGGGGTTACATTTGCTATCCTCCAATCTGCAGGAACCGTTCCAGAATCCATAGAATTTTGGAAGATGACAACCAATGCGTCCAGTATCCCAATGGCCACCTCTTTCAAAACCCTAGGATGTAGGTCGTCCGGTCCTTGAGATTTATCGACTTTTAGTCACATTAATTTTGCTAGTACTGTTTTCTTACTAATAATAATTTCTTTAAGTTCCTCATTCTCGCCACACCCTTGGTTTTCTAGTATTTCTGGGAGGTTTTTTGTTTCTTCCTCCATGAAGACAGAAACAAAGTAGTTATTTAATTTCCCCGCCATTTCCTCATTCCCCATTATAAATTCTTCCGTCTCTGACTGTAAAGGGCCTACATTTACCATCGCCAGTCTTTTCCTTTTCACATACTATAGAAGCTTTTACAATCCCTTTTTATATTTTTTGCTAGTTAGTGCTCATATTCCATTTTCCCTTTCTTTATCAATGTATTGGTCCCCCTTTGCTGATTTCTAAAAAGATCCCAATCCTCAGGCTGACCGCTTTTTCTGGCAACTTTATAAGCTTCCTCCTTTGACTAAATAGTTAAGTAGCTTTAATTTATTTTGTTAGCCGTGGTTGGATCACTTTTCCTTTTGGGTTTTTATGCCCTAGAGGAATATATGTTTGTTGCAAATGATGCATTATTTCCTTGAATGTTAGCCATTGTATGTCCACCTTCAGACCTTTTAGTGTAGTCTCCCGATCTACCATGGCCAACTTGTCCCTCGTACGCATGTAGTTTCATCTGTTTAGATTGAAGACCTTAGTTTCAGATTGGACTACATCACTCTCAAACTTAATATAAAATTCAATCATATTATGGTCACTTGTCCCTGAAGACCCATTTACCACAAGATTATTGATTAGCCCTTCCTCATTACACAGTACCAGATCCAGAATAGCCTGTTCCCTGGTTGGTTCCTCCACATACTGATTCAAGAAACCATCTCGCATGCATTCCAAGAATTCTTCCTCCACACCATTAGTGGTAATTTGATTTGCCCAGTCAATATGTAGATTAAAGTCCCCCATGACTACCGTATTGCCCTTGTTACATGCACTTCTAATCTCTTGATTGATACTGTGCCCTACATTACCACTACTGTTTGGTGACCTGTACACAACTCCCACCAATGTTTTCTGCCGTTTGCTGTTTCTTAGCTTCACCCAAACTGATTCCAGTTCTACATCACGATCTGCCAAGCCAAGATCTTTTATCTCTACCGAACCGATCTCATCCCTTATTAATTGCGCTACGCCACCTCCTTTTCCTTTTTGTCTGTCCAAATAATGGAGACGTGCACTCGGATTTGACATGACAGTCAAACAGTTACACGTTAATAGCAAGAGTATGTCCTGCTCTAACTGTATACAGCACCTGTAGTCTCTCCGAGTTAGTTCTTTCCATCAATGCTTCAACATGTCGATTTTAAGTGTAGGAAAATGCAAAGTCATCAAAACGACCAGCTGCAGGCCTGATTTATTGGTGCGGTAATCTCTATGGTCCTGAGATTACAAATTTGGACATCAGGTGCCAATGCTTCATTGGTCCCTCTGAAACGCTTCTCACTGATAAGTAATGGGTCGCAAATATAGCCGACATCAATTTCAGGTTGATATCTCAGGCAAATTTCAAGGCTCCAAACAATCCCGCGGTGTTCTCGGATCTACTTTCGCCTTTTCAATGCGGGTAACATCTTAAATGATTTCCTTCAGAAGTCTTCCAAGCCTTAAGATAAGATAAGCAATTATTCATTACCCAATGAACGCGTTATTGATTACACAATAGAAATACAGGAACAGGAACATTATTAGGCCGTATAGCCCCTCTGGCCTGCTCCGCCATTCAATTAGATCACGGCTGATTTGTACATCTGCTCCATTTACCCCACCTTAGCTCCGCCTCGACACCCTCAGCTAACACACATCTATTGATCTCAGTCTTGAATGCCCCAATTGTTTCCTAGCGTCCACAACCTTTTGGGGCAAATAATTTCTGATTTCTACAGCCCTTTGTGTTGAACCGTGCTTCCTAATTTCACTCCTGAACGGCCTAGCTCTACTGCTATGATTATGCCCCTCGTCCTGGACTCCCCCACCCGATGAAATAGTACCTCCACATCTATCCTATCGAATCCTTTCAACATTTTCAACACCTCGATCAGTTCACTCCTCAATCTTCATACTCAAGGGAATACAAGCGAAGTTTATGCAACCTGTCCTCTGAAATTACATCTCTAAGACCCGCCCATCTGAGATCTGCGCATGATGCAGAGCCACACCTGAGAAACTCACTCCAGCCATGTGATATTTGAAGAGCAACTCCCATCAATAGATATCCATCAATATATACCACCATCAATAACAATGAAATAATGCAATGGTTTATGTGAGAGTTTACATGAGTATTAAGTTACAATCTACCCTAATAATATTGAGGTCATCCAATATTCGGCTGTCTGTGTCAGAACTCGCACCAAGTCCCGTTCACCCATCTCCCCTGTGCTCGCTGACCTGCATTGGCTCCCGGTTAAACAACGCCTCGATTTCAAAATTTTCATCCTTGTTTTCAAATCCCTCCATGGCCTCGTCCCTCTATCTCTGTCATCTCCTTCAGCCCCACAACCCCCCGAGATAACTACGCTCCTCTAATTCTGCCCTATTGAGCAGCCCTGTTTATGATCAATCAATTATTGGTTGCAGTGCCTTGAATTGCTTAGGCCTTCAGCTCTGGAATTCTCTGCCTTAACGGCTCCGCCTCTCATTCCACCTTTAAGTTGCTCCTTAAAACCTACCTCTTTGACCAAGCTTTTGGTCATCTGCCCCAATTGCTCCTTATGTGGCTCGCTGTCAATTGATTTTTTCTTATAATACACCTGTGAAGCGCCTTTGCACATTTCATTATGTTAAACGCACTATATAAATGTAAGTTGTTGTTGTTGCTGTATTCCTTGTTGTTGGGATAGATCAACTTCCGGTATAAGTGCAGCCGGTGGCGTTCCTTAAAACATAACACTGTGGCTAAGGTTTTGCTCACCTGTCATAATATATCCTTATATGGCTCGGTATCAAATTTATTTGATAATCGCTCCTGTGAACCACCTTGGGACGTTTTACTACGTTAAAGGCGCTATATAAATGCAACTTTTTGTTATTAGTCTTGTTACTTGGTCGTTTTACATTGCCGTTCAGTGTTAGGGCAACCTGGGATGGGCGATAGCCGCACAAATAAAACAGATGGGAGATTAGCGTTCTCCACTGACAAAATGGAAAACATGCGTCAAAGCTACTTCAAACTGTATTCAGCAAGTTTACTGTTTGCCTTATATTGTATAATATTTCCGCTGTCACTGTTAATGACACTGTAATTTGGTATTGATCCATTAAAAATGTAAATAAGTAAACGGAAACACCAGCTTCATTCATTGATTTATTTCAATTATTATTTAAATGGAATGAGACTACAAAATGCTGCGGTACAAAGGGATCCGGGGGTCCTAGTACATGAATCACAAAAAGTTAGCACAAAAGCAAATTACTGCGGATGCTGGAACTCTGAAATAAATACAGAAAATGCTGGAAATTCTGAGCAGGTCAGGCAGCATCTGTGGAGAGAGAAACAGAGTTAACGTTTCAGTTCGATGACCCTTCGTCAGAACAAAAAGTTAACATGCAGGTACAGCAAGTAATTAGGAAGGCTAATGGAATGTTGGCGTTTATTGCAAAGGGTATGGAGTATAAAAGTCGGGAGGTTTTGATGCAACTTTACAGGGCACTGGTGAGACCGCACCTGGTGTACTGCGTACAGATTTGGTCTCCATATTTAACGAAGGATATACTTGCATTGGAGGCAGTGCAGAGAAGGTTCACTCGGTTGATTCCTGGGATGAAGGGGTTGACGTATGACGAAAGGTTGAGCAGGTTGGGCCTATACTCATTGGAGTTTAGAAGAATGAGAGGGGATCTTATTGAAATATGTAAGATTCTGAGGGGGTTTGACAGGGTGGATGCTGAGAGGATGTTTCCCCTAGTGGGGGTATCTAGAACTACGGTGCATAGTTTCAGAATAAGGGGTCGCCATTTAAGACGGAGATGAGGAGGAATTTCTTCTCTCGTTTGGTCATGAATCGTTGGAATTCTCTACCCCAGAGAGCTGTGGAGGCGGGGTCATTGAATATATTCAAGGAGGAGATTGACAGATATTTGAACTACAAGGGAGTCAAGGGGTATGGGGAGGGAGCGGGTAAGTAGTGTTGAGGCCAAGATTGGATCAGCCAAGATCTTATTGAATGGTGGAGCAGGATCGAGGGGCCGATTGGTCTTCTCCTGCTCCTGTTTCTTATGTTCTTATGTTCTTATTGATGAGATACAGACTATGGGATCAGGATCAATGTACATTGACTCAGAGTTGCTTTGGTTCTCATTGTGATATGTTGGGCAACTCACTAACTTGAGAAAAATGGCATCTCACGGCCTCTTCCTACCTGTCAGCGTGTCTCTCTGTACATACTGCTGTGCATATATAGTCCAAATGGATTTATTAAGCACCATATGTGCACAGCAAAGGTTCGATCTAGTTATTTGTTCCAAACACGCCATTCAATTTCTAGTGTAAACTTAACAATACTTTGCCGAAAGTGCCCTTGCTTGATTTTGCTCTCCATTTACATCAATGGACGGCAACATTCGGGTGGGGCATATAATGGGCATTGAGTTCCATATCATTCATTTTGCATTATCGCTTATAGTTAAAATTGCACCCAATTAACTGCACGCTATATTTTACACCAATTCCTTGTTTGGGCTTATCTCCTGATCTTTGCAAGTATATCAAATTTGGGCAGAATTATCCAAAGCCCGACACAAATATTGACTTCAATGGAAAGGAAAATCGCGAGTGGTGCATAACGGGCGACCGATCCAATATTGCCCGTTTTACACGATCACCAAAAGTTAAAATTCCCACCCTTGTAACATGAGATGGTTGGAAATTCCAGCCACTCACTTACTGCTCCCAATGGTCATGGCCACTTTTAACGGTCTTTGTCTGGGCATCTCTGTAAATGTAATTCCCGAACTCCTTGTAGTCTTTCACCTATTCAGGTTCTAGGCTACTCTCTGGAGGTTCTGCCAACATCCTGGAGCCTTTCCTGTGGGCTGGCCTGTCGAGGACAAAGCACTTACTGCTCGGAAAATAGCTTTTCTTAATTCGTTTTTATGGGATGTGGGCGCCGCTGGCAAGGCCAGCATTTATTGCCCATCCTTAATTGCCCTTGAGAAGATGGTGGTGACCCGCCTTCTTGAACCGCTGCAGTCCGTGTGGTGAAGGTGCTCCCACAGTGCTGTTAGGTAGGGAGTTCCAGGATTTTGACCCAGTGATGATGAAGGATCGGCGATATACTTCTAAGTCAGGATGGTGTGTGACTTGGAGGGGAACTTGGAGGTGGTGGTGTTCCCATGCGCCTGCTCTCTGATAGTCTGATAGGATGATGCTACCTTGCCTAAGTTTGGGGCCATTTTCTACATCTTCATCCACGGATACATCAAATCTGTTCACCTTCAATTCGAAACTGTAATTTCGAATCAACCACACAAAGACTGGGAAAAAGCGAAGGAACACGGAAGATTCATTGTCTTCATCTGACGACTTCACTTTGATGAGCTTGGTTATTTTTGTCACGTGGCTAATAAACTGCTGAGGAAATTCATCCCATAAAAGATAGCACTAATGGGCATATTTTCCAAGTATTGAAAGCATTCGGAAATATGCACAGAGTGCCTATCAAATTTCAAAACATAAATATTCAAGGCCAGAGGAAAGTTAATTGTGAATAGGATGGTGAGTGGGATGAGATTGTTTAAGGAGTGTAAACAACAAGGGTTAGCGGTGGTGCAAAGCGAATTCGGCCTGATCCAGAGGGAAGAATAATGAAAATGAGTCAGGGCCTGACCTAGTCGTGGTTTTACCTGAGTTAGGCTCTCTTAAGGCAAGAGTCGCACAAATTATCAAGTCATAAAGAATTAACCCGGTGTGGCGTAAAACTTCAGTTTACAAATTCAACACCCTCGACACCCGTTAATCCTAAAGATCCCAATTTAAATGTTTAGAGAACAGGAGTTCTCCCTCTCCCTGAAGCTTTTTTAAGTTTCTAGTAGTTGTGAGAGCTCTTTGCATGAGCAATGTTACATTCATGGACTTACAATTAGAGTTCTAACCAGGCAATAGCCAAGCAAAGTAAACGCTCAGCGAGAACGGCCGCTGCAGATACAATGTCAATGCAACATTCAACCCATGGAGCTTTCTGCCTCTCACTCGCTTAATCTCTGACCCCACAGTGAATGCCTAACCTGTTCCCAACAATAAACTGCCAGAGAGAGCTTCAAATTCAATTTTAGAATATCAACAATAAAAGAGTGTTCCTAAAATATATAAAGGGCCTTGAAGTGTGATTTCCGTAGTATATATAAAGCGATGATCACCTTATGTTGGGAAATCGCACGAATTCACAAAACGCAATCGAAAAAATGAATGACCAATAAAAGCTGATTCCGTCCATGGAACCTCAATCGTCCTCGACCTCTTATAACCTTTAAGAGGAAGTTAGATAAACGCATGAGGGAGAAAGGAACAGAAGGATACGCTGATAGGCTGCGACGAAGAGGGGTGGGAGGAGGCTCGTGTGGAGCATTAGCACCGGCCGAAAGGCTCGTTTTTGTGCTGTGCATTCTATGTCATTCTATGTAACTCAACCAGGAAATCATCTCATTGCATTTAGAAAGCAAAATTCTTTTGCCACGATCAGTCCACCTGATGGAATATTAGACACGTTCATTCTCCATTGAGTAGAGCAATGCTTTCCAAGTGCATTTTGAGTTAACTTTCAGCTAATTAAATATATAATACCTACCACTACAGATGTGACTGATTTGTAATAATATTCCATGTTTACCGTTTGTGCATTAAGCAATGTTGTGTCAGGTGTGGTTCAGTTGGTAGCACACTCACCTCTGAGTCAGAAGGTTATGGGTTCAATTCCTATTCCAGCGACCTGAACACATAAAGCTACGCTGACACTCCAGTGCAATGCTGAGGGAGTGTTGCACTGTCGGAGGTGCCGTCTTTCGAATGAGACTATCAACCGAGGCCCCGTCTACTCCCTCAGGTGGACGAAAAAGATCCACAGGCATTATTTTGAAGAAGAGCAGGGGATTTATCCCTGGTGTCTTGGCCAATATGTATCACTCGACCAACAAAACAAAAACAGATTATCTGGTCATTATCACATTGCTGTTTGTGGGAGCTTGCTGTTTCCACGTTTCCCACCTTACAACAGTGACTCCACTTCAAAAGTATTTCATTGGCTGTAGACTACTTTGAGACATCCGGTGGTCATGAAAAGCGCGATATAAATGAAAGTTTATTTTATGATATTGCTCTCTGTTTCGCACGTCATTAATATTTTAATTTCTGTAATCATAAGTTTTTTTTACACTTGGGTTAATTTCCTGTCAGACTTTTCCACGTTCCCTCCAATGTAGGAATGTTCTTTTTTTGTGGCGTGCTGACCAAATTTGAACACAGCACCCCAAGTACTGTAGATTTTAACTCACTATACGCTATATTTATGCTAAACCTGTATCAAACCTCGGTTAGACCACACTTGGAGCACTGCATACAGTTCTGGTCGCCATATTATAAAAAAGGATATAGAGGCACTGGAGAGGGTGCAGTGAGAATTTACAAGGATGATACCAGAAATGCGAGGGTATACATATCATTACCGTGTACGAAATAATTTCATTAGCATGAGCAGAGTCCGTGAATCTGTCGATTGACGTACTGTTCGTTAACCTCAGAATGCGGGAGTCGAAGTATCTGGGTGGCTACAAATAGTGACTTGTTTCTATCTCGCCTCGGATTTCGCGGGGAAACAGTGGCCATAAGAGATCTCCATTAATATATTTACGATTGAAGGGTTGGTTGCAAACAGGGGCTAGTACAGTTGTCCAGCCCCACCTCCCCGCCCCTTCCTAAGGTTCCAGTAGCTACCTATCAGAGACTGAGCGAATTCAAGCCTCCTCTCTTCGCAGGATGTATGGATACAGTGCGACAGGATTTTGTATGATATTGAACCGTATCATCCTAAAAAATACTGCCACAAATTAGCAGTGAGTTGGTAACCTCACTCAGACGGCATGTGTACTAAGGGCAATCCCACACAGGAGCGACTGGAAGGCCCTTTGCTCTTTGATCTTAACAGTGTTTGGCGGATGACTGAAGTGGAAGCCTACTGCTTTGTATTCCGGCAATGGAACCTTTCATTTACACCAGGACAGATGAAGCATAAAGACAGAGTTCTTTGAAGGAGAGAAACTTTTTCATGTCTTTTTTACACTTGTAAACTTGCTCAGAAAGGGAAATGGAGACAATCTACTCCATGAAGAAGGCAAGGACGAGTGTGGGCCCAATAATCCAAACAAGTCGCAGACAGGTTACTTTCAGGGAAGAAGGGCCAATTGGGTCTCTAGACAGTTGGATCACTTAGGGCTGGAGAATTATTTAATCGCTGAGTCAGAGAATTGCCTTGAGTAAGTCTTGTGCAGAGGTAAATTCCAGTGAATATCATGGATATAAAATATTTTCCTCATTAAATTTCCTCCATATTTGCGCTCAGAGAAACGTGCAACCGGGCAGCAAAACAATGAGGCCGCCTAATAGATCGTGGAATTTTGGGTGTAAGTGAATAACGGTACAAGTACAATCAGCCCAAATCTTCTCGATGTTGTACGATCGTCTCCCGATCTCTCCACCTGCATTTATTTCCGCTGGTAAAACTGGCTCCACTGCTAAATTGGAGAGTCTTATATACGAGTTTCCTGCAATTGTGCCGCAAAACCGAACGAACTATCTTAAAGGGAAGGGAGCGTGCCAACCACTACCCAGTCTGACCTACGAGTAACTCCAGTACCATGCTATTTGGCTGAATCTTAATGGCCTCAGAGCAACTACAGAGGGACAATCAATAATCACTCACCAACGTTGCCCACATTCAAAAAAAGAAAGACTTGGATTTATTTCACGCCTTTCACGACCTCTGGATGCTCTGAAACTCTTTACAGACAATGACGTACTTTTGAAGTGCAATGTAGGAAAATGGACAGCCAATTTGCGAACAGCAAGATCCCATAATCAGTGATAATGACAAGATAATCTTTTTTCGGTACTGACTAAGCAATAAATATTGGCCAAGGTATTGGGATAACTCACGGGTTCTTCATCGAATAGTGGACCTGGGGTATTTTACTTCCACCTGAGAGGGCAAACGGCGACCCGGGTTAATTACATAACTCCCTCAGTACCGCACCAAGAATGTCGGCCTAGATTTTGTGCTCAATCCTCTGGATGTTGGATTGTGAACCCGCGAGTCTTATCATTCAGTGACGAGAGGGCTACCCAATGAGCCACGGCTAACACGTAGCCATAAATGCACATAAAGAAGATGAATCAAGAATGTATTTCATTATTAACACTGGTCACTATTAGCTTGGTAATGCACATGCATGAAATAAAATGACACTGAATTTGTGGTCAGTGGTGCAGTAAAGGCGTTTGCTGTTGGCCCTGAAGAAAGCTGTCTGCATTTTTCGATGTGTAAGTGTGTCTACTTCAATTCAAGGAGCATCCGGAATAAGGTAGGAGAACTTGGAGCATGGATTGGTACTTGGGACTACGATGTGGTGGCCATTACGGAGACATGGTTAGAACAGGGACAGGAATGGTTGTTGGAAGTTCCGGGGTATAGATGTTTCAGTAAGAGTAGGGAAGTTGGTAAGAAAGGTGGAGGAGTAGCATTGTTAATCAAGGATAGTTTAACAGCGGCAGAAAGGCAGTTCGAGGGGGATCTGCCGTCTGAGGTAATATGGGCTGAAGTTAGAAATCGGAAAGGAGCGGTCACGTTGTTAGGAGTTTTCTACAGGCCCCCAAATAGTAATAGAGATGTGGAGGAAGAAATTGCAAAGCAGATTATGAATAGGTGTGGAGGTCACAGAGAAGTTGTCATGGGTGACTTCAACTTTCCAAATATTGATTGGAACCTTTATAGGTCAAACAGTTCGGATGGGATAGTTTTTGCAGAGTGTGTGCAGGAGGGTTTCCTGACACAATATGTGGATAGGCCGACAAGAGGTGGGGCCACGTTGGATTTGGTACTGGGTAATGAACCGGGCCAAGTGTTTGATTTGTATGTGGGAGAGCACTTTGGAGATAGTGACCACAATTCGGTAACTTTCACTATTGCAATGGAGAGGGATAGGGCCATACGGCAGGGCAGGGTTTATAATTGGGGGAGGGGTAATTATGATGCGATTAGGCAAGAATTAGGGAGTATAAGATGGGAACAGAAACTATCAGGGAAAGGCACAAACGAAAAGTGGAGCTTTTTCATGGAGCAATTACTGCGTGTCCTTGATAGGTATGTCCCTGTCAGGCAGGGAGGAAATGGCCGAGTGAGAGAACCATGGTTCACAAAAGAGGTTGAATGTCTAGTCAAGAGGAAAAAGGAAGCGTATGTAAGGATGAGAAAACAGGTTCAGTTGGGTCGATTGAGGGGTACAAGGTAGCAAGGAATGAGCTAAAAAAAGAGCTTAGGAGAGCTAGGAGGGGGCATGAGAAGTCCTTGGCGCTTCGGATCAAGAAAAACCCCAAGGCCTTTTACTCTTATGTGAGAAATAAAAGAATGACCAGGGTGAGGGTAGGGCCGGTCAAGGACAGTAGTGAAAACTTGTGCATGGAGTCAGAAGAAATAGGAGAGGTGATGAATGAATACTTTTCGTCAGTGTTCACCGAGGAGAGGGGCCATGTTCTTGAGGATGAGAGTGTGATAAAGGTGGATAGGCTGGAGGTGGTAGATGTTCTGAGGGAAGATGTTTTAGCAATTTTGAAGAACCTGAGGGTCGATAAGTCCCCTGGGCCAGATGGGATATATCCTAGGATTCTTTGGGAGGCAAGGGAGAAGATTGCAGAGCCTCTGGCTTTGATCTTTGGGTCCTCACTGTCCACGGGAATGGTGCCAGAGGACTGGAGAGTGGCGAATGTTGTTCCTCTCTTCAAGAAAGGAAATAGGAATGACCCTGGTAATTATAGGCCGGTTAGTCTTACTTCGGTGGTTGGTAAGATAATGGAAAAGGTCCTGAGGGATAGGGTTTATGACCATTTGGAAAGGGGCAACTTAATCAGGGATAGTCAACACGGATTCGTGAGGGCGCTCCGCTTCTTCCTTGAACAGACGCCCAACCAGTCCCCATCCACCACCACCCTCCTCCGCCTGGCTGAACTTGTTCTCACATTGAACAACTTCTCCTTTGACTCTACCCATTTCCTCCAAATTAAAGGTGTTGCTATGGGTACCCGCATGGGTCCTAGCTATGCCTGCCTTTTCGTGGGATATGTGGAACACTCTTTGTTCCAGTCCTACTCGGGTCCCCTCCCTCACCTCTTTTTCCGGTACATTGATGACTGTATCGGTGCCGTCTCCTGCTCTCGCCCTGAACTAGAACATTTCATTCACTATGCTTCCAATTTCCACCGTTCCCTCACCTTCACATGGTCCATCTTCGACTCTTCCCTTCCCTTCCTCGACTTCTCCATCTCCATCTCTGGGGATAGGTTATTGACTAACATTCACTACAAGCCCACTGACTCCCACAGCTACCTGGACTACACTTCCTCCCACCCCGCCTCCTGTAAGGACTCTATTCCATTCTCCCAGTTTCTCCGTCTCCGCCGCATCTGCTCTGATGATGCCATCTTCCATACCAGTGCTTCCGACATGTCTTCCTTTTTCCTCAACCGAGGATTCCCCTCTACCATGGTTGACACGGCCCTCGACTGTGTCCGTTCTATCTCCCACACTTCTGCCCTCACCCCTGCCCCTCCCTCCCGGAACCACGATAGGGTTCCCCTTGTCCTCACCTTTCACCCCACCAGCCTCCACATTCAATGGATCATCCTCCGCCATTTCCGCCACCTCCAGCATGATCCCACCACCAAACACATCTTCCCCTCACCTCCCCTTTCAGCATTCCGCAGGGACCGCTCCCTCCGCGACACCCTAGTCCACTCCTCTACCACCCCCAGCACCCCTTCCCCTTCGCCCGGCACCTTCCTGTGCACGCGCAGGAGATGCAACACATGCCCTTACACCTCCCCTCTTCCCACTGTCCAGGGCCCCAAACACCCCCTTCCAGGTGAAACAGCGATTTACTTGTACTTCCTGCAATTTAGTATACTGTATTCGCTGCTCACGATGTGGTCTCCTCTACACTGGGGAGACCAAACGCAGATTGGGTGACCGCTTTGCGGAACACCTCCGTTCAGTCCGTAAGGGGGACCCCGAGCTCCCGGTGGCCTGTCACTTTAATTCACCGCTTCACTCCCACTCTGACCTCACCGTCCTCGGCCTATTACACTGTTCCACGGAAGCGCAGCATAAGCTCGAGGAACAGCACCTCATCGTTCGTTTAGACACGCTACAGCCCTCTGGACTCAATATCGAGTTCAACAATTTTAGATCATAACCTCAGCTCCAATCACATTTATATTTTATTTTTTCCACCCTTTTGTTTGCCCCCACCCCCACCTTTTTTTTTTCCTCCTAGAAGCTGGCAGCTGTCCTTCATTCTGCCAGTGGATTTCACACTTCATTCAGCCTTAATCTGTCACATTAACACCACCTCTAGCCTTGCATATCTCTTAATGTCTCTTAATGTCTCTTCATCTCCCCCTTTGTTCTTTTATCCCCTCCCCCTTTTCCCAGCTTTACTCTGGCCTTAAATCTATTTGATTTCCGGCTCTTCACAGTTCTGACGAAAGGTCATCGACCTGAAACGTTAACTCTCTTTCTCTCTCCACGGATGCTGCCTGGCCAGCTGAGTTTTTCCAGCGTTTTCTGTTGTTATTTCAGATTTCCAGCATCCGCAGTATTTTGCTATCGTATTCGTGAAGGGTAAGTCTTGCCTAACAAATTTGATTGAATTCTTTGAGGAGGTAACTAAGTGTGTAGATGAAGGTAGAGCAGTTGATGTCGTATACATGGATTTTAGTAAGGCGTTTGATAAGGTTCCCCATGGTCGGCTCATGGAGAAAGTAAGGAGTTGTGGGATCGAGGGAAATTTGGCCGATTGGATAAGTAACTGGCTATCTCATAGAAGGCAGAGGGTGGTGGTGGATGGAATATTTTCGGACTGGAGACCAGTTACCAGCGGTGTGCCACAGGGGTCGGTGCTGGGTCCTCTGCTGTTTGTGATTTTTATCAATGACTTGGAGGAGGGGACTGAAGGGTGGATCAGTAAATTTGCTGATGACACCAAGATTGGTGGAGCAGTGGATGAGGTGGAGGGCTGTTGTCGGCTGCAAAGAGACATTGATAGGATGCAGAGCTGGGCCGAAAAATGGCAGATGGAATTTAACCCTGATAAGTGCGAGGTGATTCATTTTGGTAGGGCAAATTTGAATAAGGATTACAGGGTCAACGGCAGGGTTCTGAGGAACGTGGAGGAGCAGAGGGATCTGGGGGTTCATATCCACAGATCTCTGAAGGTTGCCACTGAAGTGGACAGAGCAGTAAAGAAGGCCTATGGTGTGTTGGCGTTTATTAACAGAGGGTTTGAGTTTAAGAACCGTGAGGTTATGCTGCAACTGTACAGGACCTTGGTGAGACCACATTTGGAATATTGTGTGCAGTTCTGGTCACCTCACTATAGGAAGGACGTGGAAGCATTGGAAAGAGTGCAAAGGAGATTTACCAGGATACTGCCTGGTTTGGGGGGGAGGTCTTATGAGGAAAGATTGAGGGAGTTGGGGCTTTTCTCTTTAGAGCGGAGGAGGATGAGAGGCGACTTAATAGAGGTTTATAAGATGATGAGGGGGATAGATAGAGTGGATGTTCAGAGACTATTTCCTCGGGTAGAGGCAGCTGTTACAAGGGCGCATAACTATAAGGTGCATGGGGGGAGATATAGAAGGGATGTCCGAGGTAGATTCTTTACTCAGAGAGTGGTTGGGGTGTGGAATGGACTGCCTGCTGTGATAGTGGAGTCGGACACTTTAGGAACTTTCAAGCGGTTATTGGATAAGCACATGGAGCACACCAGAGTGATAGGGAGTGTGATAGCTTGATCTTGGTCTCGGACAATGCTCGGCACAACATCGAGGGCCGAAGGGCCTGTACAGTGCTGTACTGTTCTATGTTTCTATGTTTTTAAGTGATTTCAGCACTTTATAGCAGGGATTCCCGAGTGGAATCTGCTGTGACATCAACAAGCTGTCTGAGCAGCTAATCGCAATGCAGAATTCTCACCGACAGGGAACCATTAAATGAGAACCTTCTTTTATTCCGACTTTTTAAAATGTTACAGGAAGCAAAACTAAGATTGGGGCTCTCACATGGGGATAAGGTAGAAGCTGAAATATCATGAAAAAACTTTTTTAAAACAATCTTCTTAATTTCTTTAAAATTTTAACTTTTATCATAATGGAGAAATTTGACACTCCACAAAATTAAAATTAGTTTTTCAGTGCCATAACGTTTGTTTAGCAGTAAATACGTTCTTATAACCCCAGTTATACCTAATCCAACAAGGTCGAACTTTTAATGGGGTATTTAACAGCGCTATTACCGCTGAAAAACCCATGTTTTCGACAGTTTCCCTGATTACACTGATTGCTGGCTATAGTGGGGTGGTGGGGAGGGTGGGTGCCGCGGGCACAGCCTGTCTGGAAGCATTGAATGACTGACCGCAACTTCAAGGTTTCCACATAAGGATGCGCATGCGCTAAATCCTGAAGTTGTGGTCAGTTTCAAAGGGTTATTAACGGTGAACATTGTTATTTTGCCGTTATTACCCACCGCAAATTCCGGCCCAATAAATGAAGATATTTCGAATTGTGTTACGCGCAGTTTTGCCGCTCAGCGCTTCCCGTTCTCCCATAGCAGCAGTCGGCCAGTAAGTCTGAAAGGCAATGGGCCGTATTTACCGATCGGAGGCTGCCCGCGTGCGGAAGCCTCCGATCTGGAAAAAATCTCCGCACTTACCTGAGGGCTCCCGAGGTGCGTAAAGTTCCGATGCTGGGCCTCTCCAACTCCAAGTGTGCAGGGCCTACGTATCCCAGGGGTGCATGCTGTTCGCAAGTGTCCCTAGATCACGTGGACCATGGGGAGCCAATCAAAGAAGGGAATGTCCCTTCATACACTTGACAGGAAGACCTGTCAAATATATGAATGGTGATCACCCCAAAACATAGTAAAACTTTAAATACATTTTTTTAAATCACATTTTTAAAATGATTTGAAATTACAATAAATTAAATATTTTAAACAAAAATTTAAATTTTTGAATAAAGTATATAAAGTTAAATACGGGGCTAAAAATAAACTTACCTTTTTTAAAGGATTTTTAAATGATAAATGGGCGAATTTAAAAAAAAACTTTTTTCAACTTTTTCCAGGTGTAAGAATTGTAAAGGTTTTCTGCGGGTGGAGGTTCTCCAAAAAGCGGAACTATCCGCCCGCAGAAGCCAGAGGATCTGTCAAGAGCAATCTTGACAGATCGGAAATGCCGGTTTTCAGCGCAGGCGCTGTGCATGCCTGAAAACGGCATTTCTGATGTCCCTACGGGTGGGTACACAGCGTGTACCCACCCATAGGGATCGGAATATCTGGGCCATTGTCATACCATGTGATAACATGTGGTAGCGCGGTTCTAGCAAAAAGATTTGAGGGTAGAAATTTGTCTCCGGCAGTCGTGCAAAACGGTCGGCATCGCATTGGCCGCCTGTTATACACACAGACAGATATTCAGCTCCATTGATGACAACGGAAGAGAATATCGGGCGGGGCAGGCGGACGTTTTGATACCGCCAGTTTTGCACTGGCACCCAAGACAAGTTACTGCCCGCAAAACTGTCAACTAACAGGTCACTATATCAAGGCATTATATCAGCATTTACCAATAACAAAACAAACAAAAAATCAATCAAGCGGCGGCAGCGGCGAGTGGAAAAAGAGCGGCCCGTGAGCGGACCCGAATTAAAGCAGCGGCCGCGGCGACAGGATAAAGAGAGGCCCGGGAGCAGACCTGAATTAAAGCAGCTGCAGCCGGGGCTCCGATTCAAAAACAACAAAGTGCGACGTCACATGAGAGCAGGTAGGTGTTTGGTTGGTGAGTAATGCAGCTCTTTTTTGCTCCCTAAGTTAGGGAAGGGGGGTTAAATTAAGATCTGAGGAACTGTACCTTGCCAGTACTTATTAAATTAATAATTTAAATAAAATAAAATAATCAAACAATAAACGTAAAATATCGATTGGATAAAATGTTTTAATAATTAATTAATAAATAAAACAAAATAAAAGCGAGGTTATCCACTACATGCGAGGCTATCCACTTTGGTGGCAAAAACAGGAAGAGAGCTTATTATCTGAACGGCAATAGATTGGGAGAAGGGGAAGTGCAACGAGACCTGGGTGCCCTTGTGCACCAGTCGCTGAAGGTAAGCATGCAGGTGCAGCAGGCAGTTAAGAATGCAAATGGTAGTTTGGCCTTCGCAGCGAGAGGGTTCGAGTACAGGAACAAGGATGTCTTGCTGCAGTTGTACAGAGCCTTGGTGAGACCACATCTTGAGTATTGTGTGCAGTTTTGGTCACCTTATCTGAGGAAGGATGTTATTGCCATGGAGGGAGTGCAGCGAAGATTCACCAGACTGATACCTGAGATGGCAGGAATGACGTATGAGGAGAGATTGGGTCGGTTGGGCGTATACTCGTTGGAGTTTAGAAGAATGAGAGGGGATCTCATTGAAAGGTATAAAATTCTAACAGGACTAGACAGACTAGATGCAGGAAGGATGTTCCCGATGGCTGGGGAGTCCAGAACCAAGGGTCACAGTCTAAGGATAAGGGTAAGCCATTTAGGAAAGAGATGAGGAGGAATTTCTTCACCCAGAGAGCGGTGAACCTGTGGAATTCTCTACCACAGAAGGCAGTTGAGGCCAACTCATTAAATATATTCAAGAAGGAGTTAGATATATTTCTTAAGGCTAAAGGGATCAAGGGATATGGGGAGAAGGCAGGGACAGGGTACTGAATTTGGATAATCAGCCATGATCTCATTGAATGGCGGAGCAGGCTCGAGGGGCCGAATGGCCTACTCCTGCTCCTATTTTCTATGATTCTATGAGATGGCAGGGCAGATGGTGTGTCATAACTGCAGCATGTGGGAGTCTGTGGAGAGCATCGCGATCCCGAGCAACCACATCTGCAGTAAGTGTCTGCAACTCGAGGAACTTCGGCTCAGAATTGTTGAGCTGGAGTACGAGCTGCAGACATTGCGATGCATCAGGGAGGGGGAGAATTACCTGGACACTTTGTTCCAGGAGGCAGTCACACCCTTTAGGTTAAGTAGTACTTTAGAGATCGTCAGTGGTCAGGGACAGGAGGAAGGTATAGGGAGCCAGGATGTAGTGATGGAGGAGCCTCAATCCTGGACATTGTCCAACAGGTACGAGGTACTTTCTACCTGTATGGATGAGGAAAAGGACTGCAGGGAGAATGGGAAAACTGACCACGGCACTGTGGTACAGGGGGCCATCCAACTGGGGGGAGAAGGAAGGAATATGGCAGTAGTAGGGGACAATATAGTCAGGGGGATAGATACTGTTCTCTGCAGCCGCACTCCACATCACCAGTCACTGATTTGTTATCCAGTAATATTTTAACAGCTAATCAATGAATCAATAAATAAAACTTAATACTTAACCAGCCGCTCTAGTTCACTGCAAACTCTACTCTGCTACATACTCACTATGCTCACCTCTGGCAAATCGCATCCATTCAAATTATTTAATCGTCACAACATTTATAGTAATCTGTCCATCACTGCGAGCTCTTTCTAAGGCTGCAGTTTGACTTGATCATCAGTCTCAGACCAGTAGATGCAGAATTCAGAGTGCAGCCGACAGCCCCGCACATCTCTCGTTTCTCTTTATACTTTTAGAGAAGTGTGAGCAGCAGTGACATCGTTCACAAGACGAAGAAGCCTCAATGACACGATGGTTAAGGTACCAAGATTTTCACCAGACCAGCTGACCAGTTTTGTAAAATCTGGTTTCAAACATAGCTGGAGTTATATATACCCTGGAATAAAACATAACGTCTTTGAATGATACAGCACAGAAGGAGGCCATCCAGCCCATCGTGTCTGTACCGGCTCTTTGAACTCAGTCCCACTCCCCTACCCGTTCCCCATAACCCAGCAATTGTTTCCTTTTCAAGTTAATATCCAATTCCCTTTTGAAAGTTATTATTGAACCTGCTTCCACCGCCCTTTCAGGCAGCGCATTCTAGATAACTACAACACGCTGCATAAAGAAAGCTCCTCATCTGGTTATTTCCCAATTATTTTAAATCAGTGACCTCTGGTTACCCACGCTGCTACCAGTAGAAACAGTTTCTCTATATTTACTCGATCTAAACTCTTCATAATTTTGTACAGCGCTATTAAATCTCTATTGAACCTTGAAGCCAAGCTCTGGCACAATGTCTCCCAGAGGGGGTCCCCGACCCCTTCAATATCTACTGAAGTGTCAAATCAGGACTGGTTGGCTAAGTTGTGCTACCACTTCCTATCAGTGCACACCCCAATCAGCTTCATATCAATGAGATGATGGCAGTACTGCGTCTTCCTACAGCTCAATGATCTAAAGCAATTCCGATCAAGGTCTACTCGCCCTTTTCAACCCATGTGCAATAATTTAACAGTTATCATTGCCAAACTGCATTGCAATTTTACCTCTCAATTGAATACCAGATACATCTTATTTCAAACACCGTCAGTTTATCCAGTCTCTGTTGCGCTCCCTGTTTAATGCCCTTAGCCGCTTTGATAAATATGCAGTTTCGGTTCTAGTACATTCATGCAGATTGAAATCATAGTATCCAAACATTTCGATGGACTACAGAAGTAAGAATAAGAATTTGCCACATTCAATGATATGTCCCTGGACAAAAAATAGATTTGGGCATGGATGCAGAACAGGCGGTATCACTTCAATATGGCTTCAATAGAACCGGATATCTGGCGGAGCACATAACAGGCGGCCAATGCGATACCGCCCGTTTTACATCCCACCACAGTCGAATTTCGCTCCCGGAGATTCAGTTGACAGTTTGAGAACTATTATAATGTATAGTTAGTATTTAACAATAGAAATGAGTTTTCTCACCGTAGATCATTAACTTGACTGCTGGGCTCTCAACAGTGTTCACGATGTTCGTTCCGTTACAGACGAAGTCTCCGTTATCGGTTGTTTTCAAGGGATTGATTGTTTGGTTGCTTTTTTCGGCAGAAAGTGTATACCGTGTGTTTTCCGGTAAAGGCTTCCCGCCATAGCTCCAGGAGTAGGTGGGATAAGATCCCATCACCGAACACTTCAGGGTCACCTTGTCCTCATCTTGTTTAAATATGTGTTTATCTGGACTGATACAGATACGTGCGTTTGCCAAGGGGAATGTGAAACAGAGCATCGGTTTAGAAACTGGTTCTCCACGCGTCGACGCTCATCTTAGATTTAGTGGGAATTTTAGCTCACTCCGCCGGGCGGAAACCGAAAGGAACAGGAGTTAAAATCGAGCGACTCTCTCTGCTTCAAATTCCGCCCCGAAGCAGATGCCCCCCACCCCCCTTGCATTTTGCAGGCGCTCAGGCGGACATTGACTCGGGTAGTCACCTCATTAATATGCTAATCTGGGTACTACGAGGTGTATGGACCCATTTAGTAAAATGTATCAGGAAAGGAACGAAAAGAAAAGTTTTGAACTTATCTGACCATCTGGATTAGGAGTGTTTCCATTGGCCCCAAAACGAAAATCAAACCTCGAATGCCCCAGTACTTCTCCCCTTCCCCAACCCCCACCCCACTTTCCTGATTGCTGCCCAAGCCACGCGTTCTGCGCTTGACAGCAGTCGGCCAGCTGCCTTTTCTCATCCTTCTGTTGAAACCCCTCCGTAGCCTCGCCACTCCCTATCTCACTAACCTCCTCCAGCCCTACAAACCTCCGAGATCTCTGCGCTCCTCCAATTTTAACCTCTTGTGCATCTCCAATCCCCTTCGCTCCACCATTGGCGACCGTACTTTCAGCTGCCTCGGCCCTATTTCTGAAATGCCCTCCCTATCCGCTTCTCCACCTCTCTCTCCTCATTTAAGACGCTCCTTAACATTTACTTTGACCAAGCCTTTGGACATCTGCCCAAATATCTCCTTAAGTGGCTCGGTGTCAAATTATATTTGATAACGCTTCCGTGACGTTTTACTACGTTTGAGGCGCTACATTAATGCAAGTTGTTGTTTTTTGTAGCCAGCAGTTATCCGCAGGATGTAAATGGGACCTGGCCGGTATTCCATCTGAGACCCACGGGCGGGCTGGTGCAAATCGGGAAGCCAGTGAGTTTACTTTCCCCCTTTTATTCATGAGCAAGTGAGGTTATAGGCACTTCACTGAAGGAACGTCACCTCACAGTTTGGACATATTTGAGGTGCAAAGGGTAGGTGTGTTTCTTTCACTGCTCTGAGTCTTTCGGCAGCGATGCAAGACTTCAGTTACGTGGCGAGTAGAGAGAAGCAGGGTTTGTTCTCCGTAGAGCAGAGAAGGGTAAGTGGAGATTTCATGGAAACATAGAAATTTACAGCACAGAAGGAAGCCATTCGGCCCATCTTCTCCGTGCCGGCCGACAAAGAGCTATCCACCCTAAAGCCACTTTCCAGCACTTGGTCCGTAGCCATGTTAGTTATGGCAGTTCAGGTGCATATCCAAGTTAATTTGAAATGTGATGAGGTTTTCTGCCTCTACCACCCTTTCAGGCAGTGAGTTCCAGACCCCCACCAACCTCTGGGTGAAAACATTTCTTCTCAAATCCCTCTAAACTTCCGAACAATTACTTTAAATCTATGGACCCTTGTGCTAAGAGAAAGAGGTCATTCCTATCCACTCTATCCAGGTCTGTCACAATTTTATACACCTCAATTAGATCTCCCCTCAGCCTCCTCTGTTCCAAAGAAAACAACCCCAGCCTATCCAATCTTTCCTCATACCTAAAATTTCCCAGCCCAGGCAACATCCTCGTAAATCTCGTCTGCACCCCTTCTAGTGCAATCACATTCTTCCTGTAACGTGGTGACCAGAACTGCACGCAGTATTCTAGCTGCGGCCTCAATAGTATTTTATACAGTTCAAGCATAACCCCGTGCTCTTATATTCTATGCCTCGGCTAATAAAAGCAAGTATCCCGTATGCCTTCTTAACCAGCTTATCGACCTGTCCTGCTACCTTCAGGGATCTGTGGACATGCACTCCAAGTTCCCTCTGATCTTCTGTACTTCTCAGTATCCTACCATTTATATTGTATTCCCTTGCCTTGTTAGCCCTCCCCAACTGCATTACCTCACACTTCTCCAGATTGAATTCCATTTGCCACTGTTCTGCCCACCTGACTAGTCCATTGATATCTTCCTGCAGTCTGCAGTTTTCTTCTTCATTATCAACCACACAGCCAATGTTTGTATCATCTGAAACTTCTTAATCTTACTTCCTACATTCAAGTGTAAGTCATTGACATATACCACAAAAAGCAGAGGACCCAGTACTGAGCCCTCCAGAACCCCACTGGAAACAGCATTCCAGTCACAAAAACACCCTTCGACCATTACTCTTTGTTTCCTGCCTCTGAGCCAATTCGGATCCCACTTGCCACTTTGCCTTGGATCCCATTGGCTTTTACTTTCGTGACCAGTCTGCCATGCGGGACCTTAACAAAAGCCTTGCTGAAATCCATATAGACTACATCAAACGCAATACCCTCATTGACCCTCATTGTTGCCTCCACAAAAAATTCAATCAAGTTAGTCAGACACGGCCTTCCCTTAACAATCCACGCTGACTGTCCCTGATTAATCCGTGTCTTTCTAAATGAAAATGTAACCTGTCCCTCAGAATTTTTCCAATAATTTTCCCACCACCGAGGTTAGGCTGACTGGTCTGTAATTACTCGGTCTATCCCTTTCGCCCTCTTCTTTGAAACAGTGCCATAGAATCTTTTACGTCCATCTGCGAGGGAAGATAGCTGTTCGTTTTAAGGTCACATCCGAAAGACGACACCTCAAACAGTGCAGCACTTGCTCAGTATTGCACAGGAGCTGCCTAGATTTTGTGCCCAAGTCTCTGGAGTGGAAATTGAACCACACAATCTTCTGAATCAGAGGCGATGGTGCTACCAACTGTGCCATTGCTGATACCACCTGTGGTGCACTACCAACAAATCCGGATTTCTAACCCAATGTGACACAGCCTTCGTGATAAAAGTCCATGACTCAGCTTCCCAAACTGCCGACTATGGGGTTTTCTCATTGGCCACTGAGAAGCAATGATCGGGAATTAACTAGTTAAAAGGACTCGCCTCTGAGGCAGCGGTTTGTCACTCCAGGACTTTAGCACACAACCTGGGCTCATTGGTCAGTGCGGTACTGAGGGAAAACTAGCAGAACAGATTACCTTGAAACGTTAAATGTGTTTCTCTCTCTCCACAGATGTTGCCGGAGTTTTCCAGCTAGTTCTGTTTTTATTTCAGATGCCCAGTATTTTGCTTTTCATAGAATCATACAATAATACAGCACAGGTGGAGGCCATTCGGCCCAACGTGTCCATGCCGGCTCGTTGCCCACTCCCCTGCACATTAACCATAGCCCTGCAAATTTCCCCCTGCAACTATATAGCAATTTCTTTTGAAAGTTATTCAGAACAACTATGGTTCTTTTGCCAATTACCTTAAAACTCTGATTCGCGACACATCAGTCACTGAAAGCAGTTTATCCAAATTTATTCTATCAAAACCCTTATTGTTTTGAACACCTCTATCAAATACCCATTAAACTTCTCTGCTTGAAGAAGAACAACCCCAGCTTCTCCAGTCTCTCCACGTAACTGAAGTCCCCCATCCCTGGTATCATTCTTGTAAATCTGCACTGCAACCTCTCTAAGTCATAGACATCCTTCTTAAAGTGTGGTGCCCAGTATTGCCCACAATACTCCAGCTGCGCTCTAATCACTGTTTTATAAACGTTTGGCATGACTTCCTTGCTTTTGCACTCTCTGCCTCTATTGATAAAGCCAAGTATTCTGTATGACTTTTTAACAGTCTTCTCAACTTGTCGTGCCACCTTCAAAGACTTGTGTAGTGCAAGAATCTCTTTGTGAGACCTTTGATTCCAAATGATTCGACATTAACCTGTATTGGTGGCAGTGGTTAATAGTTTATTCAGCATAAGCAAAAATCAGTGCAATCACTGCATCTTAAGCAGCAGTTTACAAGGTATAATTACGAGTTATACGGCCCCGTTTATGCCTCGGGTAAAAGTCACGGTAAAAGTTGTCTGCACCAATCTGGCCCTGCCTCAGCCCGTATTCGCCTCTGAGTGTCTCGGAGAATTGCACAAATCCTCCTCAGCCTCCTGCTACACTTAACCTCTGCTGGTGTCCCTTTCTTATAACATTTCTTTCAATTCTATCCTATATAATTTCCCTCGGATCTGTCACTCAGCGTCCCTTTCTCCCCTAATAGGTCCTCTCTCTTCTCCTCTGATCTCACACGGTCCCACTCCTTCTGTTACATACCACTGAAAAACACCTACTTCAAGAGATGTTATTTCTAGCACGCAGGCCCCTTCTTATCTGTCCAGTGAAACTCCCTTATCAGTCTAGTTGCTATGGTTGCTCTGGTTCCAGCCCCACCTACGCCTTGTTTTTCTCAGGTTATTAAACTACTGTCTGTTCAAGGTTCAAGGCTGCATGCCTTTTCCCTGTGTTTTGTTCAGTTATAATCTACTCTGATAAAAAAGCCAAACTGATCAGTGTTTTGACCATCAGTCTTTTCACTAAACTGTTTAATTTGCCTTGTAAGCTAATTCTAATTGTATATATATATATATATATATATACATACACGCACATATATATATATATATATGTATATACATATATATGCGTGTGTGTGTGTGTGTGTGTGTGTATAAGGGTTAATGAACAAGTCAGTAACTGCATGCATATAAATGTGTATAAAAAAACAAGTGTTGTTGGACAAATGAATAAGTAAATTGACTATAATCTTACAGTACCTACATCCCCAGGTCTCTCTATTCCTGCACCCTGTTTAAAATTGTACCATTTAGATTACACTGCCTCTCCGCAATCTTCCTTCCAAAATGCATCACATCACACTTCTCTGTGCTGAATTTCATCTGTCATGTGTCCGCCCATTTCACTAGCCTGCCTAAATTGTCCTAAAATGTTTTACTACCCTCCATACTGTTTAATACATTTCCGAGTTTCGAGTCATCCGCAAACTTGGAAATTGTGGCCTGAATACCCAAGTCCGTGTATGTTGTTTATATTAGTGCTCCCATGCGCCTGCTGCCCTTGTCATGCTAGGTGGTAGAGGTTGCGTGTTCCAGGAGGTAGAGGTACACAGTCTATTTTCTGTTTATGCGACTTTGCTACATGTAACTTGGCTGCCTCGATTGCTAAACAACAGTTCAGTTACATTGATATAACCCTATAGTTGCTGTCCTGTACAATATAGGTCTATATATTAAATACCTGCAAAATGAACATAAACATGCATGCACAAATTACGCAGTTAAGCCTCACAGATGTGATATGAATCCAATTTACTTCCATAATGTACAGAATACCATTAAAATTACCTTTCATGAAAGGTCATCGATCTGAAACGTTAACTCTGCTGCTCTCTCCACAGATGCTGCCTGACCTGCTGAGTGTTTCCAGCATTTTCTGTTTTTATTTCAGCTTTCCAGCATCCACAGTATTTTGCTTTTGTAATAAATTGAGATGTTACTGCTTGTTGTGGTTCCTGCTGGTTTCATATGTAATTAAAGAACCCGCGACCTCTACCACCTAGAAGGACATGGGCAGCAGGCACATGGAAACACCATCACCTGGACGAACCATTCCAAGTTACGCACCATCCTGATTTGGAAATATATCGCCGATCCTTCATCGTCGCTGGGTTAAATCCTGGAACTCCCTCCGTAACAGCACTGTGGGAGTACTTTCACCACACGGACTGCAGCGGTTCAAGAAGGGGGCTCACCACCACCTTCTCAAGGGCAATTAGGGATGGGCAATAAATGCTGGCCTTGCCAGCGACGCCCACATTCCATGAACGAACAACTCTTCACTCACAGATATTTAGAATGATCTTTATAAGCAAATACATTTCTATTCTGCTTACCTTAGGAACTGTGTAGTCCAAAGAGATTCAGGGGTCCATGGTGACAGATCACTAAAATGTGGTGGTCAGGTACAAGAAATAATCAAAAGGACTAACGGAACGTTAGCCTTTATAACTAGAGGGCTAGAATATAAAGGGGTGGAAGTTTTGCTGCCGCTATACAAAGCCATAGTTAGGCCACATCTGGACTACTGTGTACAGAACTGGGCACCACACCTTAGAAAAGATATGTTGGCCTTAGAAGGAATGCAGCGTAGATTCACTAGAATGTCACCAGCGCTGATTATGAGGAGAGATTACATAAACTAGTCTTGTGTTCCCTGGAATATACATGGTTAAGGGCTGATTTGATTAAGGTTTTTATGATTTTGAAATGAATTGATAGGGTAGATGGAGAGAAACTTTTTCCACTGGTGGAGAAGTCTAGGACAAGGAGGCATAACATTACAATCAGAGCCAGGTCATCTGGAGAGAAGTTAAGACATATTTCTTCACACAAAAGGTAGTAGAAGTGTGGACATCTGACCAACAAAAAGCAGTAGATGCCAGCTCAATTAATAATGTTAAATCTAAGATCAATAGATTTTTGCTCGCGAAGGTTATTAAGGGATATGGAGCCAAGGCGGGTGGATGGAGTTAGGATATAGATCAGCCAGGATCTCAGTGAATGGGGGAACAGGCTCGAGGGGCTGAACGAGCGACTCCTGTTACTATGTAAGAATGAGAGTGGGTCTCTTCCCCGCCTTTCAACTTCTCAAACAAACTCACAGACCTTCACAGTGTGAACATTTGTGATATCGTGTTTCTAGCAAAAAGATCACCACTAACAAAAAATAATTCATCCATGACACTATGATTTAAACATACCAGTGTTTTTTTTTACTCCATTGCTACGAAAACACTTTAATCTCACAAATAAAAAGACGCATAGACTGCAGAATGATTCAGGCTTCTTCTAAAAACAAGTACTGAATTCCTGGGGGTCTGTGGTCATGTGTGGCAGTTGGACGCAAACTTGCCTCTGAGGCAGGAGGTTGCAGGCTTAAGTCCCTGTTCAGAGATTTGAGCAAGTACTGACGGAGTGCTGAAATGTCCGAAGTGCTTTTTTTCAGGCTAGACCTGAAACAGAGGCTCTGTATGCCCTATTGGGTGAACAATTCGGTGGCGCACCCTTTGGGGCCCTAACGGAAGGCACAAAGCAACCGAATTCCCCCCCCCCCACCCCCAAATAGATCCATTAGCACTCTTTTGATCAAGGGCACGGGAGTTCTCCACAGTGTCCTGACCAATAATTATCCCTCAACCAACATCATCAAAACAGATTATCTGGCCATCATCTCATTGCTGTTTGTAGGATCTTGCTGTGTGCTGCCGCGTTTCCTACATTTCAACAGTGACTGCTCTTCAAAAAGTAATGATGGATGTGTGCAGCTCTGTAGATGATATTGTAAATGCATCATGAAGATTTCTTGTGGTCAGTATTTCTAGCAAATTCGAGCAAGGAATCAAAAAAGTGGAGTCTGTGATTTCGCTATCAAAAGCGATTATAGGAAATCTTCCTGGTACATATAGTTTGACTCTGCCTACAGAGACCATAAGAACATAAGAACATAAGAACATAAGAAATAGGAGCAGGAGTAGGCCAATCGGCCCCTCGAGCCTGCTCCGCCATTCAATAAGATCATGGCTGATCTGATCCTAACCGCCAATCTACTATCTATCACAGAACCATCTCCTGCATCTAACAGAATTGCACACACGAAATAGGAGCAGAATCAGGCTACACAGTCCCTGGGCCCGCTCCACTACCCACAGGGCCATGACCGATCCGAACCTAGACTCATGTCCAAATTCCTGCCCGCTCCCCGTAACCCTTAATGCCCTTTACTTCTAGGAAACTGTCTATTTCTGTTTTAAATTTAATTAATGTTGTAGCTTCTACAGCTTTTTGTGGCAGCATATTCCATGGACCTACCACCCTCTGAGTGAAGTAGTTCCTCCTCATCTCAGTTTTGAAAGAGCAGCCCCTTATTCTAAGACTATGTCCCCTAGTTCTCGTCTCACCCGTCATCGGGAACATCCTCCCCGCATCCACCCGATCCAACCCCTTCACAATCTTATATGTTTCAATAAGATCGCCTCTCATTCTTCTGAACTCCAATGAGTAGAGTCCCAATCTACCCAACCTCTCCTCATATGACCACCCCCTCATCCCCGGGATTAACCGAGTGAACCTTTTTTGCACTGCCTCGAGAGCAAGGATGTCTTTCCTTAAGTAAGGACACCAAAACTGTATGCAGTATTCCAGGTGCGGTCTCACCAATACCTTGTACAACTGAAGCAATACCTCCCTATTTTTATATTCTATCCCCCTAGCAATGAAAGCCAACATTCCATTTGCCTTCTTAATCACTTGCTGCACCTGCATACTAACCTTTTGAGTTTCGTGCACCAGGACCCCCAGATCCCTTTGCACTTCAGTACTCTCCAGTTTCTTGCCATTAAGATAATAAATTGCTCTAGGATTTTTCCTGCCAAAGTGCATCACCTCACACTTTCCAGTGTTGTATTCCATCTGCCAAATCTCTGCCCACTTACTTAGCCTGTCTATGTCCCCTTGCAGGTTTTTTATGTCCTCCTCACTCACTACTTTCCCTCCCATCTTTGTATCATCTGCAAATTTTGATATGTTACACTTGGTCCCTTCCTCCAAATCGTTAATATAGATTGTGAAGAGTTGGGGACCCAGCACTGACCCCTGTGGAACACCACTAGTTACTGATTGCCAGTCTGAGAATGAACCATTTATCCCAACTCTTTGCTTTCTGTTAGATAGCCAATCCTCTATCCATGCCAGAATATTACCCCCAATCCCGTGATTTTTTACCTTAAGCAATAATCTTTTGTGTGGCACCTTGTCAAATGCCTTTTGGAAGTCTAAATACACTACGTCCACTGGTTCCCCTTTATCCAAGAACAATTCTTCCCCCTTAATCAGTAATTTTGTTTTCCCTTCTTAATCCGGAGTGTTCTGCGGAATAAGGAAGAGCATAAAATCATCAACAAAAAGTGATGATAAACAGCGAGTTTATTACCTGCTATCTACAGAACATCACCTTATCACTATGACATAAGGGCACTGACTCTAGACTTTGACACTTTCGATAGAGGAGGCCCGGCATTCAGATCGTCCTTTGCCTGTTAGTGTGAGATTGTGGCTGTGATCAGATATGGCGAGGTTGCTGTCCGTTTTATTTCTGCTGTTCGCTAACCTGGCTGAGTTCTACAGTTCATCACATTCCTCATCACAGGAAAAGCATCGCATGCGCAAACTGTCGACCGTTTCGCAGTTACTCGGGTTGATTCCTCCCGTGGTCAGTTCTTACACACGGGGTGGATCCCCGCATTGGTTACAAGGATAATCGTGAATATGTTACACATGTAAGCACTAGTAACTGACGATCCTCTCTGTTGTTTATTCCTTACAGAACTCGCTTCAACTCTTATTGGCCCGAAAATTAGACCTAATACGCGAGAGTACGCACTATGTCCTCTCGCGTTTTAGGTCTCTAATTGCCGGTTTCCAGCATGCACTGCGCATGCGCGGGACACCGGCACTTCGTGAACTCAAAAGGGGGCGGTTCCTAAGTGAACCGCGTGCGCGCTACAGGCTGTGCGCACGCAGTGCACTTAGTGCTTTGAACAGGCAGGTAAGCATGGAAGATTTTACACATAAAGAAAGGAGGCGTAAGCCCCTCTTTTAACAAGGTAAGTAATTAATTAAGTATTATTTTAAAATTTTTTCAACAGGTTTATCTTTTTTAGAGACTTTAAAGTAAGGTAAGTTTATTTTTATAACTTTTAAAAAGATTTTAAATGTTTTCAAAAATTTAAATTTTTGTTTAAAGTGGTTAATTTATTTAACTATAGTTATTTTATTAATGTGATGGTTTTTTTTAAATTTAATTGAGGTTTAGCTGTTCTTTTGGGGGTAAGTTGTATTCATAGCTTTGACAGTTCTCCTGTCAAAACTATGAATGAAAGATGGTGTGCTGCCATTGGCTCTAACTGAATCACGTGATCCCAGAGCTCGCAGGAAATAACTGCGTCTGTGAGTCACGCAAGCCCAGCACAGCTGCAGCCTTGAAACTAAAGTTCGTGTGGGCCAGGAGGGAAAAGGTAGGCGCGCAGTGTGATTTCGCGGGGAAGCCTTACCCCCGCAGGAACGCTCAGTGTTTAATTTCTGGGCCATTGTTTCTGAGAACCCCATTGACAGCACTCCCGGAAACTCTGTGTATTTTTTGGTCAAACCCGCAGTCTCGGGTCGTTTTTATACAAGTTGGAAATTCAATACCAACAATTTAATAGCGACAGGACAGGGATCGAGTGCACAGTATTCACCGGCATATAAAGACAGAGCTGAGCTTTTCACCAACAATGCGACTTTACGTCTGGATGATGTTACACTTAAAGACTCGGGTTTGTATCAAGTAGTGGTGATCGACTTAACCATCGGATATACATCATCAGCGGAAATCACACTGCGAGTACATGGTGAGTACAGCATTCATTCACACCGGCCACAGACCACAACCTAGTTTATTTCCTATTTAAACGATTAGCGCAAGTATTAGGACGACTCATATTAAAAACCCGCGATATCCCACGGTGCTATTGGCCATCTCGACGTGGGAAGCCTCAATAATCTTCGGTGCGCAAAGCTACGTGAAATTATTTTGATAACCCACCGATCTAGCCCATACTTAGACCGACACCAACCGCTCAAACCCGAATAATCGTTCCTTCAGCATCTTGAATTTGGTTGAGTTAATATTTGGTGGGGAAAATGATAACGAAGCAAGATGTTCGTCGAAACAATGCGTGCGGGCAAAAGGTCAGATATCGCTTGTGATGCAGAATACAACTTGTCCCTGGGTTCACGGGGACGGTAACATAGTGGTTCTGTTACTACTAATCCCGAGACATGAGTTCAAAACCCACCAGGGCAGCTGGAGAATTTAAATTCAATAAAATAATTCTGCAATAAAAAGCTAGTATCAGTAATGGTGGCCATGAAACTATCGGATTGTTGCAAAATCCCATCTGGTTCACTAATGTCTTTTAGGGAAGGAAATCTGCCGCCCTTACCCGGTCTGGCCTATATGAGACTCCAGGCCCATATCAATGTGGTTGACTCTTAACTACCCCTCATCATTGGCCGAGCAAGCCACTCAGTTGTAAAAAAAAACTGCAAAGAAGTACACTTAGAACTCCCTCCCTAACAGCACTATGGGAGGACCTTCACCACACGGACTGCAGCGGTTCAAGAAGGCGGCTCACCACCAACTTCTCAAGTGCAATTAAGGATGGGCAATAAATGTTGGCCTTGCGAGCTACGTCCACATCCCGTGAATGAATCAGGGACGGCCTGAGCTGGTGCCCCTCTATGAGGAATATGAGCAGCCTCAGCGAATGCCCAAGGAACCAGGACTTATCACATAGAATTGTACAGCACAGAAACAACCATTTTGCCCAACTGGTGTTTGTAGGTGTTTATTCTCCACACAAACCTCCTCCCACCCGTCTTCATCTAACATTTCTATTCCTTTCTCCCTCGTGTGTTTATCTAGCTGCCTCTTTAACGAATCTATGTATTGACCTCAACTACTTGCTGTAGCTAGTTCCGCATTCTAACCACTCTGTGGGTGAAGACGTTTCTTCTGAACTGGCAAGCGAAGATTGGGCGGCCTGGGCAGGTAGTCAGGAAAGTTGGGTGAGGTGGACTGAGTACCGGGACAGTAGAGGTGCATACATTCCTGTTGGGGCCTAGATTGTTCCTTCTCCTCCAGGCGTCAAAGTTAAGTTCCAAACTTGCATTTAGTTTCTTTCCTGATAAGTTTTACTGAGTGGGACATGTACGTCAAAGAACTCAAATTAGCGTGTTACTGAAGCCGTTGCCCAAGTCAAGGGCCACCTAAGCCCGAGCAAAAGTAAAGGGGTTAAATCTGTTTCGGGGCAAGAATGGAACCAAATAGAGTTGATCGATTTTAACTCTCATTTCGCTCAATTTCCGTGGGGTGGAGGGAGTTAAAATTCCCATTAAAGTCTAAGGTGATCTAAGTCTAAGATTTCCCCGCTGCAAGTATATACCCAATTCCTTTTTGAAAGTTATTATTGAATCTGTTTTCACCATCCTTTCAGGCCGCGCATTCCAGGTCATAACAACTGCACATTTTATTTCTCATGTCATCTCTGATTCTTTTGCAAATCACATTAAATCTATTTCCTCTGGTTACTGACCCTTATATCACTGAAAACAGTTTCTCCTTATTTACTCTATCGAAGCACTTCATTATTTTGAACAAATCTATCAAATCTCCCCTCAACCTTCTCTGCTCTAAGGAGAACAACCCCAGCTTCTCTATTCTCGCCACGTAAGTGAAGTCTTGCCGCGCTGCCGTAAGTGTCAGAGCGGTGAAAGATACACACCCACCCGTTGCACCTCAAACATTTCCAAACTGTGAGGTGACGTTCCTTCAGTGAAGTGCCTGCAACATCAAATGATCAGAAATAAAAGGGGGAAATTAAACTCACCAGCTTCCCAAATTGCATCAGCCCACCCGTGGATCTCAGTGGGAATACCGGCCAGGTCTCATTTACATCCTGCGGCTAACTGCAGGCAATAAAATACAATAACATTGCATTTATATAGCGCATCTGACGTAGTAAAACGTCCCAGGAGCGTTATCAAATACAATTTGATACCGAGCCTCTTAAGGAGATATTAGGCAGATAAACAAAAGCTTGATCAAAATCGATTATAAGGAGCGTCTTAAATGAGGAGAGAGAGGTAGAGAAGCGGATAGAGACGGCATTTCAGTATTAGGGCCTAGGCGGCTGAAGGCACAGTCGCCAATGGCGGAGCGAAGGAAATTTGAGGTGCACAAGAGGCTAAAATTGGCGGAGCGTAGAGATCTCGGAGGTTTGTCGGGCTGGTGGAGGTTAGTGAGATAGGGAGTGGCGAGGCCACGGAGGAATTTCAACACAAGGATGAGAAAAGGGAACTGGCCGACTGCTGGCAAGCGCAGGAAACTGGGGTGGAGGTGGGGGTTTGGGTAGTACCGGGGCATCAGAGGTGCGATTGTCATTTTTGGGCCAATGGAAATACTCCCACTCCTCCAGGTGGCCAAATAAGTTATATTTTTTTCTTTTCGTTCCTTTCCTGATAGATTTTACTAAATGGGTCCATGCACCACATAGGACCCAGATTAGCATATTAATGAGGCCCCTACCCGAGTCAATGTCCGCCTGAGCTCCTGCAAAAAGCAAGGGGGGTAAATCTGTTTCGGGGTGGAATTGGAAGCAGAGAGAGTCGCTCGATTTTAACTCCCGTTCCTTTCGGTTTCCGCCGGGCTGTGTGAGTTAAAATTGCCACTAAAGTCTAAGATGAGCGTCGATGCGCGGAGAACCAGTTTCTGAACCGATGCTTTGTTTCACAGTCCCCTTGTCAAACGCACGTATCAGTATCAGCCCAGTGAAAGACATATTTATACAAGATGAGGACAAGGTGACCATGAAGTGTTCGGTGAAGGGATCTTTTCCCACCTACGCCTGGAGCTTTGGCGGGAAACCTTTACCGGAAAACCCACGGTATACACTTACTGCCGAAAACAGCAGCCTATTAATCCATCCCTTGAAAACAACCGATAACGGAGACTTCATCTGTAACGTAACGAGCATCGTGAACACTGTTGAGAGCCCAGCAGTCAAGTTAAAGATCTTCGGTGAGTAAACTAATTTCTATTGATAAATACCAACTATACAATATAATAGTTCTCAAACCGTCAACTGAATCTAAGGAGCGAAATTCGACTGGGGCGGGATGCAAAACGGGCGGTATCGCATTGGCCGCCTGTTATATACCCCGCCAGATATCCGGTTCTATTGAAGTCATATTGAAGCGTTACCGCCTGTTCTGCATCCAACCCAAATCGAAATTTTGTCCAGGGACATATAATTCGAATGTGGCAAATTCTTAATCTTACTTCTGTAGTTCATCGAAATGCTTGGATACTGCTTTCAATCTGCATGAATGTACTGGAACAGAAACTGTGCATATTTATCAAACAGACTGAGGGCATTAAACAGAGACAGGATAAACCGACGGTGTTTTAATTAAGATGTATCTGGTAATCAATTGAGATGTAAAATGGAAATGCAGTTTGGAAATGATAAATGTTAAATTATTGCACATGGGTTGAAAAGGGTGATTAGACCATGAGTCGATTTTTTTGTCCAGGAACATATAATTCGAATGTGGCAAAGTCTTATTCTTACTTTTGTAGTCCATCGAAATGCTTGAATACGATGCTTTCAATCTGCATGAATGTACTGGAACAGAAACTGTCTATATTTATTAAACATTCTGAGGGCATTAATCAGGGAGAGTAAAAGAGACAGGATAAACCAGCGGTGTTTGAAATTAGTTGTACCTGGTATTCAATTGAGAGGTAACATTGCAATGCAGTTTGGCAATGATAAATGTTAAATTATTGCACATGGGTTGAAAAGGGTGAGTAGACCATGAGTGGAACTGCATTAGAACAGGGAGCTGTAGGAAGACGCAATACTGCCATCATCTCATTGATATGAAGCTGGTTGGGTGTGCACTGACAGGAAGTGGTAGCATAGCTTAGCTATCCAGTCCTGATCTGACACTTCAGTAGATAGTAAAGGGGTCTTTAACCACCTCTGGGAGACATTGTGCCAGAGCTTGGCTTTAAGGTTGAGCAGAGATTTAATAGCGCTGTTCAAAATTATAAAGGGTTTAGATCGAGTAAATATAGAGAAACTATTTTCACTGGCACCAGAAGACACTGATTTTAAATAATTGGCAAAATAACCAGGTGAGGAGCTTTCTTTATGCAGCATATTGTAGTTATCTAGAATGCGCTGCCTAAAAGGGCGGTAAATTTCAAAAGTGAATGGTATATTAACTTGAAAAGTAAACAATTCCAACGTTATGGGGAACGGGTAGGGGAGTGGGACTAAGTTGAGACACGATGGGCTGAATGGCCTCCTTCTGAGCTGCATCATTCTGTGACGTCATGTTTTATTCCAGGGTATGAATAATTCCAGCTATGTTTGAAACCGTGTTTTGCAAAAGTGGTCAGTTGGCCTGGTGATAATCTTGGTACCTTAACAATCGTGTCATTGTGACTTCTTCGTGTTGTGAACGATGTCAGTGCTGCTCACACATCTCTAAAAGTATAAAAAGAAACGGGAGAGGTGCAGGGCTGTCGGCTGCACTCTGAATTCAACCTCTACTAGTCTGAGACTGATGAGAAAGTCAAACTGCAGCCGTAGAGAGAGCTTGCAGTGATGGACAGATTATTATAAATGTTGTTACGATTTAATAATTGAATAGTCAATGTAATTTTCCAGAGATGAACCTAGTGAGTAGGTAGCAGAGGAGAGTTTGCAGTGAACTAGAGCGGCTGGTTAAGTATTACGTTTTATTTATTCATTCATTGAATAGCTGTTAAAATATTACTGGATAACAAGTCAGTGACTCGTATTTATCCTGATGTGGAGTGTGAAACTGAAAAATAGTTGGTTCGAAGCTACTTTCAGTTTATTTATTACTTCCGGAGCCGACTTGAGGCCATTCAGTGCGGCAGCACAGTGACAACCGGTGTTGTGTGGAACATAAATGATGTGGGAGTTGTGGTGATCAATTTCAATTCGCGCTTGCGGATCTACAGCAGATTATGCACCCCGCCCTTGGAAATAAACGTGTAAGATAATCGGTCGGTTTGTATAACCAGCGGCCGGTGCGCTGGCGCCCATTTTGCGCCTCCGTCAAAGTTGAATTTTACCCACCTATCAGTGTCCGAGACAACCACAGTTGCGGGAAATGTGCCCAACTGGACTTGCTTCAGCTCAACAGTACTGAGCATGAGAAATACAGAGCAACAAGAAGAGAGGGTCCCGAAAGCACATTACAAGAGGTGATTACACAGAAACAGGCAGGAATAGCGAGGCGCTGGTGCAATGGGCTGAATGGCCTCCTCCTATGGTGTGAATTCTATGACCGGGTGATTCTATGATCGAGCATGTGCGTTAGAAAACGGATGGAGAGAATTTTGCAGAGGCTTTATATCCAGTGGTTGGGTACCGATAACCTGCGTTTCTTTCTCACACTTCTGTGAGTGAGAAAAGCTATTGTTATGCACTGACTTAAGATCAATGGAATGCCAGCTCTTTCTGTTTGCTCGACAAAAACTATCAAAATGAAAACATGTTAAACCTCTGCCCTCTCGGGTGGATGTAAACGATCCCATGGCACTATTTCGAAGACCAGCAGGAGAGTTCTCCCCGGTGTCCTGAGCCAATATTTATCCTTGAACCGACATCACCACATCAGATTATCTGGTCATTCTCCCATTGCTGTTTGTGGGAGGGTACTGTGGCCATTTTGGCTGCCATGTTTCCTACATTACCACAGTAACGACACTTCAAAAGTACTTCATTCGCTGTAAAGCGCTTTGGGACGTCCTGAAAGGCGCTATACAAAAGCATGTTTTTCTTTCTTTACAGTGCGAGTATCGAATGTGAGAATCAGTGTCACTCCAGAGAAAGACGTCTTTACTGAAAATGTAGATAACGTGACTCTGAATTGTTCAGCGACGGGAACTGATCCCATCTATTCCTGGAAATTCGATGGGAAACCTTTACCGGAGAATCCGCGGTACACACTTTCTGCAGATAAAAGCAGCCTGTCAATCAAACCCGTGCACACAAGTGACAGCAAAGCGTTTGTCTGCACAGCAAGCAACGCTGTGAGTAGCGATCAAGGCAAAGCGGTGAATTTAAAGATTTTCGGTGAGTGTGGAAATGATAGACATTGGCAATTGTTGCAAAGCGGTAATTTAACAGGGCTAGCTGTGGCTCAGTTGGCAGCACTCTCCCCTCTGAGCCATAAGGTTGTGGGTTGAAATCCCAACTCCAGAGGCTTGAGCACATCAAGCTCGGCTGACACTTCCAGTGCAGTACTGAGGTAGTGCTGCACTGTAGGAGGTGCCGTCTTTCGGATGAGATGTTAAACCCCGTCTGCTCTCTCAGGTGGACGTAAAAGATCCGAAAGCACCATTTCAAATTAAGAACATAAGAACATAACAAATAAGAGCAGAAGTAGGCCATACGGCCCCTCGATCCTGCTCCACCATTCAATAAGATCATGGCTAATCATCGACCTCAACTCCACTTTCCCGCGCGATCTCCATATACCTTGATTCCCCGAGAGTCCAAAAATCTATCTATCTCAGCCTTGAATATATTAAAAGAATCAGCATTCACAGCCCTCTGGAGCAGAGAATTCCAAATTTTCACAACCCTCTGAGTGCAGAAATTCCTCCTCATCTCAGTCTTAAATGGCCTACCCCTTATCCTGAGACGATGCCCTCTAGTTCTATGCACGCCAGCCAGAGGAAACAACCTCTCAGCATCTACCCTGTCAATTCCCTTCAGAATCGTGTATGTTTCAATGAGATCACATCTCATTCTTCTAAACTGCAGCGTGTATAGGCCCATTCTACACAATCTCTCATCATAGGACAGCCCTCTCATCCCAGGAATCAATCTAGTTGCAGCGCCTCCAAGGCAAGTATATCCTTCCTTAAATAAGAAGACCAAAACTGTGGTCTCACCAAGGCCCTGTAAAATTGTAGCAAGACTTCCTTACTCTGATACTCCAACCCTCTTGCAATAAAGGCCAACATGCCGTTTGCCTTCCTTATTGCTTGCTGTACCTGCATGCTAGCTTTCTGTGTTTCTTGCACGAGGACACCCAAATCTCTCTGAACACCAACATTTGAAAGTTTCTCACCTTCTAAAAAATATTCTGTTTTTCTATTCTTCCTACCAAAGTGAATAACCTCACATTTCCCTACATTGTACTCCATCTGCCACTTACTCCCACTCACTTAGTCTATCTGTATCCCTTTTCAGACTCTTTGTGTTCTCCTCACAGATTACTGTCCAACCTAGCTTTGTATCATCAGCAAACTTGGATACATTACACTCGGTCCCTTCATCTAGATCATTAATATAGATTGTAAATAAATAAGGCCCCAACACTGATCGTTGTGACACCCCAGTAGTTACAGCCTGCCAACCTGAAAAAGATCCGTTTATCGCTACTCTCTGTTTTCTGTCCGTTAACCAATCCTCTATCCATGCTATTATATTACCCCGAACACTATGAGCCCTAATCTTGTGTAATTACCTTTTAGGTGGCATCTTATCGAATGCCATTTGGAAATCCAAATATACTACATTCACTGTTTCCCCTTTATCTACCCTTCTAGTTACATCCTCAAAAAACTCTAATAATTTTTTCAAACACGATTTCCCTTTCATAAAACCATTTTGACTCTGCCTAATCATGTTATGATTTTCTAAGTGCCCTGATACCACTTCCTTAACAACGGATTCCAGCATTTTCCCGACGACTGATATCAGGCTAACTGGCCTGTAGTTCCTCTTTTTTCTCTCCCTTCTTTCTTGAATAGTAGTGTTACATTTGTGACCTTCGAATCCACTGCGACCATTCTAGAATCTGGGGAATTTTGGAAGATCAAAACCAATGCATCCACTATCTCTTCAATCACCTCTTTTGGAACCCTTTAGCCGTCAGGTCCAGGGGATTTGTTTGCTTTTAGTCTCATTAGTTTCTCTAGTACTTTTTTGCTACTTATATTAATTACGTTAAGTTGCTCACCCTCATTGGACCCTTGGTTCCCCACCATTTTTGGTATGCTTTTTGTGTCTTCTACTGTGAAGACAGATACAAAATATTTGTTTATCGTTTCTGCCATTCCCTTATTCCCCATAATAATTTCTCCTGTCTCCGCCTCTAAGGGACCAACGTTTACTTTTGCCACTCTCTTCCTTTTTACATACTTATAGAAGCTCTTACAATCTGCTTTTATATTTCTTGCTAGTTTTCTCTCATATTCTATTTTTTCCCTTTTATTAAGTTTTTGGTCAAGGTTTTTGGTTTCTGAAACTCTCCCAATCCTCAGGCTTACTATTATTCTTTGCAACATTATGAGTCTCTTCTTTCAATCTAATACTATTCTTAACTTCTTTAGTTAGCCATGGTTGGATCACTTTTCCCGTGGAGTTTTTGTTTCTCAATGGAATGTATTTTTGTTGAGAATTATGAAATATTTCTTTAAATGCTAGCCACAGCTTATCTACCGCCATACCTGTTAATCTACTTTTCCAATATACCTTATCCAACTCGCCCTTCGTACCTCTGTAATTGCCTTTATTTAAGTTTAAGACTCTAGTTTCGGACTTAAGAAAGTCGCTCTCAAAATTAACGTGAAATCTTGTCATATCATGATCACACTGCCCCAGAGGGTTCTTTACTATGAGATTGCAAATTAACCCTGGCTCATTACAAAGTACAAGATCTAAAATAGCCTGTTCCCTGTTTGGTTCCATGACATATTGTTCGAGGAAACTGTCCCGAATGCATTCCATGAACTCATCCTACAGACTAGCTTTGCCAATTTGATTTATCCAGTCAATATGAAGTTTAAAGTCCCCAAAGACGATTGCATTACCTTGTTACTTGCTCTACTATTTCTTGATTAATATTCTGTCCCTAAAGTACAGCTACTGTTAGGGGGGCTATATACTACTCCTACCAATATTTTCTGCCCCTTGTTATTCCTTATCTCCACCCATACTGATTTTACTTCCTGATCTTCTGAGCCGAGATCCTTTCTCACTACTGTCCTTGGGTCATCCTTTATTATCAGAGCTACTCCCCTCCTTTTCCATTCTGCCTGACTTTTTGAAACGTCCAGTACCCTGGAACATTAAGTTCCCAACCTTGGCCACCTTGCAACCATGTCTCTGTAATGTCTATTAGATCAAACCCATTTATCTCTATTTGTGCCATTAGTTCATCTATCTTGTTACGAAAGCTTCGTGCATTCAGATAAAGTGCTTTAATTTAAAATTTTACCATTATTCCCTGCTTTGACCTTATTCTCTGCTGCACTGCTACCATTAAACTCTCTGTCCCTTCCTGTAACACTCTGCTTATTTTTACCCAAAACGCTACACGGCTCTGTTGCCCTGACCTTCCTCTTTAAATTTCTAAATTTCTCCTTACCTGACCCCTCCCCCCCTTTTTTTAGTTTAAAGCCCTATCTGCAGCCCTAGTTATTCAATTCGCCAGGATGCTAGTCCCAGCCCAGTTTAAGTGGAGCCCGTCCCGACGGAACAGCTCCCACTTTCCCCAATACTGCTGCCAGTGCCCCATGAATTGAAACCCCCTTTTCCCACACCACTCTTTGAGCCACGCATTTAACTCTCTGATCTGCTTGACCGTATGCCAATTTGCGCCTGGCTCAGATAGTAATCCAGAGATTTTACCCTTGTTGTTCTACTTATTAATTTAGATCCTAGCTCCTCAAACTCCCTCAGCAGAACCTCATTGTTAGTTTTAACTATATCGTTGTTTCCTTCATGGACCACGACAACTGGATCCTCCCCCTCCCACTCCAAGTTATTCTCCAGCCGTGAGGAGATATCCTTAACCCTGACACCGGGCAGGCAACACAGCCTTCGGGACTCTCTTTCACAGCTGCAGGTAACAGCATCTATCCCCCTGACTATACTGTTCCCTACTATTGCCACATTCCTTCCTTCTCCCCCCACTTGGATGGCCCCCTGTACCACAGTGCCATAGTCAGTTTGCCCATCGTCCCTGCAGTCCTTTTCCTCATCAATACAGGTAGGAAGTACCTCGTACCTTTTGGACAAGGTCCAGGGCTAAGGCTCCTCCATCACTACATCCTGGGTCCCCATACCTTCCTGACTCGCAGTCACACCCTCCTGTCCCTGACGGAATCTAAAGTACTACTTAACCTAAAGGGTGTGACTGCCTCCTGGAACAAAGTGTCCAGGCAACTCTCCCCCTCCCTGATGCATCGAAATGTCTGCAGAACGTACTCCAGCTCAACAATTCTGTGCCGAAGTTCCTCGAGTTGCAGACACTTACTGCAGATGTGGTTGCTCGGGATCGCGATGCTCTCCACATACTCTCACATGCTGCAGTTATGACACAACACCTGCCCTGTCATCTCTAAACTTGTTTTATTTATTTATTAATTAATTCGTTCAAGATTTTATTCAATCGATATTTTCAGGCTTATTCTTTGATTATTGTATTTAGTTCAAATTATTAATTTAATAAGTACTAGCAAGTTAAAGATTCTCAAATCTTAATTAACCCCCTTCCCTAAATTAGAGAGCAACAAAGGGCTGCAATACTAATCAACCAATCACCTAGCTGCTCTCCTGTGACGCCACTCTTTGATGCACTTTTTGAATCGGAGCCTCGCACTGCCGCTGCTTTAATTCAGGACTGCTCCCGGGCGTAAGAATTGTAAGGGTTTTCTGCGGGCGGAGGGTCTTTAGAAAGCGGAACTATCCGCCTGCAGAGGCCCTTCTCCAGGGCAGCCGGAGGATCTGTCATGGGCAGTGCATGCCTGAAACCGACATTTTCGATGGGTACACAGCGCGTACACACCAGTAGAGATCGGAATTCCGGCCCATTATCTCATTGCGGTTCTTGCGCAAAGTGGCTGCCGCGTTTCCTACAATGTTGAGCTCTGAAATCCAGTTTTCCTTTGAACGCCCATCAAGTTTCAGACTCAATTCAAACCATCGAGTGTTCTGTCCCAATTATTGAGCCGCGAGAGAGATCGCGATCTTTTACTTCCTAACCCCAATAATATTCAAGTGGACATCTTTCAATGTCTCCCACAACCCAGCTTTAAAACTGCTTCTTAATAATCACATTCCTCTGGACCCATCCTCAAGACCATCACGGTGCAAAGAATATTTCATCAACTTTTCCCAAACAAATACAACATCTGGACCCGCTCCTTAGTCAGGTCCCTATTGGAAGAATTATACCGTTATATAATTTCTGTTCCAAACTATAATCATGTACATTATCCTTTAAAACAAAGCTTTCCAACAACACGCCTGTCCACCAGAAAGAAGTACTGAGGTTAATATTAATGCAGCAGGAACATATTTTTCACAAATATTTATTTTGCAGCCCGAGTATCGAACGTGGGAATCAGTGTCAGTCCAGCGAAGGACATATATACTGAAAATGTAGATGACGTGACTCTGAAATGTTCTGCAAAGGGAACTGATCCCACCTATTCCTGGAGCTTCGAATGGAAGCCTTTATCGAAGAATCCGCGGTACACACTTTCTGCAGATAACAGCAGCCTGTCAATCAGACCAGTGAAAACAACTGACAGCAAAGAGTTTGTCTGCACAGCAAGCAACGCTGTGAATAGCGCTCAAGGCAAAGCGGTCACTTTAAAGATTTTTGGTAAGTGGGGAAATATTAGACTTTGGCAATTGATTCAAAGCGGCCTTTTAAAAGCATAAGAATTAGGAGCAGGAGTCGGCCATTCGGCCCCTCGGGCCTGCTCCGCCATTCAATAAGATCATGGCTGATCTTCGACCTCAACTCCACTTTCCCGCCCGATCCCCATATACCTCGATTCCCCTAGAGACCAAAAATCTATCTATCTCAGCCTTGAATGTAATCTAAGATTCAACATCCGCAGCCCGCTGGGGTAGAGAATTGCAAAGAATCGCAACCCTCTGAGTGAAGAAATTCCTCCTCATCTCAGTCTTAAATGGCCGACCCGTTATTCTGAGACTGTGCCCCCTAGTTCTAGACTCTCTAGCCAGGGGAAACAACTTCTCAGCATCTACGCTGTCAATCCCCCTCCGAATCTTATATGTTTCAATGAGATCACTTCTCATTCTTCTAAACTCCAGAGTGTATAGGCCCAATCGACCCAATCTCTCCTGATAGGATAGCCCTCTCACCCCAGAGATCGAGTGAATCTTCCGCCCTGAGTAAATCCAGCAGTGTAATAATGCTGTTTCTTTTAGATTTACTTCAATATTCTATATTTAAACTGCCCATTAAAATATAGAACCTAATTTTAGGGGGGAAACAGTTACAGTCACATTTGTGAGCAACATCCATTTAACCATTTCCATATTTAATTTATTGTAATAATGTGAACTATACTCAAGTCGCTTTTTCTCAAAGGCTTTCAAAGTTCTTTTAAGTTAATGTAACTGTAGAGAATAGGCAGAAGACAATTTTAATACCAGTAGCATGTGGTCACACCTCGTCATCCTTTTCCTTTGTAAGAATATCAATGTGTAGCTATCCACCTCTTTGTTAGGAGGAGATTCATTGACAGACACAGAGTCCTGGGAATCTGCCTCTTTAGGATGTCAATATGTTAAGTACTGTTTGTGTTTTTTACCTTTCGCTGTGTTCTGCCCAGGTTTGAAGGCGGAAGGACAATTTCTGATTGTTTTGATTCATGGGGCACTGGCACCAGTACTGGGGAAAGAGGGAGCTGTTCCGTCGGGACAGTCTCCACTTAAACCGGGCTGGCACCAGTGTTCTGGCGAATCGAATAAATGGGGCTGTAGATTGGGCTTTAATCTAAAAAGTGGGCGAGGGGGGGAGGGGGAAGGGTCAGGTGAGGAGAAATTTAGAAATTTAAAGAGAAAATTCAAGGCAATGGAGCAGGGTAGCGATTTGGGTAAAGATTACCAGAGTGTGACAGGAAGTGAGAGAGGGGGAAAAATCGTGTTCCCCAGCAAAGTAACCGGTGACGCCAGCAAGGTTCACCGGCAACTGCAGTTAACGGTTGACAGAAATGGCCACAGTGCTAACCGCGAGAAATGTGCCTGGGGGGCATGGAGATAGGTGGCGCAGTGCTTACCTGTCATGCCACGCTGTCCTGGTGACGTAGCTGGAGGGATCCAGGACGAAGTTCCTGTCCAGGTGCGGAGTTGCAGCTTCCCACAGCTTCTGAGCGAAGTTGTGGAGCTCGCAGTGGATTGTGGGTAATGAAGAGGTCTGCGAATTAAAAGGGGCCACGCACTCTGAACCAACACACAAAAAATGTAGTGAATCAATACATTTTTTAGCCTTTTTTGCCTTTTAAGAAATATTCAATATTTAAAAGAAGTTCCAAATGTGAATATTCAGCTTCCTAACCTCAAAATTGCCTCAGCACTAACACAAATATCTCAGCAGGCCAAGGAAGGAGTCCCGAGGTTCTCACATGCAGCACTCCAGCTTTGTGCAGGGGTGTCAACACTGCAAAAGTGGTCCTCTACCCACAGGAGCCAGGAGGCCCTCCAGAAAGAATGATGTGCGACCACATCGCCGAGGTCATCACTGCCAGCAGTGTCGCCCCCACCACCTGGCTCTTGTGCCCAGAGAAGTTTCATCACCTCAGACAATGGTTAAGGTCAATGAATGCATCTTCAAAAGCCATCACCTACCAACTGTACAATTAGTCTCACACACTGCTCTATGCACAACTGCACCGCCCCCGCCCCCAATCAATCACTTAATAACAGTATGCAACAATCACGAGACACAAAGAAACATAGAAACATAGAAGATAGGAGTAGGAGTAGGCCATCTCCCATTCCTGGCCTCACCTCACCCTCTTGGAGGAGACGGAGCAGGCCATTCTTGGCAGGGGCATGGTTGAGCCCTTGGCCAGCGGTGGGGCTGAAAAGGCACAAGATCCCGATATCCTCATAAGTTATCCTCCTTCTGGCATGCACCTCTTGCTTTCCCGCCCTCCCGTCAGCACAACTCCACTATTTTGCCTTCCTCATTTCACACACCCAAGAAATGCAGCCTTCCCAGCCAATGGGTCAATAAGAAGAGGCAACCTGTCCAGCTAGTGGGACCGCAGGCTTTGAAGTGCGATTTTGTACTGAGTGCGGTTTAAACAGAGTGCTGTGAGTTGGGTGAGTCAGGGAGTCTTAACTTTGCTAAAATCAAACTTTTGTTTGTTTCACATTTACTGTTACTGTTTACTGTTTAAAATCTAATTTGGGCAGCTTTAAGCACGGTCATAAAGGGACATACAAGGCCTACAATTCAGAGCAGCTGAAGGCAGTTAATTAGGGAAACTAGATTAAACTGGTTCTCCTGTAGCAGAATCCAGCAATCTTCTTTGTTTCAGGGCCTATAAAAACAGGCTTTGAAGGGCGATTTTGCCCTGAGTGCGGTTTAAACAGAGTGCTGCGTGTTGGATGAGTCAGGGAGTTAGGTGAGGAGTGGATGGAGGAGCACCCTTGCTTCGCCTTTGTTTTTCCTAACATTTCACCCTGTAGGAATTGGTTCTTACTTTACACGAAGGAAAGAGTCCGAGAGCAGTCAAACAACAACAACTGCAAAACCGCTAAAGTGACTTCACAACCAGGGAAGGAGCTGATTGGTAAGTAGGACCTGGTGAGTATTTCTAGAGTCCAGTCGTTAAAGTCATAGTAAGGTCTCTAGTTTAGAGTAAGTAGTGTTTAAAGGGAAGTAAAGTCTCTAGTGTATTTAATATTCTTTAATTTAAAGGAAGTAAAGTGAGTAAATAAAGTGTAGGACATGGCAGGGCAGCTCGGCTGCGTGGAGTGCTCCTCCTGTGTGATGTGGGAAGTCAGGGACACTTTAGGTGTCCAGGGCGAACACAGGTACAGGAAGTGTCTCCGGCTGCAGTTACTCAAAATCCGCGTTTCGGAGCTGGAGCTGCGGCTGGAGTCACTGTGGAGCATCCGCGAAGCTGAGATCTTCGTGGAAAGCACGTTTAACGAGGTGGTAACACCACAGGTAAAGAGTGCACAGGCAGACAGGAAATGGGTGACCGCCAGACAGAGTAAAAGAACTAGGAAGGTAGTGCAGGGGGCCCCTGGGTCCATCTCCCTCTCCAACAGATTTTCAATTTTGGATACTGATGGGGGAGATGGTTTCTCAGGGGAATGCAGCAAGTGCCAAGTGCGTGGCACGACGAATGGCTCAGCTGCACAGGAGGGGAGGAAAAAGAGTGGGAGAGCAATAGTGATAGTGGATTCTATCGTAAGGGGAACAGATAGACGTTTCTGTGGCCGCAGACGCGACTCAAGGATGGTATGTTGCCTCCCTGGTGCCAGGGTCAAGGATGTCACTGAACGGCTGCAGGGAATTCTGAAGGGGGAGGGTGAACAGTCAGATCTCGTGGTTCACATTGGTACTAACGACATGGGTAGCAAGAGGGATGAGTCCCTGCAACAAGAATTTAGGGAGCTAGGTAGCAGATTAAAAAGCAGTACCTCAAAGGTTGTAATCTCTGGATTACTCCTGGTGCCACGTGCTAGTGAGTATAGGAATAGGAGGATAGAGCAGATGAATGCGTGACTAAAAAAGTTGGTGCAGGAGGGAGGGCTTTAGTTTCCTGGATCACTGGGTCTGCTTCTGGGGAAGGTGGGACCTGTACAAGTCGAACGAGTTGCACCTGAACCGGAATGGGACCAAGAACATCCTTGCGGGGAAGTTTGCTAGTACTGTTGCGGGGTGGGGGGGAGGGGGTGTTAAACTAACTTGGCAGGGGGATGGGATACGGAGTGGAGCTATAGTAGGGGTGATGCACAGCCAATATAGAGGAGAAAACAAGTCTGCCTGGAAGGCAGAGCAAATATGTAACGGCACAAGGGAGTATGGCAAGGCTGGATGGCATTTATTTTAATGCAAGGAGTCTTGCGAGTAAGGCAGATGAAGGTATTGCTGAACACATGGGAGTATGATATTGTTGCTATCACAGAGACATGGTTCAGGGAGGGGCAGGACTGGCAGCTCAATATTCCATGGTATAGAATATTCAGGCGATGCAGAGGGGGTGTAAAAGAGAAGGGGGTGTCGCAATATTAATCAAGGAGTCAATTACTGCTGTAAGGAGGGATGATATCTTAGCAGGTTCCTCTAATGAGGCCATATGGGTAGAACTTAAAAACAAAAAGGGGGCAAGCACTTTGCTGGGAGCGTACTATAGGCCCCCAAAGTGTCAGGGGAAGATAGAGGAACATATATATAGGCAAATCTCAGAGAATTGTAGAAATAATAGGGTAATAATAGTTGGGGATTTCAACTTCCCCAATATTAACTGGGATAGTCAGAGTCTGAAAGGCTTAGAGGGTGCAGAATTCTTAAAGTGCATCCAGCAGAGCTTTTTGAGCCAGCATGTAGAAAGTCCTACAAGGGAGGGGGCGGTACTGGACCTAATTCTTGGTAATGTAGCCGGGCAAGTGGTAGAAGTGTCAGTAGGAGAGCATTTTGGTGACAGTGATCATAATTCGGTGCGATTTAAGGTAGTCATGGAAAGGGACAAAGATGGACCGGAAATAAAGGCTCTAAATTGGGGGAAGGCCGATTTTAATATGATAAGGCAGGGTCTGGCCAAAGTGAACTGGGATCAGCTACTTGTAGGAAAATCCACATCAGAGCAGTGGGAGTCTTTCAGAAAGGAAATAGAGAGAGTAGAACGCCAACATGTTCCCGTAAAGGTCAAGGGTTGGGACCAACAAACCCAGGGAACCCTGGATGTCAAGGGATATACAAGAATGGCTTAATAAAAAAAGGGAGGCTTTTGGCAGATACAAAGGACTAAAAACAGTGAAAGTCCTAGAGGAGTACAGGAAGTGCAGGGGGAACTTAAAAAAGAAATTGGGGGCGCGAAGAGGGGGCATGAAAAAACAGTGGTGGGTAAAAAAAGGAAAGTCCCAAGGTGTTTTATAAGTATATTAAGGACAAGAGGATAACCAAGGAAAGAGTAGGTCTCATTAGGGACCAAAGTGGCAATCTGTGTGCAGAGCCGAAAGATGTAGGTGAGGTATTAAATGAATATTTTGCATCTGTGTTCACTATGGTGAAGGACGATGTAGGCACAGAAATCAGGCAGGGGGATTGTGATATACTTGAACAAATCAGTATTGAGAGGGAGGAGGTACTAGCGGTTTTAGCGGGCTTAAAACAGGATAAATCCCCAGACCCTGATGAGATGTATCCCAGGCTGCTGTGTGAGGCAAGGGAGGAGATTGCAGGGGCTCTGACACAAATTTTCAGAATCTCTCTGGCCACAGGGGAGGTGCCAGAGGACTGGAGGACAGCTAACGTAGTACCAGTATTCAAGAAAGGCAGTAGGGATAAACCAGGGAATTACAGGCCAGTGAGACTAACATCAGTGATAGGGAAATTATTGGAAACAATTCTTAGGGACAGAATTAGACTCCACTTGGAGAGGCATGAATTAATCACGGATAGTCAGCGTGGCTTTGTCAGGGGGAGATCATGTCTGACCAATTTTATTGAATTTTTCGAGGGGGTGACTAGGTGTGTGGATGAGGGTAGTGCAGTTGATGTAGTCTACATGGACGTCAGTAAGGCTTTTGACAAAGTCCCGCATGGGAGACTGGTCAAGAAGGTAAGAGCCCATGGGATCCAGGGCAAGTTTGCACATTGGATCCAAAATTGGCTTAGTAGCAGGAGGCAGAGACTGATGGCCGAAGGTTGTTTTTGTGACTGGAAGCCTGTGTCCAGTGGTGTTCCGCAGGGATCGGTGCTGGTTCCTTTGCTGTTTGTAGTGTACATTAATGATTTAGATATGAATGTAGGAGGTATGATCAGTAAATTCACAGATGACACGAAAATTGGTAGAGTGGTAAATAGTGAGGAGGAAAGCCTCAGACTACAGGACGATATAGACGGGATGGTTAGATGGGCAGAACAGTGGCAAATGGAACTTAACCCTGAAAAATGTTAGGTGATGAATTTTGGGAGGACTAACAAGGCAAGGGAATACACAATGAATGGTAGGACCCTAGGAAGGACAGAGGATCAGGGGGACCCTGTTGTGCTTGTACACAGATCCCTGAAGGCAGCAGGACAGCTAGATAAGGTGGTTAAAACGGCATATGGGATACTTGCCTTCATTAGCCGAGGCATAGAATATAAGAGCAGGCAGGTTATGATGGAGCTGCACAAAACGCTAGTTAGGCCGCAGCTGGAATACTGTGTGCAGTTCTGGTCGCCACACTATAGGAAGGATGTGACGGCATTGGAGAGGTTGCAGAGAAGATTCACCAGGATGTTATCTGGGCTGGAGCGCTTCAGATATGAAGAGAGACTGGACAGGCTGGGGTTGTTTTCCTTAGAGCAGAGAAGGCTGAGGGGGAACTGATTAAGGTGTACAAAATTATGAGGGGCATAGATAGGGTCGATAAGAAGGAACTTTTCCCCTTTGTGGAGGGGTCAATAACCAGGGGGCATAGTTTCAAGGTAAGGGGCAGGAGGTTTAGAGGGGATTTGAGGACAAACTTTTTCACCCAGAGGGTGGTTGGAATCTGGAACTCACTGCCTGAAAGGGTGGTAGACGCAGGAACATTCACAAAATTCAAGAAGCATTTAGATGAGCACTTGAAACGCCATAGCATTCAAGGCTACGGACCAAGTGCTGAAAAATGGGATTAGAATAGACAGGGCTTGATGGCGGGCGCAGACACAATGGGCTGAAGGGCCTCTTTCTGTGCTGTATAACTCTATGACTTTATGACACTATAATTCCAACCCGGATATCCCGGCCACAAAGGGGCTGTCTGGGATGCATCCTTCTGCCTGATTCCTCCTCTTCAGCTTCCTCCTCTTCCACGTCATCCTCTTCCCTCTGCAAGCGGATGCTGTAAATTTGCAATTAGAGTATAAAATGCTGCAAATACTCATTTGGTCAGGCAGCATGTTGACCTGAGACGTGAATTCTGTTTCTTTCTCCACAGATGTTGTGCGACCTGCTGAGTATTCGCAGCATGTTTTGTCTTCTCAAGGCCTTCATTTACCATCCGAGCCATTGCAAGTGCCCAGCAGCACTGCCGACAGACTTAAAAAAAATTCACATCTATTGCAGCAAGCCAACACTTCAATAAAAGAAAAAAACAGTGCAAAACCTTAAATTCAAACTAACCTCAATGAAGTGTGTGTACCATTAAGAGCTGCAGAAATCACCACTGTCAGCCACTGTCAGTCTGCTTGCACATTAGGTCACCTGGTGTGCTTCGGCCCCAAGCGCTGAATTCAGAGCTTGGGCCAAAGTTCGAGTTGGTGACGTTAAGTCGGCGTTGCACGCTGATTGATGTCACCAAGCCACTATTTCATTGCAGGGCGCTGGCAGCGTAAAGGGGAAGAGGTATATGGTGGCTGCCGCTGGAACTGCCTTCAGCTGGCGAAAGCGTGGCGGCCACCATTTTATTGTCATTTCATGGCGCTACGGAGTGGGGGTAAGTACATGAATTTCTCACCCAGAGAGTTTAACGGTAAAAGTGAATCAGTGAATAAGGCGAAAGCAAGAAATAATGGTAAAAAGTCAAAATTGAAGGCTCTTTATCTGAATGCACGAAGCAGTCATAACGAGATAGCCGAGTTAAAGAAACAAATAGAGATAAATGGCTTTGATCTAATAGCCATTACAGTGACGTGGTTGCAAGGTGATCAAAGTTGGTAACTAAGTATTCCAAGATACTTAACGATCAGAAAAGACAGGCAGCCAGGAACACTAATCATGTAGTGTCCTCTGCCTGCACACGAACATTCCCATTTTGGTCTCTAATCGGCCCAACCTTTCTTTGACTAACCTTTTACTTTTGTCTTATTCGCTTATGCAATCTGGGCGTCGCTGGTAAGGCCAGTATTTATTGCCCATCCCTAGTTGCCCTTGAGAAGGTGGAGGTGAGCCGCCTTCTTGAACCGCTGCAGTCCATGTGGTGAAGGTGCGCCCACAGTGCTGTTAGGTAGGGAGTTCCAGGATTTTGACCCGGCGACGATGAAGGATCGGCCATATACTTCTAAATCAGGATGGTGTGTGGCTTGGAGGGGAACTTGGAGGTGGTGGTGTTCCCATGCGCCTGCTGCCCTTGTCCTTCTAGGTGGAAGAGGTCGTGGGTTTGGCAGGTGCTGCCGAAGAAGACTTGGCGAGTTGCTGCAGTGCATCTTGTAGATGGTACACACTGCAGCCACGGTACGCCGGTGGTGGCGGGAGTGAATGTTTAAGATGGTGGATGGGGTGCCAATCAAACTGGTTGCTTTGTCCTGGATGGTGTCGAGCTTCTTGAGTGTTGTTGGAGCTGCACTCATCCAGGCAAGTGGAGAGTATTCCATCACACTCCTGACTTGTGCCTTGTAGATGGTGGAAAGGCTTTATTACTCTTTACATGTTTATGAAAGACTTTAACGTTCTCTTTATGCTACGTTTGCTAATGAGAAAAATGTAAACTCAGCCCCTCTTAGTTCCTTTCTCAGTTCTCCTCTGCACTTTTTGCATTCGGCTTGATTCTTTTCTGCAATATGGACCTGAAGTTTATCATAACCTCTTTTTCCTGTAATTTTAATCTCAGTTTCTTTCGTCACACAGGGAGCCCGACCTTTGGACGCCGTTGCTTCCACCCTCGTAGGAATTTGTTTAGTCTGCACCCGAACTATCTCCTCCTTGTAGGCCTCCAACTGCTGCACTTCATTTCCTAGGACTAGATACAGTACCGCTTCCTTCCTCGTTGGGTGGGAAACACACTGATTAAGAAAGTTCTCCTGTACACATTTCAGCATTGTCCACCCTGCCACACACTCCCACACACGCACACCCTTGCCCTTTGCACTGTCTTTGTACTGCAGTATGTGTCAGGATAATTGAAGTTCCCCATTACCACGACTCAATTGTTCTCACATCTTTCCGAAATTTGCTTGCAGTTTTGCTCCTCCATCTCCTTCCCACTCTTTGAGGTCGAAAGTACACACCCAGCAGCACAACAGCTCCTCTTTTGCTTCTAACGCTACCCAAATAGATTCTGCCCCAGAGCCGTCATCACCCCTTTCCAGTGCTGTAACTGTATCTTCGATCAGTACTGATAACCCCCTCTCCTTTTTCGTTCCCTATCCGTCTATTGTAGTTACATCAAAAGCAAAGCTCAATGTGATGTAAATGTCAAAGCTCCCCATGACATTTTCCTGTATTCATTTTTTTTTACAGCTCGGATATCCAATGTGAGTGTCAGTATAAGTCCAACGTCAGTTGGATCTGTGGAGGAAAAAGATACTGTGACCCTGAAGTGTGCAGCCGGGGGAACCTCCCCAACCTACTCCTGGAGCGCTGCTGAAAAACCTTTACCAGAAAACCCACGATATACACATTCTGCAGATCACAGCGGCCTGACAATCAAACCCGTGCTCAGATCCGACAGTGAGGGGTTAATCTGCATAGCCACGAATGCCGTGAGCAGTGATCGCAGCACGGCAGTCAATTTAACGATTTACTGTGAGTAAATTCAAATAATGCCATTAAAAGTCGATGAAACTATATTAAAAAATCGGAAATAAAACAAAACATTTAATTCACATACTGTAGAAACTGCACCATTTATTTAGATTACCTTCCGACTGGAAGATAGGAAGAACACAAGTTGGTGGCAACTGAATACTTCTTTTGATCACAGAATCATAGACATTTACGGCACAGAAGGAGGCCATTCGGCCCATCGTGTCTGTGCCGGCCGAAAAAGAGCTATCGAGCCTAATCCCACTTTCCAGCTCTTGGTCCGTATCCCTGTAGGCTAGGGCACTTCAAGTGCATATGCAAGTACGTTTTAAATGTGATGAGGGTTTCTGCCTCTACCACCCTTTCAGTCAGTGAGTTCCAGATCCCCCACCACCCTCTGGGTGAAAAAAGTTCTCCGCTGTCCTGTTGCTCGACCAGCAGTGCTTAAATTTATCTTAAGCGAATGTGAATGAAGAGCTGTTTGAATGTTTTGTTGTGTCGGTTCTATTATGGGTTGAAGAAATGTTAGCAATGTTAATCTGGGTAATTTTAGAAATTGGCTTTGGGTGGGTGCGCCACGCCTGATCTTCAGTTCCATTGAGGGGAATTGTAGTGTAAGGGGCGGCCCATGTGCCTTACACTCCGCCCAAATTTCTTTTCCATTCAATCCACCAGAGTATAACACGGGCCACCGATTTGCCATCGCCCGCTTTCCACTACGGCCCAGGACAAATTTCTACCTATTTACGTTCCTCACCGATTTTCATCTGCCTGTTATCTATCTATCTGCACTAATCCCATCGCTATTTCCAATTTAGATGGACCCGACTCTGCCCAGACAAGTACCACTGCCGAGCGGTGCGGTAGCAAATACCCGGGACAGTATTGTGTGAAGGAAGGGGCTGCAGTGACTCTGCTCTGTCAGACTCAGTCTGTCCCAGACTGTAACTACACCTGGCTGCACAATGGAGACACAACGGGCAATAAACCCACCCATGTGATACAAAGCGCGGAGTTCAACAACACTGGGAATTATACCTGCTTTGCAGAGAACAGTTATACCAAGAAAAGCAACGATTCAGACGTTTCAATCCTTGTATACAGTAAGTTAGTTGACAAGGACAATGCTTCTTCCTCGTAGTTGCATGTTACGTTGGGAGGTTTTGTGTATCTAACACACTCTCTCTCTCGCTCTCTGCTTCTCTCTATCTCCCTCTCTCTCCCTCTCTGTGTCTCTCTGTCACTCTCCCTCTATCAGTAGGCTGTGATCTGGAGGATCGAGTGCACTAACTTTGAATGGTTTTGATGTATAATAATCTGTCCTTCGGAGGCAAAGGAGAACATTGAACTTAACTCACCAGTTCCTCACCCAAAGTAATAAACCTTAAGGGTTTCCGGTATTTAAGACTCAGCATAATAGTTCTTACATCTTCAATTACGACAAGACGCTTGTCTGACCCGCCTCTTTTGCCTTTCTTTGCTTCACTTTCCCCTTTATGAAGTCATGTGTAGCTTGTGGTCTCTCCTATATCCAGAATGCTCCCAGCTTATGTTTTAATGTTAGGTTAGTGAGCTGGATTGCCTGTGTATTTTCATGGAATCAGTGAGTTTTCAGCACAAAAGGGGGCCCACTCGCACCAGGGCGCTTTGCTTGTTCTCTGTCCCAAAGCCCTCCTCGTTCCCAGTGATACTTTTTTTCTTTATCATATATTCAGTCTCTCTCTTTTTAACAGTTACTGTGGATTTGCTTCCACTACTGTTTCTGGCATTGCATGGCACAACAACGCTCCATGTAACACAAAAATAATCCAACTTCCCAATTTGGAAACACCTTTAAGCTAACGGCCTCTGATGGACGACTTCTTCATCACAACAACACCAATAACAACTTGTATTTATATTTATTTAGCACCTTTAACATAGTAAAATACCCCAAGGCGCTTCACAGGAGCGTTATATAACAAAATTTGACACCGAGCCACATAAGGAGATATTATGGCAGGTGACCAAAAGCTTGGTCAAAGAGGTAGGTTTTAAGGTGCGTCTTAAGGGAGGAAAGAACGGTAGCGAGGCGGAGAGGTGTAGGGCGGGAACTCCGGAGTTTCGGCCCCAGGCAGCTGAAGGCACGACCGTCAATGGTTGAGCGATTATAATCAGGAATGCTCAAACAGGCCAGAATTAGAGGCGCGCAGATATCTCGGGGTGGGGTGGGGGGGGGGGGGGGGGGGCGGTTGTGGGGTTGGAGGAGATGACATAGATGGGGAGAGGCTAAACCATGGAGGAATTTGAAAAGAAGGATCTGAATTTTAAAATCGAGGCGTTGCTTAACCGGCAGCCATTGAAGGTCAGCGAGCAGAGGTGTGATGGGTGAACGGGACTTGGTGCGAGTTCGAACACGGGCGGCAGAGTTACAGATGACCTCAAGTTAACGTAGGGTAGAATGTCGGAGGCCAGCCGGAGGAAATAGTTTCCCCCCTTGTGTAAGATTATAGTCAATTTACTTAATAATTTGTCTATTAACATTTATTTGCTTTATACACACATATATATATATATATATATATATACATATATATACATGCAGTTACTAACTTGTTTATTAACACTTACACACACACGCACACACACACACACATATATATATATATAGATGCCATTAGAATTAGCTTACATGGCAAAGTAACCAGCTTAGCGAAAAGAGTGATGGGAAAAAGAATGATGAGCTTGACATTTTTATCAGAGTAGACTGTAGCTGAACAAAACACAGTGAAAAGGCATGAAGTCACATACCTTGAACAGAGAGGAGTTTAATAAGTTGAGTAAAACAAGCCGTAGCTGGGGAGGGAATCTATGCAACCATAGGAACCAGACTGATGAGGGAGTTTCACTGAATAGATAAGAAGGGGAGCGTGAGCCACAAATAACATCTCTGGAAATAGGTATTCTTCAGTGGAAAGTAACAGAAGGTGAGGGACGGTGTGAGATCAGAGGAGCAGTGAGAGGGCCTATCAGGGGAGGATGAGAAGTTGAGTGACAGATTCGGGTCAAGCTCCATAGATTTGAATTGAAAGAAATGGTATAAGAAAGGGACACCAGTAGGGTTTAAGTGTAGAAGAAGACTGAGGAGGATTCAAGTAAATCTCGGAGACACTCAGAGGCGAATACGGGCCCGAGGCACGGCCAGATGGTTGCAGACAATTCTTACCGTGACTTTTACCCAAGGAATAAACGGGGTACTTTAACTCGTAATTTTACCTTGTAAATTCTGCTTACGATACAGTAATTACATTGATTCTTGCTTGTGCTCAGTAAACTATTAACCATTGCCACCAATATGGGTCAATGTCGAGCCATTTGGCATCAAAGATCTCACAAAGAGATTCTTGCAACAGTTAAATTATCAGAACGATTCATTATTGTGAACTCCTCCTCCAGATCTCCTCTTACCCTTTTCATTTCAGCTTGATGTGCTCCGAGTTCATCTTCAGCGCAGAGTCTGAGGCATTGAGACAAACGACTGCACGCAACTGTGGAAACCTGTATTCGGTCCCATCAAAAGTCACATTTCTTTAAATTAAAGGAAGCAAAAAGCATGATCAATGAACGAAGATTATTTTTTGTCCTGCGCACAGAGCAACCTTCAGAACAGATCACGTGTGATGCCACAGACAGAGGAGACCAATTGGACTTGTGCTGCTCCTGGGCGGGTGGGGTACCGAACACTACCATTGCGCTCACGGTTGACTCGGTCACTCTAACTGGATCAAACGAACAACGTTACACCATTGGAAAGAAATATCTCAACACACCAATGGAACTACTGTGCACCGGACAGCACGTAATCTCCGCAGGGACTTGTAGATTGGCTTTGGGTGAGTAAAACAAAATTCTGTTTTTTGTTATTATATGAATTTGTGCATTATGATGGCGCGCGCGCACACACCTATATATATATGTGTATATATTCACACGTGTGTGTACAATGCTGTTACATATGCTAGTTAAATCAACTCATTCTCATAAATACTTTTTCTTTGTTGGGTTGTCGGATGGAGCCTGTGGTATGTTTAGAATGAAATCTAGTTCGTCAGAAAAGAAACGTGTGGGGATCCAATCTCCACATGTGCTGCGAGTATAATTCGCCTGTAAATAGTTATAACAGGATTATCAGGCACTAGACAACCTGAATGGCCATGCTGTTGCCAAGCTAAACCAGATACGCCAATCAGAACCAGGTACCAACATATACCTAAGGGCTTTCAGGCAATGGCCAACTGCTCCAACAAGCTCAAATCATCACCCCTCTCCCCTAATTACTTCAGTATTAATTACCTGTCTTTCTTTGCTGATGTTCCTGCGTGTGATGACCTGTAACTATCCTTTCGCATTTTGCTCAGGAGACCAATGACATTTCAATCTGCTTATACCCTTGTGATTTACTTAGATGAACCCCAGCTCTCTTCACCCTCCGGGCCGCATTTGAACGTGGCTCTGAATGCCGACATTGCCTTAGACGTGTCGTTAACCAAGCGGGTGCGAGTCTCAGCTACCGAACTATTACCGGCGACCTTCGCCTGGTCGAAAGGGAACTCATCGATCACGGCGTCCGACACCAAGTTCACCATCACTTCAAACCGCACCTTCTCTCAATTAGCCATCAAGAGTTTTGAAATGGCGGATGGAGGGAAATACTCCTGCCTTGCGAGAAATGCAATTGGAGAGAAAGCCTTTGAATTTGAAGTGTATTTGGAAGGGCAAGGTGAGACACTGGAGCCAAAAGTGGCAATATCAGCATCCTACCTGCGTGCTGTGTAGCTCTCCTTAATGTAATGGGGTGAAATTGGTCCACACCATCAGATAGAAATGGTCTCAAAGCGAATTGGCAGCCCTTTTTACTTCCTGCCCAAACCGTTACCTCTACAACCTAGGGCAGCAGGCGCATGGGAACACCACCACCTCCAAGGTCCCCTCCAAGTCACACACCATCCTGACTTGGAAATGTATCGCCGTTCCTTCATCCTCGTTGGGTCAACACCCTGGAACTCGCTCGCTAACAGCACTGTGGGAGTACCGTCACCACACGGACTGCAGCAGTTCAAGAAGGCGGCTCACCACCACCAAGGGCAATTTGCGGATGGGCAATAAATGCCGGCCTTGCCAGCGATGCCAATAACCCATGAATGAATTTTAAAATATCAGTTCCTTTGACTTCAATAAAACGGAATATCATATGTGTGTGTGTGGGAGGGGGGGCGGGGGAGGGAGGGGTGTAACAGGCAGCTGACGGGATACTGCAGGTTGAGCGTTACCGCCAAGACTGATTTCTATGCCGAAGTCTGGGAGTTCTTAATAAGAAAATGTGAGGTCTATTCTGGAGAAAGGGGAAAGTTGTATGTATGTGTCTGTGTGGGTGGTGGGAGGTGCGGGATGGGGATTAAGAAAAGCAAAACTCCCTGAACTCAGCAAAGGTCCCAGCAGATTGGAAAACTGCTAATGTAACACCCTTATTTAAAAAGGGTTGTAGGCAGAAGGCTGGAAATTATAGACCACTGAGCCTAACATCTGTGGTGGGTGAAATTTTGGAGTCTATTATTAAGGAGACAGTAACGGAACATTTAGATAAACATAATTTAATAGAACAAAGTCAGCATGGCTTTATGAAGGGGAAGTCATGTCTGACAAATTTGCTCGAGTTCTTTGAGGACGTAACGTACAGGGTGGATAAAGGGGAACAAGTGGATGTAGTGTATTTAGACTTCCGGAAGGCATTCGACAAGTTGCCACATAAAAGATTATTACTCAAGATAAAAAATCACTGGATTGGGGATAATATTCTGGCATGGGTGGAGGATTGGTTATCTAACAGGAAGCAGAGAGTTGGGATAAATGGTTCATTCTTGGACTGGCAACCAGTAGCCAGTGATGTTCCGCAGGGGTCGGTGCTGGGTCCCCAACTCTTTACAATCTATATTAACGATTTGGAGGAGGGGACCGAGTGTAACATATCAAAGTTTGCAGATGATACAAAGAAGGGAGGGAAAGTAGAGAGTGAGGAGGACATAAAAAACCTACAAGGGGATATAGACAGGCTGGGTGAGTGGGCAGAGATTTGGCAGATGCAATACAATATTGGAAAATGTGAAGTTATGCACTTTGGCAGGAAATATCAGAGAGCAAGTTATTATCTTAATGGCGAGAAACTGGAAAGTACTGCATTACAAAGGGATCTGGGGGTCTTGGTGCAAGAAAATCAAAAAGTTAGTATGCAGGTGCAGCAGCTGATCAAGAAAGCCAATGGAATGTTGGCTTTTATTGCTAGGGGGATAGAATATAAAAACAGGGAGGCATTGCTGCAGTTGTATAGGGTATTGGTGAGACCGCACCTGGAGTACTGCATACAGTTTTGGTGTCCATACTTAAGAAAAGACATACTTGCTCTCGAGGCAGTACAAAGAAGGTTCACTCGGTTAATTCCGGGGATGAGGGGGTGGACATACGAGGAGAGGTTGAGTAGAGTGGGACTCTACTCATTGGAGTTCAGAAGAATGAGAGGCGATCTTATTGAAACATATAAGATTGTGAAGGGGCTTGATCGGGTGGACGCGGTGAGGATGTTCTCAATGATGGGTGAAACTAGAACTAGGGGACAGAATCTTAGAATAAGGGGCTGCTCTTTCAAAATTGAGATGAGGGGAAACTTTTTCACTCAGAGGGTAGTGGGTCTGTGGAATTTGCTACCCCAGGAAGCTGTGGAAGCTACTTCATTAAATAAATTTAAAACAGAAATAGACCGTTTCCTAGAAGTAAAGGGAATCAGGGGTTACGGGGAGCGGGCTGGAAATTGGACATGAGTTTGAGTTCGGATCGGTCAAGGCCCTGTGGGTGGCGGAGCGGGCCCAGGGTCCGAGTGGCCTGGTCCTGCTCCTACTTCTTGTGTTCTTTAGAGTTGAGGTTTGATCAGATCAGCCATGATCTCATTGAATGGCGAAGCAGGCTCGAGGGGCCGATTGGTCTACTCCTGCTGTCGATTTTTGGGAACCTGAGCAGGGAGACAGAGGAAAGGGAAACAAGGATAAAAGCAAAAGATAGGAAGGAGAAAAACAGAAATCGCAGTCAGAGAAAACAACGGTTTAAATCAAACATGGCCACAGTAAATCCTGATTCTAATATGTCTAAGAGCGTTAATAAAACAAACCTGAAGGCTTTGTGTCTTAAAGCAATGAGCATTCGGAACAAGGTGGATGAATTAGCTGCGCAAATAGAGGTAAACAAATATGATTTGATTGGGATTACCGAAACATGGCTCCAGGTTGTCCAAGGCTGGGAGCTCAACATCCAGGGGTACTGAATATTCAGGAAAGATAGGCAAAAAGGAAATGGAGTTGGGGTAGCATTTCTGGTTAAAGAGGGGATTAACACAATTGAAAGGAATGATATTAGCTCTGATGATGTGGAATCTGTATGGGTTGAACTGAGAAATAACAAGGGGCAGAAAACTTTAGTCGGAGTGATATATAGACCACCAAACAGTAATGCGGAGGTTGGGGATGGCATTAAAAGGGAAATTAGAGAAGCGTGCAATAAGGACACAGCAGTCATCATGGTTTTCTTAAATCTACATATAGATTGGGCTAACCAAATTAGTAACAACACTATGGAGGAGGAATTCCTGGAGTGTTTATGGGATGGTTTCCTGGACCAATATGTCGTGGAATCAACCAGAGATCAGGCCATCTTAGACTGGGCATTATGCAATGAGAAAGGATTAATTAGCAATCATGTTGTGCGAGGCCCCTTGGGTCGGAGCGATCATAATATGATAGAATTCTTCATTAGGATGGAGAGTGAAGTAGTTGACTCAGAGACTAGGGTCCTGAATTTAAATAAAGGAAACTACGATGGTATGAGGTGCAAGTTGGGTAGGATTGATTGGGGACTGCCACTCAAAAGGTTGACGGTAGATAGGCAATGGCAAACATTCAAAGACCACATGGACGAACTACAGAATATGTTCATCCCAGTTTGGCACAAGAATAAAACAAAAAGGGTGACTCAACCGTGGCTAACACGGGAAATTAGGGATAGCATAAGATCCAAGGAGAGGGCATATCAATTGGCCAGAAAAAGCAGGAACCCTGAGGATTGGGAGCAGTTTAAGATTCAACAAAGGAGGACAAAGGGATTAATTAAGAAGGGGGAAATAGAATATGAGAGTAAGCTTGCAGGGAACATAAAAAACTGACTGTAAAAGCTTTTATAGATATGTGAAGAGAAAAAGATTAGTGAAATCAAGCATAAGTCCCTTGCAGTCAGAATCAGGGGAACTTATAATGGGGAACAAAGAAATGTCAGACTAATTAAATACATATTTTAGTTCTGTCTTCATAAAGGAGGACACAAATAACCTCCCAGAGATATTGGGGAACATAGCGTCTGATGAAAGGGAGGAACTAAAATAAATCAGTATTTGTAGGGAAATGGTGTTCGGGAAATTGAAGGGATTGAAGGCAGTTAAACCCCCAGGGCCTGATAATCTACATCCTAGGGTACTTAAGGAAGTGGACCTAGAAATAGTAGATGCATTGCTGATCATCTTCCAACATTCGATGGAATCTGGAACAGTACCCATGGATTGGATGGTAGCTAATGTTACCCCACTATTCAAGAAGGGTGGTAGAGAGAAAACGGGGAATTACACACATCGGTAGTGGGGAAAATACTAGAGTCCATTATAAAAGATGTAATAGCTGAGCACTTGTAAAACAGTGACAGGATCGGACAAAGTCAACATGGATTTACAAAAGGTAAATCATGCTTGACTAATCTATTTGAATTTTTTGAGGATGTAACTGGTAAAATAGATAAGGGAGAACCAGTGGATGTGGTGTATTTGGACTTCCAAAAGGCTTTTGATAAGGTCCCGCATAAGAGATTAGCGTGTAAAGTTAAGGCACATGGGATTGGGGGCAAGGTATTGACTTGTGATAGAGAACTGTTTGGCAGACAGAAAGCAAAGAGTTGGAATAAACGGGTCTTTTTCCGAGTGGCAGGCAGTTACTAGTGGGCTACCGCAGGGGTCGGTCCTTGGACCCCAGCTATTCACAATATATATTAATGATCTCCAAGGTTCCAGACGACACAATACTGGGTGGGCGTGTGTGCTGCGATGAGGATGCCGAGAAACTCCAGGATGATTTGGACAGGTTGGGTGAATGGGCAAAAGGGTGGCAGATGCAATATAACGTGGATCAATGCGAGGTTATCCACTTTGGTGTCAAAAACAGGAAGGCAGATTTTTATCTGAATGGCAATAGATTGGGAGAAGGGGAAGTGCAACGAGACCTGGGTATCCTTGTGCACCAGTCGCTGAAGGTAAGCATGCAGGTGCAGCAGGCGGTTAAGAAGGCAAATGGTATGTAGGCCTTCATAGCGAGAGGGTTTGAGTACAGGAACAAGGATGTCTTGCTGCAGTTGTACAGGGTCTTGGTGAGACCACACCTTGAGTACTGTGTGCAGTTTTGGTCGCCTTATCTGAGGAAGGATGTTCTTGCCATGGAAGGAGTGCAGCGAAGATTCACAAGGCTGATACCTGGGATGGCAGGAATGGCGTATGAAGAGAGATTGGATCGATTGGGATTATACTCGCTGGAGTTTAGAAGAATGAGAGGGGATCTCATTGAAACTTATAAAATTCTGACAGGACAGGACAAACTAGATGCAGGAAGGATGTTCCCGATGGTCGGGGAGTCCAGAACCAGGGGTCACAGTCTAAGGATAATGGGTAAGCCATTTGGGACAGAACTGTGGAGGAATTTCTTCACCCAGAGAATGGTGAACCTGTGGAATTCTTTGCCACAGAAGGAAGTAGAGGCCAGTTCATTAAATAGATTCTAGAAGGAGTTGGATATATTTCTTAAGGCTAAAGGGATCAAGGGGTATGGGGAGAAAGCAGGTACAGGGTACTGAATGTGTAAGCTCAGCCATGATCGCTTTGAATGGCGGAACAGGCTCGAGGGGCCGAATGGCCTACTCCTGCTCCTATCTTCTATGATTCTATGATTCTAAATGCTGATTAATATAGACGAGTCACGAGGATTCTTATCCTGCAATGTTTCTTTACCAAGTATGAAATGAAATCTCTGTCATCCCACAGTATTGCCAAACAAAATCTGTTCTTGCACGCAACAGTATAGTGCTTAGTGATATTTAATTTTCTTTTGTTTGCATCCGATTTGCTGGACATTTTCCTATTGTACAATGTGTGAATCTTGAGTTGACATGGCGCTGCACCTTCGTCTTTCTTCTTTGTTTGAAATATGCAATGGCACGCAATTTGCGGTCAGAGGCGAAGCAAAGGCGCTTGCAGCTGGGCCCGATGAAACTTCCCACAGAGATCTGGAGATGTCTGTGTGGAGGTGTTTGCCATTCTCGACGTGCAATTGTGTACAGTTTTGGTCTCCTCACTTAAGGAAGGATATACTTGCAATACAGGGTGTGCAACGAAGGTTCACCAGACTGGTTCCTGGGATGGGGGGCTGTCCTTTGAGGAGAGATTGACTAGACTAGGCCTATATTCTCTGGAGTTTAGAGGAATGAGAGGTGATCTCATTGAAACATACAAAATTCTTATAGCGCAAGACAGGGTAGAATAAGGAAGGATGTGTCCCCTGGCTGGGGAGTCTAATACCAAGGGTAACAGTCTCAGAATAAGGGGTCGGCCATTTAGGACTGAGATGAGGAGACATTTCTTCACTCAGAGAGTGCTGAATCTTTGGAATTCTCTACCTGAGAGGGCTGTGGAAGCTCAGTCGTTGAGTATAGTCAAGACAGAGATTGACAGATTTTTGAATATTAAGGGAATCAAGGGATATGGGGATAGTGCAAGAAAGTGAAGATGAGGTCGAAGAGCAGCCATGATCTTATTGAATGGCGGAGCAGGCTCGACGGGCCAAATGGCCTATTCCGGCACCTATTTCTTATGTTCTTATGTTATGTAATTCATTGTAGCGCTGTGTAATGGGAATCCCTATCGCAGTGCTGCTGTGACTTCAACAAGCTTTCTAAACCGTCAATCGCATTGAAGAATACTCACAGACAGCAAACCAGGAAATGAAAAGCAACTTTTATCTGCACATTTAAAACAGTTTACAGAGAGCGACATAAAAGGTGGGACTTTCACATGGGGATAAGGTAGAAGCTGAAATATCATGAATTAACTTAAAAATATATATAGTTTGAAAAAAATTTAATTTTTATCCTAATGGACAATTTTGAAAGTATACAAATGAAAAACTTAGTTTTCAGGGACAGAACGGTTGTTTAGCCATCAATATGCTGTTAAAACCACAATTGCATCTATTCTAACAACGCTGTAGATTTAATGGGGTACTTAACAGCGATATTAGCGTGGAAAAGCATAATACACTGATTGATGGATATGGGGGGTGGGCTTTCCAAAGTGTAGCCAGTGTCCGACAGTGGATGACGGACCGCAACTTCAGGATTTCCGCGTTTAGATGCGCATGTGCTATATCCTGAACTTGCAGTCAGATTCAGAGGGGTAATGATGACGAAAGATGAAAGTTCACCATCATAACCCACCAAAAACTCCAGGTCAATATCTTTCTTTTGAATAACAGATGCATTACAAAATAAAATAGACAATGTATTTTACCTGTACTAGGGTGAAGCTATGTTGAACCAGGCCTGTGCCTTTAAGCCTAGAAAGGTTAGTTGCTATGGATTGGCGATCCAAAGATTAAAGTAAAATTAATTGTTGTTGGTGAGGGAAGCAAGTTTGCAGATGGGTGCGTGGTTGTGAATCTCCCAGTCCAGGTCACAAGAATCCGGTATTAAATGATTACCTGTCTTTTTCTCTTTATGTATACTTTGAGACTTTGAAAAGTTTATTTATGGCTGATAAACATTATGTCGAGAATGTTGTCTGTCTATCTGACTGCCTAACTATCAATTTGCCTATCTGCCTACATGTCTAACTATCTACCTTATTTTTTTCCTTGACGGGAATTGGGCTTCATTTGCAAGGCCAGCATTTATTGCCCATACGATAGCAAAATACTGCGAATGCTGGAAATCCGAAATAACAACAGAAAACGCTGGAAAAACTCATTAGGCCAGACCACATCCGTGGAGCGAGAAAGAGAGTTAACGTTTCAGGTCGATGACCTTTTGTCAGAACTGGAAAGAGCCGGAAATCAAATAGATTCAAGGCCAGGATAAAGCTGGGAAAAGGGGGAGGGGATAAAGGAACAAAGGGGGAGATAAAGAGACATTAAGAGACATTAAGAGATATGCGAGGCAAGAGGTGGTGTTAATGTGACAGGTTAAGGCTGAAAGAAGTGTGAAATCCACTGGCAGAATGAAGGACAGCTGCCAGCTTCTAGGAGGAAAAAAAAAGTTGGGGGGGGGGGCAAATAAAAGGGTGAATGAAAAAATAAAGTATAAATGTGATTGGAGCTGAGGTTATGATCTAAAATTGTTGAACTCGATGTTGATTCCAGAGGGCTGTAGCGTGCCTAAACGAAAGATGAGGTGCTGTTCCTCGAGCTTACGCTGCGCTTCCGTGGAACAGTGTAATAGGCCGAGGACGGTGAGGTCAGAGTGGGAGTGAAGCGGTGAATTAAAGTGACAGGCGACCGGGAGCTCGGGGTCCCCCTTACGGACTGAACGGAGATGTTGCGCAAAGCGGTCACCAAATCTGCGTTTGGTCTCCCCAATGTAGAGGAGACCACATCGTGAGCAGCGAATACAGTATACTAAATTGCAGGAAGTACAAGTAAATCGCTGTTTCACCTGGAAGGGGTGTTTGGAGCCCCGGACAGTGGGAAGAGGGGAGGTATAAGGGCATGTGTTGCATCTCCTGCGCGTGCACGGGAAGGTGCCGGGCGGAGGGGAAGGGGTGCTGGGGGTGGTAAAGGAGTGGACTAGGGTGTCGCGGAGGGAGCGGTCCCTGCGGAATGCTGAAAGTGGAGGTGAGGGGAAGATGCATTTGGTGGTGGGATCACGCTGGAGGTGGCGGAAATGGCGGAGGATGATCCGTGAATGTGGAGGCTGGTTGGGTGAAAGGTGAGGACAAGGGGAACCCTATCGTGGTTCCGGGAGGGAGGGGCAGGGGTGAGGGCAGAAGTGCAGGAGATAGAACGGACACGGTCGAGGGCCGTGTCGACCACGGTAGAGGGGAATCCTCGGTTGAGGAAAAAGGAAGACATGTCGGAAGCACTGGTATGGAAGGTGGCATCATCAGAGCAGATGCGGCGGAGACGGAGAAACTGGGAGAATGGAATAGAGTCCTTACAGGAGTCGGGGTGGGAGGAAGTGTAGTCCAGTTAGCTGTGGGAGTCAGTGGGCTTGTAGTGAATGTTAGTCAATAACCTATCCCCAGAGATGGAGATGGAGAAGTCGAGGAAGGGAAGGGAAGAGTTGGAGATGGACCATGTGAAGGTGAGGGAAGGGTGGAAATTGGAAGCATAGTGAATGAAATGTTCTAGTTCAGGGCGAGAGCAGGAGACGGCACCGATACAGTCATCAATGTACCGGAAAAAGAGGTGAGGGAGGGGACCCGAGTAGGACTGGAACAAAGAGTGTTCCACATATCGCACGAAAAGGCAGGCATAGCTAGGACCCATGCGGGTACCCATAGCAACACCTTTAATTTGGAGGAAATGGGTAGAGTCAAAGGAGAGGTTGTTCAAAGTGAGAACAAGTTCAGCCAGGCGGAGGAGGGTGGTGGTGGATGGGGACTGGTTGGGCCTCTGTTCAAGGAAGAAGCGGAGCGCCCTCAGGCCATCCTGGTGGGGAATGGAGGTGTAGAGGGATTGTACGTCCATCGTGAAGAGGAGACGGTTGGGGCCGGGAAACTGGAAACTGTTAAAATGCCGGAGGGCATCAGAAGAGTCGCGGATGTCGGTGGGAAGAGACTGGACATGGGGAGAAAAAATAGAGTCGAGATAGGAAGAGATAAGTTCCGTGGGGCAAGAACAGGCTGAAACGATGGGTCTACCGGGGCAGTCCTGTTTGTGGATCTTGCGAAGGAGGTAGAAGCGGGCTGTGCGGGGTTGGGGAACTATGAGGTTGGCGGCCGTGGGGGGAAGATCTCCAGAGGAGATGAGGTCAGTGACAGTCTTGGACACAGTGGCTTGATGTTCGGTAGTGGGGTCATGGTCCAGGTGGAGGTAGGAAGAGGTATCGGAGAGTTGCCCATCCCTAATTGCTCTTGAGAAGGTGGCGGTGGGCCATCTTCCTGAACAGCTGCAATCCGTGTGCTGAAGGTAATCCCACAGTTCTGTTAGGGAGGGAGTTCCAGCATTTTGACCAAGCGACGATGAAGGAACGACGACATATTTCCAAGTCAGGATGGTGTGTAACTTCGAGGGAAATTTGGGGTTGGTGGTGTTCATATGCGCCTGCTCCCTTGTTCCTCTGGGTGGTAGAGGTCGCGGATTTGGGAGGTGAAGTCGAGGAAGCCTTGGCGAGTTGCTTCAGTGCATCTTTTAAATGTTATACATGCAGCTACGTTGCGCCAGTGGTGGAAAGAGTGAATATTTAAGGTGGTGGATGGGGTGCCAATCAAGCAGCTGCATTGTCCTGGATGATGTCGAGTTTCTTGAATGTTGTTGGAGCTGCACTCATGCAAGCAAGTGGAGAGTATTCCATCACACTCCTGAGTTGTGCCTTGAAGATGGTCGGAAGGATTTGGGCAGGCAGCAGGTGAGTCACTTGCTGCAGAATACCCAGGCTCTGAACTGCTCTTGTAGCCACTATATTTATGTGGCTGTTCCAGTTAAGATTCTGGTAAATTGTGACCCAAGCATGTTGATGGTGGGTGATTGTGCGATGGTAGTGAGGTTGAATGTTAAGTGGAGGTGTTTAGATTTTTTATTGTTGGAGTTGGTCATTGTCTGGCACTTAGGTGGCGTGAATATTAATTGAGACTTATCAGGCCAGGCCTGGTGACGGATTGCTTCATTATCTGAGGAGTTGGGGATGGAACTGAAAACTGCAAAATCATCAGCGGACATCCCCACTTCTGACCTTATGAAGGAGAGAAGGTCATTGATGAAGCAGCTGAAGATGCTTGGGCGTCGGACACTGCCCTGAGTAACTCCTGCAGCAATTTCCTGGGGCTAAGATTATTGGCCTCCAACAACCACAAACTTCTTCCATCGTGCGAGGTATGACTCGAGCCAATGCAGATATTCCCCCGATTACCATTGAATTCAATTTTACTTGGGTTCAAAGATGCCACACTCGGTCAAATAGTGCCTTTATGTCAAGGGCAGTCACTCTCACCTCACCTCTGGATGTCAACTCCTTTGACCGTGTTTAGACCAAGACTGTGCAGAGGTCTGGAGCTAAGTGGTACTTGCGGAATACAAACTGAGCATGGGTGAGCAGGTAATTGGTGAATAAGTGCCGCTTGATAGCATTGTTGGCTGGATTGGATTTGTCCTGCTTTTTGTGGACAGCACATAGCTGGTCAATGTTCCATTTTGTCAGATTGGTGCCAGTGTGGTAGCTGTAAAGGTATCGCTTGGCTAGAGGCGCAGCTACTTCTGGAGCACAAGTCTTCAGCACTGAAGCCGGGATGTTTTTGGTGCCCATAGACTTAGCTGTATCCAGTGCATTCAGTCGTTTCTTGATATCACTAATTGTCTATCTATAGAACAGTACAGCACAGTACAGGCCCTTCGGCCCTCGATGTTGTGCCGAGCATTGTCCGAGACCAAGATCAAGCTATCACACTCCCTATCACTCTGGTGTGCTCCATGTGCTTATCCAATAACCGCTTGAAAGTTCCTAAAGTGTCCGACTCCACTATCACAGCAGGCAGTCCATTCCACACACCAACCACTCTCTGAGTAAAGAATCTACCTCGGACATCCCTTCTATATCTCGCCCCATGCACCTTATAGTTATGCCCCCTTGTAACAGCTGCCTCTACCCGAGGAAATAGTCTCTGAACATCCACTCTATCTATCCCCCTCATCATCTTATAAACCTCTATTAAGTCGCCTCTCATCCTCCTCCGCTCTAAAGAGAAAAGCCCCAACTCCCTCAATCTTTCCTCATAAGACCTCCCCCCCAAACCAGGCAGGATCCTGGTAAATCTCCTTTGCACTCTTTCCAATGCTTCCACGTCCTTCCTATAGTGAGGTGACCAGAACTGCACACAATATTCCAAATGTGGTCTCACCAAGGTCCTGTACAGTTGCAGCATAACCTCACGGTTCTTAAACTCAAACCCTCTGTTAATAAACGCCAACACACCATAGGCCTTCTTTACTGCTCTATCCACTTGAGTGGCAACCTTCAGAGATCTGTGGATATGAACCCCCAGATCCCTCTGCTCCTCCACGTTCCTCAGAACCCTGCCGTTGACCCTGTAATCCTTATTCAAATTTGCCCTACCAAAATGAATCACCTCGCACTTATCAGGGTTAAATTCCATCTGCCATTTTTCGGCCCAGCTTTCCATCCTATCAATGTCTCTTTGCAGCCTACAACTGCCCTCCACCTCATCCACTGCTCCACCAATCTTGATGTCATCAGCAAATTTACTGATCCACCCTTCAGTCCCCTCCTCCAAGTCATTGATAAAAATCACAAACAGCAAAGGACCCAGCACCGACCCCTGTGGCACACCGCTGGTAACTGGTCTCCAGTCCGAAAATGTTCCATCCACCACCACCCTCTGCCTTCTATGAGATAGCCAGTTACTTATCCAATCGGCCAAATTTCCCTCTATCCCACAACTCCTTACTTTCTTCATGAGACGACCATGGGGAACCTTATCAAACGCCTTACTAAAATCCATGTATACGACATCAACTGCTCTACCTTCATCTACACACTTAGTTACCTCCTCAAAGAATTCAATCAAATTTGTTAGGCAAGACTTACCCTTCACGAATCCGTGTTGACTATCCCTGATTAAGTTGCCCCTTTCCAAATGGTCATAAATCCTATCCCTCAGGACCTTTTCCATTATCTTACCAACCACCGAAGTAAGACTAACCGGCCTATAATTACCAGGGTCATTCCTATTTCCTTTCTTGAAGAGAGGAACAACATTCGCCACTCTCCAGTCCTCTGGCACCATACCCGTGGACAGTGAGGACCCAAAGATCAAAGCCAGAGGCTCTGCAATCTCCTCCCTTGCCTCCCAAAGAATCCTAGGATATATCCCATCTGGCCCAGGGGACTTATCGACCCTCAGGTTCTTCAAAATTGCTAAAACATCTTCCCTCAGAACATCTACCACCTCCAGCCTATCCACCTTTATCACACTCTCATCCTCAAGAACATGGCCCCTCTCCTCGGTGAACACTGACGAAAAGTATTCATTCATCACCTCTCCTATCTCTTCTGACTCCATGCACAAGTTCCCACTACTGTCCTTGACCGGCCCTACCCTCACCCTGGTCATTCTTTTATTTCTCACATAAGAGTAAAAAGCCTTGGGGTTTTTCTTGATCCGACCCGCCAAGGACTTCTCATGCCCCCTCCTAGCTCTCCTAAGCTCTTTTTTTTAGCTCATTCCTTGCTACCTTGTACCCCTCAATCGACCCAACTGAACCTTGTTTTCTCATCCTTACATACGCTTCCTTTTTCCTCTTGACTAGACATTCAACCTCTTTTGTGAACCATGGTTCTCTCACTCGGCCATTTCCTCCCTGCCTGACAGGGACATACCTATCAAGGACACGCAGTAATTGCTCCATGAAAAAGCTCCACTTTTCGTTTGTGCCTTTCCCTGATAGTTTCTGTTCCCATCTTATACTCCCTAATTCTTGCCTAATCGCATCATAATTACCCCTCCCCCAATTATAAACCCTGCCCTGCCGTATGGCCCTATCCCTCTCCATTGCAATAGTGAAAGTTACCGAATTGTGGTCACTATCTCCAAAGTGCTCTCCCACATACAAATCAAACACTTGGCCCGGTTCATTACCCAGTACCAAATCCAACGTGGCCCCACCTCTTGTCGGCCTATCCACATATTGTGTCAGGAAACCCTCCTGCACACACTGTGCAAAAACTATCCCATCCGAACTGTTTGACCTATAAAGGTTCCAATCAATATTTGGAAAGTTGAAGTCACCCATGACAACTACTCTGTGACCCCCACACCTATTCATAATCTGCTTTGCAATTTCTTCCTCCACATCTTTATTACTATTTGGGGGCCTGTAGAAAACTCCTAACAACGTGACCGCTCCTTTCCTGTTTCTAACTTCAGCCCATATTACCTCAGACGGCAGATCCCCCTCGAACTGCCTTTCTGCCGCTGTTAAACTATCCTTGATTAACAATGCTACTCCTCCACCTTTCTTACCAACTTCCCTACTCTTACTGAAACATCTATACCCCGGAACTTCCAACAGCCATTCCTGTCCCTCTCTTTCTCTTGCTCTCTTTCTCTCTCTCCTTATCCATCACGAACATGATCTGACAACTAATAAACAGTTGTGTGAGAGATATTATTTCAGAATATCAGAATTCATTGACTGATCCAGGTTTGGTCCCCTACTACTTTATGCGGGACTCCTTCACAGTTCATGGAATGAAGAAATTCCTGAATTTGGTTCTTAATTTGCCTGTAACCCTTCGAACCTGTGACCTGTTGTCCTACTCTCAATTTACTTTCAAGTACTTTCTAGATTTATCTTTTCCATACAATTTATTATTTTCTATACCCAATAAGATCACCTTTTAGATTCATTCTTTTAAGGCGGAAAGTTTAAGTTTCTTCATTGTTTCTGCCATGACTCAGCCACATAACACTCATTGCTTATCTCTGCCCTGCCTCTCATAGTTGAATGCGTCCCTTGTCTCAAGTTTCCGGAACTGCACACAGTAATCTAGGTGTGCTCTTACCAGAGCAATGTACCATGTGGGCATATCTTTTTCTGATTGTACTGCATTGTTTTGACTAAGAGTCAGCATTCCCTTCGCATTGTGTTTGGTGATCTTCAATGATTAGAGCTTCAAGTCTACTAGGATCCCTAGATCTGTTTTAAATACATCCTTATCCATTTCCATCAGCATTCATGCAGTACATATATGAACCATTCGATGCCTACCTACGTTCAGTACTTTAAACTAGCATTTATATCGCTATTAAATGCACCCCACTTTGAGAAGGATGTCAAGGCCTTGCAGAAGTTGCAGAGGAGATTAACCAGATTTATACCAGTGATCAGAGACTTCACTTATGGGGAGAAACTAGTGTAAGATCGTGAGGTCTGTAAGATCCGTAATTTATATTTAACTTGTCCCTGTTATAACAGACCACTCCTGGTACAGGTATATTGTGTTAAATATAACAGATGCATTAAGCACTTTACATCCAGTACAAAGAAGTAATACTTAACAAGATGATAGTCGTAATCCGTTCCTTGGAACCCCAGTAGATAGCCCACTGGGTGACTGCGGCACGCTCTCTTTTCTCAGGCTTGCTGTGTTCTGTTGACTGAAGTTTCTCTTCCTCTGATTTCGCGCGGCCTCCAAAGATTAATAACTGTTCCTTTATACCTTTTTCTCCCCTCAAAATACTTAGCAACCTGCTGCTGCTTTGGTTATCTCACCATTCTTGTTGCTAATACCTGACCCTCACTTGTACGGTCTCTGATTCCCTTCCTTTTTCTGAATGAGCTTTTCTCTGAGAAATTTTACACAAACAAACTTCCCACGAATTACGACAGATGTCTTTTGCCTTTCTCATACCCCATTATCTAGCCTGGTCTGTATCTTCAGAGATAAGGGATGTTAGGTGTTGAAAACCCACTATCTTTCTTTGAAACTTAATTAATGTTTGACCTTCACTGGCTTCTTGCTTTTAACTTAACAGAAATCTATCTGCTTTAACATTCTTCGCTCTGTTAACATAATGTTGGCTTAATTTTACCATCATGCTTTTCTTCTCAGCCTTTTCTCTTTTTAACTAAGGTTATACATATTGTAACAGAGGTTTTCTGCTTCTCAAATACATTATTATATATCATAGTAATTTTAGGAAAAGCATTACATTTGAAACATTATCAAATCATACAGATAAGCTCTATTCTACACTAGAGAAGTTGGGATTGTTCTCCTTAGGGCACAGCAGGTTAAGGGGAAGTTTAACAGAGGTTTCAAAATTATGAGGGGCTTTGATACTGTAGATGGGGAGAAACTGCTTCAAATGGCAGGTGAGTCGGTAACCAAAGGGCACAGATTAAGATAATTGGCGAATGAACCGACGGAGATGAAAATTATTTTTAAACAGAGAGTTTATATGATTTGGAATGCACTGCCTTAAAGATTGGTGAAAGCAGGTTCAGTAGGAATTTTCAAAAGTAATTGGACGGGGAAGCAAAATAGGCGGTATTGCACCTAGCGTCTGTTCTCTGTCCCTTCCAATAATCAGTTCTATTGGCTTCAATGTCGGACGGGGAGCTGGCGACAGATGTGACACCGCCCGTTGGGCATCCCCACCCAATTTGAATTTCACCCTCTTGATGTTTTCATGTGAAATTACTTAATTAGCGCTTTTAACAGCTTTTGTAGAAAATGATGTAACCGCATTTCCCTTTTAATTGTATTTACAGAACCAATTTCTAAAGTCACTGTATCGGTCAACAACTCAAACCCAGTAGAAAACATCGATACCATTTTACTGACTTTTCACGCTTCGGTCTTTGTACAGTCACGGATTTGGTTTAAGACTAATCAAGCTGTCCAGGATAATGGAAGAATAATAATGTCTCCGGACAATTTTACTCTGACTATAATCAGAGTTAACAGAAGCGATTCAGGAACATATAAATGCAATGCAAGTAATAATTACAGCAGCGATTCTGGATATACCATCCTGCAAATTAATTGCAAGTTTGCTGGGTGCCAAAAAGATTAGTTAGTATTGCATATTAGTAATTATTTTAGTTGTCCAAAAGCCACATGCTCTTGCATTTCTTGCAGGTGGACCAGAAAAGGTCATTATTACCCAGTTTGGGTAGAAATAGGGAAAGCTCTTACATTTTATTTTTCTGCCCTATCAGTCCCAGCTGGTCTATATGAAGGAGAGAATGGGACCAGTCTCTTAAAGAAAGGACCAATTTACAACATTGACTGAATAAGATCGAATCATGGTGAGAAATATATTGTCAGGTTAATAACATCTTCAACAAATTGTAGGCAAATTTGCTGACGATACAAAGCAAGTTGTGAGGAGAACATAAAGAGTCTGCAAAGAGATAAAGATCGGTTAAGTGAGTGGGCAAAAATTTGGCAGCTGCAATATAATGTGGGAAATTGTGAGGTTATCCACTTTGGTAGGAAATATTAAAAAGCAAATTATTATTTAAATGGAGGGTGACTACAAAATACTGCGGTACAGAGGGATCTGGGGATCCTCGTACATGAAACACAAAAAGTTACCATGCAGGAACAGCAATTAATTAGGAAGGAACATGGTATTTTGGCCCTTATTGCGAGGGGGGTGGAGTATAAAAGTGGGGAAGTCTTCCTACAAATGTACAGGGCGTTGGTGAGACCACACCTGGAGTACTGCGTAGAGTTTTGGACTCCTTATTTAAGGAAGGATATACTTGCATTTGAGGCAGTCCAGAGAAGGTTCACTAGGTTGATTCCTGAGATGAAGGGGTAGTCATATGAGGAAAGTTTGAGCAGCTTGGGCCTATACTCATTGGAGTTTAGAGGAATGAGAGGGGATCTTTAAGCAGCCCGCTTGATTGGCACCCCATCAAACAACTTATGCATTCATCACTCCAACACCGGCACACCATTGCTGCAGTGTCTACCACCTACAACATGCCCTGCAGCAACTCGCCAAGCCTTCTTCGGTAGTAACTCCCAAACCCGCGACCTCTTCCACCTAGAAGGACAAGGGCATCAGGTGTATGGGAACACCACCACCTCCAAGTTCCCCTCTAAGTCATACACCATCCTGACTTAGAATTATATCGCTGATCCTTCATCGTCGCTGGGTCAAAATCCTGGGACTCCCTACCTAACAGCACTGTGGGAGTACCTTCACCGGACGGAGTGCAGCGGTTCAAGAAGGCAGCTCACCACCACCTTCTCAAGGGCAATTAGGGATGGACAATAAATGGTGGCTTTGCCAGCGACGCCCACGTACAATAAATGAATTAAAAAAACAATCTTATTGAAACATGTAATATTCTGAGTGGGCTTGAGAGGGTAGATGCAGGAATGATGTTTCCCCTCGTGGGGGAATCTAGAACTAGGGGGCATAGTTTCAGAGTGGGGGGTCGTCCATTTAAAGCGGAGATGAGTAATTTCTTCTCTCAAAGATTCGTGAAACTTTGGAATTCTCTGCCCCAGACAGCTGTGGAGACTGAGTAATTGAATATATTCAAGGCAGAGATAGACAGATATTTGAGCTACAGGGGAGTAAAGGGTTATGGGGAGCAGGCGGGAAAGTGGAGTTGAGGCGAAGATCAGATCAGCCATGATCTTATTCAATGGTGGAGCAGGCTCGAAGGGCCAAATGGCCTACTCCTGCTCCTATTTCTTATGTTCTTAAAAAGGGCAGTAAGGCTTCCATACAGGTAACTGTAAACGGTAAGTACATGTTTCACTGTGCGTTAAATACGAACTTTGGCCAGACTTGTAACCCTGAATGCATTTACTTCATCAGTAGTATTCCTATGTTCTGTTCGAGCTGTGTTGGAGGTAAGGATGTTATTTATAAAAATTTTGATTTGGGTGTATGATCCAAGGGTATGCATACTGTCCCAGACGGAATAAACAAATGGTCTCATACATAATGTAACGTGACGTGTAATGTGCATAATTCTTAGATCGTGTAATCAGAATCATGCACGCTCAGTATGGCTGTTCGACCTGTATGACTGTTCACTTCACAATGGCGCTATCTACTCTATCCCCGGAAATAGCTTGTATATCATTACCATAAATGATCAACCTGCCTCATTTTGGTGCTTCATGTCTTTGCTATTTCCCCATACCTTTCAACTGTTTCTTGAACTGTTTATGTAGCTCCCTCTTCGGTGTTATGATTGAATTGGAACCGTTAGCCACTTATCTTCTATATTGTAACAATCCTTGGCAGGAACAATAGGTTATCAACTCCCCTTTTGTGTTTCTAGCATGAAGCCAAGGTTTATGCAACTTGAACTGGTTTACAGACCAGTGACAACAGTCTTTCCCTAGTTACACTCCTTTCACAATTTTGAGAACTTCCATTGTACCTTCTCCAAAACTTAGCTGTTGCAGTGAAAACTATTTAGATTTTGAGCCCTCGTCTCATTCATATCCTCTCATCGCTGGCATCCTAGTGAAATCGAAAACTACACACAATACTCTAAATATAGCCTGACGGATGTATTGTGCAGACTCATCTCCACCTCCTTGATTTTTGTATTCAATACACTAGTATACACAAAAGCCAGAATCCTATTTGTTCTTTTTGCGGAGTTTCCAGTTGTAATCCTGCTTTTAAGAATCGCGCAGCTGCAGCCCAAATCATTCAGTTCCTGAATCCCATCAAGAATCTACCATTTATCTCCGATTTTCCATTCGATTATTGGAACGAATAATCGGGAGTGGTGTGTAACAGGCGGTCGCTCCTCAATCGCCGGTTTTTAGCATTAGCAAGAGCTGTACAGGGTAACTAGAAATGTATGGTGGGATCAAGGGCATAGTACCTGAACCAGCTGGACGACCATGGAGTTGCACAGAGTTGTATTTGAAAGGGAGAACATTAATTGTGTTGGTTTCAACCATTGGCCCCTTTTATTTTTTGCAGCAATTGAAACTTGAAACCAGTCAAACACTATGCCACTAAAATCTGAAATTTGTATTTCTCTCCCAAATACACATTGCTGCCGAATTGCAATTGTCTCTGGCGTGTGATAAAAGCGTTCATTATTCTGTCTGTTTGCATTTTTCAGATCAAACCAATGGTGAAAATAATACAAGCAGTGGCGCCATAGCAGGGATAGTGATTGCTGCTCTTCTTATTGTGTGTTTCATCAGCGGGATCACTGCATGGTTGGTCAAAAGGAAAGGAGGCCGGTAAATATAGTATACAGCTTTTACCTGCATCTTTAATAGTTTTGTCCAAAGCCTGGTGGATTCAATTTAAGTAGGTTTCTAAAAAGTTCTTTCCAAATATTTCTATATCACACTTCAAATGTATGTAGTGATAAGGCATGTTTCCACATTTAATATTAATTGATGTTGTTTTCGGATTGATTGGCATCTGCCTCTGCAAACGCCTCATGCTGTAATTACACCCTCCCTCCACTGTTTATGCTGCAGTGCCTCAGTTTTGCGTCTCCCAAATCCTCAAGCTGCAGGACAGAGAAACATCTCGGCTTCCACAAACTTAAATCTGCTTCCCAAAGAGTCCCAAGTTTTAATATTTGATTATAAACAATAATATACATGATAGGTTAAAAATAAGGTCACACTGTTAGACATTATACTGGTAACCTAATATCTCCATGTCCTGATCAAATTATTTGCTCTACCCCGCTTCACCTGACGTCTTGACTCCTGACATGGAGATTAATTTGTCCAAAAATGTGCGGGTTAGGTTGATTTGGCTATGATAAATTGACCCTTAGTGTTAGGGGGGGATTAAATATGTGGGGTTATGGGGATAGGATGGGATATGTTAGGGGGAATTAAATACGTGGGGTTACGGGGATAGGGTGGGATAGGTGCAGGCTCGATGGGGATTCTGTGTGAGAAAGCAGGGACAGGGTACTGGATTTGGATGATCAGCCATGATCGTATTGAATGGTGGAGCAGGCTCGACGGGCCGAATGGCCTACTCCTGCTCCTAGTTTCTAAGTTTCTATGTTTCTAACTTGTAGTATAAAATTTCTTATTTCCCGTCAGAGAAACAGTTTTCATTAATAATTGGTCATGAATAATTAGAATTTCTATTGCAGATCATATTTAATGAATCATTGCAATAAAAGTTCACATTTTGGTCTGTTGCACAACATTTATTTAGGACGAATGATCGAATGCAGGGGGAAAATACTGCGAACATTAATTCAACGGTAAACGGTAAGTGAAATATTTCAGCATTTTCACGCTGCTGTGCCAATGCAGGTTTCAACAGTTCCTCTTGATTTCAAAGTAATTTAACTAAACACATATAAAGATTTTAAAGCGTTATGCTTGAACCCAAATGAAGTGAAGCTGATGCAGCGAACCCTGTTACGTGCTTTGCAAATGAAATGATTGCATAGCATGCTCAATGCAAGTTTGGAAATAAATACATAGGATTACACAGAATACACAGGACAGAAACCGGCCATTCGGCCCAACCAGTCCGTGCTAGCGTTTATGTTCCTCTCGAGCTTCCTCCCAGCCTTCCTCATCTAACTCTATCTGCATAACTCTCTATTCCCTTCTCGCTCATATGCTTCTGCAGCATCCTCTTAAAGACATAAGCACGTGGTTCGCACAACGTTCTGTTTACATTGGTCTTTCAACGCAAGACTTGGATGCGAATGGTGAAAGGAAACAAACCTATATGCAAATTGCATCTTCATGAAAATCCTTTAAGATCCAATCACTGTTTCTGGCTCCATTTTCATGTATGTTCCTTATACCAGCTCAGGAGCTGATATAACTTTACAGAGATACACAATGGACAAAGAGATGAAAATTTTCGTGAAGCTAAAACATTTATTTTGTTTACAAATTGGGTGCTCCATTTGTAATGTCAATCAGCTCGACTAACACTAAAATTATGAAGTTTTGGGGGTAAGTTTGTCCTTCTGCCTTAGCGGAAAAGGGGTGATATATGGATTTATATGGAGAAATGTAAAAAGAGCTTCCGACTTTCATTCACTCATTTTACTTCATCGCTCCAAGTCAATATAACTCCCAATGTTTGGTGGGCTCCAACTGCACCCTTTTATCCTAAAATAGAGTTTATGTCCCAGCAGCCTTTAATTTGATTATCACAGAATCCACGCAATAAACAATAATAGAATAATATTAGATAACGATGCAATTTCTTACAATGTCTTATTCCATTAGCATCTGGAATTGTTCATTGCTTTAGGAAGGATGTCAATTCCTTGAAGAGGTTGCTGATGACGTTTACTAGAATGGTACCAAGGATTCGGGACTTCGGTTCCATGGAGACGCTAGAGAAGCTGGGATTGTTGTTCTGAGAGCTGAGAAGGCTAAGGGGAGATTTAATATGGGTGTTCAAAATCATCAAGAATTTTGCTAGAGTGAATATGGAGAAACTGTTCCAGTGGTAGAAGGGTCAATAACCAGAGGACACAGATTCAGGCAAATTGTCGAATGAGAAAGCTGGCAGATGAGATTTATTTATGCAGTGAGTAGTTATGATCTGCAATGCACTGCCTGAAAGGACGGTGGAAGCAGATTCAACAGTAACTTTCGAAAGGGAATTGGATAAATACTTGACGGGGAAAAAATTACAGGGCTCTAGGGAAAGGGTGGTGGAATGGGAATAATGAGATAACACGTCCAAACCAATGGTACATGCAGGATGGGCCGATTGGCTTCCTTCTGTGCTGTTTCATTCTATGATTCTATTAATGTATTTTCAAGGCTGATTAAATGTTTGATATTCCCCCAGACATCTCCGCTACAGTCGGTGGGAACTCAGGAGGGACCTATGAAAATATTCCGAGAAAGCAAAAGGTTGGTACAGTTCTATTAATATTCTACTATATTGGTGAGCTCAGTAAACTAAAGGGAATCTATTCTTGTTCATATCCATCGAAGTCATGGTTCCTGTATTAGCAGTAAACTGGTGTCACATATAACCAGACCAGGGAGGGAGTGGCAGGCGATCTCGACTCAGTGCATTAGAGGACCAGTTGGGGTTTTACGACAATCCAAACATGTTTCTGGTGTTGGATAGAATATTGGGATGAATTTTCACTTTTACATGCGGAACGAAAATCGGGCGGAGCGTAAAATGTGCGTTCGATGCACTATTGTCCTTGTTCAAACAGGCAGAAGAAGTGAAAATTCACATCCTGCAATTTCGTTTGTGGGATGGATAATATAAGCAAACTCTTCTAACTTTTATGTCAGTATATAAGATGTTGGGCTTACCATTAATTCTGAAGCAACTTGATGGGATTCTTTGTATAACTGTTTACAATTTGGTTCATCCAATTGCTTTTGCACAGGAGGGAGCTCCGAAGCCACTTGATGAAAACTCCACTTACATGGTAAGGACATTATTTTGTTTATTTCTTCAAACTATTCATTTTCAGTTTTTAAAAATGGAATTTCAGCTCTCTTTTGCTGCGCTCCATATCTCGGCCAATCTGTCAGCTAAACAGAATGATTTCTTCACTTTTCACAGGGATTACAGCTGCAAGATCAGGCAGTTTACAGTGATCTGATGAGGTAAGTGGGTAGAAAAAAATTACAACTGTTCCACCATGTTGCGAAAATAAAGAAATATGGACATTTTATTTGTTCCCAGGATAGGGGTTTCACGGGTCAAGACAATGTTTATGTCTGATCCCCAGGTGCCCTAACAGCATTAACTGTCCACCAGGTAGTGCAGGACTGTTGAGAGATATAGACTGTATAGGGTGACACGATTCTTTCCCGGTAGAACATTACTCAACCAGTTGGGTTGAACAACAAATGCAATTACACAACATTTTTCTGGTGCTTGCTCACAAATTAGCAGTTATATTGTGTACAATTCCAGGGACAGCTATGGTGAGCTTTGAAATCTAATCTTCTGGGAAACCAGTCCTCTCGGATAACGTACCCTATTTGAGAGTAAATTCTATAATAATTGAGTATATTTTGAGTGCACTGAATATCGATATTTGGCTTATTTGTATAAATGTTGCTGCGTGGCACCAAAGACTTCAAACAAAATACCATTAAAACTGAGAATGCTGATTTCATTTTTTTATATATTGCTACCGAATTGCAATTGTCTTTGGCGTGTGATAATAGCGTTCATTATTTTGTCTGTTTGCATTTTTCAGATCGAACAAGTGAGTACAATAACATAAGCAGTGGCGCCATAGCAGGGATAGTGATTTCTGCTCTTCTTATTGTGTGTTTGATCAGCGTGATCACTGCATGGTTGGTCAAAAGGAAAGCAGCCGGGTAAATATAGTATTCAGCTTTTAACTGCATCTTTAATAGTTTTGTCCAAAGCCCGGTAGATTGAATTAAATTAGGTTTGAAAAAAGTTGTTTCCAAATATTTCTATATCACACTTCAAATGTATGTAGTGATAAGGCATGTTTCCACATTTAATATTAATTGATGTTGTTTTCGGATTGATTGGAATCTGCCTCTGCAAACGCCTCATGCTGTAATTACACCCTCCCTCCACTGTTGATGCTGCAGTGCCTCAGTTTTGCGTCTCCCAAATCCTCAAGCTGCAGTACAGAGAAACATCTGGGCTTCCACCAACTTCAATCGGCTTCCCATATAGCCCCAAGTTTTAATATTTGACTGTAAACAATAATATACATGATAGGTTAGAAATAAGGACACACTGTTAGACTTTATTCTGGTAACCTGAATAATATCTCCATGTCCTGATCAAATTATTTGCTCTACCCCGCTTCACCTGAAGTCTTGACTCCTGACTTGGAGATCGACCTGTAGCATAACATTTCTGTTTTCCGGTCAGAAAAACAGTTTTCATTAATAATTGGTCCTGAATAATTAGAATTTCTGTTGCAGATCATATTGAATGAATCATTGAAATAAAATATCCTCCTGAAAGTTCACATTTTGATCTGTTGCACAACATTTATTTAGGATGAATGATCGAATGCAGGGACAAAATGATGCGAACATTAATTCAACGGTAAACGGTAAGTGAAATTTCCACCCTGCTATGCCAATGCTGGTTCAAACAGTTCTTCTCAATTTCAAAGTAATTTAACTGAACACATATAAAGATTTTGAAGCGTTATGTTTGAACCTAAATGAAGAGAAGCTACTGCAACGACCCCTGATGCGTGCTTTGCAAATGAAGTAATTGCATAGCATTCTTAATGCTACTTTGGAAAAAATGACATAGGATTACATAGAATATCCAAGAACAGAAAACGGCCATTCGGCCCAACCAGTCCTTGCTGGCGTTTATGCTCCACTCGACCTTCCTCCCAGTCTTCCTCATCTAACTATTACAGCATAACTCTGTATGTCCTTCTCCTTCATATGCTTATCTAACTTCCCCTTAGATGACATAAGCATGTGTTTAGCTCAACGTTCTGTTTAACATAACTCTTTCAACACACGACTACGATGCGAATGGTGACAGGAAACAAACCTATATGCCAATTTCATCTTAATGAAAATCATTTAAGATCCTATTTCTGTTTCTGGTTCCATTTCCATGTCACGGTCTCAGCATGCAGAGACTTTTATATTCCTTATACCAGCTCAGGGGCTCATATAATTTTACAGAGCGGCACAATGGATAAGGAGATGAAAATTTTCGTGAAGCTAAAACATTTATTTTGTTGACAAATTGGGTGCTCCATTTCTAATGTCAATCAGCTCGACTAACCCTAAAATTATGAAGTATTGGGGGTAGGTTTGTCCTCCTGCCATAGCGTAAAAGGGGTGATATCTGGATTTATATGGAGAAATATAAGAAGAGCTTCCGACTGGCATTCACTCATTTTACTTCATCGCTCCCATTCAAAATTACTCCCAATGTTTGGTGGACTCCAACTGCACCCTTTTATCGTAAAATAAAATTTATGATCAAGGCAGCTTTTAATTTGATAAGCACAGAATCCACGCAAGAACAGTAATAGGAGAATATTAAAGAAAGTTGCACATTCTTACATTGTAAATCGATTGTGCTGTCTTATTCCATTTGCATCTAGAATTGTTCATTGATTTAGGAAGGATGTCAATTCCTTGAAGGGAGTGCTGAGGAGGTTTACAAGAATGGTACCAGGGATGCGGGACTTCGGTTCCATGGAGACACTAGAGAAGCTGGGATTGTTCTTCTTAGAGCTGATAAGAAGAAGGCGAAATTTAATAGAGGTGTTCAAAATCATCAAGAATTTTGATAGCGTGTATATGGAGATATCTTTCCAAGTGTTAGAAGTGTCAATAACCAGAAGACAAAGATGCAGACTTATTGTCAATTGGGAAAGCTACCAGATGAGATTTTTTTATGCAGTGAGTCGTTATGATCTGGTTTGCACTGCTTGATAGGACGGTGGAAGCAGATTCAATAGTAACTTTCGAAAGGGAATTGGATAAATACTGGGCGGGGAAAAAAATTATAGGTCTCCAGGGCCAGGGCGTTGGAATGGGAATAAATGGATAACACGTTCAAACAGCTGGTACAGGCACGATGGGCCGAATGGCTTCCTTCTGTGCTGTATCATTCTCTGATTCTATGAATGTATTTTCAAGGCTGATTAAATGTTTGCTATTGCCACAGACATCTCCGCTGCAGTCGGTGAGAACTCAGCAGGGACCTATGAAAATATTCCAAGAATGCAAAAGGTTTGTACAGTTCTATTAATATTCTACTATATTGGTGAGCTCAGTAAACTAAAGTGAATCTATACTTGTTTAAAACCATCGATGTCATGGTTCCTGTAGTAGCAGTAAGCTGGAGTCACATAGAACCAGACCAGGGTGGGGGTGGCCGGCGATCTCGCCTCAGTGCATTAGTGGACCAATTGGGGTTTTACGACAATCCAAACATGTTTCTGGTGATAGATAGAAAATTGTGGTGAATTTTCACTTTTACAACCGAAACGAAAATCGGGCGGAGCGTAAAATGGGCGTTCGATGCTCTTTTACCCTTGTTCCAAACGGCGGTAAAAGTGATAATTCATATCCTGCAATTTCGTTTGTGGGATGGATAATATATGCAAGCTCTTCTAACTTTTATCTCGGTATACATGATGTTGGGCTAACCATTAATTCTGAAGCAACTACATGGGATTCGTTGTGTAAATGTTTTCAATTTTTTCCATCCAATTGCTTTTGCACAGGAGCGAGCTCCTAAACCACTTGATGAAAACTCCACTTACATGGTAAGGAAATGATTATTTTTATTCCTTCAAAACATTCATTTTCAGTTTTTAAAAATGTAATTTCAGCTCTCTTTTGCTGCGCTCCGTATCTCGGCCAATCTGTTAGCTAAAAAGAACGATTTCTTCACTTTTCACAGGGATTACAGCTGCAAGATCAGTCCGTTTACAGTGATCTGATGAGGTAAGTGGGTAGAAAAAATTACAGCTGTTCCACCATGTTGCGAAAAAAAACAAATATAGACATTTTATTTGTTCCCAGGATAGGGGTTTCACGTGTCAAGGCAATGTTTATATCTGAACCCCAGGTGCCCTAACAGCATTAACTGTCCACCATGCAGTGCAGGACTGGTGAGAGATAAAGACTGTATAGGGTGCCATGATTCTGTCCCGAAGGACATTACTCAACAAGTTGGGTTGAACAACAAATGCAATTTCACAACATTTTTCTGCTGCTAGCTCACAAATTAGCAGTTATGTTGTGTACAATTGCAGAGACTGCTATGGTGAGCTTTGAAATCAAGTCTTCTGGGAGAACAGTCCTCTGGGATAACGTGCCCTATTTGAGAGTAAAGTATACAATAATTGAGTATATTTTGAGTGCACTGAATATCGATATTTGGTTTGTTTATATAAATGTTGCTGCGTGGCACCAAAGACTTCAAACAAAATACCATTAAAACTGAGAATGCTGATTTCATTTTTTTATTGCAAAGCTTCCGACTTGTGAAATTCCCCGATGCTAAAGGCAACTTGCTGTGCTGTAAGGAACATTAAAGATCTTGATCGAGCAATATTCCAGTTTGTTCTGTGCTTTTTCAGACATCTCATGAGAAGTTGCGCAGGGCACTTGGGGGTTGGGAACGCTACCATCCATCTAACCTACCGGAAGTGGAGAGCGGGAAAATCAGGGTTTCTGCTATTGATCAAATACAGACCATATGTGGCAGTGTTTGTGCCGATCAGCTCCTGTTTCTCCACGTGCTGTCACGACTCTTTCTTCTACTCTAATCAATCCACTGCTGAGCAACGCCACTGGAGAGCCGCTTTTTTCTACATATATTTTAAGAAGACGTTGAATCTATCCTGTAATAGCCATGCATTCAAAGTGTGTATCACACCAAAAAAATCCTTAGTTACTTCTAATTTACAACAGTCAAGCACATTGTACTTTTTGAGCACATCTCACTTCTACATTCCCAGTGAATTCAGCGGTTTTGTGCCATATTGCACACCCAACATCCCACTGCACTCTTGAAGGAGCATAGATTGCCGTTTCACATGAGCAATGAAATCAGTTGCTATTTCCCAAATGCAGCATATTTCACTGAATTTGTACATACATGCTTAGAGTCATTTTTTCCCATTATTTTGTTTCCACAGACGTTAACTCTATTGGTGACTCGTAGGCAATGTTGGTTTGTGATTGGCTTCAACAGAAGGAAAACTAATTCAAGAAGATGTTGCTGCAAGATACTTCTCTCACCTTTCCTTTAAAATAATTATTCTCTGCCACTCCCAGCCTCATCTCGAATTTCTCCCGGAGAAAATCCTCTCTCAATCTGTCTACTAAGCAATTCCTCATATTCAAGATTTCAAATTCTATCTTAAGTCACCTTGCCCACTCGCCTCTGATACACTCCCCTTCTGTCCTCACAAAACCACTCCCTCCATATAAACCCACTCACTTATATACATTTCCACCCTCCACCTTGCCATCTAACCTGTCCTCTCTACTTCCAAGTTCACAACCGCAGGCTAGTCCATCTCTGACCTGTATCTATCATCAACAATGTCCCCTAACCACCTAATCGATATTGTCTCTAAGTCCTCCAATTTTAAATTTTCATCCTCGTATTTAGATCGATTCATTGCCACACCCCTCCCTATTTCTGAAACTTTGTCTAACTCTGCACCCCTCCTCACCCCCACCAAGTGGTTTGCATTCGTCCGACTTTTGTGCCTTCTTCCTTCCCTTCATCCCACCATTGGTAATAATGCCTTCAGTTCTCTAGGTCCCAGCGTCTCAAATTACCTCCCTGTAATGCTCTTCATTCGTCTCCTATGGCTCCTCTATATCATGGATTCCTCCCTTTTCACCTCTGCAGGTTGCAAGATATAATTTCTTATATATTTTAAAGCATTAATGTTCAATTAGTTATGTAGATAATTCAATAATTAGAAATCAGCAGTTACGTAAAGAAGAGTCTGCTCTTTCTCAGCCAAAAGTGGAGTGACAGCTTTCATCCTGGGTAGTTGAATCTTATGGGCTTGTTGATGTTAGGAAAGAACACCTGTTGGGTAGATATGCAATTTTCCACCCGGGCATTAAACTGGCGCTGGGCATGGACCGCTCATTATCAATACCGCCTAGTATTTATTTCCACATGGACCGGGAGTATATAATAGGTTGCCGATCCACAACAATAGCTTTATGTGCACATGCCAAGGTGGAAAATCTTCCACTAATGTTTAGAACATAAGAATTCAGAGCAGGAGTAGGCCATGCGGCCCCTATAGCCTGCTCGAGCATTCAATTAGTTCATGGCTGATCACGGACCGCAACTCCACTTGCCCGCCCGATCTCCATCTCCCTTGATGCCCCTAGAGTCCAAAAATCTATCCATCTCTGCCTTGAATATACTCAAAGACTCAGCATTCACAGCAGAGAATTCCAAAGATTCACAACCCACTGAGTGAAGAAATTCTTCCTCATCTCAGTCTTAAATTGCCTATCCCTTATCCTGAGACAATGCCCCGTAGTTCTAGACACTCCTGCCAGGCGAAACAACCTCTCAGCATTTACCCTGTCAATCCCCTTCAGAATCTTGTATGTTTCAATGAGATCACCTCTCATTCTTCTATACTCCAGAGAGTGTAGGCCCATTCTACACAATCTCTCATCATAGAACCGCCCTCTCATCCCAGGAATCAATCTAGTGAACCTTCGTTGCACCGCCTCCAAGGCATGTATATCCTTCCTTAGCAAAGGAGACCAAAACTGTGCACAGTACTCCAGGTGTGGTCTCAGCAATAACCTGCTCGTCCATGCTTTGTTTGGGTTCTGCTGGGACCACTCGGCTCCAGAACTCATTCCGGTCTTGAAATTACCCGTTGAAATGTATAACGTTTGTAGAGGGTTTGACAGAGTAGATGCTGAGAGGTTGTTTCCACTGGCTGGAGATTTTAGAACAAGGGATCATGGTATCAGGTTATGATCTTGGCCATTTAGGAGTATCTTCACGACATAGAATGCAGCGGTTCAAAAAGAAGGCTCACCACCACCTTTTCAAGTGCAAAGATGGATGAACAATAAATGGTGGTCTCTTTAGACACCATTGTAACCCCAGAATTATTTTTTAAAAAATAAGTTTATGTCTCCACCAAAGGAAGTAGTTTCTCTCGATCTACCATATCGGATCCTTTTAACATTTTAAACACCTCGATTAGATCATCCTCTAACTTCTATTCTAAAGGGAATAGAAGAGAATGTTATTCAATCTGTCGTCATAATATAACCCTCTAACCCCCCAGTATTATTCTGATGAATCAGCGCTGCACCAACTCCAAAGCCAATATATCGTTCCTGAGGTGCAGTGCCCAAAACTGAAGGCAGTACTCCAAATAATGTCTGCCCAAGGCTACACACAAATGAAGCATGACTTTCTCCCGCGATAACGTGAACATTCTATTCAACATTTTGTTTGCTTTTCGTACCTGGTTACTATCTTTTAATGATTTGTGTACTTGGACTCCTAAATCTCTTTGTTCCTCTACCGTTCCCGGTTCAGACTACATTTGGAGTACTGTGTACAGTTATGGGCACCGAATATTTAAAGGATATACTGGCCTTGGATAGAGTACAGCACCGATTCACCAGAATGTTACCAATGCGCCAAGGATTAAATTATGAGGAGAGATTACATAAACTAAGTTTGTATTCCCTAAAAATTATAAGGTTAAAAGCTCATTTGACTGACGTATTTATAATTTTGAAAGGAATTGATAGGGTAGATAGCGAGAACATTTTTCCGCTGGTGGGGGAGTATAGGACCTAGGGATATAATCTTGCAATGAGACTCACGCCATCATGAAACAAATTAGGAAACAGTACGTCAAACAAACAGTGGTAGAAATGTTGAACTCTCACCAACAAAATGCTGTAGCTGCCAACTCAATGAATAATTGTAAACCTGAGATCGTTAGATTTTTGCTAGCCAAGGGTGTTAAGGGATATGGAGTAAAAGCGAGTGGATGGAGTTAGGATACAGGTCAGCCATGATATCATCGACCCTCTAACTCCCGGTATAATTCTAATGAACAAGCTCGGTGGGCTGAATGCCCTAATCCATTTCCTTTGTTTTTCACCATTTAGATAATACATCTGTTTATCCCTCTTGGGTTCAAAGTAGGTGACCTCACCTTTGCTGAGATTGAACTCCATTTGCCATACTTTTACCCACTCACTTAATCTGTCTATTCCCCTTTTGAAATTCCTGTTCCCATCGACACCACTTATTGCCCCGCCTATCCTAGCAGCATCTGCAAACTTGGATGTTCATCGCTCTGTTCATTCATCCAAGTCCGTAGTAAATATTGTTCAACTTTGAGGCCCCAGACCCTATGCCTGGCGAACAGGCCTCGTCACTTCCTCCAAATTTGTGTACCTTTATCACCAGTCTCGAGCTCCCAGCTCCCAAAATTTACAAAACAAAGGAAAGGTTGAAAGTGTACAGGAGGCTTTTTTGTTTGTTGTGTGTGCTTGTCATTTAGCAATAGATTTATTTTGACATATTTGGAGAGAAAATCGACCTTTGCTGAACTATACATTCATTGGAGTCAGTGGTAAAACTGGGCCATGACGAATTTGGAAATACAATAACTATGTAGTGCATTAGAAACTATAAATACTCAGTTTCTATTAACGCAGCTTGAGATTACATGAAACTCTGAGCTGCCAATAAGGGTTTAGCAGTTTGTTTGGGTGTTAGTTGCTGAGGAAATTGAACAATTTGCATTTTAACACGCTCAAATAAAGACAGAACCTCTTTCATTTTGGGAAGATAACCTTCCGACTGAGTGTAAGAAGGAACCAACAAATGAGCAAGCTATTTCGCAATGAAAAATATATAATTGATATGTTGTAAAATCTGAACGCTTTCATGAGGTCTTAAAAAATCAGTTGTGCTTTCAATATGTAAATGTTAATGGTGTACAGGATTAAATTGTGACGAAACTTTAACCTTCCTGTGCTGATCAACGTTTTCTTCACTGCTCTTGGTGTCGAGTTTTTAATTCACGGCCTCCTCTAACAAATTAGAAGAACTGCAGCCCAACCATGCAGAGCAGTGGGTGATAAGAATCGTTTCGAAAGAGACAGAGCAGCAAAGAACAAACTTAAAAAATGTGTTGTCCATAACTTGAGTAATAAAAATCTGCAACTGTGTGGCAAAAGGTCAGTGCGTCAAAATTGCCCTGCTCATGTATAGAAAACACACACAACAAGAAACAATAATATTTGGAGTGAAATGTGCGGATCAGATCAGTTCATTGCTCATTAAGAGGACATCGGGGACAACTTACCTGCTCTTCTTTGAAATAGTGCCATCCTGGCTGACAAGCTGAGAGAGCAAATGGGGCCTGGGTTTAACATCTCAACTGATAGATGGCAACTATGACAGTGCCGCACTCTCTCAGTACTGCACTGGACTGCCAGCCTAGATGTTTGTACTCAAGTCTCTGGAGTGGGACTTGGACCCACAATCTTCTCACTCAGAGGTAAGAATGCTAGCAACTGAGACACGGCTGAGACAAGTACATTATCAGCTTCTTCTACTGTGGAGACTGACACAATGTAATTATTCAACAAGCCTGCTGTTTCCATTTTTTTTCATTTGCAATGTTGCCTGAAACTCTTTTTAAAGGAATGTTACTTACCACTTATCAACACAAGCCTGGATTTTATCCGGGTCTTGCTGCATGCTTGCACGGACTGCATCATTATAAGAACATAAGAAATAGGAGCAGGAATAGGCCACTGGGCCCTCGAGCCTGCACCGCCATTCAATAAGTTCTTGGCTGATCATGGGCTCAAAGCCACTTCCACGCCTACTCCCCATAACCCTTCACTCCCTTATCTTGCAAAAATCTTTCTCCACGGTTAACGTATTTAATAAAACCAGCCTCCACAGCTCTCTGGGGCAGAGAATTCCACAGACTTACGACCCTCTGAGAGAGGAAATTCCTCCTCATCTCAGCTCTAAAAGGGCGACCCTTTATTCTAAAACTGTGCTCCCGCGTTCTCAATTTCCCCATTGTAAAATGAAAGTGAACAGGTCTTTAATAAAGCAGCTGAAGATAGGCCTAGGACACCGCCCTGAAGAATTATTGACAGGAGTCATAATGTACGTCTGGAGGGGATACTCCTGGTCACCCAGTAACTAGCCTGTTACCTGATAGCCTGGTTACTACTAAGGCCGAACCGAGGAATGGATAAATAATCGATCATGAAAGCTACCAGAAACAGGGCAGAGCCTTTCATGATGCGCTGCCTGTGGTCATAAAGAAGCTGCACATTCAGGGAGTCGAACCCTTTCCTTTTGAGAATAATGGCAGGGTGATGCATGTAGAATGCAGTTGCAGGGAAACTGTGACGTTCAGTGACAACATGCACAATTATTAATGCTTCACTCATCCCCTCACTGCCCCTAGCATCGCTAACCTATTCACCTTCTCATTACTCCCCTTTCTACCACCCTCTCACTCCCATCACTTTCTCTACTTCCTCCTTTTTGAATACTGTATCCTCCCCGCTGTTGTTCCCCTTTCATTTACCTTACTTTAAAATCTCCATTCACTCCGCAACTCCCACTTGCTTCCACAAATATTTTTTGAAACTTTATTATTAACTTGAGGGAAGATTCTCACTCTCTCTAACACACACACAAAACTAATTCTCCGTCTAATATTTTTTGATGTTGATAGAATACAATTCAAAAGCTACCACAGTTATGGAATTCGTGTCATTTTTTGCGACTCACACACAGGCAGACACACAGAGAGCCTCTCGATGTTTAACTCCCTCAATATGAAAATTATCATAATAAGCCTTTTTTAATTTGTCCTGCAGTTTTTCTTCAAATTAGTTGAGCAGTAGCTGCTAGAAGCTAAAGAAAAATATTCCTTTAGTACAGCTGACTGAACGATGCCGATGCATCCTGGGAGATTCGAGACCAGAGAGCAAATAATCCAGATTCCGCTCACAAGATCACAGCGTTTGACACAAATATAAGCCCAAGGCTACGCTTTTGGGAGACTTTAAGGAATTTTGAGTAAATTCTTGAATGAAGGTGCAAAAAAACTCACTGGATAAATTCAATCAGGTTATCTCAAAATGTGTGTTTTTTAAAAAAATACTTCATCCTTTATCTTAGACATTCCAAATTCCACTTCATGAAAAAAAATGCTGATTACAGTTTTCAGGTCTTTTTTTCCCCAGAAGGCATCTTGAAAGAGTTGCAAAAGCCACTGACTGATCATATAGTTCAGTAATAGGGTGCGAAACTTACATAGTCCGTTATGAATGTGTAAGTAGGAATTTATAATGAGCAAAACACTGAAAGAAAGAAATACTTGCATTTATATAGCGCGTTTCACGACCACCGGGCTTCTCAAAGCGCTTACAGGCAATGAAGTACTTTTGAATTGTTGTTATGTGGGAAACGCGGCAGCCAATTTGCAAACAGCAAGGTCCCACAAACAGCAAGGTTATAATGACCAGATATTCTGTTTTTGTTATGTTGGTTCAGGGAGAAATATTGGCCAGGACACCGGGGATAACTCCCTACTCTTCTTTAAAATATCGCCGTGGGAACTTTAACGTCCACCTGAGAAAGCAGACTGGGCCTCGGTTTAACGTTTCATTCGCAAGACGGCGCCTCCGACAGTGCAGCACTCCCTCAGCACTGCACTGGAGTGTCAGCGTAGCTTTGTGTGCTCAAGTCCCTGGAATTGGACTTGAACCCACTGACACAAAAGTGCGAGAGGACGAGTGACAATAGAAATTAAGGTGTCTCTTCCGGACACACTCTGGTTATCATCACTACCCTGCACTATTGCCTTCTCCTTTCTCTTTGACTTTCGAAATACCCCCACCCACACTATTTAGTTTAAAGCCCTATCTACAGCCCTAGTTATTCGATTCGCCAGGCCATTGGTCCCAGCCTGGTTCAAGTGAAGTCCGTCCCAACGGAACAGCTCCCTCTTTCCCCAGTACTGGTGCCAGTGCCCCATGAATCGAAATCCATTCCTCCGACACCTATCTTTGAACCACACATTCATCTCTCTGTTCTTATTTACCCTATGCCAATTTGCTCGTGGCCCAGCTAGTAATCCAGAGATTATTACCTTTCTGGTTCTGCTTTTTCATTTGTATCCTAGCTCCTCAAACTCCCTCAGCAGAACCTCTTTCTTAGTCCTCCCTATGTCATTGGTTCCTACATGGACCACGACAACTGGATCCTCCCCCTCCCACTCCAAGTTACACTCCGGCCCCGAAGAACTGTCCTTATCCCTGGCATCGCGCAGGCAAGACAGCCTTCGGTACTCACGCTCTTGGCTGCAGAGAACAGTATCGATCCCCCTAACTATACTGCCCCCTACCACTACTAAATTTGTTTTTACTCCCCCCACTTGAATGGCTCCATGAACCACGGTGCTGCGGTCGGTTTGCTCATTCTCCCTTCAGTTCCTGCTCTCGTCCAGCCAAGATGCAAGATCCTCGTACTTATTGGACAAGTGCAAAGGCTGAGGCTCCTCCAATTCTACCATCTGGAATCCCATTCCTGCTTCATTCGTAGTCACACCCTCCTGTCACTGACCACGGAACAAATTTAAAGTAGTTATCTTAAGGGGTGTGACTGCCTCCTGGTTCAAAGTGCCCAGGAAACTCTCCCCCTCCCCGATGCATCACAGTGTCCAAAGCACGGACTCCAGCTCATCAACTCTGAGTAACTTATGTTTATTGAATTGTTTTTTTACAGGAGGGAGCTCCGAAACCAATTGCTGAAGATTCCATTTACATGGTAAGGAAATTATCCTGTTTATTAATTTAAATTATTCACCTTCATTAAAAAAAATAATTTCAGTTTTCTTTTGCTGCTTTCTATTTCTCGGCTAATCTGTTAGCTAAAAATAATCATTTCTTTACCTTTAACAGGAATTACAACTGCAAGATCAGTCAGTTTACGGAGATCTGATAAGGTATGTGGGTATAACATGGTGCAACTGATTTACTATGCCGGTAGAAAGATATAGACATTTTATTTGTTCTCAGGATATGGACATCACGTGCCAAGACAGTGTTTATGTCTGATCCCTAGTTGCCCTAAGGGCATTAAATGCCATCCATGGAGAGTTAGACTGGAGGCAGGTGTAGACTGGGTAGGGTGACATTAGAGAACCAGTTGGGTTTTACAACAAATGCACATCTCACATCTTCATTCCCAGTAAATTCAGCGGCGTTGGGCATTATCTCACACTCAACAACCCACTCCACCCTTGAAAGAGCATAGACTGCCTTTCCGCACATGCAATGAATCCTGTTGCAATTTCCCCAAAGCAATATGTTTCACTGAAATTATTCACATATACTGAGTGTCAATTTCATCTGTATTTTTGTTCCCACAGACAGTTACTCTATTGGTGGCTCGTAGGGCCTTGTTGGTTTGTGATTGTCGACAACAGAAGCTCAACGAATTCAAGAAGCTGTGGCTGCAAGATACTTCTCTCAGCTGTCTTTTAAAATTAATGTTCCCTTCCAACCCAGCCCATGTTGAGATTCTCCCTGAGATATCCTCTCTCAACCTCGACTGAGCGATTCCTCATATTCATGATTTCAAATTCCATCTCAACTCGCCTTGCCTTCTCTCCTTTCATTTCAGCCCCCTTCTATCCTCACTAAACCTCTCCCTAGATATAAACTCTCTTGTTGATTGTCATTGCCACGCACAGGGCCGGCCTTGGGGAAAATGGCGCCCCCCATTGGGCGGCCCGGTATTTTGGGGCATAACAGCAGAAAATTCTGGAAACACTCAGAAGGTCGGGCAGCATCCGTGGAGAGAGAAACAAAGTTAACGTTTCAGTTCGGTGACGCTTCATCAGAATATCTTGGGGCCCTTTCTTTGAGTTGAAGAACGTAATTGTATTAGCGGGAGTTGTCATTAACAGATTTCAAGCCTTTTTTCCATCGCTTCTGCATCTTTCTGCATTGCTGGATTAGACTGAGCTTTCCGTTTCCTGTTTTGTGTCATTGGCTTCATCTTTTTAGGTTATTGCAAACTTTTGTTTTCTTTCAAATTTCATGAAATAACATCTTTGCACTCCCCTTAATCAGCCCTGTCCTTTTCTATATATGACCACGTTATTCCAGATGAACATGTATTTTTAACCTTTAACGCCCAAATTTCTAGCTTGCACATACATTTGCACCTGAATTCTTTACATCAAATTATTCATTTTTTTTTCCCATTTAACTCTTTCTTTACCACGGCGCCCGCCCCCCCACCCCCCGCCACCCTGGACCACAGCTCCCTGGGCGGCCGAGCACGTCTCCCACCCGTTTGGCTGGCCCTGGCCACCGCTGAACCTTGCCATCGAACATGTCCTCTCTATCTCCATGCTCCCGGTCACAGTCTAGCCCATCTCTGACCACTTCCCTGTATCTCTCACCAACGAAGTCCCCTAACCGCCTTTCAAATTTATGTCCCTCTGTGATTTCCTCTGGAAAATAAACTGTCCCCAAATCTTGACAACGTCACTTTCAAACTGCTTACTGAGTCGCCTTTGGGCTTCCATTCGCCATGATGCATCTGGAGCTATCGATATGCTTAACCAATACCTCAGCTCCACGTATGCCCTTGTTCCCAGAAAGAACGTTACGCGTTCCCAGCCTGGTTATTCCCCTTGATATGTCACCAATATTTGTTTTGTCAGGGATGCAGACGTGCGTGTTTCTGTCACACAACTGGTTCAGTCACATCAAACCTAACTTTTCTGTGCGAAAACTGTCCATTAATCTTGGATCATTCTGTAGAACAATGATAAGCTTCCGCTTCTTTCCTCCACTAACACTGGTTTCCTTAAACTTGTATCCCTTACTCCATCCACCCTCACCTCTAACGTCAAGTGCAAGGAGCTCATGGACTTCTTGATTGCTAAGATTGAGAAACTCCATTCAGCTGTCACTGCTGATTCGCCCCACTTCTCTTTGTCCACCAAGGAAAACCTCCCTCCATGCTCCCCTCCTGCCCTAGTCCTGGTCCTCCATCCTCTCCAGAGTCTCTCATATCTCCCCACAAGCGATCTCCAAGCTTAGGCCCATCAGACCCACCTCCTGCTCCATTGAATCCATTCCTATCAAACTTCCCTTGATGCTCTCTATGCTAACTGACATTGTAAATGGGGCCCTCTGCTCAAGCACGGTTCCCGTCACTTGTAAAACTGCCAATCCTGAAAAAACAATCACTCTCTCGCCTTGTGATGCAAACTGCCGATGCCTCTCTAACTTTTTAGTTCTAAAGTTCTTGAGCCTGTTTTCGCCTCTCTGATCCTTGTCCATCTTTCCTGCAAAGCCATGTTTGGAACTCTCAAGTCATGTATCCACTCTGCCACCGTAACCACCAGAAACAGTCACAAATGACATCCTCTGTTATTTTGACTGTACCGAAACGCCTCTTATCAAAGTCTCGACATACCATAACTGTGGGAATATTTTTACCCCAGCGGTTCTAGAGGAAGTCTCACCACCAGCTTTTCAAGGGCAACTAGGGATGAGCAATCAACTCTGGTCTTGCTAATAACGACAATTTCCCCAGAATTAATTTTAAAATTAAGATTATGTCTCCTTTTTCTTGATTACTCCACCAGGGGAATTAGTTTCTCTGTGTCTACCCTATAAATCCTTCTAACATTTTAGCATCTCGATCGCATCACCCTCAGTCTCCTAACCTCAGGGGGACTACAGGCCAACGTAATGCAGCTTGTCTTTATATTTGAACCCTTTCTGCCCCATTATCATTCTGATAATTCTGGTGAATCTGGGCAGCACCCCCACCAAGGTCAATATATTCTTTCTGAGGTTTGATGCCCAAAACAGAATACAGTAGCCCAAATGGAGTCTGCCAAGGTACTACACCAATGAAGCATGAATTTATACCCTTTGAACTCAATCCCCGTTGCGCTAAATGCCAATATTGCATTAAATATAAAGATAGTTTTTTTTCCCTGTCGTTTAATGATTTGTGCACTTGGACTCCCAAACATCTTTGTTCCTGTACTGTGTCTAGTTTAGATCACATCTGGAATACTGCACATAGCTCTGGGCACCACAACCTAGAAACAATGGCCCTGAATTTGCTGTCGATATGACGGTGTATACTCAGAGTACCTCCACTTAAATTGGCCACAATTTCGTGAAATCTGCCTGCGTTTGCACATGGTCTCAATCCTGAACTTGCGATCTGTCAATTCTGAATATACAAATGTTCCACTGCGACTTTCAAATCCTCAAATTGAAAAGTTTGGCTAATTGCGAACCTACTGTGCATCAGTTATGCTGGAAAATTGTGCGGATGGTGCAAACAGGCGCAGGAGCCTGTTTGCACAGCGTAAGGGGAGGGGGGTTGCGAAAATTGTACAACAATTAAAAAGGAACATGTATAAGAATCTACCAGGCAACTGAACATGTTTTGTTTGAGTGATGATATCATTTTAATTATTTTTAAATCTCGCAGATTCATCCAGTAAATAACTGTACTTATCTCAAGTATTTTCTGCCCTATTTCAAGCCAATTACTGTGGAAATAAAATTTTAGAAATATAAATAAATATCCGGTATTATAAGTTGTAATACACGGGGATGTCTATGTTCCCAGATTAGCTAGTGAAAGAAGCACTGCCCTATGTGATCCCAGGTACGCTGACACACAATGGTGCGACCTTTGGTCCTTGGACCACTATGCAGCTCATAACTCCACAGGGCTTCAAAGCAAATTTTCACTTGAGGCTTTGCACGAGGTAAGTGCGGATTTCCCTTCGAGGTCAGAAGCTTATTCCTTAGCTATGATGCCGACCGTAACTTCAGGGCCAATATATTGGCCTTGGAAGAGGTGCAATACAGATTCACCAGAATGTTACCAGAAATGTTAAGTTATAAAGAGAATTACATAAACTAGGCTTGTATTCTCTAGAAATTAGAACATTAAGTGGTGATTTGATTGATGTTTTCGGACTTTGAAAGGAATTCATAGGGTAGATAGAGACAAACTTTTTCTGCTTGTGGGGACGTCTAGGACGTCAGGATATAACCTTAAAATAAGAGGCAAGCTCTTCAGGCGAGAAGTTAGGAAACAATTGCCCTGAATTTGCGATGGGTAGTAAAAGTGAACGAACAGCATTCGCTGTTATTACCCCTTTAAAACTGACCGCCAGTTCAGGATGTGGCGCATGCGCATCCTAACGCAGAAATCCTGAAGTTGCAGTGAGTCATTTACTGCTCCGACATAGGCTGCGCTGTGGACCCTTCCCTCCCCCCTCATCACCCCATAACCGACAATCAGTTTAATCAGGGAAACTGATGAAAACTTGGTCTTTCCTGCGGTCATATCGCTGTTAAATAACGCATTAAAAGTTAGACCTCTTTGTATTAGGTGCAATTGGGGTTTTAACAGCGTATTGACTGCTGAACAAACTTTATGGCCCTGAAAAATGAAATGTAATTTTGTGTTGGGTCAAAATTTTCCATAATGATGAAAATTACAATTTTTAGTAAACATTAAATAAAATTATATTTTTAGACGTTTGTTCATATTTATTTCAGCTTTAACTTTTCCCCATGTTCGCGCCCCATTCTTTGTTTTGCTCGCTATAACATTTTTAAAAAGTCAGAATAAAAGCAGCTGCTTTACTTCCTGGTTCCCATGCTGTGAGAATTCTGCTTTGTGATTGTCTGCTTAGATAGATGGCTGACGTCAACACAGCGGTGGAACTCCCACTAAGGAATTCTGATGGAATTCCGAATCAACAGCACTGATCTCAACTGCACGTCGAAAATGCCAAACTTCTTGCAAGTTCTTTGTTGGGCAACTTTCTTGGGTGCCAGTGGCAAATGCATTTTCTTCGCTGCTAAGCGCAAATTATGGGGCTTTGCTTCAAGCGAAGGCTGGTAGAAGAATGGAAAAGTTTCCCACAAAAAGAAGTAGATGCTTGCTCAATTAATAATTTTAAATCTGAGCTGGATTGATTTTTGCTAGCCAAAGGTATGAAGGGATATGGCGTCAAGGTGGGTGGATGTAGTTTGGCTACAAATCAGCCATGATCTCACTGAATGACAGAACAGGCTAGTTGGGCTGAAGGGGTTACGTGCTCCGTGAAAGGCCACAGAGAATGTGTCTGGTTCTCAGCCCTGCAGAAGTGACCAGTATTCAGAAATATAATTTAAGTTGAACAAATTGGAAGATTTTGCGAAACTGATGGGAGTGTGGGGAAGTCCATTCCGACAAAGCAGCCAGGACATTACAGAAGGACGGAGATAATGTTTGTGTTAGAGGAAATTCTTTCCAGAACATGTAAATGTTTTGTTATTAATTTTGATTTTAGATAGTTACTTCCTATTTTACATTGAAAATCTACAAAGAATAAGGAGTCAAATGTATAGCCAATGGCGTGGTAATGAAATAAAAACTGAAAATGCTGGAAATACTCAGCAGGTCTGGCAGCATCTGTGGAGAGAGAAACCGAGTTAACGTTTCAGGTCGATGACCCTTCGTCAGAAGATCTCATTTTACTGGGATGGAACAGGACCTGCTTGAGATGAATAAGTTGGGAAAAATTGCATTAAACAGCAGTGGGAAAGATTTAAATACTTTATATAAAGGGACAGGTTACATAAATTTCTACTGGGGGAATTGGCGCGCTTGAAGGACTGGGGTTCCATGGATAGATGAGTTTGATAAATATGAGTTTTAAAATGAGATATACAATAAAGATGAGGAAGAAAAAGAACGATAGGAAGTCTGCATGGGTAAATGTTTCCTTTTTGATTCGTTGTTAGCAGCTATCAACAAGGCACAAAAAAACCCTTAAAGTCAGCTCTATCCAGCCGCAGCATTAATCCGGTTTGATCCAAAGAGGAATTTCAACCGGCAACACGTCCCGTTTTCTCCGGCGGATAGGATGACATTGGGGAGAACAATTACAATCGCCCCGAGCCTCCCAGGAGAAGATTACTGATAAAGAACGGACGGACCATATAACAGGAGCCAAACGGTGCTCCACAAACTGATTCATCTCTCTCTCTCTCTCTCTCTTTGCCCCTTTCTCTCACTCTGTCTGTCTGTTTGTCTGTCCCTCTCCCTCCTCCTCTGTCCTTTTTATTTGATTTATTCATTCACAGGGTGTGCGCATCGCTGGCAAGGCCAGGATTTATTGCCTATCCCTATTTGGCCTTGAGAAGGTGGTAATGAGCCGCCTTCTTGAACCGCTGCAGTCCGTGTGATGAAGGTACTCCCACAGTGCTGTTAGGTAGCGTGTTCCAGGATTTTGACCCAGGTACAATGAAGGAACTTATAGCCAAAGTATTTATGCGGTTGGTCCAGTTACATTTCTGGTCAATAGTGACCATCAGGATGTTGATGGTGGGAGATTCAACGATGGTAATGACATTGAATTTCAAGTGGATGTGGTTAGACTCTCTCTTGTTGGAGAAGTTCATTGTCTGTCACCTGTGTGGTGCAAATAGCCACTTATCAGCCCAAGCTTGAATATTGTCCAGGCCTTGCTGCATGTGGGCACGGATCGCTTCATTATCTGAGGATTTGCAAATGGAACTGAACACTGTGCAATCATCAGCGAACATGCCCACTTCTGACAATATGATAGAGGGAATGTCATTGATGAAGCAGCTGAAGATGGTTGGGCCGAGGACACTGCCCTGAAGAACTCCTTCAACGATGACCTGGGGCTAAGATGTTTGTCCTCCAACATCCTCAACCATCTTCCTTTGTGCTAGGTATGACTCCAGCCAGTGGAGACTTTTCCCACCGATTAACATTGACTTCAATTTTACAGGGGTTCCTTGATGCCACACTCGTTCAACTGCTGCCTTCATGTAAAGGGCAGTCACTCTAACCTCACCCTTGGAATTTAATTATTTTGCCCCTGTTTGAACCAAGGCTGTAACGAGGTCTGGAGCTGAGTGCTCCGAGTGGAACCCAAACCCAGACTGAGCATCGGTGAATAGGCTAGTGGTGAGTTAGTGTCGAATGATAGCACTGTGGACGACACCTTCCATCACTTTGCTGATGATCGAGAATAGACTTATGGGTTGGTATAACGTATAAATAAGGCGAACTAGTGGTTTAATGCAACTGGGCAAAGGTTTATGAAGCACTTAATCTGCACTCAGGATTTAATACTCCGTATCAATAAAAGGTAAAAACAGAGATACGTACGTAGTTTTACTACTTTTTATCAGGCGATGGCATTAAATAGGCATAGAGTACAGTTCTTTTCCAACTGATGCTACTGATGACATCGATAATTGCCACAATTTAGAAGCATTGATGCTGAATGTATTATTAAGCGAAAACGGATTTTAGTAACAAAGGAATCAGAAACCTAAATCTGCCGTCTGTAAAGTACATAATATACAAGGATGATATCGGAACTGGGAGGAAATAACTATCCGGAAATACTGAACAGGCGGGACTCTGTTCTATAGAAAAGAGAAGGCTGAGCGGCGACCTGATAGATGTCTTTATAATTACGTGTGCCTGCTTCCAAAGAACCGGAAGCTGCTGCCAACGACAGGAAGTCTGTAGCGGTTTAAGTATGAATGTATAATAATGGCGTCATATCGCCTGCCCAAATCTATGGAATCTATGGAGGTCTGGGTTGGTTTAATAATGTATAATAATACCGCAGGTTGGTTTAAGTATTAATGTATGACATTTTCGCGGGGGGGGGTGGTTACTTTTTTTAGTTCGTTCATGGGAAGTGGGCGTCGCTGGCAAGGCCAGCATTTATTGCCCATCCCTAACTGCCCTTGAGAAGGTGGCGGTGAGTGCTGTTAGGGAGGGAGTGCTTGAATTTTGAATGGAGATATACTTCCAAGTCAGCATGATGTCTGACTTGGAGGGGAACTTGGAGATGGTGTTGTTCCCATACGCCTGCTGCCCTTGTCCTTCTAGCTGGTAGAGTTCGCGGGTTTGGGAGGTGCTGACGAAGAAGCCTTGGCGAGTTGCTGCAGTGCATCTTGTAGATGGTACACACTGCAGCTACGGTACGCTGGTGGTGGAGGGAGTGAAGGTTTAAGGTGGTGGATGGGGTGCCAATCAAGTGGGCTACTTTGTTCTGTATGGTGTCGAGCGTCTTGAGTGTTTTTGGAGCTTCACACATCCAGGCAAGTGGAGATATTCCATCACACTCCTGACTTGAGCCTTGCACATGGTGGAAAGGCTTTGGGGAGTCAGGAGGTGAGACACTCACCGCAGAATACCTGTTCAGTTTTTCAAAGTATTTATGTGGCTGGTAGAGTTAAGTTTCTGGTCAATCGTGACCCCCAGGATGTTGATGGTGGGGGATTCGGCGATGGTAAAGCCGTTGAATATCAAGGGGCGGTGGTTAGACTCTCGCTTATTGGAGATAATCATTGCCTGGCACTTGTTTGGTGCGAATATTACCTGCCACATATCAGCCCAAGCCTGAACGTCGTCCAGGTCGTGTTGCATGCGGGTATGGACTGCTTCATTATCTGAGGAGTTGCGAATGGCACTGAACACTGTGCAGTCATCAGCGAACACCACATTTCTGACCTTATGTTGGATGGAAGGTCATTGATGAAGCAGCGGAAATGGTTGGGTCTAGGACCCTGCCCTGATGAACTCCTGCAGCGATGTTCTGGGGCTGTGATGATTGACCTTCAACCACCACAACCATCTTCCTTTGTGCTAGGTCTGACTCCAGCCAGTGGAGAGTTTTCCCCCCGATTCACATTGACTTCAGTTTTACTAGGGCTCCTTGACGCCACAATCTGTCAAATGCTACCTTGATGTCAAGGGCAGTCACTCTCACCTCACATCTGGAATTCAGCTCCTTTGTCCATGTTTGGACCAAGGCTGTAATGATGTCAGGAGCCGAGTGGCCTTCGCAGAACCCAAACGGTGCATCAGTGATCAGGTTATTTGCGGGTAAGTGCTGCTTAATATCAGTGTCGATGACATCTTCCATCACTTTGCTGATGATTGAGAGTAGACTGATGGGGCGGTTTTTGGCCCGGTTGGATTTGTCCTGTTTTTTGTGGAGAGGACATACCTCGGCAGTTTTCCACATTATCGGATAGATGCCAGTGTTGTAGCTGCACTGGAACAGCTTGGCTAGATGCGCGGCTAGTTCTGGAGCACAAGTCTTCAGCACGATTGCCGGGATGTTGTCGGGGCCCATAGCCTTTGCTGTATCTAGTGCGCTCAACCGTTTCTTGATATCACGTGGAGTGAATCGAATTGGCTAAAGACTGGCTTCTGTGATCGTGGGCACCTCAGGAGGAGTTAGATATGGATCATCTACTCGGCACTTCAGGCTGAATATGGTTGCAAACGCTTCAGCCTTGTCTTTTGCAATCACGTGCTGGGCTCCACCATCACTGAGGATGGCGATATTCATGGAGACTCCATTTCCCGTTCGTTGTTTAATGGTCCACCACCTTTCACGACTGGATGTGGCACGACTGCAGAGCTTTGATCTGATCCGTTGATTGTGGGATCTCTTAGCCTAGTCTATAGCATGCTGCTTCCGCTTTGTAGCATGCATGTAGTCCTGTGTTGCAGCTTCCCAGGTTGGTACCTCATTTTTATGTACACCTGGTGCTGCTCCTGGCATTCTCTTCTACACTCCTTATTGAACCTGGGTTGGTCCCCTGGCTTGATGGTAATAGTAGAGTGAGGGATATGGCGTGCCATGCGGTTACAGATTGTGTTAGAATACAATTCAGCTGCTGAAGATGGCCCACAGCGCGTCATGAATACCCAGTTTTGAGCTCCTAGATCTGTTCTGATTCTATCCCATTTAGCACGGTGGTAGTGCCACACAACTCGATGGCGGGTGTCCTCAGTGTGAAGACGGGATCTCGTCTCCACAAAGACGGTGCGGTGTTCACTGCTGCAAATATTGTCAAGGACAGATGCATCTTCGACAGGTAGATTGGTGAGGACGTGGTTAAGTAAGTTTTTCCCTCGTGTTGGTTTATTCACCACCTGTCGCAGGCCCAGAATGGCAGCTATGTCCTTCAGGACTCGGCCAGCTCGGTCAATAGTGGTGCTACCGAGCCGCTCCTGTTGCTGGACATTGCTGTCCCCCACACAGAGTACACTCTGTGCCGTTGCAACTCTCAGTGCTTCTTCCAAATGGTGTTAAACATGGAAGGGTACTGATTCATCAGCTGAGGGAGTGTGGTAGGTGATAATTGTCAGGAGGTTTCCTTGCCCATGCTTGACCTGAAGCCATGAGACTTCATGGGTCCGGAGTCAATGTTGAGGACTCCCAGGGCCGCTCCTTCCCGACTGAATACCACTGTTACGCCACACCTGGTGGGTCTGTCCTGTCGGTGGGACAGGACTTGCCCAGGGATGGTGATGGAGGAGTTTGGGTCATTGGTTGGAAGGTATGATTCTGTGAGTATGACTATGTCAGGCTGCTGCTTGACTAGCTTGTGGGACAGCTCTCCCTATTTTGGCACAAGTCTGCAGATGTTGGTGAGTAGAACTTTGCAGGGTCGACTGGGCTGGGCGTGCCGTTGTCGTTTCTGTAGCCGGTGCCGAGTTCAATGCTGGGTGGTCCGTCCTGTTTTATTCTTATTATTCTGTTTTGTAACGGTTTTTTACAACTGAGTGGCTTGCTACGCCAGTTCAGAGGGCAGTTAAGATTCAACCACATTGGTGTGGGTCAGGAGTCATATATGGGCCAGACCAGGTAAGGACGGCAGATTTCCTTCCCTAAAGGACAGTGGTGAACCAGATGGGTTTTTACGACAATCCGGTAGTTTGCGGACATTTATTTCTACGGTGCGCAAGCTCCATGTGAAGTGAAAGGAGAAAGAATTAATAAAAATAAGAAAATTAATAAAAAAATGACGTTTACTGTATTTTGCTGGCGCAGATTTTATTTTCCTGACGCGGCTCTGTTCGGCAGTAGCGATCTCTTTTCACCACCCCCACCCCTCCCTTCTCCGTACAGGCGACAATATTTACTTTTCAGTTCGCGAACAACCGAAGAAACACTGAAACTGCGCAACAACTTCAACTTCGTTGGCAACAGTCGCATCCTTTCAATTATGAAGGGGTTTGATAGGGAGCACTAAATAAGGCCACAAAAAAGCGAACCAAGCAGTGGGTTTATTTCTAGTGAGATAGAATTGAAAAGTAGAGAAGTTAAGCTAAACCTGTATCGAACCTTGGTTAGACCACACTTGTGGAATTCCAGTCGCCATATTATAAAAAGGATATAGAGGCACTGGAGAGGGGGCAAAAAAGATTAACAAGGATGATACCTGAAATGCGAGAGTATACCTTTCAGGAAATGATGCACAGACTGGATCTCTTTTCTCTTGAAAAGAGAAGGCTGGAGGGTGACCTATTACAGATTTTTAAATTAAGAAATGTCTTGATAGAGTAGACACAGAGAGTGTGTTTACACTTGTGGAGAAGAACATTACTAGAGGCCATCAATATAGGATAGTCACCAAGAATTCAACTAGGGAATTCAGAAGAAACGTTTTTACCCAGAGAGTGGTGAGAATGTGGACGTCGCCACCACAGGGAGTGGTTGAAGCGAATGGTATAGATGCATTAAACGGGAGGCTGGATAAGCATATGAGGGAGAATGGAATAGAGGGTTATACTGATAGAGTTAGATGAGGAAAGATGAGGCTCGGGTGGAGCATAAACGCCAGCAAGGACTAGTTGGACCGAATAACCTGTTGCTGCGCTGCATATCCTATGTAATCCTATGTTTCCACTTGAGAGGGAATCCAAATCTGTGGGCCATTAATGGAAGACAGTCACGAATGAATCCAATAAGGAATTCAGGAGAAAACTCTTTACCCAGAGACTAGTTAGAATGTGGAACTTGCTACAACATGGAGCAGTTGACGTGAGTAGCAAAAATGTATTTAAGGGAAAGCTTCACAAGCGATGAGGGAGAAAGGAACAGAAGGTTGTGCTGATGCGGTTAGATGAAAATGGGTGAAGGGAGCCTTGTGTGGAGCATAAATACCAGCATGGACCATTTGGGCTGAAAGGCCTGTTTCTATAGTGTAAATTCGATGTAACTCATAGAGTCGTAGAATCAGACAGAATAGAAGGAGGTCATTCAGCCTATCGTGCTTCTGCTGGCCTTTTGAAAGAGCTATCCAATTAGGCCCATGCCCCTGTACTTTCCCCCTATACTTGCATTTTTTACCCTTCAAGTATTTATCCATGTATAATATATTCTATGTAGTAATGTCCCTCCCCACCAAACATGATCTGGGTTATATAAAACGAGCCTTAGTTAACTTGCGTTTCCATTTCCACGAACAGGTTATGTCAAGGCCCCAAAGCCTGGGTCGCACAGAGTCTTTCTCTAAATGCCTCTGCAGGACTGAACAGCTGACATTTCCTTTCTACAGTTTAACGGTTGGAATGCGGTTAGTCAGAAGGAAGTCCAGACGTTGTAACTACTGGTGCTGTGGAAGAGGTTGTGTAAACTGGACTTTCTCCCCTTCTTATCTCACCATGTCAGTCTTCCCTGGATGACATTATGATATTGATTGGTCGGAGCATTCCGTTAAACTGGCACAGTCTGCAGAGATCAAAAGCACTACTTTGAAAGTTAACTTTTTCAAAATTACACTCAGTCATCACAGCGTTAATGCACCAGGGAGTTTCTATATATTTCTATGTAATAACTACGAGGCGTATAAAATGAAATAAAAAGGCACCTCACGTTATTCTGTTTGAAATACTTATGTTTATTCGATGCAGATCAGCAAGTTTGCGAGAAGCTCAAAATAACACTGCCGCGGTTTTAGAACCATGGATTTTAACGCCAATAAAATAAATGAGGTGGGTCATTGCTTTGAGGTGGGGTAGCGAGAAAGAGGACCGTTTGCCACAGGGGACAGTATTTGCTTGCTGACACTTTGCTGTTATTCAAAATACACAAAATAAGACAAACACCATAACTTTTTCTCTCCAGATGTATAATTTTCTGGAAATATATTTGCTATTGTTCTGAAATGTTCGATTATCAGTTGCCCAAGATATAAAAACGGATAACTTCAACTAATGGACACAATTGTGTTTAATGCAATTGTTTATCTGTGTATCTAACTATCTCTATCTCTCTATCTATCCATCTATCTATCTATCTATCTATCTATCTATCTATCTATCTATCTATCTATCTATCTATCTATCTATCTATCTATCTATCTATCTATCTATCTATCTATCTATCTATCTATCTATCTATCTATCTATCTATCTATCTATCTATCTATCCTCCCGCCTGGAGGAGTGCTAAGCCCTTGCCTTTAACTAACGGTCATTTCAACTAACAGTTATAGAATGATCATAGAATGCCACAGCACAGAAAAAGGCCATTCCCCTCATCCTGCCTGTCCTGGCTCATTGAATGAACTATCCAATTAGTCCCACTCTCAGATTCTTGCTTCAAAGCGGTGAAAATTTGTCCTCTTCAAGTATTTAAGTTACGGTTATTAATATACTTTTCTGTCACTCTCGATAATATATATCCGAGAGAGTTCTTGCTCTTCTTATTTTCTTTATTTATATAGCGCCGTTAAAGTAGTAAAACGTCCCAAGGTGCTGCACAGGTGTATTATAAATTATCGCTCCCTCTAAGAAACAAAGACTTGAGTTTATATAGCGCCTTTCATGACCTCAGGCCTCCCCAAAGCGTTTTACAGCTAATGAAGTATTTTGAAATGTACTCACTTTTGTAATGTCGGAAATGCAGAAGCCAAATTGCACACAGCTATTTTGAATTGAACTCACTGTTGTAATGTAGGAACTGTAGAAGCCAAATTGCGCACAGCAAGCTCCCACAAACAGTATTGTGACAATAACCAGATAATCTGTGTTTAGTGATGTTGGTTGAGGGATAAATATTGGACAGAACCTGAGGCAATTTCACATACAAACAAAGGCTTCGGGGAAAAAATTCGTTTGGTCGCTAACATCGCCCGGGTGCTAACTTTTGCTACAGGTGAAAAATGGCACCGTCAATTGCTTTCTGCAATTTTAGCAGCCCAAGAGAGAGGTGGAGCGCTAATTCAAGCGCTTCAATTCCTTCTTAGAAAGCTGACCTTGTGCAGCGGAGTGGGGCCTAGCGGTTACCACCACCACTTAAATCCTGCTGAATTTATCAGGATTTGTTAACATTGCTGCGCCCGTGCAAAAATTTGTTTGCACCCCGTTAGCACCCCCGGAGCCGCTAACGAGAGGCACAAATGCACCAAATTTCTAACCCTTAGAATTTCTGTCGGGCGGTGGCGCAAAACGGGCGGCATCAGATCGGCCGCCCGTTAGACGCAACCCCTGATATTGAGTTCTATTGACTGCATCTGGTGACAACAACAAAGTAACACCATTGAGAAAGAAAAACTATAATTCGTAAAAATAGAAATACACAACAGCCCTGAAATTGCAGTCTCCCTGATGGCGTAGTCTCACAGTATGCCGTCGTAAACCATTTGAAAGGCCCCGCAACTTCTGGGTTTCCGCAAAATCTGTAACTTGCGATCTGTCAAGGTATGCCTTGACAGATCACTTGAACCGCATGAAAAATCAGTATTGCTGGTGCAGAGTTGGGCTATTTGCCCAACAGCTACCCAGCAATTGACCAGGGAACACTTACAACTGGTGAAAGCTGGCGTAGGGTCTGCTTTCATCAGTGTAAGGGTATATTTTATCCTTAAGTTAACATTTAAAATCAAAAATGATGCAAATACACTTTAAATTAGTTTAGGCAAATATTGGCAGATTAAGATGCTTAAAATTATTTATCAATAAATAAAATGTTTATTGAGGTTGGTGCAATGAAGGGACTTATGAATAAAATTGAAATTTAGTACATTAATATTTATTATAATTGGGTAAATTGTGTAATTATTTGTGGATTCCGTTGCATATCACTAGGGGATTTCCTTCGTAAATGATTGCAATGAAATCCTCTTTTGTGATTGGAGGACCGGGCCCACTTGACCCTCGGAGCGCTTCTAAAACGCCTGCGTCCCTGGGATCCGCGGGCCTTTCCGCTGACATCCGGCTGGAGGCCCGAGACCGGACCTCTCTGCAGCCTGGAAGCCTGGAGGTGGGTTCAGCTTTGTTTCGCGGGCCGCAGGCGTACTGCGGAGATTCGCCTCTGACCGCAAGTTCTGGCCCTGGAAATTAAACCTGAGATAAGCTACGCTCTGACCGGAAGAATCTGGAAAATAACTTCGTGCATCAACCTCAACAATACGAACTTGTATAGAAAATATCTGAGAATTTCCAGAACAGATAACGCGCGGCTGTCTCGGAGCACCACTTTGCCTCAATGACTGTCCTTGTTTGCACCAGTAACAAGCCAACCATTTCGATGATTCCCCGACAGGCTTACTGTCTATGGAAACAAAACAAAACAATCATGAACCACTTACCAGTGACAACAATGTTGCATGTTTTAATTTATGAATACTAACAGTTTAAAAATACAACAGCAGATATTATTGATATTTAAAATAAATTGAAGCACCCTTGAGGGATGAAATTCGACTTGGACAGGAACGCAAAACGTGCGGTATCGCATTGGTCACCCGTTACATGCAGTGCCTGATATTCCGTTCCAAAGGCTGCAATTGCCTGCTTTGTGCCACTGCCTGATACGAATTTACAGCCCATCGACGCCAATATAATTGAATGTCTGGTGGGGGCTATAACGGCCGACAGATGTGCTAACGCCCGTTTTGCGTCGCCACCCGAGTCGAATTCCTACCCTAATGACCGGATTGTTGGAAATGTTCTGAAGGTGCTCAGTATGTAGCTTCGCAATCAGAACGCATTGTTACTTGACGCATATCTCCTATTCCATACCTGACATACTTTTCTCTCAATTTTTGATCAATTGTAGTTTTTTACACCAACCTACCTGTTCAGATCGTGATAAATCGATTGTTCTCGCAGATTTAATTCCTGTGAAAAGGACATAAACAAGTATGTAATCTGTAAATTATATTTATTGAGATTGAATAGAATGGCCGTGTTCTCTCTGGCATTTAGAAGAATGAGAGGTGATCTCAATGAAACATACAAATTCTGAGAGGGATTGACAGTGTAGGTGGTGAGAGGTTGTTTCCCCTTGGCTGGATAATCTAGAACTAGGAGGCATAATCTCAGGATAAGGGACGGCCATTTGAGACTGAGGTGAGGAAGATTTTCTTCGCTCAGAGGGCTGTGAATCTTTGGAATGTTCTGCCCCAAAGGGCATTTAATGCTGAATCGTTAAGAATATTCAAGGCTGAGATAGATAGATTTTTGGACTCTTAGAGAATCAAAGGATATGGGGAGCGGCTGGGTAACTGGAGTTGAGGTCGAAGATCAACCATGATCTTATTGAATGGCGGAGCAGGCTCGAGGGACGGTGCGGCCTACTCCTGTTCCTTATACTTATGTCCTTGTGTTCTTGTCTCATTTAACATTAAATTAAACTGGAGTGGCTCTAGGTTACTTCACGGCACTGTTGGAACATAAGGGCAATTTTTAAAAACTTTCTGCGATACTGTAAACTGGATGGTTTCGAATCGTCCTCCCGTTACACACCTTGCCCTCCCGCCGGATGTAAAGTGCACAGCTAATTTGATATCTCCCTTTGTAACCTAGCCCCCACAGTTAACATCACTCAGCAGTCCTATTTGTCTTATTGGCAGAAAAATGGTGCGCGGCTGGAAAGTTCTCAAAGATATTTTAGTGTTGTGGTTATGTCGCAGCACTGGTGACCCCGAGTTTGGGAGTTCATATCAGAAGATAACGGCTTAGAATACTGAATTCAAGAAGATGGTCATTTGTAGGCTACCAGCTCGTATAAAGTTTCTATAAATGCTAAGGAAGAGTAATAAAGCCCACGTGATTCATTAATGTCCTTCAGAGGTGGGAACCTGGATTAGTACTACTGAATGTGAGGCTATACGTAGGAACATCATGAACAGGACTTGGCCGTTCAATCCCTCGGTCCTCCTCCCCTATTTAAGTACATCTTGCCTATACTGCATCTCAACTACATTTTCCCACCTTTGCTCCATATCCCCTTGTAGCCTTTTCTAGCAAACTTCCATCAAACTCAGTCTTGAAAGCTCCAATTGTCTCAGCATCCACAGCCGATTGGGGAAGAGAGATCCAAATTTCTAGGACCATTTGTGTGAAAAAGTGCTTCCTGCTTTCACTCCTTAATTGCCCGGATTAGGTCCCATTGTTTTTGATTGCCCCACCAGAGAAAATAGTTTCTCCTCATCTACCCTAGCCAATCCTTTGAACGTTTCAAACCCCTTGATCAGATTAGCTCTCAATCTCAGGTTCTCAACGAAATACAAGCAAGTTAATGCAACCTGTTCTCATAAGCTGGCCCATTAAATCACGGTATCATTCTGGTGAAACTGCACCGCAACCCCTTCTACGGCAATCTATCCTTCCTGAGAAACAGTGCCCCTAATTAAATGCAATAGTCCAGATGAGGTCTGACCAAAGCTCTCTAGAATGAAGCATGACTTCCTCCCCAATGTATTCCAACCTCCTTGAGATAAATTCCATTAAGCTTTCTGATTGCTTCTCAATTCGCCGCAGAATTGTATGCTCAGTCAATCACTCTGTGCTTCTTTGCAAGCTTCTACTCCAATCTGATCTACTTACTGACCCTCCGAATTTAGCGTCATATAATCTTAGAGTGGTAGAATAGGAAAGCACAGAAGGAGGGCATTACGTTTATCGAGACTGCACTGGCTCGTTCGAATAGCATTCTAGTTAATCCCACTCCCCTGCTGTTTCCCCACAGCCATGCATCTTGTTCTCTTTCAAGTATGTATCCAATTCTACTTCAATGTATCCAGAGTATTATTTAAATGTTGATAGATTGGTAAATGTTGATGTACAAAGGGACCTGGTTGTCCTTGTACACCAGTCACTGAAAGCAAACATGCAGGTGCAGCAAGCATTTAGGAAGGCAAATGCTATGTTGGCCTTCATTTCAAGAGGATTTGAGTACAGGAGCAAGGATTTCTTACTACAGTTATGCACGGCCTTGGTGAGACCACACCTGGAGGACTGGCTGCAGGGGATCTCATTGAAACGTATAAAAGTCTGACAGGGCATGACAGACTGGATGCAGGGAGGATGTTTCCCATGTCTGGGGAGTCTAGAACGAGGGTTCACGGTCTCAAGATACGGGGTAGGACATTTAGGACTGAGAGGAGGAGAAATTTCTTCACTCAGAGGGTGTTGAACCTGAAGAATTCTCCACCGCAGAAGGCTGTGGAGACCAAGTCACTGAATATATGTTAAGAAGGAGATAGATAGATTTCTAGACGCAAAAGGCATCAAGGGGTATGGGGAGAGAGCGTGAATATGGAATGGAGACAGAGGATCAGCCATGATCATATTGAATGGCGCAACCGGCTCAAATTTCCGAATGGCCTACTCCTGCTCTTATTTTTCGAAGTTCTATATCTCTAAATTCCCTTTGCAAGTTGCTATTGCATCTATATCCATCACCCTCTCAGGCAGTGCATTCCAATTCCTTACACTCCTTGCATAACAAAGCTTTTCCTCATGTCGCCTCTGGTTCTTTTGCCAATCTCCTTAAATCTGTGCACTCTGATTATCGAATATTGCGCCATTGAAAATAGCTTATGTTTATTTACCCTTATGTAAGCCCATAATGATTTTGAACACCTCTATCAAATCTCCTCTTAGCCTTCTCTGCTCTGCGGAGAACAACTCCAGTTTCTCCAGTCTATGCAGGTAACTTTAATCCCTTATTCATGGAAACATTCTAGTAAATCTGTCTGTACCGTCTCCAAAGCCTTCAGGACCTTGCTAGAGTGTGGTGCCCAGAATTGGACACAATACTTCAACTGAGGCCGATCTAGAGGTTTAGCATAACCTTCTGGCTTTGGAATTATTTGCCTCTATTTATAAAGCTCAGGATCGCATATGCTTTATTAACTGCTTTGTTAACCTATCCTATCAACTTGGAATAATTGTGCACAAGCACCCCCATGTTTCTGTGTTCTTCAACCCCCTTTAAAATTTAACAAATTATGGTCTCACCTCATTCGACCTACCAAAATATATCACCTCCCACATCTCTGTATTGAATTTCATCTGCCATGTATCCACCCATTCCACCAGCCTGTCTATCTCTCCTTTAAGTCTCTTCCCATATTCCTCACTGTTTACTACATTTCCAAGTTTAGTGTCACCTGCAAATTTCGACATTGTGCCCTCTGCCCCTCATGTCATTAATGTATATCAAAAACAGCAGTGTTCCTGGTACTAAAGCTTGGGGAACGCCACTGTATACCGACCTCAACACCGAAAAGAGCCAGTCACCACAATCCTCTGTTTTGTATTCCTTAGCCAATTTTGTATCCATGCTGCTGCTGCCCTTTTTATCCCATGGGCTTTAATTTTCCTAACAGGCCTAATATGTGGTATTTTATGAAACGCCTTTTGAAAGTTCAGACACACAACATCAACTGCATTGCCCTCATCAACCCTCTCTGTTACCTGATCAAAAAACTCAATCAATTTAATCAAACACTATTTGCCCTTAAAAAATCCATGGTGGCTCGCCTTTATTAGTTCATGCTTGTCCAAGTGGCTGTTAATTTTCACCCGAATTATTGTTTCTTAAAGCTTCCCCAACACCGACGTTAGGCTGACTGGCCTGTAATTGCCAGGATAATCCTACCTCCTTTTTTGAACGAGGCTGTTACATTTGCAATCCTCTAGTCCTCGGGCCCCACTCCTGTATCTAAGGAGGATTGGAAGATTGTGGCCAGCACTTCCACAATTTCTACCCATACTTCCCTCAGCAGCCTAGGGTGCATCCCAACCGGACCGGGTGACTTATCCACTTTAATTATTGCCAGCCTTTCCAGTACATCATATTTATGTATCTTTTATGTCATCCGGTATCCAGGGCAATGATTTAGTTTACCGTAGCTTTGGGCTAGTCCTGTTCCTTGCGATCTTGGATGTACAATTCCCTATTCCTTCAGCCAAGACATTAAGAAATATGGTTAAAAGTTGAGGCCCGTGAACAGATCACTGAGAACCCCACTTGTCTCATCCCATCATTCGGAGTACCTACACTATATCCCCACTCTCTGCCTTCTTAGCTCCCAAACATATTGCAACTCGAAGCCAAAGGCAACAGTTGATTCCATGCACTGTAATTATTGCTGATACTTATCCCCAATTACACACTATGTAGCTGACCATCAGCTTCTCGAAGGACATGAGGATTGGCAATAACTGCAGGTTTCCCCACATCCTGAGAACAAAACAAGTAAAGGGGAAATGGTTTACAGGAATGAAGAAATTCGCACTCTTACCGTATATGTTGGATTTGTATCTGCTGAATTCCCATCTCTATTCTGTAAATGAATCAATTATAGGAGAAATGCATTCAGATAGAAATGGGTTTCTAGCACAGCGACATTATATAGAATATCGATAACTTGCTTTACGTGAAATATTGATATAAGATCGTTACTAAAGTTGAAGAAAAATTGGATATAAAGTGTCTGCCTACATTGTCGTAATATTTCTGTATATTGTTGCATCATGTGGTATACTTTGCAAAATTTTCTTCATTTTTTGGGTCTTTTTTTCATATACTGCGTGCCAAACAGGAAACTGCAAATGTCGCGTGTCAAGACATAAGGGCAGGAATTCTACTTGAGAGATACCCAAAACAAGCAACATCACATCGGCTGCCTGTTATACGCCGGGACTGATATTCCGTTCCATGGACTTCCACGGCCGATTTTGCGGTTGTGCTCAAGAAGTGTTTCTATTCCAGAGTCACTAAACATGCTAATGTGCAACTATTGTCACTTACAATGGCCAACACGGATTCGTTCTGTTTGCTTAGCACAAAATTTGTTTATACTATTAAACATATTTTATTCTTCCAGAACAAATAAAACTATATGGCCTAGAAATTAATCTCGGGCGGTGGACCAAAACGGGCGGTATACGATTGGCCGCCTGTATTGCGCCATGACTGATATTCAGTTCCATTGCAGTCAATGCACCTGAATACCAGAAGCTGTGTATAACGTGTGTTCGATTCGATACCTCCCGTTTTGCGCCATCGCCCGAATTAAATTTCCGGCCCTAATTTATTCAGTTCCTCTGCAAGCTCTTTGCTTTGTCTGCTACCCACGACACCAATACAATGACACACTTTACAGGAAAGGCAGCAACCTCGACATTCTCTGGGTTTCTAAACTGTTCGAATACCGCCACTGTTGAGGTGGCCTCATGGGCAGTGGAAGAGGTTCATGTGAGGATATTAAAATAGACAGTTACTTACCCACTGGGACAGTTAGGCTTTCAGGTTCTTTTATTTTAAATTCATTTTCGGGATGTGGGCGTTGTTGGCTCGGCCGGAATTTATTACAAGTCCCTAGTTGCCCTTGAGCAGATGGTGGAGGGCTTGCTTTTTTGAACTGTTTTGGATAACGGTTTGATACGACTGAGTGGATTGCGAGGCCATTTCAGAGGGTAGTTAAGAGTCAACCACATGGGCGTAACATATAGACCAGAACGGGAAAAGGCCAGCAGGTTGCCTCCCCTAATTGACAATAGTGAACGAGTTGGATTTTTACACCAATCCAATGGCTTCATGGGCACTTTTACTGATACCAGCATTTTCTTTCCAGATCTAAAAAAAAACTTCAAAGGGATAGATCGTCACTTGATATAATATTATACTCAAAGTAAATAAAAATGGGTGGTGGTGCAGAATGGACTGCCGACTCACTATCACCCATTTTGAATTATTGCACAAACTCAAGATCTGCCCCAATCTCTCGAATTGCCATGGTGTGATTTGAACTTCCGTCCCCTGCAGTATTAGTCCACTATTTGCTGTCATTCTGTTTGTCGCTGTAGTGATAATAAAAATGAAAGGGGGGCCATCGTAACTTTTCCCAATAGTGTGAAACGGATGATCCCTCAGCAGCAAAGGATGTATCTAACCCGGACCGGCTGACTTATCCACTTTAAGTATCGCCAACCTTTCTCGTACCTCCTCTTTATGTATCTTTTATGTCATCCGGTATCCAGGGCAATGATTTAGTTTACCATAGCTTTGGGCTAGTCCTGTTCCTTGCGAACTTGGATGTACAATGCCCTATTCCTTTAGCCAAGTCATTAAGAAATATGGTGAAAAGTTGAGGCCCGTGAACAGATCACTGGAAACCCCATTTGTTACATCCCATAATTCGGAGTACCTCCACTATATCCCCACTCTCTGCCTCCTTAGCTCCCAAACATATTGCAACTGGAAACCAAAGGCAATAGCCAATTCCATGCACTGTAATTATTTCTGACACTTATCCCCAATTACACACTATGTAGCTGACCATCAGCTTCACCGAGGACCTGAGGATTGGCAATAACTGCAGGTTTGCCCACATCCTGAGAACAAAACAAGAAAAGGGGAAATGGTTTACAGGAATGAAGAAAATCGCACTCTTACCGTATATGTTGCATTTCCATCTGCTGAATTCCCATCTCTATTCTGTAACTGAATCAATTATAGGAGAAATGCATTAAGATAGAAATGGGTTTCTTGCACAGCGACATTATATAGAATATCGAGAACTTGCTTTACGTGAAATATTGATATAAGATCGCGACCAAAATTGAAGAAAAATTGGATATAAACTGCCTGCCTACATTGTCGTAATATTTCTGTATATTGTTGCATCATGTGGTAAACTTTGCACAATTTTCTTCATTTTTTTGTCTTTTTTTCATATACTGCGTGCAAAACAGGAAACTGCAAATGTCGTGTGTCAAGACATGAGGGCAGGAATTCTACTTGAGAGATACCCAAAACAAGCAACATCACATCGGCTGCCTGTTATACGCTCGGACCGATATTCAGTTCCATAGACTTCCACCGCCGATTTTGCGGTACTACTCAAGACGCGTTTCTATCCCAGAGACACTAAACATGCTAATGTGCAACTATTGCCACTTACAATGGCCAACACGGATTCGTTCTGTTTGCTTAGCACAAGATTTGTTTATACTATTAACCATGTTTTATTCTTCCAGAACAAATTAAAACTATATGGCCTAGAAATTCATCTCAGGCGGTGGACCAAAACGAGCGCTTTCCGATTGGCCGCCTGTATTGCGCCATACCTGATATTCAGTTCCATTGCAGTCAATGCACCTGAATACCAGACGCTGTGTATAACGGGTGTTCGATTCGATACCGCCCGTTTTGCGCCATCGCCCGAGACAAATTTCCGGTCCTAATTCATTCAGTCCCTCTGCAAGCTCTTTGCTTTGTCTGCTACCCACGACACCAATACAATGACACACTTTACAGGAAAGGCACCAACCTCGACATTCTCTGGGTTTCTAAACTGTTCGAATACCACCGCTGCTGAGGTGGCCTCATGGGCAGTTAAAGAGGTTCCTGTGAGAATATTAAAATAGACAGTTAATTACCAACTGGGACAGTTAGGCTTTCAGGTTCTTTTATTTTAAATTCATTTTCGGGATGTGGGTGTTGTTGGCTGGGCCGGAATTTATTACAAGTCCCTAGTTGCCCTTGAGCAGAGGGTGGAGGGCTTGCTTTTTTGAACTGTTGTGGGTAACGGTTTGATAGGACTGACTGGCTTGCTGGGCCATTTCAGAAGGCAGTTAAGAGTCAACCAAATTGGAGTCACATATAGACCAGAACGGGAAAAGGACAGTAGGTTGCCTCCCCTAATAGATATTAGTGAACCAGTTGGGTTTTTACAACAATCCAATGGCTTCAAGTGCACTTTTACTGATGCCAGCATTTTATTTCCAGATTTTAAAAAAAAAATGAGTTCAAAGGGGTAGATCGTGACCTTAAATAATATTAAATTCAAAGTACATAAAAATGGGAAGAGATGCAAAATGGACTGCCGACTCACTATCACCCAATTTACATTATCGCACAAAGTCAAGATCTGCCCCAATCTCTCGAATTGCCACGGTGGGATTTGAACTTGCGTTCCCTGGAGTATTAGTCCACCATTTGCTGTAATTCTGGTTGTGGCTTTAGTGATTATAAAAGTGAAAGGCGGGGCCATCGTAACTTTTCCCAAGAGTGTGAAACGAGTGATCACCAACTGTCGTTCCATTATACATGAACTGAAAATCGGGCGAGGCGTATAATGTGCGACCGATCCGATAATTGCGTTTTACACTATTGGCAACAGTTAAAATTACTCACAAAGAGCCCATTTCTGGCCAATATAACTTCCGCTTTTCCTTTGCTAAGTATCAGCACTTTGTCTACTGTGCCCAACAGTTCCACACAATGGTGCAGACAGCAACTCTCTAATTTCTGCCAAACACAAACATCAGAAGGTAATCCCATACTCCACAAGAGTGATAGCTTTCATTTCCCATGCAGGCTTTTCCTAGCCCCTTTATAAATAACGTAGCCAATTAATTTCTGTTCAACTTCACATCAAATGAAACCTTTAGCAAACAGTCGTCAGAGAAGATTTCTGCTACATCAGTCTGGCTACCATTCCGGGTGACCGAGGAAAACCTCCCTGGGGGTAAATATTAGCTTTTAGTAATCGTGGCAAGCGGGCAATATTGAATCGGCCTCTTCTGATACAGCCTGCCAATTTACATTTCCATTGATGTCAAAAGTTAAACTTGCCCGCTTCTCCCGAACCACTGCCTGTTTTAAGTAGACCCTACTGAATTCGGGCAGTTTTGTAATAGAACAAAATTGAAAGGCTGTCGGGCTTTTCATTGCAAAATTTTGATTTTCCAAAGATATTATGGGAGATGAAATAGCCACTAATGCAAAACTGGGTCATAGCCAATTGCATACGTCAATTTCACCCCATTGCTTTAAACAGTTAGAAATATTAAGCGGTGGTACTCGGCTTGTGTGGTAGTGAAAACGCGCAGTAGTGGATCGGCCGCGAATTATACATTCCACCTGATATTCAATTCCATTGAATCCAATGCAGCTGAATATCGGACAGGGTGTATAACAGGCGGCCAATGCCATACCACCGGTAAGATATATTTCTAACTCAAATCTTCTAGGTTTTATGCAAAGATGTTATGCCCCTTTTGCTCAGCAGTACTCGATTCGCTCGTTTATCTGGATACCTCTCGCCATGCACAGAATTAAGAACATAGAACATAACAAATAGGAGCAGGAGTCGGCCATTTGGCCCTTCGAGCCTGCTCCGTCTTTCAATCAGATCATGGCTGCTCTTCTACCTCATCTGCACTTTCCTGCACTATCCCCATATCGCTTGATCCCCTTAATATTCAAAAAAATTTCGATCTCTATCTTGAATATACTCAACGACTGAGCCTCCACAGCCCTCTGGGGAATTACGAAGATTCTCCAGCCTCTGAGTGAAGAAATTTCTCCCCATCTCATTCCTACATGGCCGACACCTTATTCTGAGACTGTGACCCCTGGTTCTAGACTCCCCATCCAGGGGAAACATACTCCCTGCATCTACCCTGTCAATCCCTGTAAGAAGTTTGTATGTTTCAATGAGATCACCGTTCATTTTTCTAAACTCTAGAGAATATCGGCCTAGTCTACACAATCTCCTTATAGAACAATCCCCCATCCCAGGAACCAGTCAGGTGAACCCCCGTTGCATTCCCTCTATGGCAAGTGCATCCTTCCTTAGGTAGAGAAGCCAAAACAGTACAGAATACTCCAGGTACTGTCTCAACAGGGCCCTATACAATTGCATGTAAGACATTTTTACTCTTATACACCAATCCTCTTGTTGTAAAGGCCAACATACCATTTGCTTTCCTAATTGCTTGTTGTACCTGCATGTCAGCTTTCAGTGATTCGTGTACAAAGACACCCAGGTCCCTCTGAACACCAACATTTCCCAATCTTTCGCCATTTAAAAAATACTCTGCTTTTCTATTTGTCCTACCAAAGTGGATAACTTCACATTTCTCCACATTATATTCCATTTACCATGTTCTTGCCCACTCACTTAACCTGTCTATATCCGTTTGAAGCCTCCTTGCATCCTCCTCACAACTTACATTCCCATCCAGCTTTGTATCATCAGCAAACTTGGGTATTGCAGATGTCGAGTGTCAAATGTTGCTACTCTTTAGAGTTCGACTTTTTCAGATTCTGTTAACTTGTCTGGGCATATCGAGGCACATTTCATAAAAATGATACTGATATAAACTCAGTCGTAAATAAGACCATAGGAACAGGTTTGGCCCTTCAGCCCCATTGAGCCTGTTCTGTCATTCAGTCGATCATGGCTGTTCTGCACCTCAACTCCATTTACCTGCCTTGGTTCCATATCCATTGATAGCATTACCTAACAGACATCCATCGCTCTCAGTCCTGAAAATTTCAATTGACCCCCATCATTAACAGCCTTTTAGGAGAGAGAGAGTTGCAGATTTCTACTACCTTTTGCGTGAAAATGTGCTTCCTGATTTCACGTATGAACGACCTAGTTCTAATTATAAGCCGATTACCCTTGCTCTGAATCCCCCCAACACGGGAAATAATTTATCTTTATTTACCCCAGAGAACATTTGTCATTTTAAATTCCTCGATTAGATCATTTTTCAACCTTCTATACTCAATGTATTTGTTGTCGCCTACACTCGATTGATCTGGCAGAGGCGTAGCTGAGTGCCATTGTAACTCACTCATGTCCACATCTCACGACTACTTTCCAGCTTGCATGGCGAAATGGCGCATGAGAGATATGAAACACAAGACAGAGAGACAGAGAGAGGGAGAGGGAGAGCGAGAGAAAAAGCGAGATAGAGGGACTGAGTCAGCAACAGAAAGATAGTGATAGAGCGAGAGGGACAGAGAGTATAAAACGGAGAGAGGGGGACAAGATAGAAATATAGATAGATAAAGATAAAGGGAGAGAGATAGACAGATAGAGAGAGAGAGAGATAGAGCGAGAGGGACAGAGCGAATGAGAGAGAGAGAGACAGCCACAGAGAGCTGTGCGCAAAGGGTATGGCCTAAAACAAAGAGCACGATATGGCACAACTCAGTAACCATCTCCCTGGTAACTGCGGTATAGCATACGCTGCTTTTTAAGTCCTATCCAGGAAATAGGTTATGTGCCAATAGATCTGTCCCTGTGATCATTGGTGGCAGGGACTGTGAGGATTCTATGTGATCTGTCCTCGCTTTCAACCTGTTATTTAATGTGTCCAATTCAATAATTATGAACAGTGCTAAAAATAGTGCTCATTCTCTGAACGGCGTCATACTTCGCACCTCTAGTGCCATGTGAGGACAAACAATGATCGGGACATTTAAATTGAAATCAGCAGACGTCAATGTCAATGGGAGCAGCATTGCTACAAACAGACATATCAAGATTGATATCGGTAACAAACGTGTTTACATCCAGTTTAGCGCCGATAAGGAAATACAATCGCACATTTTGGGGGTAAAGATTGTCGGGGCGTTGGCGCTAAACGGGCGCTACTACATCGGCTGTCATATGCCCCGCTTGATGGTTAATTCTGTTGAAGTAAAGGAAGCTGAGTACACTGCACTATCTTAAACGAGGTTGTAACTCTAATGTTTTTCACTGGGTTTATCATAAATGGTAATGGGTTCTTAATCATTACTTGGTGACATTGTTGTGGATTTTGAGACAGGTAATGACAGCAAACTGTCAGCGTTCGCCATCATTATCCCTCTGAAACTGACCGTAACATCAGAATTTAGTGCATGCGCATCGAAAAGTGGAAATCCCCAAGTTGTGGTCAGTCATTTACTGCTCCGACACAGGCTGCGCTGTGGAACCCCTCACCACATAGTCGACAATCAGTGAAATCAGTGGAACTGAAAAAACATGAGCTTTTCAGCGGTAATATCGCTTTTAAATACCCCATGAACTGTTAAGCCTTGTTGGAATAGATGGAACTGGGGCTTTAACAGCATAATGACCGCTAAACAAATGTTATGGCACTGAAAATCTAACTTGTATTTTTGTGGAATGTCAAATTTCTCCATTGTGATAAAAATTACAATTTTTTTAAAATAAGTTTGTTCATGATATTTCAGGTTCTACCTTATCCCAATGTGAATCCCCCAATCTTTATTTCGCTTTCTGTAACACTTTTAAAAAGTGAGATCAAAAGCTGCTTTTTATTTCCTGGTTTGCTCTCTGTGAGAATTCTTCAATGCGATTGGCTGCTGCCATGCCTCTGTCCATTGATAACATATTGTGGTAGATATTCACCTTGGGTGGCAGAACAAAATGGGTGGTATTGCATCGGTTGTCCATTATATAAATTCAATCAAAATAAAAATTGGGGAGATTGCCTTTTCGCTATTACCCATTTTATACTGTCGGGGAGGCGGGGGGGTTATATAAAATAAAGCATAACAGGACAAACCACCCCATTTTTCACATTTGTGACAACTGGAAAAAGTTAAGAGAACTAGTTGCATTCTGGTTCCTGGGCAGAGATATCTATATTAATGCAACATTATAGGTTTGTAAAATTTACAAGCTTTCCTCTTCAAATAATTCAGTTATTTCACGTTTGGGTTTTAAAAGATTACAAACTATAGGAGTAGAAATTCTTCTTAGGCAGTATTGCATTGATCACCTGTTATAGGTTCCGTCCAATATTCAATTCTATTACAGTCAATGGAAATTAAAATCAGGCTGGGTATTTAACGGGCGCTCGATCCGACACCACCCATTTGGTGCTAACACTTGCGAATAATTTCTACTATACCTGTTGAAAAGTATTATTTCACTTTTCCCACATTTTTATGCACAAATCTGCACATATAGTGCAACACAGGCAAAGGAGAGAATCGTACAAACAAACCGGAGTTTTCTGCTGGGAAACATCCGAGCCTTTTATAGGTGAACACGACGACCACTATAGTTAAAGTCACGCCAATTAAAACACAAGTAATGATCACGACGGTGAAGACTGACGTACTTAGAATTGAAGTGCCACCTGGAAACAAAAATATTAACAATGAGTTGGATAGCAGCACATGGCCGTTCAATAATTTGACAAGGTGATAGCCGTTCACGGCTGCAACATACAAACAAATCTTTACTTTATTCCTTTCAGTATACTGCGATATAATATGTTAAAGTAAAAAGAAAGACTTGCATTAATATTTTTGCGACCTTTTGCGACCACCGGACGTCCCAAAGCCCTTTATAATCAATGAAGTAGTTGTTAAAATGTCTTCACTGTTGTAATGTAGGCAATGCGGCAGCCAATTTGCGCACAGCAAGCTCCCACAAACAGCAATGAGATAATAACCAGATAATGGGCCAAAAATTCGTCTTTCCGGCTTCCCGCAGGTGCAAGCATCATGCGCTTACTTACCTACCGCGCCTGCCATTGTGCTTCGGGCCCACGAGGAATTCGGGTCCTGGGCCTCCTGCAGCTGCCGGTGTGCAGTGCTTACGTATCCCAGGTGCGCAGTTATTTCGAAGCGTCCCCTGCGATCACGTGGGCCATGGAGAGCCAATCCTAGCAGGACATTTTCAATAGAGATCGTCCCCAAAATCACACTTAAACTTCAAATAAATTTTAAAAAACTCATGACATTTTTAAAATAACTATACATTACATAAATTAACTACTTTAAACAAAAATGTAAATTTTTGAAAAAATTAATTAAACTTTTAAGTGGTGCTAAAAATAAACTTACCTTTCTTTAAAGTATGTAAAAAAGATAAACCTGTTGTAAAAATGTTTAAATTGTAATTAATTAACCACTTACCTTGTTAAAAGCAGGCCCTGCGCCTCCTTTTTAAATGTGCAGCTTCTCCATACTTACCCTCACGGAGAAAATTGAAAAAAGAAACGAAGTTCGCTGCGTGCGCGCAGCCTCTCCCGTGCATGCATTCGACTTCTGAACCCCATCCTTCAGGGGAACGGAAGTTCCGGTTTCCAGCGCATGCGCAGTGCATGCGTGAAACCGGCACTTCAGGTGGCCTTACGGGTGAGTACACAGCGCGTACTCACCGGACAAGAGCCGAATTTCTGGCCCAATCTGTTTTGAGTGCTATTGATTCAGGGGTAAATATTGGCCAGGACACCGCGAAAACTCCCCTGCTCTTTGAAAATAGTGCCATGGGATATTTTATGTATGCCTGAGAGAGCAGACGGTGCCTTGGTTTAACGTCTCATCCGAAAGACGACACCTCAGACAAGAAAGCGCTCCCTCAGCACTGCACTGGAGTGTCAGCCTAGAGTTTTGTGCATTCCAAGTGTTTAAATTTGATGTTAACGGTACAGCTCAGGTTTTGGGGTATTCGGGGGCACCGTAAGCCCAGCTGCGATTATTACACGATTTTAATGATCTTCTATTTATAGGAAGCAGCGGACAAATCTGCTTTATACATTTTAAAAAATTAAAGCAATGTACACAAAGTTCAGTTTCCTGTACATGCATTATGATACAATTGTTTTTAATTTATTCGCAGGCGGTATCGGATCGGCCGCCCGTTATATGCAGCGCCGAATATCTCGGCCTCTGTAAGATAATTAGCTGCATTGAACAGAACTGATTATCAGGCAGAGCATATAACACGCGGTCGATATGATACCGCCAATTTTGAACTAGGGACCATGATGAATTTCTAGGCCCCTTTTACCCTTGAACATTTATCAAAGTTGTATAATAAGAAGATAAATGTGTCTAAAATGAGACAGTATGTTCGTTGTTACTCCTGTCCTTAGACATCCATTCGTATTGATCACCAAACACAAGAACATAACAATATAAGAAATAGGTGCAGCAGTAGGCCATTCAGCCCTTCGAGCCTGCGGCGCCATTCACTAAGATCATGGCTGATTTTCTACATCAACTCTACTTCCTGCGCTTTCCCCAAATCCCTTGATTCTTTTAGTATGCAAAAAATCTATCGATCTCTGTCTTGAATATGCTCATTGACTGAGCATCTATAGCTTTCTGGGGTAGAGGATTCCAAAGATTCACAACCATTTGAGTGAAGAAATTTCTCCTCATCTCAGTCCTAAATGGCTGCCCCCTTATTCTGAGACTGTGGCCCCTAGTTCTAGACTCTCCAGCCAGGGAAAACATCCTCACAGCATCTACTCTGCCAAGCCACTTAAGAATGTTATACGTTTCAATTAGATCACCTCGCATTCTTCTAAACGCTAGGGAACATAGGCTTAGTCTACTCAACCTCTCCTCATAGGACAATCCTCCCATTTGAAATCAGGCTAGTGAATCTTCGTTGCACTCCCTCCAAGGCAAGTATATCATTCCTTAGGTAAGGAGACCAGAACTGCACAAAGTACTCCAAGTGTGGTCTTACCAAGGACTTATATAATTGCAGTAAGACACCTTTACTCTTATACTCCAATTCTGTGGTAATAAAGGTTAACTTATCATTTGTTTTCCTAATTGCTTGCTGTACCTGCCCATTAACTTTCGTGTACAAGGACACCCAGGTCCCTCTGGGTACCAACATTTCCTAATCTCTCACCGTTAAAAAATATTCTGCTTTTCTAGTTTTCCTATACAAGTGGGTAACTTCACATTTCTCCACATTATATTTCATGTGCCATTTTCTTGCCCACTCACTTTCCCTGTCTACATCGCATTGCAGCCTCTCTGCGTACTCCTCACAACACATTTAATATGATTTATTGTGAACAGGTTCTACATAATAATACTTAAATTGCAGCACCAGTATTGCTGCTTTGAACAATGATTCTACTATATTTAACATTTTGAGATTAAACGCCAATGTCAACAGGCCGATGGGGAACACTTAGAACAACAAGGCCGGCTGTAATTCATTACATACATTTGTACCTGTCCTTCAAAGAATTGACAGTTTCAACGTAATGGAATAAAATGCGACGCTACCAATGTCACCCCTTCGGGGCAGAAATTCATCTTGTACTGCAGTGCAAATGCGGGGTATCACATCTGACGCCCATTATGTGTCCCATCCGATATTCATTTCCAATGTGGTTAATGGAACTAGAATCACATAAAATTTGCATCTCTGAAACAGGCTAACTCGTCGGTGTTTATGATACACAAGAGCCTCCCCCCACCCTTCTTCATCAAACCTTATCAGCATAATTTTCTTCCTTTTTCGTTCGCGTGTTTATCCAGCTTCTGCTTAAATTCATCTATGCTATTCGCAAAAACTACTCCTTGAGGCAGCGAGATCCACATTCTACCCACTCTAAAGAAGTTCCTCCTGAATTGCCTGTTGGATTCATTGGTGAATATTTTATATTTATGGCCCCTAGTGTTGGACTGCCTCACAAGTGGAAACATTTTCTCTACTTTAAGCCCTTTCATAATCTTAAAGGCCTCCATTACGTCACCCTTCAGTCTTCACTTTTCTATAGCAAAGAGCCCCAGCCTCTTCAGTCTTTCCTGATAGATATAACCTCTCAGTTCTGTTGTCATCGTTGTAAATCTTTTTCGCACCTTCACTGGTGGCCTCCATGTCCTTTTGTAATATGAAGGCCAGAAATGTGCGCAGTACTCTAAGTATCGTCTCACCAAGGTTCAATATAATTTTAAGTTAACTTAGCTGCTTTTCAATTCTATCCCTGTAGAAATGAACCCCAGTGCTGTTTGCTTTTCTATGGACTTATTAACCTGTGTTATTACTTTTAGCTATTTGTGTATCTGTACCCCTAGATCCCTTTGCGCATCAACCTATGTAGACCCTTATTTTCCAAGAAATATGTGGCCTCCTTATTCTTCCTATCAAAATGCACCACGTCACATAAATTCATTTGCCAATTACACGCCCATTTTGCAAGTTTATTAATGTCTTCTTGTACTTTGACAAAGTCTTCCTCAGTATTGACTATGCCTCCCAATTTGGTGTTGTCTGCAAATTTGAAATTGCACTTCTGATTCCCGAGTCCAAATCGTTTCGTAAATGTGAAAACAGTGGTCATAGCAACGACCCCTGTGGAACACAACTTCCCATAATTTGCTGGTCTGTGTAAATACCTTTAACCTCCTACTCTTTTTTTTATCAGACTCATTTAAGAAGAGGTTATATCTATTTGTTTTTGCGCATCTTAATCTCTTACTGACTTGCATGTTAAATTTCTGTGATTCGTGGACAAAGACACCCAGTTCCCTTCCGATTCCAAAATGTCCCAAACTCTCACCATTTAATAAATATTCTGCTTTTCTGTTTTTCCTACCAAAGTGGTCCCAGCAACGATCCCCGTGGAACACGATTTCCCACCTTTTGCTCGTCTGTGTAAATACTTTTAACCCCTTATTCTCTGTTCATCTGACTCATAGGGGTCTCAGTGACGGGACGTACAGTAGATAGCCAGCGTCATACTGCCCATTTTGTGCTATGTCCAAGATGGATTTCTATCCCTTTGTGTCTCCCAAATGTGAGGCAGAAGTTGAGACATTTTCCCTTCTAGAAAGACAGCTAAAAGTGTTAAACTTTGCTGTAAAACTGTTACATTGGTGCATCAATGTCAAATAGTGTAGCTTTAAAAGTAAGAGATTAATATGCGTAAAACCAAAGGGTATAACCTGTTATTAAATACGTGTGCATCACAATATTGTGAATGAACTTTCTGTTGCTTCCATTATCACTATACAAAAAAACTGAATACTACAGAGCCCTTATAAAACAAATTACACCACTGTCGCCTTCGCATCCTCCGGGATGTTCGCTCCTCCTCATTTTCAGAGTTGGATTTTAATTGCTGACTTACGAGAAGAATTGCTTGAAAATCAACTGTCTCTTATTGAGATAGAACGATGCAGAAGGGTACTTCAGAGGGAGTGAAATGCATACCGGGTAGCAATTCTAGTTAAAGTTCTTAACAGTGAAACGTGCAGTGATATGTTGTCTCACCTTATCTTATGTTCTTATGTTCTTATATAGACGTCAACATTTCGCATACAGGAATCATTCGTGATGTTTACCAGGTACTTGCTTACCATAATATTCCATCTATTAACCCTGCGGAAACCTGCACGCAGTGCGCACTTTATTTTAAAATTTACCTTAATGTATGGAATTGCACCTCCAATTCTCTCGCAATCTGCTCATGAAGTGGGAGGCCCGGATGGGAAAATTGGCTCCATTTTAGCGCGGCGTGCAAGGAGGCGGCGAGACAAATTATTTTGGAAGGAAATGCTAGAGGCAGGGACATAGCGACTGGAGTCTGGGCTTCCTACCCTAGGGTGAAGGGGGCATTGAAGAAAGAAAGAACTGGCATTGAGGTAGCGCCTGTTACGACCTTAGGATGTTCCCAAGCGCATCACAGGCAATGAGCTACTTTTGAAGACTAGCCAATGCTGTAAGATAGGGAAGCTCGGCAGTCAATCAGCAGTCAAGGTGTAGAGCTATTTGATGCAGCCTATGGTTGGGGGAGTACGGTTACGTTAGATGGACTGGGGCAATTGAGGGACTTAAAGAGGAGGACAAGGAGATGAAAGCCTATTTGGTGGGGAATGACTAGCATAGAATCCAGCTAAATATTCGATGTTGATGAAACTGTTTGCATGTACCCACCAGTGTGTTTCCATGGCGATATTTAGAGGGAGTAAATGACCGGATTTTCCGTTTAATGCTAATAATTACGCATTAATTTACTCATACTTCATTTAATATTGTTTTATACCTAAACTAAGAAAAAGCGCAGTAATTACTTTAATAAATTTGTGTCAAATTGATCATTATCAATCTGACAATTAATACTAGGAAAATTTGTCAACATTCCCTTAGTTGATATTCAGTGTGAGATTCACAGTGCCTTTTTAAAATACAATAGCCCCATCTGCTAACTCCATCAGAGGAAGCTCGATGGTCCTAACACTGCATGGTTCCTACAAGGCTTGACTTACAATTGTAATTAGATATTATTGGGTTATTTTTTAGCAGTGAATATTGGACTCATAGTCGGAGCAACAATTGGAACCATAGCTGGCGTGGCGATTTCATCATTTGTGGTATTTTACATATATCGTAAGCGGACACGAGGTAAGTAATGATTGAAGAATGAAGACCAATGAATGAATAATCAACGAATGAGTGAGCGAATAAACCAGATAATTACTCGAAGCAAATGTTCTATTGGTTTGTCTAAATTGCATGAAAAGAATCTGAATTGGGAATAAAACTACATCCCAGACACAGATCGCACTGGAACTTAATAAATGGTTACTTACATTCTTCTAAACCATTTTGAAGACGCCTGCGGAACTGGAGGAGCGAGATGCATAAATAACAGTGGGCTAGAAATTGCGTTCGGAGGCGTGCCTCCTGCGTACGTTTCCGCCTTGTGAAAGAATTACGAAAGTACCTTCTGGCAGCCAGGCTGTGAAGAGTTGCGGTCTCAGTCCTCGAGGCAGAGGGCTGTGTAATGGGCCACAGATCCCAGGGAGGCAGGCGGGTCGGAAGCGTACCTGGGATCATGTGGGTCCGGTCCTCCAATCAATGAGCAGAATTCCATTGCAATCATTTACGAAGTTTATCCCCTAATGATAAGCAATGGAATCCCCATATGTAATAATCATACAATGTAGAGAATTACAATTTTACTCATAAGTTCCTTCATTGCAACAACCTCAATAAAAAATAATGTTTTGATAATTTTATACATCAGTAATAATTTAATCCGGGCCAATATTTCCATAAACTCGTTTAGTAACGTGTATGTGCTTAAATTAAGATGTAAACATGTTTAATTTAAGCCTTAGATATCCCCTTACACTGATGCAAGCAGGCCCTAAGCCATCTTCCATCAACCATAAGACTTACCTGAGCAATTGCTGGCCAGTCGCTGGGCAAATAGCCCAAACCTGCGCCAGCGATTGCTTTTGCGTACCCCACACGGATGGCTTGTCAACGCGTATATTGACAGACTGCAACTTCCGGATTTCGCGCATGCGCAAGCGTAGGAGAAAATCCGGAACTTGCGGGGCATTTCAAAGGGAATTCGGCGGTGTACTCTGAGAGTACGCCATCACAGACACTGCAATTTCTGGGCCAATATTTCGACAAATTCGATATGAAACAATTGCATGTTAAAATTCAACTTCTGTGGCAATGGATCAGCTGGTTGCTGTAATTGACACTAAACCGTTCACAAACAATGTTTTCTAAATCGTGTTTAGTATTGTCTGTAATTACTATTGAAATAATGCAAGCCATCTTAACAAATCATTCTAGGAAGTAAATATTGAACAAATCTCTCTTCGAAGGGGTCAATGACAAAAATGCGTGTCCCGTGCAACAATGAGCTATCAAGGACTCGAGCGCTCAGTGCTCTATTTATGGTGAATACAGTCATATCCCTAACAGGCCGCGGTGGGGCGCTAAAATTGTTGCTCTTGCCGCAGGATGGTGAAGGTGCAGCACAGGTTTGTGTTTCTGATTAGTGCTGGGCGCCTCTTTCAGGAGAATACACGCGTGTGCAGATCCGCTGCAGATAGTGTCAGGTCCCGGCTGCAATTGCGCCCTTTGGCCTCCAGGTTCAATTCCGATAAACAGCCACTTGGGTGAGATACTGGAGAGCTGCCAGGGTTCTGTTCAGTCATCTCCCCAGCGTGACTAAATGATTTGTACATAAGAAGAGAGGTATGCAATTTTACTCCACACTTCCAGTCATATTCCTCAATTTCCTTTTTTGCCAGAAACCTCAACGCGGTCTTCACTGAACACAGAGACAACTCCAAATCCCGATCGACACTATGAGGAAATATCAGCGCAGGTAAGAATTATGTTCGTTTGCAGTAACGAATTTAATAGGAATGTAGGAAATGCTAGAGACAAAATAAACAAAGTCTATGCAAATGTATTATTACCAACGGGTGATCCTGTATGGTTGTCACAGCAACACCGGAAGCAGAGCGAAAGATGTTCCTTGGTTTCCTACTTCCAATCAAGTGTGCAAGTGTTCCTTCAAAACACCTTCCCCGTTGGGCTCGAAATTGATTATGAGAAATCCCCCCTCCCCCGCATATTCACGTTGTCGTGAACACAAACCGCCCAGGTGGCATCGTTCCACGCTTACAAGACCTAACTTTGTCAGTTTTGTGATCTACAAATCGTAAAATGCTATCAATTTAATTTCTCTTCCCCATTTCTGCAGCTTTTCCGCCGAGGTTGAATTTTCTTGCGGAAATTCTATCGATAGTGATTAATTATTTCAATTCTTTTCTAATTTTAAAGGTTTATTCGGCGCGAGACCCGTCAGAACATCATACATATGTGGTACGTTTGCAATCATTGAGTTGAATGGACTTCCGGAAAGCAGTATTTTCGCCCTTTACTTAAATTCGAATTTCAAGCTCTGTGAGCAATCAGTGCAGTTTTCCTACACTGAGAAATACGAGACACGGGAAAGTTGTTAGCAATGTGTTGAAAATCCGCCGCCCATTCTAAGCGAATGGAATAGAATATCGGCCGGGACCAATTTTGGGCGGCCGATGCGTCTCCGCCCGCGTCAAATTTCTATCCCATGGTGTCGGTTTCTCCAGACAAGGGAACTGAAAGTCTGATCAGCAACGATTCTGCTGGGGTTCGGTGTAGGGTGACCAATGGTTGGGCTGTCCACATGGCCGCACTGGTCATGGTAGGGTTTGGGGGGCGGGGGTTGACCATTTGCTGGAAATGCGCGCTCGTGATTATATAATGAAATTCCGATGGATACTTGCATGACAATATAACATGAGGTGAATATAAGATAGTCACGTTTGAGCTTTATATTTGATCGGCAGAAAATAAATCAACTGCATTGGTACGTATATGTTAGGCCATTGGTTGAAGGAAAGGCGAACAAAGGGATATGGGAACAGAACAGGTACTTCGAACGGCCTGTTTCCATTTTATAATTTCTATGCAATTCTTGTCTTACAGAACGTGCCGTGCAGTGGCGGTCCGCCCCAGATACCACCACAACACATCTACCAGGTGAGATTTCATTAATTGAGCACTTGTCTACCACAGAGTTAATTTGGTGCCAATCAAACGTGTTTTAACTTTTATTTCCTTCCTACAGAGCATCATAAGAACATAAGAACATAAGAAATAGGAGCAGGAGTAGGCCATTCGGCCCTTCGAGCCCGCTCCGCCATTCAATGAAATCTTGGCTGAGCTTCTGCTTCAATTCCATTCACCGGCCTTATCGCCATATCCCTTGAGGCCCTTACTAGTCAGAAATCTAGTGACTTCTGATTTGAATATACCCAATGACTGAGCCTCCACAGCCCTCTGGGGTAGAGAATTCTAAAGATTCAGCACCCTCTGTGTGAAGAAATTTCTGCTCATCTCAGTCCTGAATGGCCTACCCTTTATCTTGAGGCTGTGGCCCCTGGTTGTAGACTCCCCTGCCAAGGGAAACATTCTCCCAGCATCCACCCTATGAAGCCCTGTAATTTTTTTGTATGCTTCAATGAGATCCCCTCTCATTCTTCTGAATTCAAGAGAATACAGGCCTAGTTTACTCAATCTCTTCTCATACGATAGTCCCGCCACACCAGGAATTAATCTCATGAACTTTCGTTGCACTCCCTCTGTGGCAAGTATATCCTTCCTTAGGTAAGGAGACCAAAATTGTACACAGTACTCCAGGTGTGGTCTCAGCAAGGCCTTATATAATTGGAGTAAGACTTCTTTACTCCTGCACTCAAATCCCCTTGCAATGAAGGCCAGCATACCATTTGCCTTCCTAATGGCTTGCTGCACCTGAACATTCACTTTCAGTGACTCATGTACAAGGACACCCATTTCCCTTTGAGCATCTGCATTCCCCAATCTTTCACCATTTATGAAATACTCTGTCTTTCTGTTTTTTCTAACAAAGTGGATAACTTCACATTTATCCACATTATAATCCATCTGCCATGTTCTCGACCACTCACTGAGCCTGTCGAGAGCACCTTGAAGCCTCTTCACATCCTCTTCGCAACTGACACTGCCACCTAGCTTTGTGTCATCAGCAAATTTGGAAATGTTACATTTAGTCCTTGATCATTGATATAGATTGTGAATAGCTGGGGCCCAAGCACCGATCCTTGCGGGACCCCACTAGTCACAGCCTGCCATCCTGAAAAAGACCCGTTTATCCCTACTCTTTGTTTTCTGTCTGTTAACCAATTCTCAATCCATGCTAATATATTACCCCCAATTCCATGTGCCCTAATTTTGTTCACCAACCTCTTGTGTGGGACCTTATCGAAGGCCTTCTGAAAATCCAAATACACCACATCTACCGGTTCCCCTTTGTCTACTCCACTAGTTATATCCTCAAAGAACTCCAATAGGTTTGTCAAACAGGACTTCCCTTTCATAAATCCATGTTGACTCTGCCCAATCTTACAATTAGTTTCTAAGTGCCCAGTTATTGCATCCATTATAATAAATTACAGCATTTTTCAAACTACTGATGTGAGGCTAACAGGTCTGTAGTTCCCCGTTTTCTCTCTCCCTCCTTTCTTAAATAGCGGGGTTACATTTGCTATCCTCCAATCTGCAGGAACCGTTCCAGAATCCATAGAATTTTGGAAGATGACAACCAATGCGTCCACTATCCCAATGGCCACCGCTTTCAAAACCCTAGGATGTAGGTCGTCCGGTCCTTGAGATTTATCAACTTTTAGTCACATTAATTTTGCTAGTACTGTTTTCTTACTAATAATAATTTCTTTAAGTTCCTCATTCTCGCCACACCCTTGGTTTTCTAGTATTTCTGGGAGGTTTTTTGTTTCTTCCTCCATGAAGACAGAAACAAAGTAGTTATTTAATTTCCCCGCCATTTCCTCATTCCCCATTATAAATTCTTCCGTCTCTGACTGTAAAGGGCCTACATTTACCATCGCCAGTCTTTTCCTTTTCACATACCTATAGAAGCTTTTACAATCCCTTTTTATATTTTTTGCTAGTTAGTGCTCATATTCCATTTTCCCTTTCTTTATCAATGTATTGGTCCCCCTTTGCTGATTTCTAAAAAGATCCCAATCCTCAGGCTGACCGCTTTTTCTGGCAACTTTATAAGCTTCCTCCTTTGACTAAATAGTTAAGTAGCTTTAATTTATTTTGTTAGCCGTGGTTGGATCACTTTTCCTTTTGGGTTTTTATGCCCTAGAGGAATATATGTTTGTTGCAAATGATGCATTATTTCCTTGAATGTTAGCCATTGTATGTCCACCTTCAGACCTTTTAGTGTAGTCTCCCGATCTACCATGGCCAACTTGTCCCTCGTACGCATGTAGTTTCATCTGTTTAGATTGAAGACCTTAGTTTCAGATTGGACTACATCACTCTCAAACTTAATATAAAATTCAATCATATTATGGTCACTTGTCCCTGAAGACCCATTTACCACAAGATTATTGATTAGCCCTTCCTCATTACACAGTACCAGATCCAGAATAGCCTGTTCCCTGGTTGGTTCCTCCACATACTGATTCAAGAAACCATCTCGCATGCATTCCAAGAATTCTTCCTCCACACCATTAGTGGTAATTTGATTTGCCCAGTCAATATGTAGATTAAAGTCCCCCATGACTACCGTATTGCCCTTGTTACATGCACTTCTAATCTCTTGATTGATACTGTGCCCTACATTACCACTACTGTTTGGTGACCTATACACAACTCCCACCAATGTTTTCTGCCGTTTGCTGTTTCTTAGCTTCACCCAAACTGATTCCAGTTCTACATCACGATCTGCCAAGCCAAGATCTTTTATCTCTACCGAACCGATCTCATCCCTTATTAATTGCGCTACGCCACCTCCTTTTCCTTTTTGTCTGTCCAAATAATGGAGACGTGCACTCGGATTTGACATGACAGTCAAACAGTTACACGTTAATAGCAAGAGTATGTCCTGCTCTAACTGTATACAGCACCTGTAGTCTCTCCGAGTTATTTCTTTCCATCAATGCTTCAACATGTCGATTTTAAGTGTAGGAAAATGCAAAGTCATCAAAACGACCAGCTGCAGGCCTGATTTATTGGTGCGGTAATCTCTATGGTCCTGAGATTACAAATTTGGACATCAGGTGCCAATGCTTCATTGGTCCCTCTGAAACGCTTCTCACTGATAAGTAATGGGTCGCAAATATAGCCGACATCAATTTCAGGTTGATATCTCAGGCAAATTTCAAGGCTCCAAACAATCCCGCGGTGTTCTCGGATCTACTTTCGCATTTTCAATGCGGGTAAAATCTGAAATGATTTCCTTCAGAACTCTTCAAAGCCTTAAGATAAGATAAGCAATTATTCATTACCCAATGAACGCGTTATTGATTACACAATAGAAATACAGGAACAGGAACATTATTAGGCCGTATAGCCCCTCTGGCCTGCTCCGCCATTCAATTAGATCACGGCTGATTTGTACATCTGCTCCATTTACCCCACCTTAGCTCCGCCTCGACACCCTCAGCTAACACACATCTATTGATCTCAGTCTTGAATGCCCCAATTGTTTCCTAGCGTCCACAACCTTTTGGGGCAAATAATTTCTGATTTCTACAGCCCTTTGTGTTGAACCGTGCTTCCTAATTTCACTCCTGAACGGCCTAGCTCTACTGCTATGATTATGCCCCTCGTCCTGGACTCCCCCACCCGATGAAATAGTACCTCCACATCTATCCTATCGAATCCTTTCAACATTTTCAGCACCTCGATCAGTTCACTCCTCAATCTTCATACTCAAGGGAATACAAGCGAAGTTTATGCAACCTGTCCTCTGAAATTACATCTCTAAGACCCGCCCATCTGAGATCTGCGCATGATGCAGAGCCACACCTGAGAAACTCACTCCAGCCATGTGATATTTGAAGAGCAACTCCCATCAATAGATATCCATCAATATATACCACCATCAATAACAATGAAATAATGCAATGGTTTATTTGAGAGTTTACATGAGTATTAAGTTACAATCTACCCTAATAATATTGAGGTCATCCAATATTCGGCTGTCTGTGTCAGAACTCGCACCAAGTCCCGTTCACCCATCTCCCCTGTGCTCGCTGACCTGCATTGGCTCCCGGTTAAACAACGCCTCGATTTCAAAATTTTCATCCTTGTTTTCAAATCCCTCCATGGCCTCGTCCCTCTATCTCTGTCATCTCCTTCAGCCCCACAACCCCCCGAGATAACTACGCTCCTCTAATTCTGCCCTATTGAGCAGCCCTGTTTATGATCAATCAATTATTGGTTGCAGTGCCTTGAATTGCTTAGGCCCTCAGCTCTGGAATTCTCTGCCTTAACGGCTCCGCCTCTCATTCCACCTTTAAGTTGCTCCTTAAAACCTACCTCTTTGACCAAGCTTTTGGTCATCTGCCCCAATTGCTCCTTATGTGGCTCGCTGTCAATTGATTTTTTCTTATAATACACCTGTGAAGCGCCTTTGCACATTTCATTATGTTAAACGCACTATATAAATGTAAGTTGTTGTTGTTGCTGTATTCCTTGTTGTTGGGATAGATCAACTTCCGGTATAAGTGCAGCCGGTGGCGTTCCTTAAAACATAACACTGTGGCTAAGGTTTTGCTCACCTGTCATAATATATCCTTATATGGCTCGGTATCAAATTTATTTGATAATCGCTCCTGTGAACCACCTTGGGACGTTTTACTACGTTAAAGGCGCTATATAAATGCAACTTTTTGTTATTAGTCTTGTTACTTGGTCGTTTTACATTGCCGTTCAGTGTTAGGGCAACCTGGGATGGGCGATAGCCGCACAAATAAAACAGATGGGAGATTAGCGTTCTCCACTGACAAAATGGAAAACATGCGTCAAAGCTACTTCAAACTGTACTCAGCAAGTTTACTGTTTGCCTTATATTGTATAATATTTCCGCTGTCACTGTTAATGACACTGTAATTTGGTATTGATCCATTAAAAATGTAAATAAGTAAACGGAAACACCAGCTTCATTCATTGATTTATTTCAATTATTATTTAAATGGAATGAGACTACAAAATGCTGCGGTACAAAGGGATCCGGGGGTCCTAGTACATGAATCACAAAAAGTTAGCACAAAAGCAAATTACTGCGGATGCTGGAACTCTGAAATAAATACAGAAAATGCTGGAAATTCTGAGCAGGTCAGGCAGCATCTGTGGAGAGAGAAACAGAGTTAACGTTTCAGTTCGATGACCCTTCGTCAGAACAAAAAGTTAACATGCAGGTACAGCAAGTAATTAGGAAGGCTAATGGAATGTTGGCGTTTATTGCAAAGGGTATGGAGTATAAAAGTCGGGAGGTTTTGATGCAACTTTACAGGGCACTGGTGAGACCGCACCTGGTGTACTGCGTACAGATTTGGTCTCCATATTTAACGAAGGATATACTTGCATTGGAGGCAGTGCAGAGAAGGTTCACTCGGTTGATTCCTGGGATGAAGGGGTTGACGTATGACGAAATGTTGAGCAGGTTGGGCCTATACTCATTGGAGTTTAGAAGAATGAGAGGGGATCTTATTGAAATATGTAAGATTCTGAGGGGGTTTGACAGGGTGGATGCTGAGAGGATGTTTCCCCTAGTGGGGGTATCTAGAACTACGGTGCATAGTTTCAGAATAAGGGGTCGCCATTTAAGACGGAGATGAGGAGGAATTTCTTCTCTCGTTTGGTCATGAATCGTTGGAATTCTCTACCCCAGAGAGCTGTGGAGGCGGGGTCATTGAATATATTCAAGGAGGAGATTGACAGACATTTGAACTACAAGGGAGTCAAGGGGTATGGGGAGGGAGCGGGAAAGTAGTGTTGAGGCCAAGATTGGATCAGCCAAGATCTTATTGAATGGTGGAGCATGATCGAGGGGCCGATTGGTCTTCTCCTGCTCCTGTTTCTTATGTTCTTATGTTCTTATGGATGAGATACAGACTATGGGATCAGGATCAATGTACATTGACTCAGAGTTGCTTTGGTTCTCATTGTGATATGTTGGGCAACTTACTAACTTGAGAGAAATGGCATCTCACGGCCTCTTCCTACCTGTCAGCGTGTCTCTCTGTACATACTGCTGTGCATATATAGTCCAAATGGATTTATTAAGCACCATATGTGCACAGCAAAGGTTCGATCTAGTTATTTGTTCCAAACACGCCATTCAATTTCTAGTGTAAACTTAACAATACTTTGCCGAAAGTGCCCTTGCTTGATTTTGCTCTCCATTTAAATCAATGGACGGCAACATTCGGGTGGGGCATATAATGGGCATTGAGTTCCATATCATTCATTTTGCATTATCGCTTATAGTTAAAATTGCACCCAATTAACTGCACGCTATATTTTACACCAATTCCTTGTTTGGGCTTATCTCCTGATCTTTGCAAGTATATCAAATTTGGGCAGAATTATCCAAAGCCCGACACAAATATTGACTTCAATGGAAAGGAAAATCGCGAGTGGTGCATAACGGGCGACCGATCCAATATTGCCCGTTTTACACGATCACCAAAAGTTAAAATTCCCACCCTTGTAACATGAGATGGTTGGAAATTCCAGCCACTCACTTACTGCTCCCAATGGTCATGGCCACTTTTAACGGTCTTTGTCTGGGCATCTCTGTAAATGTAATTCCCGAACTCCTTGTAGTCTTTCACCTATTCAGGTTCTAGGCTACTCTCTGGAGGTTCTGCCAACATCCTGGAGCCTTTCCTGTGGGCTGGCCTGTCGAGGACAAAGCACTTACTGCTCGGAAAATAGCTTTTCTTAATTCGTTTTTATGGGATGTGGGCGCCGCTGGCAAGGCCAGCATTTATTGCCCATCCTTAATTGCCCTTGAGAAGATGGTGGTGACCCGCCTTCTTGAACCGCTGCAGTCCGTGTGGTGAAGGTGCTCCCACAGTGCTGTTAGGTAGGGAGTTCCAGGATTTTGACCCAGTGATGATGAAGGATCGGCGATATACTTCTAAGTCAGGATGGTGTGTGACTTGGAGGGGAACTTGGAGGTGGTGGTGTTCCCATGCGCCTGCTCTCTGATAGTCTGATAGGATGATGCTACCTTGCCTAAGTTTGGGGCCATTTTCTACATCTTCATCCACGGATACATCAAATCTGTTCACCTTCAATTCGAAACTGTAATTTCGAATCAACCACACAAAGACTGGGAAAAAGCGAAGGAACACGGAAGATTCATTGTCTTCATCTGACGACTTCACTTTGATGAGCTTGGTTATTTTTGTCACGTGGCTAATAAACTGCTGAGGAAATTCATCCCATAAAAGATAGCACTAATGGGCATATTTTCCAAGTATTGAAAGCATTCGGAAATATGCACAGAGTGCCTATCAAATTTCAAAACATAAATATTCAAGGCCAGAGGAAAGTTAATTGTGAATAGGATGGTGAGTGGGATGAGATTGTTTAAGGAGTGTAAACAACAAGGGTTAGCGGTGGTGCAAAGCGAATTCGGCCTGATCCAGAGGGAAGAATAATGAAAATGAGTCAGGGCCTGACCTAGTCGTGGTTTTACCTGAGTTAGGCTCTCTTAAGGCAAGAGTCGCACAAATTATCAAGTCATAAAGAATTAACCCGGTGTGGCGTAAAACTTCAGTTTACAAATTCAACACCCTCGACACCCGTTAATCCTAAAGATCCCAATTTAAATGTTTAGAGAACAGGAGTTCTCCCTCCCCCTGAAGCTTTTTTAAGTTTCTAGTAGTTGTGAGAGCTCTTTGCATGAGCAATGTTACATTCATGGACTTACAATTAGAGTTCTAACCAGGCAATAGCCAAGCAAAGTAAACGCTCAGCGAGAACGGCCGCTGCAGATACAATGTCAATGCAACGTTCAACCCATGGAGCTTTCTGCCTCTCACTCGCTTAATCTCTGACCCCACAGTGAATGCCTAACCTGTTCCCAACAATAAACTGCCAGAGAGAGCTTCAAATTCAATTTTAGAATATCAACAATAAAAGAGTGTTCCTAAAATATATAAAGGGCCTTGAAGTGTGATTTCCGTAGTATATATAAAGCGATGATCACCTTATGTTGGGAAATCGCACGAATTCACAAAACGCAATCGAAAAAATGAATGACCAATAAAAGCTGATTCCGTCCATGGAACCTCAATCGTCCTCGACCTCTTATAACCTTTAAGAGGAAGTTAGATAAACGCATGAGGGAGAAAGGAACAGAAGGATACGCTGATAGGCTGCGACGAAGAGGGGTGGGAGGAGGCTCGTGTGGAGCATTAGCACCGGCCGAAAGGCTCGTTTTTGTGCTGTGCATTCTATGTCATTCTATGTAACTCAACCAGGAAATCATCTCATTGCATTTAGAAAGCAAAATTCTTTTGCCACGATCAGTCCACCTGATGGAATATTAGACACGTTCATTCTCCATTGAGTAGAGCAATGCTTTCCAAGTGCATTTTGAGTTAACTTTCAGCTAATTAAATATATAATACCTACCACTACAGATGTGACTGATTTGTAATAATATTCCATGTTTACCGTTTGTGCATTAAGCAATGTTGTGTCAGGTGTGGTTCAGTTGGTAGCACACTCACCTCTGAGTCAGAAGGTTATGGGTTCAATTCCTATTCCAGCGACCTGAACACATAAAGCTACGCTGACACTCCAGTGCAATGCTGAGGGAGTGTTGCACTGTCGGAGGTGCCGTCTTTCGAATGAGACTATCAACCGAGGCCCCGTCTACTCCCTCAGGTGGACGAAAAAGATCCACAGGCATTATTTTGAAGAAGAGCAGGGGATTTATCCCTGGTGTCTTGGCCAATATGTATCACTCGACCAACAAAACAAAAACAGATTATCTGGTCATTATCACATTGCTGTTTGTGGGAGCTTGCTGTTTCCACGTTTCCCAACTTACAACAGTGACTCCACTTCAAAAGTACTTCATTGGCTGTCGACTACTTTGAGACGTCCGGTGGTCATGAAAAGCGCGATATAAATGAAAGTTTATTTTATGATATTGCTCTCTGTTTCGCACGTCATTAATATTTTAATTTCTATAATCATAAGTTTTTTTAAACTTGGGGAAATTTCCTGTCAGACTTTTCCACGTTCCCTCTAATGTAGGAATGTTCTTTTTTTGTGGCGTGCTGACCAAATTTGAACACAGCACCCCAAGTACTGTAGATTTTAACTCACTATACGCTATATTTATGCTAAACCTGTATCAAACCTCGGTTAGACCACACTTGGAGTACTGCGTACAGTTCTGGTCGCCATATTATAAAAAAGGATATAGAGGCACTGGAGAGGGTGCAGTGAGAATTTACAAGGATGATACCAGAAATGCGAGGGTATACATATCATTACCGTGTACGAAATAATTTCATTAGCATGAGCAGAGTCCGTGAATCTGTCGATTGACGTACTGTTCGTTAACCTCAGAATGCGGGAGTCGAAGTATCTGGGTGGCTACAAATAGTGACTTGTTTCTATCTCGCCTCGGATTTCGCGGGGAAACAGTGGCCATAAGAGATCTCCATTAATATATTTACGATTGAAGGGTTGGTTGCAAACAGGGGCTAGTACAGTTGTCCAGCCCCACCTCCCCGCCCCTTCCTAAGGTTCCAGTAGCTACCTATCAGAGACTGAGCGAATTCAAGCCTCCTCTCTTCGCAGGATGTATGGATACAGTGCGACAGGATTTTGGATGATATTGAACCGTATCATCCTAAAAAATACTGCCACAAATTAGCAGTGAGTTGGTAACCTCACTCAGACGGCATGTGTACTAAGGGCAATCCCACACAGGAGCGACTGGAAGGCCCTTTGCTCTTTGATCTTAACAGTGTTTGGCGGATGACTGAAGTGGAAGCCTACTGCTTTGTATTCCGGCAATGGAACCTTTCATTTACACCAGGACAGATGAAGCATAAAGACAGAGTTCCTCGAAGGAGAGAAACTTTTTCATGTCTTTTTTACACTTGTAAACTTGCTCAGAAAGGGAAATGGAGACAATCTACTCCATGAAGAAGGCAAGGACGAGTGTGGGCCCAATAATCCAAACAAGTCGCAGACAGGTTACTTTCAGGGAAGAAGGGCCAATTGGTTCTCTAGACAGTTGGATCACTTAGGGCTGGAGAATTATTTAATCGCTGAGTCAGAGAATTGCCTTGAGTAAGTCTTGTGCAGAGGTAAATTCCAGTGAATATCATGGATATAAAATATTTTCCTCATTAAATTTCCTCCATATTTGCGCTCAGAGAAACGTGCAACCGGGCAGCAAAACAATGAGGCCGCCTAATAGATCGTGGAATTTTGGGTGTAAGTGAATAACGGTACAAGTACAATCAGCCCAAATCTTCTCGATGTTGTACGATCGTCTCCCGATCTCTCCACCTGCATTTATTTCCGCTGGTAAAACTGGCTCCACTGCTAAATTGGAGAGTCTTATATACGAGTTTCCTGCAATTGTGCTGCAAAACCGAACGAACTATCTTAAAGGGAAGTGAGCGTGCCAACCACTACCCAGTCTGACCTACGAGTAACTCCAGTACCATGCTATTTGGCTGAATCTTAATGGCCTCAGAGCAACTACAGAGGGACAATCAATAATCACTCACCAACGTTGCCCACATTCAAAAAAAGAAAGAAAGACTTGGATTTATTTCACGCCTTTCACGACCTCTGGATGCTCTGAAACTCTTTACAGACAATGACGTACTTTTGAAGTGCAATGTAGGAAAATGGACAGCCAATTTGCGAACAGCAAGATCCCATAATCAGTGATAATGACAAGATAATCTTTTTTCGGTACTGACTAAGCAATAAATATTGGCCAAGGTATTGGGATAACTCACGGGTTCTTCATCGAATAGTGGACCTGGGGTATTTTACTTCCACCTGAGAGGGCAAACGGCGATCCGGGTTAATCACATAACTCCCTCAGTACCGCACCAAGAATGTCGGCCTAGATTTTGTGCTCAATCCTCTGGATGTTGGATTGTGAACCCGCGAGTCTTATCATTCAGTGACGAGAGGGCTACCCAATGAGCCACGGCTAACACGTAGCCATAAATGCACATAAAGAAGATGAATCAAGAATGTATTTCATTATTAACACTGGTCACTATTAGCTTGGTAATGCACATGCATGAAATAAAATGACACTGAATTTGTGGTCAGTGGTGCAGTAAAGGCGTTTGCTGTTGGCCCTGAAGAAAGCTGTCTGCATTTTTCGATGTGTAAGTGTGTCTACTTCAATTCAAGGAGCATCCGGAATAAGGTAGGAGAACTTGGAGCATGGATTGGTACTTGGGACTACGATGTGGTGGCCATTACGGAGACATGGTTAGAACAGGGACAGGAATGGTTGTTGGAAGTTCCGGGGTATAGATGTTTCAGTAAGAGTAGGGAAGTTGGTAAGAAAGGTGGAGGAGTAGCATTGTTAATCAAGGATAGTTTAACAGCGGCAGAAAGGCAGTTCGAGGGGGATCTGCCGTCTGAGGTAATATGGGCTGAAGTTAGAAATCGGAAAGGAGCGGTCACGTTGTTAGGAGTTTTCTACAGGCCCCCAAATAGTAATAGAGATGTGGAGGAAGAAATTGCAAAGCAGATTATGAATAGGTGTGGAGGTCACAGAGAAGTTGTCATGGGTGACTTCAACTTTCCAAATATTGATTGGAACCTTTATAGGTCAAACAGTTCGGATGGGATAGTTTTTGCAGAGTGTGTGCAGGAGGGTTTCCTGACACAATATGTGGATAGGCCGACAAGAGGTGGGGCCACGTTGGATTTGGTACTGGGTAATGAACCGGGCCAAGTGTTTGATTTGTATGTGGGAGAGCACTTTGGAGATAGTGACCACAATTCGGTAACTTTCACTATTGCAATGGAGAGGGATAGGGCCATACGGCAGGGCAGGGTTTATAATTGGGGGAGGGGTAATTATGATGCGATTAGGCAAGAATTAGGGAGTATAAGATGGGAACAGAAACTATCAGGGAAAGGCACAAACGAAAAGTGGAGCTTTTTCATGGAGCAATTACTGCGTGTCCTTGATAGGTATGTCCCTGTCAGGCAGGGAGGAAATGGCCGAGTGAGAGAACCATGGTTCACAAAAGAGGTTGAATGTCTAGTCAAGAGGAAAAAGGAAGCGTATGTAAGGATGAGAAAACAGGTTCAGTTGGGTCGATTGAGGGGTACAAGGTAGCAAGGAATGAGCTAAAAAAAGAGCTTAGGAGAGCTAGGAGGGGGCATGAGAAGTCCTTGGCGCTTCGGATCAAGAAAAACCCCAAGGCCTTTTACTCTTATGTGAGAAATAAAAGAATGACCAGGGTGAGGGTAGGGCCGGTCAAGGACAGTCGTGAAAACTTGTGCATGGAGTCAGAAGAAATAGGAGAGGTGATGAATGAATACTTTTCGTCAGTGTTCACCGAGGAGAGGGGCCATGTTCTTGAGGATGAGAGTGTGATAAAGGTGGATAGGCTGGAGGTGGTAGATGTTCTGAGGGAAGATGTTTTAGCAATTTTGAAGAACCTGAGGGTCGATAAGTCCCCTCGGCCAGATGGGATATATCCTAGGATTCTTTGGGAGGCAAGGGAGAAGATTGCAGAGCCTCTGGCTTTGATCTTTGGGTCCTCACTGTCCACGGGAATGGTGCCAGAGGACTGGAGAGTGGCGAATGTTGTTCCTCTCTTCAAGAAAGGAAATAGGAATGACCCTGGTAATTATAGGCCGGTTAGTCTTACTTCGGTGGTTGGTAAGATAATGGAAAAGGTCCTGAGGGATAGGGTTTATGACCATTTGGAAAGGGGCAACTTAATCAGGGATAGTCAACACGGATTCGTGAGGGCGTTCCGCTTCTTCCTTGAACAGACGCCCAGCCAGTCCCCATCCACCACCACCCTCCTCCGCCTGGCTGAACTTGTTCTCACATTGAACAACTTCTCCTTTGACTCTACCCATTTCCTCCAAATTAAAGGTGTTGCTATGGGTACCCGCATGGGTCCTAGCTATGCCTGCCTTTTCGTGGGATATGTGGAACACTCTTTGTTCCAGTCCTACTCGGGTCCCCTCCCTCACCTCTTTTTCCGGTACATTGATGACTGTATCGGTGCCGTCTCCTGCTCTCGCCCTGAACTAGAACATTTCATTCACTATGCTTCCAATTTCCACCGTTCCCTCACCTTCACATGGTCCATCTTCGACTCTTCCCTTCCCTTCCTCGACTTCTCCATCTCCATCTCTGGGGATAGGTTATTGACTAACATTCACTACAAGCCCACTGACTCCCACAGCTACCTGGACTACACTTCCTCCCACCCCGCCTCCTGTAAGGACTCTATTCCATTCTCCCAGTTTCTCCGTCTCCGCCGCATCTGCTCTGATGATGCCATCTTCCATACCAGTGCTTCCAACATGTCTTCCTTTTTCCTCAACCGAGGATTCCCCTCTACCATGGTTGACACGGCCCTCGACCGTGTCCGTTCTATCTCCCACACTTCTGCCCTCACCCCTGCCCCTCCCTCCCGGAACCACGATAGGGTTCCCCTTGTCCTCACCTTTCACCCCACCAGCCTCCACATTCAATGGATCATCCTCCGCCATTTCCGCCACCTCCAGCATGATCCCACCACCAAACACATCTTCCCCTCACCTCCCCTTTCAGCATTCCGCAGGGACCGCTCCCTCCGCGACACCCTAGTCCACTCCTCTACCACCCCCAGCACCCCTTCCCCTTCGCCCGGCACCTTCCTGTGCACGCGCAGGAGATGCAACACATGCCCTTACACCTCCCCTCTTCCCACTGTCCAGGGCCCCAAAACCCCCTTCCAGGTGAAACAGCGATTTACTTGTACTTCCTGCAATTTAGTATACTGTATTCGCTGCTCACGATGTGGTCTCCTCTACACTGGGGAGACCAAACGCAGATTGGGTGACCGCTTTGCGGAACACCTCCGTTCAGTCCGTAAGGGGGACCCCGAGCTCCCGGTGGCCTGTCACTTTAATTCACCGCTTCACTCCCACTCTGACCTCACCGTCCTCGGCCTATTACACTGTTCCACGGAAGCGCAGCGTAAGCTCGAGGAACAGCACCTCATCTTTCGTTTAGACACGCTACAGCCCTCTGGACTCAATATCGAGTTCAACAATTTTAGATCATACCCTCAGCTCCAATCACATTTATATTTTATTTTTTCCACCCTTTTATTTGCCCCCCCCCCCCACCTTTTTTTTTTCCTCCTAGAAGCTGGCAGCTGTCCTTCATTCTGCCAGTGGATTTCACACTTCATTCAGCCTTAATCTGTCACATTAACACCACCTCTAGCCTTGCATATCTCTTAATGTCTCTTAATGTCTCTTCATCTCCCCCTTTGTTCTTTTATCCCCTCCCCCTTTTCCCAGCTTTACTCTGGCCTTAAATCTATTTGATTTCCGGCTCTTCACAGTTCTGACGAAAGGTCATCGACCTGAAACGTTAACTCTCTTTCTCTCTCCACGGATGCTGCCTGGCCAGCTGAGTTTTTCCAGCGTTTTCTGTTGTTATTTCAGATTTCCAGCATCCGCAGTATTTTGCTATCGTATTCGTGAAGGGTAAGTCTTGCCTAACAAATTTGATTGAATTCTTTGAGGAGGTAACTAAGTGTGTAGATGAAGGTAGAGCAGTTGATGTCGTATACATGGATTTTAGTAAGGCGTTTGATAAGGTTCCCCATGGTCGGCTCATGGAGAAAGTAAGGAGTTGTGGGATCGAGGGAAATTTGGCCGATTGGATAAGTAACTGGCTATCTCATAGAAGGCAGAGGGTGGTGGTGGATGGAATATTTTCGGACTGGAGACCAGTTACCAGCGGTGTGCCACAGGGGTCGGTGCTGGGTCCTCTGCTGTTTGTGATTTTTATCAATGACTTGGAGGAGGGGACTGAAGGGTGGATCAGTAAATTTGCTGATGACACCAAGATTGGTGGAGCAGTGGATGAGGTGGAGGGCTGTTGTCGGCTGCAAAGAGACATTGATAGGATGCAGAGCTGGGCCGAAAAATGGCAGATGGAATTTAACCCTGATAAGTGCGAGGTGATTCATTTTGGTAGGGCAAATTTGAATAAGGATTACAGGGTCAACGGCAGGGTTCTGAGGAACGTGGAGGAGCAGAGGGATCTGGGGGTTCATATCCACAGATCTCTGAAGGTTGCCACTGAAGTGGACAGAGCAGTAAAGAAGGCCTATGGTGTGTTGGCGTTTATTAACAGAGGGTTTGAGTTTAAGAACCGTGAGGTTATGCTGCAACTGTACAGGACCTTGGTGAGACCACATTTGGAATATTGTGTGCAGTTCTGGTCACCTCACTATAGGAAGGACGTGGAAGCATTGGAAAGAGTGCAAAGGAGATTTACCAGGATACTGCCTGGTTTGGGGGGGAGGTCTTATGAGGAAAGATTGAGGGAGTTGGGGCTTTTCTCTTTAGAGCGGAGGAGGATGAGAGGCGACTTAATAGAGGTTTATAAGATGATGAGGGGGATAGATAGAGTGGATGTTCAGAGACTATTTCCTCGGGTAGAGGCAGCTGTTACAAGGGCGCATAACTATAAGGTGCATGGGGGGAGATATAGAAGGGATGTCCGAGGTAGATTCTTTACTCAGAGAGTGGTTGGGGTGTGAAATGGACTGCCTGCTGTGATAGTGGAGTCGGACACTTTAGGAACTTTCAAGCGGTTATTGGATAAGCACATGGAGCACACCAGAGTGATAGGGAGTGTGATAGCTTGATCTTGGTCTCGGACAATGCTCGGCACAACATCGAGGGCCGAAGGGCCTGTACAGTGCTGTACTGTTCTATGTTTCTATGTTTTTAAGTGATTTCAGCACTTTATAGCAGGGATTCCCGAGTGGAATCTGCTGTGACATCAACAAGCTGTCTAAGCAGCTAATCGCAATGCAGAATTCTCACCGACAGGGAACCAGGAAATGAGAACCTTCTTTTATTCCGACTTTTTAAAATGTTACAGGAAGCAAAACTAAGATTGGGGCTCTCACATGGGGATAAGGTAGAAGCTGAAATATGATGAAAAAACTTTTTTAAAACAATCTTCTTAATTTCTTTAAAATTTTAACTTTTATCATAATGGAGAAATTTGACACTCCACAAAATTAAAATTATTTTTTCAGTGCCATAACGTTTGTTTAGCAGTAAATACGTTCTTAAAACCCCAGTTATACCTAATCCAACAAGGTCGAACTTTTAATGGGGTATTTAACAGCGCTATTACCGCTGAAAAACCCATGTTTTCGACAGTTTCCCTGATTACACTGATTGCTGGCTATAGTGGGGTGGTGGGGAGGGTGGGTGCCGCGGGCACAGCCTGTCTGGAAGCATTGAATGACTGACCGCAACTTCAAGGTTTCCACATAAGGATGCGCATGCGCTAAATCCTGAAGTTGTGGTCAGTTTCAAAGGGTTATTAACGGTGAACATTGTTATTTTGCCGTTATTACCCACCGCAAATTCCGGCCCAATAAATGAAGATATTTCGAATTGTGTTACGCGCAGTTTTGCCGCTCAGCGCTTCCCGTTCTCCCATAGCAGCAGTCGGCCAGTAAGTCTGAAAGGCAATGGGCCGTATTTACCGATCGGAGGCTGCCCGCGTGCGGAAGCCTCCGATCTGGAAAAAATCTCCGCACTTACCTGAGGGCTCCCGAGGTGCGTAAAGTTCCGATGCTGGGCCTCTCCAACTCCAAGTGTGTAGGGCCTACGTATCCCAGGGGTGCATGCTGTTCGCAAGTGTCCCTAGATCACGTGGACCATGGGGAGCCAATCAAAGAAGGGAATGTCCCTTCATACACTTGACAGGAAGACCTGTCAAATATATGAATGGTGATCACCCCAAAACATAGTAAAACTTTAAATACATTTTTTTAATCACATTTTTAAAATGATTTGAAATTACAATAAATTAAATATTTTAAACAAAAATTTAAATTTTTGAATAAAGTATATAAAGTTAAATACGGGGCTAAAAATAAACTTACCTTTTTTAAAGGATTTTTAAATGATAAATGGGCGAATTTAAAAAAAAACTTTTTTCAACTTTTGCCAGGTGTAAGAATTGTAAAGGTTTTCTGCGGGTGGAGGTTCTCCAAAAAGCGGAACTATCCGCCCGCAGAAGCCAGAGGATCTGTCAAGAGCAATCTTGACAGATCGGAAATGCCGGTTTTCAGCGCAGGCGCTGTGCATGCCTGAAAACGGCATTTCTGATGTCCCTACGGGTGGGTACACAGCGTGTACCCACCCATAGGGATCGGAATATCTGGGCCATTGTCATACCATGTGATAACATGTGGTAGCGCGGTTCTAGCAAAAAGATTTGAGGGTAGAAATTTGTCTCCGGCAGTCGTGCAAAACGGTCGGCATCGCATTGGCCGCCTGTTATACACACAGACAGATATTCAGCTCCATTGATGACAACGGAAGAGAATATCGGGCGGGGCAGGCGGACGTTTTGATACCGCCAGTTTTGCACTGGCACCCAAGACAAGTTACTGCCCGCAAAACTGTCAACTAACAGGTCACTATATCAAGGCATTATATCAGCATTTACCAATAACAAAACAAACAAAAAATCAATCAAGCGGCGGCAGCGGCGAGTGGAAAAAGAGCGGCCCGTGAGCGGACCCGAATTAAAGCAGCGGCCGCGGCGACAGGATAAAGAGAGGCCCGGGAGCAGACCTGAATTAAAGCAGCTGCAGCCGGGGCTCCGATTCAAAACAACAAAGTGCGACGTCACATGAGAGCAGGTAGGTGTTTGGTTGGTGAGTAATGCAGCTCTTTTTTGCTCCCTAAGTTAGGGAAGGGGGGTTAAATTAAGATCTGAGGAACTGTACCTTGCCAGTACTTATTAAATTAATAATTTAAATAAAATAAAATAATCAAACAATAAACGTAAAATATCGATTGGATAAAATGTTTTAATAATTAATTAATAAATAAAACAAAATAAACGCGAGGTTATCCACTACATGCGAGGCTATCCACTTTGGTGGCAAAAACAGGAAGAGAGCTTATTATCTGAACGGCAATAGATTGGGAGAAGGGGAAGTGCAACGAGACCTGGGTGCCCTTGTGCACCAGTCGCTGAAGGTAAGCATGCAGGTGCAGCAGGCAGTTAAGAATGCAAATGGTAGTTTGGCCTTCGCAGCGAGAGGGTTCGAGTACAGGAACAAGGATGTCTTGCTGCAGTTGTACAGGGCCTTGGTGAGACCACATCTTGAGTATTGTGTGCAGTTTTGGTCACCTTATCTGAGGAAGGATGTTATTGCCATGGAGGGAGTGCAGCGAAGATTCACCAGACTGATACCTGAGATGGCAGGAATGACGTATGAGGAGAGATTGGGTCGGTTGGGCGTATACTCGCTGGAGTTTAGAAGAATGAGAGGGGATCTCATTGAAAGGTATAAAATTCTAACAGGACTAGACAGACTAGATGCAGGAAGGATATTCCCGATGGCTGGGGAGTCCAGAACCAAGGGTCACAGTCTAAGGATAAGGGTAAGCCATTTAGGAAAGAGATGAGGAGGAATTTCTTCACCCAGAGAGCGGTGAACCTGTGGAATTCTCTACCACAGAAGGCAGTTGAGGCCAACTCATTAAATATATTCAAGAAGGAGTTAGATATATTTCTTAAGGCTAAAGGGATCAAGGGATATGGGGAGAAGGCAGGGACAGGGTACTGAATTTGGATAATCAGCCATGATCTCATTGAATGGCGGAGCAGGCTCGAGGGGCCGAATGGCCTACTCCTGCTCCTATTTTCTATGATTCTATGAGATGGCAGGGCAGATGGTGTGTCATAACTGCAGCATGTGGGAGTCTGTGGAGAGCATCGCGATCCCGAGCAACCACATCTGCAGTAAGTGTCTGCAACTCGAGGAACTTCGGCTCAGAATTGTTGAGCTGGAGTACGAGCTGCAGACATTGCGATACATCAGGGAGGGGGAGAGTTACCTGGACACTTTGTTCCAGGAGGCAGTCACACCCTTTCGGTTAAGTAGTACTTTAGAGTTCGTCAGTGGTCAGGGACAGGAGGAAGGTATAGGGAGCCAGGATGTAGTGATGGAGGAGCCTCAATCCTGGACATTGTCCAACAGGTACGAGGTACTTTCTACCTGTATGGATGAGGAAAAGGACTGCAGGGAGAATGGGAAAACTGACCACGGCACTGTGGTACAGGGGGCCATCCAACTGGGGGGAGAAGGAAGGAATATGGCAGTAGTAGGGGACAATATAGTCAGGGGGATAGATACTGTTCTCTGCAGCCGCACTCCACATCACCAGTCACTGATTTGTTATCCAGTAATATTTTAACAGCTAATCAATGAATCAATAAATAAAACTTAATACTTAACCAGCCGCTCTAGTTCACTGCAAACTCTACTCTGCTACATACTCACTATGCTCACCTCTGGCAAATCGCATCCATTCAAATTATTTCATCGTCACAACATTTATAGTAATCTGTCCATCACTGCGAGCTCTTTCTAAGGCTGCAGTTTGACTTGATCATCAGTCTCAGACCAGTAGATGCAGAATTCAGAGTGCAGCCGACAGCCCCGCACATCTCTCGTTTCTCTTTATACTTTTAGAGAAGTGTGAGCAGCAGTGACATCGTTCACAAGACGAAGAAGCCTCAATGACACGATGCTTAAGGTACCAAGATTTTCACCAGACCAGCTGACCAGTTTTGTAAAATCTGGTTTCAAACATAGCTGGAGTTATATATACCCTGGAATAAAACATAACGTCTTTGAATGATACAGCACAGAAGGAGGCCATCCAGCCCATCGTGTCTGTACCGGCTCTTTGAACTCAGTCCCACTCCCCTACCCGTTCCCCATAACCCAGCAATTGTTTCCTTTTCAAGTTAATATCCAATTCCCTTTTGAAAGTTATTATTGAACCTGCTTCCACCGCCCTTTCAGGCAGCGCATTCTAGATAACTACAACACGCTGCATAAAGAAAGCTCCTCATCTGGTTATTTCCCAATTATTTTAAATCAGTGACCTCTGGTTACCCACGCTGCTACCAGTAGAAACAGTTTCTCTATATTTACTCGATCTAAACTCTTCATAATTTTGTACAGCGCTATTAAATCTCTATTGAACCTTGAAGCCAAGTTCTGGCACAATGTCTCCCAGAGGGGGTCCCCGACCCCTTCAATATCTACTGAAGTGTCAAATCAGGACTGGTTGGCTAAGTTGTGCTACCACTTCCTATCAGTGCACACCCCAATCAGCTTCATATCAATGAGATGATGGCAGTACTGCGTCTTCCTACAGCTCAATGATCTAAAGCAATTCCGATCAAGGTCTACTCGCCCTTTTCAACCCATGTGCAATAATTTAACAGTTATCATTGCCAAACTGCATTGCAATTTTACCTCTCAATTGAATACCAGATACATCTTATTTCAAACACCGTCAGTTTATCCAGTCTCTGTTGCGCTCCCTGTTTAATGCCCTTAGCCGCTTTGATAAATATGCAGTTTCGGTTCTAGTACATTCATGCAGATTGAAATCATAGTATCCAAACATTTCGATGGACTACAGAAGTAAGAATAAGAATTTGCCACATTCAATGATATGTCCCTGGACAAAAAATAGATTTGGGCATGGATGCAGAACAGGCGGTATCACTTCAATATGGCTTCAATAGAACCGGATATCTGGCGGAGCACATAACAGGCGGCCAATGCGATACCGCCCGTTTTACATCCCACCACAGTCGAATTTCGCTCCCGGAGATTCAGTTGACAGTTTGAGAACTATTATAATGTATAGTTAGTATTTAACAATAGAAATTAGTTTTCTCACCGTAGATCATTAACTTGACTGCTGGGCTCTCAACAGTGTTCACGATGTTCGTTCCGTTACAGACGAAGTCTCCGTTATCAGTTGTTTTCAAGGGATTGATTGTTTGGTTGCTTTTTTCGGCAGAAAGTGTATACCGTGTGTTTTCCGGTAAAGGCTTCCCGCCATAGCTCCAGAAGTAGGTGGGATAAGATCCCATCACCGAACACTTCAGGGTCACCTTGTCCTCATCTTGTATAAATATGTGTTTATCTGGACTGATACAGATACGTGCGTTTGCCAAGGGGAATGTGAAACAGAGCATCGGTTTAGAAACTGGTTCTCCACGCGTCGACGCTCATCTTAGATTTAGTGGGAATTTTAGCTCACTCCGCCGGGCGGAAACCGAAAGGAACAGGAGTTAAAATCGAGCGACTCTCTCTGCTTCAAATTCCGCCCCGAAGCAGATGCCCCCCACCCCCCTTGCATTTTGCAGGCGCTCAGGCGGACATTGACTCGGGTAGGCACCTCATTAATATGCTAATCTGGGTACTACGAGGTGTATGGACCCATTTAGTAAAATGTATCAGGAAAGGAACGAAAAGAAAAGTTTTGAACTTATCTGACCATCTGGATTAGGAGTGTTTCCATTGGCCCCAAAACGAAAATCAAACCTCGAATGCCCCAGTACTTCTCCCCTTCCCCAACCCCCACCCCACTTTCCTGATTGCTGCCCAAGCCACGCGTTCTGCGCTTGACAGCAGTCGGCCAGCTGCCTTTTCTCATCCTTCTGTTGAAACCCCTCCGTAGCCTCGCCACTCCCTATCTCACTAACCTCCTCCAGCCCTACAAACCTCCGAGATCTCTGCGCTCCTCTAATTTTAACCTCTTGTGCATCTCCAATCCCCTTCGCTCCACCATTGGCGACCGTACTTTCAGCTGCCTCGGCCCTATTTCTGAAATGCCCTCCCTATCCGCTTCTCCACCTCTCTCTCCTCATTTAAGACGCTCCTTAACATTTACTTTGACCAAGCCTTTGGACATCTGCCCAAATATCTCCTTAAGTGGCTCGGTGTCAAATTATATTTGATAACGCTTCCGTGACGTTTTACTACGTTTGAGGCGCTACATTAATGCAAGTTGTTGTTTTTTGTAGCCAGCAGTTATCCACAGGATGTAAATGGGACCTGGCCGGTATTCCATCTGAGACCCACGGGCGGGCTGGTGCAAATCGGGAAGCCAGTGAGTTTACTTTCCCCCTTTTATTCATGAGCAAGTGAGGTTATAGGCACTTCACTGAAGGAACGTCACCTCACAGTTTGGACATATTTGAGGTGCAAAGGGTAGGTGTGTTTCTTTCACTGCTGGGACTAGTCCATTGATATCTTCCTGCAGTCTGCAGTTTTCTTCTTCATTATCAACCACACAGCCAATGTTTGTATCATCTGAAACTTCTTAATCTTACTTCCTACATTCAAGTGTAAGTCATTGACATATACCACAAAAAGCAGAGGACCCAGTACTGAGCCCTCCAGAACCCCACTGGAAACAGCATTCCAGTCACAAAAACACCCTTCGACCATTACACTTTGTTTCCTGCCTCTGAGCCAATTCGGATCCCACTTGCCACTTTGCCTTGGATCCCATTGGCTTTTACTTTCGTGACCAGTCTGCCATGCGGGACCTTAACAAAAGCCTTGCTGAAATCCATATAGACTACATCAAACGCAATACCCTCATTGACCCTCATTGTTGCCTCCACAAAAAATTCAATCAAGTTAGTCAGACACGGCCTTCCCTTAACAATCCACGCTGACTGTCCCTGATTAATCCGTGTCTTTCTAAATGAAAATGTATCCTGTCCCTCAGAATTTTTCCAATAATTTTCCCACCACCGAGGTTAGGCTGACTGGTCTGTAATTACTCGGTCTATCCCTTTCGCCCTCTTCTTTGAAACAGTGCCATAGAATCTTTTACGTCCATCTGCGAGGGAAGATAGCTGTTCGTTTTAAGGTCACATCCGAAAGACGACACCTCAAACAGTGCAGCACTTGCTCAGTATTGCACAGGAGCTGCCTAGATTTTGTGCCCAAGTCTCTGGAGTGGAAATTGAACCACACAATCTTCTGAATCAGAGGCGATGGTGCTACCAACTGTGCCATTGCTGATACCACCTGTGGTGCACTACCAACAAATCCGGATTTCTAACCCAATGTGACACAGCCTTCGTGATAAAAGTCCATGACTCAGCTTCCCAAACTGCCGACTATGGGGTTTTCTCATTGGCCACTGAGAAGCAATGATCGGGAATTAACTAGTTAAAAGGACTCGCCTCTGAGGCAGCTGTTTGTCACTCCAGGACTTTAGCACACAACCTGGGCTCATTGGTCAGTGCGGTACTGAGGGAAAACTAGCAGAACAGATTACCTTGAAACGTTAAATGTGTTTCTCTCTCTCCACAGATGTTGCCGGAGTTTTCCAGCTAGTTCTGTTTTTATTTCAGATGCCCAGTATTTTGCTTTTCATAGAATCATACAATAATACAGCACAGGTGGAGGCCATTCGGCCCAACGTGTCCATGCCGGCTCGTTGCCCACTCCCCTGCACATTAACCATAGCCCTGCAAATTTCCCCCTGCAACTATATAGCAATTTCTTTTGAAAGTTATTCAGAACAACTATGGTTCTTTTGCCAATTACCTTAAAACTCTGATTCGCGACACATCAGTCACTGAAAGCAGTTTATCCAAATTTATTCTATCAAAACCCTTATTGTTTTGAACACCTCTATCAAATACCCATTAAACTTCTCTGCTTGAAGAAGAACAACCCCAGCTTCTCCAGTCTCTCCACGTAACTGAAGTCCCCCATCCCTGGTATCATTCTTGTAAATCTGCACTGCAACCTCTCTAAGTCATAGACATCCTTCTTAAAGTGTGGTGCCCAGTATTGCCCACAATACTCCAGCTGCGCTCTAATCACTGTTTTATAAACGTTTGGCATGACTTCCTTGCTTTTGCACTCTCTGCCTCTATTGATAAAGACAAGTATTCTGTATGACTTTTTAACAGTCTTCTCAACTTGTCGTGCCACCTTCAAAGACTTGTGTAGTGCAAGAATCTCTTTGTGAGACCTTTGATTCCAAATGATTCGACATTAACCTGTATTGGTGGCAGTGGTTAATAGTTTATTCAGCATAAGCAAAAATCAGTGCAATCACTGCATCTTAAGCAGCAGTTTACAAGGTATAATTACGAGTTATACGGCCCCGTTTATGCCTCGGGTAAAAGTCACGGTAAAAGTTGTCTGCACCAATCTGGCCCTGCCTCAGCCCGTATTCGCCTCTGAGTGTCTCGGAGAATTGCACAAATCCTCCTCAGCCTCCTGCTACACTTAACCTCTGCTGGTGTCCCTTTCTTATAACATTTCTTTCAATTCTATCCTATATAATTTCCCTCGGATCTGTCACTCAGCGTCCCTTTCTCCCCTAATAGGTCCTCTCTCTTCTCCTCTGATCTCACACGGTCCCACTCCTTCTGTTACATACCACTGAAAAACACCTACTTCAAGAGATGTTATTTCTAGCACGCAGGCCCCTTCTTATCTGTCCAGTGAAACTCCCTTATCAGTCTAGTTGCTATGGTTGCTCTGGTTCCAGCCCCACCTACGCCTTGTTTTTCTCAGGTTATTAAACTACTGTCTGTTCAAGGTTCAAGGCTGCATGCCTTTTCCCTGTGTTTTGTTCAGTTATAATCTACTCTGATAAAAATGCCAAACTGATCAGTGTTTTGACCATCAGTCTTTTCACTAAACTGTTTAATTTGCCTTGTAAGCTAATTCTAATTGTATATATATATATATATATATACATACACGCACATATATATATATATATGTATATACATATATATGCGTGTGTGTGTGTGTGTGTGTATAAGGGTTAATGAACAAGTCAGTAACTGCATGCATATAAATGTGTATAAAAAAACAAGTGTTGTTGGACAAATGAATAAGTAAATTGACTATAATCTTACAGTACCTACATCCCCAGGTCTCTCTATTCCTGCACCCTGTTTAAAATTGTACCATTTAGATTACACTGCCTCTCCGCAATCTTCCTTCCAAAATGCATCACATCACACTTCTCTGTGCTGAATTTCATCTGTCATGTGTCCGCCCATTTCACTAGCCTGCCTAAATTGTCCTAAAATGTTTTACTACCCTCCATACTGTTTAATACATTTCCGAGTTTCGAGTCATCCGCAAACTTGGAAATTGTGGCCTGAATACCCAAGTCCGTGTATGTTGTTTATATTAGTGCTCCCATGCGCCTGCTGCCCTTGTCATGCTAGGTGGTAGAGGTTGCGTGTTCCAGGAGGTAGAGGTACATAGTCTATTTTCTGTTTATGCGACTTTGCTACATGTAACTTGGCTGCCTCGATTGCTAAACAACAGTTCAGTTACATTGATATAACCCTATAGTTGCTGTCCTGTACAATATAGGTCTATATATTAAATACCTGCAAAATGAACATAAACATGCATGCACAAATTACGCAGTTAAGCCTCACAGATGTGATATGAATCCAATTTACTTCCATAATGTACAGAATACCATTAAAATTACCTTTCATGAAAGGTCATCGAGCTGAAACGTTAACTCTGCTGCTCTCTCCACAGATGCTGCCTGACCTGCTGAGTGTTTCCAGCATTTTCTGTTTTTATTTCAGCTTTCCAGCATCCACAGTATTTTGCTTTTGTAATAAATTGAGATGTTTGTGCTTGTTGTGGTTCCTGCTGGTTCCATATGTAATTAAAGAACCCGCGACCTCTACCACCTAGAAGGACATAGGCAGCAGGCACATGGGAACACCATCACCTGCAAGATCCATTCCAAGTTACGCACCATCCTGATTTGGAAATATATCGCCGATCCTTCATCGTCGCTTGGTTAAATGCTGGAACTCCCTCCGTAACAGCACTGTGGGAGTACTTTCACCACACGGACTGCAGCGGTTCAAGAAGGGGGCTCACCACCACCTTCTCAAGGGCAATTAGGAATGGGCAATAAATGCTGGCCTTGCCAGCGACGCCCACATTCCATGAACGAACAACTCTTCACTCACAGATATTTAGAATGATCTTTATAAGCAAATACATTTCTATTCTGCTTACCTTAGGAACTGTGTAGTCCAAAGAGATTCAGGGGTCCATGGTGACAGATCACTAAAATGTGGTGGTCAGGTACAAGAAATAATCAAAAGGAATAACGGAACGTTAGCCTTTATAACTAGAGGGCTAGAATATAAAGGGGTGGAAGTTTTGCTGCCGCTATACAAAGCCATAGTTAGGCCACATCTGGACTACTGTGTACAGAACTGGGCACCACACCTTAGAAAAGATATGTTGGCCTTAGAAGGAATGCAGCGTAGATTCACTAGAATGTCACCAGCGCTGATTATGAGGAGAGATTACATAAACTAGTCTTGTGTTCCCTGGAATATACATGGTTAAGGGCTGATTTGATTAAGGTTTTTATGATTTTGAAATGAATTGATAGGGTAGATGGAGAGAAACTTTTTCCACTGGTGGAGAAGTCTAGGACAAGGAGGCATAACATTACAATCAGAGCCAGGTCATCTGGAGAGAAGTTAAGACATATTTCTTCACACAAAAGGTAGTAGAAGTGTGGACATCTGACCAACAAAAAGCAGTAGATGCCAGCTCAATTAATAATGTTAAATCTAAGATCAATAGATTTTTGCTCGCGAAGGTTATTAAGGGATATGGAGCCAAGGCGGGTGGATGGAGTTAGGATATAGATCAGCCAGGATCTCAGTGAATGGGGGAACAGGCTCGAGGGGCTGAACGAGCGACTCCTGTTACTATGTAAGAATGAGAGTGGGTCTCTTCCCCGCCTTTCAACTTCTCAAACAAACTCACAGACCTTCACAGTGTGAACATTTGTGATATCGTGTTTCTAGCAAAAAGATCACCACTAACAAAAAATAATTCATCCATGACACTATGATTTAAACATACCAGTGTTTTTTTTTACTCCATTGCTACGAAAACACTTTAATCTCACAAATAAAAAGACGCATAGACTGCAGAATGATTCAGGCTTCTTCTAAAAACAAGTACTGAATTCCTGGGGGTCTGTGGTCATGTGTGGCAGTTGGACGCAAACTTGCCTCTGAGGCAGGAGGTTGCAGGCTTAAGTCCCTGTTCAGAGATTTGAGCAAGTACTGACGGAGTGCTGAAATGTCCGAAGTGCTTTTTTTCAGGCTAGACCTGAAACAGAGGCTCTGTATGCCCTATTGGGTGAACAATTCGGTGGCGCACCCTTTGGGGCCCTAACGGAAGGCACAAAGCAACCGAATTCCCCCCCACCCCCCACCCCCAAATAGATCCATTAGCACTCTTTTGATCAAGGGCACGGGAGTTCTCCACAGTGTCCTGACCAATAATTATCCCTCAACCAACATCATCAAAACAGATTATCTGGCCATCATCTCATTGCTGTTTGTAGGATCTTGCTGTGTGCTGCCGCGTTTCCTACATTTCAACAGTGACTGCTCTTCAAAAAGTAATGATGGATGTGTGCAGCTCTGTAGATGATATTGTAAATGCATCATGAAGATTTCTTGTGGTCAGTATTTCTAGCAAATTCGAGCAAGGAATCAAAAAAGTGGAGTCTGTGATTTCGCTATCAAAAGCGATTATAGGAAATCTTCCTGGTACATATAGTTTGACTCTGCCTACAGAGACCAGAACAATTCTTCCCCCTTAATCAGTAATTTTGTTTTCCCTTCTTAATCCGGAGTGCGCTGCGGAATAAGGAAGAGCATAAAATCATCAACAAAAAGTGATGATAAACAGCGAGTTTATTACCTGCTATCTACAGAACATCACCTTATCACTATGACATAAGGGCACTGACTCTAGACTTTGACACTTTCGATAGAGGAGGCCCGGCATTCAGATCGTCCTTTGCCTGTTAGTGTGAGATTGTGGCTGTGATCAGATATGGCGAGGTTGCTGTCCGTTTTATTTCTGCTGTTCGCTAACCTGGCTGAGTTCTACAGTTCATCACATTCCTCATCACAGGAAAAGCATCGCATGCGCAAACTGTCGACCGTTTCGCAGTTACTCGGGTTGATTCCTCCCGTGGTCAGTTCTTACACACGGGGCGGATCCCCGCATTGGTTACAAGGATAATCGCGAATATGTTACACATGTAAGCACTAGTAACTGACGATCCTCTCTGTTGTTTATTCCTTACAGAACTCGCTTCAACTCTTATTGGCCCGAAAATTAGACCTAATACGCGAGAGTACGCACTGTGTACTCTCGCGTTTTAGGTCTCTAATTGCCGGTTTCCAGCATGCACTGCGCATGCGCGGGAAACCGGCACTTCGTGAACTCAAAAGGGGGCGGTTCCTAAGTGAACCGCGTGCGCGCTACAGGCTGTGCGCACGCAGTGCACTTAGTGCTTTGAACAGGCAGGTCAGCATGGAAGATTTTACACATAAAGAAAGGAGGTGTAAGACCCTCTTTTAACAAGGTAAGTAATTAATTAAGTATTATTTTAAAATTTTTTCAACAGGTTTATCTTTTTTAGAGACTTTAAAGTAAGGTAAGTTTATTTTTATAACTTTCAAAAATTTAAATTTTTGTTTAAAGTGGTTAATTTATTTAACTATAGTTATTTTATTAATGTGATGGTTTTTTTTAAATTTAATTGAGGTTTAGCTGTTCTTTTGGGGGTAAGTTGTATTCATAGCTTTGACAGTTCTCCTGTCAAAACTATGAATGAAAGATGGTGTGCTGCCATTGGCTCTAACTGAATCACGTGATCCCAGAGCTCGCAGGAAATAACTGCGTCTGTGAGTCACGCAAGCACTGCACAGCTGCAGCCTCGAAACTAAAGTTCGTGTGGGCCAGGAGGGAAAAGGTAGGCGCGCAGTGTGATAACGCGGGGAAGCCTTACCCCCGCAGGAACGCTCAGTGTTTAATTTCTGGGCCATTGTTTCTGAGAACCCCATTGACAGCACTCCCGGAAACTCTGTGTATTTTTTGGTCAAACCCGCAGTCTCGGGTCGTTTTTATACAAGTTGGAAATTCAATACCAACAATTTAATAGCGACAGGACAGGGATCGAGTGCACAGTATTCACCGGCATATAAAGACAGAGCTGAGCTTTTCACCAACAATGCGACTTTACGTCTGGATGATGTTACACTTAAAGACTCGGGTTTGTATCAAGTAGTGGTGATCGACTTAACCATCGGATATACATCATCAGCGGAAATCACACTGCGAGTACACGGTGAGTACAGCATTCATTCACACCGGCCACAGACCACAACCTAGTTTATTTCCTATTTAAACGATTAGCGCAAGTATTAGGACGACTCATATTAAAAACCCGCGATATCCCACGGTGCTATTGGCCATCTCGACGTGGGAAGCCTCAATAATCTTCGGTGCGCAAAGCTACGTGAAATTATTTTGATAACCCACCGATCTAGCCCATACTTAGACCGACACCAACCGCTCAAACCCGAATAATCGTTCCTTCAGCATCTTGAATTTGGTTGAGTTAATATTTGGTGGGGAAAATGATAACGAAGCAAGATGTTCGTCGAAACAATGCGTGCGGGCAAAAGGTCAGATATCGCTTGTGATGCAGAATACAACTTGTCCCTGGGTTCACGGGGACGGTAACATAGTGGTTCTGTTACTACTAATCCCGAGACATGAGTTCAAAACCCACCAGGGCAGCTGGAGAATTTAAATTCAATAAAATAATTCTGCAATAAAAAGCTAGTATCAGTAATGGTGGCCATGAAACTATCGGATTGTTGCAAAATCCCATCTGGTTCACTAATGTCTTTTAGGGAAGGAAATCTGCCGCCCTTACCCGGTCTGGCCTATATGAGACTCCAGGCCCATATCAATGTGGTTGACTCTTAACTACCCCTCATAATTGGCCGAGCAAGCCACTCAGTTGTAAAAAAAAACTGCAAAGAAGTACACTTAGAACCCCCTCCCTAACAGCACTATGGGAGGACCTTCACCACACGGACTGCAGCGGTTCAAGAAGGCGGCTCACCACCACCTTCTCAAGGGCAATTCGGGATGGGCAATAAATGTTGGCCTTGCGAGCTACGTCCACATCCCGTGAATGAATCAGGGACGGCCTGAGCTGGTGCCCCTCTATGAGGAATATGAGCAGCCCAAGGAACGAAGACTTATCACATAGAATTGTACAGCTCAGAAACAACCATTTGGCCCAACTGGTGTTTGTAGGTGTTTATGCTCCACACAAACCTCCTCCCACCCGTCTTCATGTAACATTTCTATTCCTTTCTCCCTCGTGTGTTTATCTAGCTGCCTCTTTAACGAATCTATGTATTGACCTCAACTACTTGTGTTAGCGAGTTCCACATTTTAACCACTCTGTGGCTGAAGACGTTTCTCCTAAACTGGCAAGCGAAGATTGGGCAGCCTGGGCAGGTAGTCAGGAAAGTGGGATGAGGTGGGCTGAGTACCAGGACAGTAGAGGTGCGAACATTCCTGTTGGGGCCCAGATTGTTCCTTCTCCTCCAGGCGTCAAAGTTAAGTTCCAAACTTCCATTTAGTTTCTTTCCTGATAAGTTTTACTGAGTGGGACATGTACGTCAAAGAACTCAAATTAGCGTGTTACTGAAGCCGTTGCCCAAGTCAAGGGCCACCTAAGCCCGAGCAAAAGTAAAGGGGTTAAATCTGGTTCGGGGCAAGAATGGAAACAAATAGAGTTGATCGATTTTAACTCTCGTTTCGCTCAATTTCCATGGGCTGGAGGGAGTTAAAATTCCCATTAAAGTCTAAGGTGATCTAAGTCTAAGATTTCCCCGCTGCAAGTATATACCCAATTACTTTTTGAAAGTTATTATTGAATCTGTTTTCACCATCCTTTCAGGCCGCGCATTCCAGATCATAACAACTGCACATTTTATTTCTCATGTCATCTCTGATTCTTTTGCAAATCACCTTAAATCTATTTCCTCTGGTTACTGACCCTTATATCACTGAAAACAGTTTCTCCCTATTTACTCTATCGAAGCACTTCATTATTTTGAACAAATCTATCAAATCTCCCCTCAACCTTCTCTGCTCTAAGGATAACAACCCCAGCTTCTCTATTCTCGCCACGTAAGTGAAGTCTTGCCGCGCTGCCGTAAGTGTCAGAGCGGTGAAAGATACACACCCACCCGTTGCACCTCAAACATTTCCAAACTGTGAGGTGACGTTCCTTCAGTGAAGTGCCTGCAACATCACAAGATCAGAAATAAAAGGGGGAAATTAAACTCACCAGCTTCCCAAATTGCATCAGCCCACCCGTGGATCTCAGTGGGAATACCGGCCAGGTCTCATTTACATCCTGCGGCTAACTGCAGGCAATAAAAAACAACAACATTGCATTTATATAGCGCATCTGACGTAGTAAAACGTCCCAGGAGCGTTATCAAATACAATTTGACACCGAGCCTCTTAAGGAGATATTAGGCAGATAAACAAAAGCTTGATCAAAATAGATTATAAGGAGCGTCTTAAATGAGGAGAGAGAGGTAGAGAAGCGGATAGAGACGGCATTTCAGTATTAGGGCCTAGGCGGCTGAAGGCACAGTCGCCAATGGCGGAGCGAAGGAAATTTGAGGTGCACAAGAGGCTAAAATTGGCGGAGCGCAGAGATCTCGGAGGTTTGTCGGGCTGGTGGAGGTTAGTGAGATAGGGAGTGGCGAGGCCACGGAGGAATTTCAACACAAGGATGAGAAAAGGGAGCTGGCCGACTGCTGGCAAGCGCAGGAAACTGGGGTGGAGGTGGGGGTTTGGGTAGTACCTGGGCATCAGAGGTGCGATTGTCATTTTTGGGCCAATGGAAATACTCCCACTCCTCCAGGTGGCCAAATAAGTTATATTTTTTTCTTTTCGTTCCTTTCCTGATAGATTTTACTAAATGGGTCCATGCACCACATAGGACCCAGATTAGCATATTAATGAGGCCCCTACCCGAGTCAATGTCCGCCTGAGCTCCTGCAAAAAGCAAGGGGGGTAAATCTGTTTCGGGGTGGAATTGGAAGCAGAGAGAGTCGCTCGATTTTAACTCCCGTTCCTTTCGGTTTCCGCCGGGCTGTGTGAGTTAAAATTGCCACTAAAGTCTAAGATGAGCGTCGATGCGCGGAGAACCAGTTTCTGAACCGATGCTTTGTTTCACAGTCCCCTTGTCAAACGCAAGTATCAGTATCAGTCCAGTGAAAGACATATTTATACAAGATGAGGACAAGGTGACCATGAAGTGTTCGGTGAAGGGATCTTTTCCCACCTACGCCTGGAGCTTTGGCGGGAAACCTTTACCGGAAAACCCACGGTATACACTTACTGCCGAAAACAGCAGCCTATTAATCCATCCCTTGAAAACAACCGATAACGAAGACTTCATCTGTAACGTAACGAACATCGTGAACACTGTTGAGAGCCCAGCAGTCAAGTTAAAGATCTGCGGTGAGTAAACGAATTTCTATTGTTAAATACTAACTATACAATATAGTAGTTCTCAAACTGTCAATTGAATCTCTGGGAGCGAAATTTGACTGGGGCGGGATGTAAAGCGGGCGGTATTGCATTGGCCGCCTGCTATGTGCCCCGCCCGATATCCGGTTCTATTGAAGCCATATTGAAGCGATACCGCCTGTTCTGCATCCTCGCCCAAATCGAATTTTTGTCCAGAGACATATAAATCGAATGTGGCAAATTCTTATTCTCACTTCTGCTCGTCCATCGAAATGCTTGGATACTGCTTTCAATCTGCATGAATGTACTAGAACCGAAACTGTGCATATTTATCAAACAGGCTGAGGGCATTAAAAAGAGACAGGATAAACCGACGGTGTTTGAAATCAGATGTATCTGGTATTCAATTGCGAGGTAAAATTGCAATGCAGTTTGGTAATGATAAATGTTAAATTATTGCACATGGTTTGAAAAGGGTGAGTAGACCATGAGTGGATTTTTTTGTCCAGGAACATATAATTCGAATGTGGCAAAGTCTTATTCTTACTTTTGTCGTCCATCGAAATGCTTGAATACGATGCTTTCAATCTGCATGAATGTACTGGAACAGAAACTGTCTATATGTATTAAACATGCTGAGGGCATTAATCAGGGAGAGTAACAGAGACAGGATAAACCAGCGGTGTTTGAAATTAGTTGTACCTGGTATTCAATTGAGAGGTAACATTGCAATGCAGTTTGGCAATGATAAATGTTAAATTATTGCACATGGGTTGAAAAGGGTGAGTAGACCATGAGTGGAACTGCATTAGAACAGGGAGCTGTAGGAAGACGCAATACTGCCATCATCTCATTGATATGAAGCTGGTTGTGGTGTGCACTGACAGGAAGTGGTAGCATAGCTTAGCTATCCAGTCCTGATCTGACACTTCAGTAGATAGTAAAGGGGTCTTTAACCACCTCTGGGAGACATTGTGCCAGAGCTTGGCTTCAAGGTTGAGCAGATATTTAATAGCGCTGTTCAAATTTATAAAGCGTTTAGATCGAGTAAATATAGAGAAACTATTTTCACTGGCACCAGAGGACACTGATTTTAAATAATTCGCAAAATAACCAGGTGAGGAGCTTTCTTTATGCAGCATATTGTAATTATCTAGAATGCGCTGCCTAAAAGGGCGGTAAATTTCAAAAGTGAATGGTATATTAACTTGAAAAGTAAACAATTCCAACGTTATGGGGAACGGGTAGGGGAGTGGGACTAAGTTCAGACACGATGGGCTGAATGGCCTCCTTCTGAGCTGCATCATTCTGTGACGTCATGTTTTATTCCAGGGTATGAATAATTCCAGCTATGTTTGAAACCGTGTTTTGCAAAAGTGGTCAGTTGGCCTGGTGATAATCTTGGTACCTTAACAATCGTGTCATTGTGACTTCTTCGTGTTGTGAACGATGTCATTGCTGCTCACACATCTCTAAAAGTATAAAAAGAAACGGGAGAGGTGCAGGGCTGTCGGCTGCACTCTGAATTCAACCTCTACTAGTCTGAGACTGATGAGAAAGTCAAACTGCAGCCGTAGAGAGAGCTTGCAGTGATGGACAGTTTATTATAAATGTTGTTACGATTTAATAATTGAATAGTCAATGCAGTTTTCCAGAGATGAGCCTAGTGAGTAGGTAGCAGAGGAGAGTTTGCAGTGAACTAGAGCGGCTGGTTAAGTATTACGTTTTATTTATTCATTCATTGAATAGCTGTTAAAATATTACTGGATAACAAGTCAGTGACTCGTATTTATCCTGATGTGGAGTGTGAAACTGAAAAATAGTTGGTTCGAAGCTACTTTCAGTTTATTTATTACTTCCGGAGCCGACTTGAGGCCATTCAGTGCGGCAGCACAGTGACAACCGGCGTTGTGTGGAACATAAATGATGTGGGAGTTGTGGTGATCAATTTCAATTCGCGCTTGCGGATCTACAGCAGATTATGCACCCCGCCCTTGGAAATAAACGTGTAAGATAATCGGTCGGTTTGTATAACCGGCGACCGGTGCGCTGGCGCCCATTTTGCGCCTCCGTCAAAGTTGAATTTTACCCACCTATCAGTGTCCGAGACAACCACAGTTGCGGGAAATGTGCCCAACTGGACTTGCTTCAGCTCAACAGTACTGAGCATGAGAAATACAGAGCAACAAGAAGAGAGGGTCCCGAAAGCACATTACAAGAGGTGATTACACAGAAACAGGCAGGAATAGCGAGGCGCTGGTGCAATGGGCTGAATGGCCTCCTCCTATGGTGTGAATTCTATGACCGGGTGATTCTATGATCGAGCATGTGCGTTAGAAAACGGATGGAGAGAATTTTGCAGAGGCTTTATATCCAGTGTAACAACAGAAAACGCTGGAAAAACTCAGCAGGCCAGGCAGCATCCGTAGAGAGAGAAAGAGAGTTGACGTTTCAGGTCGATGACCTTTCATCAGAACTGGGAAGAGCTGGAAATCAAATAGATTTAAGGCCAGGGTAAAGCTGGGAAAAGGGGGAGGGGATAAAGGAACAAAGGAGGAGATGAAGAGACATTAAGAGACATTAAGAGATATGCAAGGCTAGAGGTGGTGTTAATGTGACAGATTAAGGCTGAATGAAGTGTGAAATCCACTGGCAGAATGAAGGACAGCTGCCAGCTTCTAGGAGGAAAAAAAAGGTGGGGGGGACAAATAAAAGGGTGGATAAAATAAAATATAAATGTGATTGGAGCTGAGGTTATGATCTAAAATTGTTGAACTCGATATTGAGTCCAGAGGGCTGTAGCGTGCCTAAACGAAAGATGAGGTGCTGTTCCTCGAGCTTACGCTGAGCTTCCGTGGAACAGTGTAATAGGCCGAGGACGGTGAGGTCAGAGTGGGAGTGAAGCGGTGAATTAAAGTGACAGGCCACCGGGAGCTCGGGGTCCCCCTTACGGACTGAACGGAGGTGTTCCGCAAAGCGGTCACCCAATCTGCGTTTGGTCTCCCCAATGTAGAGGAGTCCACATCGTGAGCAGCGAATACAGTATACTAAATTGCAGGAAGTACAAGTAAATCGCTGTTTCACCTGGAAGGGGTGTTTGGGGCCCTGGACAGTGGGAAGAGGGGAGGTATAAGGGCATGTGTTGCATCTCCTGCGCATGCACGGGAAGGTGCCGGGCGAAGGGGAAGGGGTGCTGGGGGTGGTAGAGGAGTGGACTAGGGTGTCGCGGAGGGAGCGGTCCCTGCGGAATGCTGAAAGGGGAGGTGAGGGGAAGATGTGTTTGGTGGTGGGATCACGCTGGAGGTGGCGGAAATGGCGGAGGATGATCCGTTGAATGTGGAGGCTGGTGGGGTGAAAGGTGAGGACAAGGGGAACCCTATCGTGGTTCCGGGAGGGAGGGGCAGGGGTGAGGGCAGATGTGCGGGAGATAGAACGGACACGGTCGAGGGCCGTGTCGACCACGGTAGAGGGGAATCCTCGGTTGAGGAAAAAGGAAGACATGTCGGAAGCACTGGTATGGAAGGTGGCATCATCAGAGCAGATGCGGCGGAGACGGAGAAACTGGGAGAATGGAATAGAGTCCTTACAGGAGGCGGGGTGGGAGGAAGTGTAGTCCAGGTAGCTGTGGGAGTCGGTGGGCTTGTAGTGAATGTTAGTCAATAACCTATCCCCAGAGATGGAGATGGAGAAGTCGAGGAAGGGAAGGGAAGAGTCGGAGATGGACCATGTGAAGGTGAGGGAAGGGTGGAAATTGGAAGCATAGTGAATGAAATGTTCTAGTTCAGGGCGAGAGCAGGAGACGGCACCGATACAGTCATCAATGTACCGGAAAAAGAGGTGAGGGAGGGGACCCGAGTAGGACTGGAACAAAGAGTGTTCCACATATCCCACGAAAAGGCAGGCATAGCTAGGACCCATGCGGGTACCCATAGCAACACCTTTAATTTGGAGGAAATGGGTAGAGTCAAAGGAGAAGTTGTTCAATGTGAGAACAAGTTCAGCCAGGCGGAGGAGGGTGGTGGTGGATGGGGACTGGTTGGGCCTCTGTTCAAGGAAGAAGCGGAGCGCCCTCAGGCCATCCTGGTGGGGAATGGAGGTGTAGAGGGATTGTACGTCCATAGTGAAGAGGAGACGGTTGGGGCCGGGAAACTGGAAACTGTTAAAATGGCGGAGGGCATCGGAAGAGTCGCGGATGTAGGTGGGAAGAGACTGGACAAGGGGAGAAAAAATAGAGTCGAGATAGGAAGAGATAAGTTCCGTGGGGCAAGAACAGGCTGAAACGATGGGTCTACCGGGGCAGTCCTGTTTGTGGATCTTGGGAAGGAGGTAGAAGCGGGCTGTGCGGGGTTGGGGAACTATGAGGTTGGCGGCCGTGGGGGGAAGATCTCCAGAGGAGATGAGGTCAGTGACAGTCTTGGACACGGTGGCTTGATGTTCGGTAGTGGGGTCATGGTCCAGGTGGAGGTAGGAGGAGGTGTCAGAGAGTTGGCGTTCAACTTCCACTAGGTAGAGGTCGGTTCGCCAAACAACAACAGCCAGTGGTTGGGTACCGATAACCTGCGTTTCTTTCTCACACTTCTGTGAGTGAGAAAAGCTATTGTTATGCACTGACTTAAGATCAATGGAATGCCAGCTCTTTCTGTTTGCTCGACAAAAACTATCAAAATGAAAACATGTTAAACCTCTGCCCTCTCGGGTGGATGTAAACGATCCCATGGCACTATTTCGAAGACCAGCAGGAGAGTTCTCCCCGGTGTCCTGAGCCAATATTTATCCTTGAACCGACATCACCACATCAGATTATCTGGTCATTCTCCCATTGCTGTTTGTGGGAGGGTACTGTGGCCATTTTGGCTGCCATGTTTCCTACATTACTACAGTAACGACACTTCAAAAGTACTTCATTCGCTGTAAAGCGCTTTGGGACGTCCTGAAAGGCGCTATACAAAAGCATGTTTTTCTTTCTTTACAGAGCGAGTATCGAATGTGAGAATCAGTGTCACTCCAGAGAAAGACGTCTTTACTGAAAATGTAGATAACGTGACTCTGAAATGTTCAGCGACGGGAACTGATCCCATCTATTCCTGGAAATTCGATGGGAAACCTTTACCGGAGAATCCGCGGTACACACTTTCTGCAGATAAAATCAGCCTGTCAATCAAACCAGTGCACACAAGTGACAGCAAAGCGTTTGTCTGCACAGCAAGCAACGCTGTGAGTAGCGATCAAGGCAAAGCGGTGACTTTAAAGATTTTCGGTGAGTGTGGAAATGTTACATCTTGGCAATTGTTTCAAAGCGGCCATTTAACAGGGCTAGCTGTGGCTCAGTTGGTAGCACTCTCCCCTCTGAGCCATAAGGTTGTGGGTTGAAATCCCAACTCCAGAGGCTTGAGCACATCAAGCTCGGCTGACACTTCCAGTGCAGTACTGAGGTAGTGCTGCACTGTAGGAGGTGCCGTCTTTCGGATGAGATGTTAAACCCCGTCTGCTCTCTCAGGTGGACGTAAAAGATCCGAAAGCACCATTTCAAATTAAGAACATAAGAACATAATAAATAAGAGCAGAAGTAGGCCATACGGCCCCTCGATCCTGCTCCACCATTCAATAAGATCATAGCTAATCATCGACCTCAACTCCACTTTCCCGCGCGATCTCCATATCCCTTGATTCCCCGAGAGTCCAAAAATCTATCTATCTCAGCCTTGAATATATTCAAAGATTCAGCATTCACAGCCCTCTGGAGCAGAGAATTCTAAAGATTCACAACCCTCTGAGTGCAGAAATTCCTCCTCATCTCAGTCTTAAATGGCCTACCCCTTATCCTGAGACGATGCACTCTAGTTCTATGCACGCCAGCCAGAGGAAACAACCTCTCAGCATCTACCCTGTCAATTCCCTTCAGAATCGTGTATGTTTCAATGAGATCACATCTCATTCTTCTAAACTGCAGCGTGTATAGGCCCATTCTACACAATCTCTCATCATAGGACAGACCTCTCATCCCAGGAATCAATCTAGTTGCAGCGCCTCCAAGGCAAGTATATCCTTCCTTAAATAAGAAGACCAAAACTGTGCACAGTACTCCAGGTGTGGTCTCACCAAGGCCCTGTAAAATTGTAGCAAGACTTCCTTACTCTGATACTCCAACCCTCTTGCAATAAAGGCCAACATGCCATTTGCCTTCCTTATTGCTTGCTGTACCTGCATGCTAGCTTTCTGTGTTTCTTGCACGAGGACACCCAAATCTCTCTGAACACCAACATTTGAAAGTTTCTCAACTTCTAAAAAATATTCTGTTTTTCTATTCTTCCTACCAAAGTGAATAACCTCACATTTCCCTACATTATACTCCATCTGCCACTTACTCCCACTCACTTAGTCTATCTGTATCCCTTTGCAGACTCTTTGGCCCAGAAATTGATCTCGCTCTGTTCCCGCGGGGGTAAGCCTTTCCCGCGATGTCTCACCTCGCTTATGCTTTTTCTGATCCAGCTCGCACGAAATTGATGTTCCAGACATCAGCTGTGCTGGGCTTGCGTATCCCAGCGGCGTAGTTAATTCGTGCGAGCTGTGGGATCACGTGACTCAGTTAGAGCCAATGGCAGCACACCATCTTCCATTCATAAGTCTCACAGCATGGCTGAGAGACTTATGAATCTTACACCCCCCCAAAATAACAGCTAAACCTCAATTAAATTAAAAAAAAACCCATCACATTAATAAAATAAGTATAGTTAATTAAATTAACCATTTTAAATAAAAAATTAAATTTTTGAAAATTTTTTAAATCTTTTAAAAAGTTATAAAAATAAACTTACCTGTCTTTAAAGTCTATAAAAAAGATATACCTGTAAAAAAAAATTCAAAAAAATACTTAATTCACTACTTACCTTCTTAAAAGCGGGTCTTACTCCTCCTTTTTACATTTCCAAAATCTTCCCTACTTACCTGCGCGTCCAAAGCATGAAGTGCACAGCGTGCGCGCAGCCTGTAGCGCGCACGCGATGCACTCAGGCCCCGCCCCCTTTTCGGAAGAGCAATTGCCGGTTTTCAGCGCATGCGCAGGGCATGCAGAAAACCGGCAATTGGAGTGGGAATACGCGAGAGTATGCAGTGCGTACTCTCGCGTCCCGGGATCAATTTTCGGCCCTTTGTGTTCTCCTCACAGATTACTGTCCAACCTAGCTTTGTATATTCAGCAAACTTGGATACATTACACTCGGTCCCTTCATCTAGATCATTAATATAGATTGTAAATAAATAAGGCCCCAACACTGATCCTTGTGACACCTCACTAGTTACAGCCTGCCAACCTGAAAAAGATCCGTTTAACCCTACTCTCTGTTTTCTGTCCGTTAACCAATCCTCTATCCATGCTATTATATTACCCCGGACACCATGAGCCCTAATCTTGTGTAATTACCTTTCAGGTGGCATCTTATCGAATGCCATTTGGAAATCCAAATATACTACATTCACTGTTTCCCCTTTATCTACCCTTCTAGTTAGATCCTCAAAAAACTCTAATAATTTTTTCAAACACGATTTCCCTTTCATAAAACCATTTTGACTCTGCCTAATCATGTTATGATTTTCTAAGTGCCCTGATACCACTTCCTTAACAACGGATTCCAGCATTTTCCCGATGACTGATGTTAGGCTAACTGGCCTGTAGTTCCCTCTTTTTTCTCTCCCTTCTTTCTTGAATAGTAGTGTTACATTTGTGACCTTCGAATCCACTGCGACCATTCTAGAATCTGGGGGATTTAGGAAGATCAAAACCAATGCATCCACTATCTCTTCAATCACCTCTTTTAGAACCCTTTAGCCGTCAGGTCCAGGGGATTTGTTTGCTTTTAGTCTCATTAGTTTCTCTAGTACTTTTTTGCTACTTATATTAATTACGTTAAGTTGCTCACCCTCATTTGACCCTTGGTTCCCCACCATTTTTGGTATGCTTTTTGTGTCTTCTACTTTGAAGACAGATACAAAATATTTGTTTATCGTTTCTGCCATTCCCTTATTCCCCATAATAATTTCTCCTGTCTCCGCCTCTAAGGGACCAACGTTTACTTTTGCCACTCTCTTCCTTTTTACATACTTATAGAAGCTCTTACAATCTGCTTTTATATTTCTTGCTAGTTTTCTCTCATATTCTATATTTTCCCTTTTATTAAGTTTTTGGTCAACGTTTTTGGTTTCTGAAACTCTCCCAATCCTCAGGCTTACTATTATTCTTTGCAACATTATGAGTCTCTTCTTTCAATCTAATACTTTTCTTAACTTCTTTAGTTAGCCATGGTTGGATCACTTTTCCCGTGGAGTTTTTGTTTCTCAATGGAATGTATTTTTGTTGAGAATTATGAAATATTTCTTTAAATGCTAGCCACAGCTTATCTACCGCCATACCTGTTAATCTATTTTTCCAATATACCTTATCCAACTCGCCCTTCATACCTCTGTAATTGCCTTTCTTTAAGTTTAAGACTCTAGTTTCGGACTTAAGAAAGTCACTCTCAAAATTAACGTGAAATCTTGTCATATCATGATCACTCTGCCCCAGAGGGTTCTTTACTATGAGATTGCAAATTAACCCTGGCTCATTACACAGTACAAGATCTAAAATAGCCTGTTCCCTGTTTGGTTCCATGACATATTGTTCGAGGAAACTGTCCCGAATGCATTCCATGAACTCGTCCTACAGACTACCTTTGCCAATTTGATTTATCCAGTCAATATGAAGATTAAAGTCCCCAAAGACGATTGCATTACCTTGTTACTTGCTCCTACTATTTCTTGATTAATATTCTGTCCCTACAGTACAGCTACTGTTAGGGGGGCTATATACTACTCCTACCAATATTTTCTGCCCCTTGTTATTCCTTATCTCCACCCATACTGATTTTACTTCCTGATCTTCTGAGCCGAGATCCTTTCTCACTACTGTCCTTGGGTCATCCTTTATTATCAGAGCTACTCCCCCTCCTTTTCCATTCTGCCTGTCTTTTTGAAACGTCCAGTACCCTGGAACATTAAGTTCCCAACCTTGGCCACCTTGCAACCATGTCTCTGTAATGTCTATTAGATCAAACCCATTTATCTCTATTTGTGCCATTAGTTCGTCTATCTTGTTACGAATGCTTCGTGCATTCAGATAAAGTGCTTTAATTTAAAAAGTTACCATTATTCCCTGCTTTGACCTTATTCTCTGCTGCACTGCTACCATTAAACTCTCTGTCCCTTCCTGTCACACTCTGCTTATTTTTACCCAAAACGCTACACGGCTCTGTTGCCCTGGCCTTCCTCTTTAAATTTCTAAATTTCTCCTTACCTGACCCCTCCCCCCCTTTGTTTAGTTTAAAGCCCTATCTACAGCCCTAGTTATTCAATTCGCCAGGATGCTAGTCCTAGCCCAGTTTAAGTGGAGCCCGTCCCGACGGAACAGCTCCCTCTTTCCCCAATACTGCTGCCAGTGCCCCATGAATTGAAACCCCCTTTTCCCACACCACTCTTTGAGCCACGCATTTAACTCTCTGATCTGCTAGACCCTATGCCAATTTGCGCCTGGCTCAGATAGTAATCCAGAGAATTTACCCTTGTTGTTCTACTTATTAATTTAGATCCTAGCTCCTCAAACTCCCTCAGCAGAACCTCATTGTTAGTTTTAACTATATCGTTGTTTCCTTCATGGAACACGACAACTGGATCCTCCCCCTCCCACTCCAAGTTATTCTCCAGCCGTGAGGAGATATCCTTAACCCTGACACCGGGCAGGCAACACAGCCTTCGGGACTCTCTTTCACAGCTGCAGGTAACAGCATCTATCCCCCTGACTATACTGTTCCCTACTATTGCCACATTCCTTCCTTCTCCCCCCACTTGGATGGCCCCCTGTACCACAGTGCCGTGGTCAGTTTGCCCATCGTCCCTGCAGTCCTTTTCCTCATCAATACAGGTAGAAAGTACCTCGTACCTTTTGGACAAGGTCCAGGGCTAAGGCTCCTCCATCACTACATCCTGGGTCCCCATACCTTCCTGACTCGCAGTCACACCCTCCTGTCCCTGACGGACTCTAAAGTACTACTTAACCTAAAGGGTGTGACTGCCTCCTGGAACAAAGTGCCCAGGTAACTCTCCCCCTCCCTGATGCATCGCAATGTCTGCAGCTCGTACTCCAGCTCAACAATTCTGAGCCGAAGTTCCTCGAGTTGCAGACACGTAGTGCAGATGTGGTTGCTCGGGATCGCGATGCTCTCCACAGACTCCCACATGCTGCAGTTACGACACAACACCTGCCCTGTCATCTCTAAACTTGTTTTATTTATTTATTAATTAATTCGTTTAAGATTTTATTCAATCGATATTTTCAGGCTTATTCTTTGATTATTTTATTTAGTTCAAATTATTAATTTAATAAGTACTAGCAAGTTAAAGTTGCTCAAATCTTAATTAACCCCCTTCCCTAAATTCGAGAGCAACAAAGAGCTGCAATACTAATCAACCAATCACCTAGCTGCTCTCCTGTGACGCCACTCTTTGATGCACTTTTTGAATCGGAGCCTCGCACTGCCGCTGCTTTAATTCAGGACTGCTCCCGGGCGTAAGAATTGTAAGGGTTTTCTGCGGGCGGAGGGTCTTTAGAAAGCGGAACTATCCGCCTGCAGAGGCCCTTCTCCAGGGCAGCCGGAGGATCTGTCATGGGCAGTGCATGCCTGAAACCGACATTTTCGATGGGTACACAGCGCGTACACACCAGTAGAGATCGGAATACCCGGCCCATTATCTCATTGAGGTTTTTCCGCAAAGTGGCTGCCGCGTTTCCTACAATGTTGAGCTCTGAAATCCAGTTTTCCTTTGAACGCCCATTAAGTTTCAGACTCAATTCAAACCATCGAGTGTTCTGTCCCAATTATTGAGCCGCGAGAGAGATCGCGATCTTTTACTTCCTAAACCCAATAATATTCAAGTGGACATCTTTCAATGTCTCCCACATCCCAGCTTTAAAACTGCTTGTTAAATATCACATTCCTCTGGACCCATCCTCAAGACCATCACGGTGCAAAGAATATTTCATCAACTTTTCCCAAACAAATACAACATCTGGACCCGCTCCTTAGTCAGGTCCCTATTGGAAGAATTATACCGTATTCAGTTATATTTCTGTTCCAAACTATACTCATGTATATTATTCTTTAAAACAAAGCTTTCCAACAACACGCTCGCCCACCAGCAACAAGTACTGAGGTTAATATTAATGCAGCAGGAACATATTTTTCACAAATATTTATTTTGCAGCCCGAGTATCGAACGTGGGAATCAGTATCAGTCCAGCGAAGGACATATATACTGAAAATGTAGATGACGTGACTCTGAAATGTTCAGCGATGGGAACTGATCCCATCTATTCCTGGAACTTCGATGGGAAGCCTTTACTGGAGAATCCGCGGTACACACTTTCTGCAGATAACAGCAGCCTGTCAATCAGACCAGTGAAAACAACTGACAGCAAAGAGTTTGTCTGCACAGCAAGCAACGCTGTGAATAGCGCTCAAGGCAAAGCGGTCACTTTAAAGATTTTTGGTAAGTGGGGAAATATTAGACTTTGGCAATTGATTCAAAGCGGCCTTTTAAAAGCATAAGAATTAGGAGCAGGAGTCGGCCATTCGGCCCCTCGGGCCTGCTCCGCCATTCAATAAGATCATGGCTGATCTTCGACCTCAACTCCACTTTCCCGCCCGATCCCCATATACCTCGATTCCCCAAGAGATCAAAAATCTATCTATCTCAGCCTTGAATGTAATCTAAGATTCAACATCCGCAGCCCGCTGGGGTAGAGAATTGCAAAGAATCGCAACCCTCTGAGTGAAGAAATTCCTCCTCATCTCAGTCTTAAATGGCCGACCCGTTATTCTGAGACTGTGCCCCCTAGTTCTAGACTCTCTAGCCAGGGGAAACAACTTCTCAGCATCTACGCTGTCAATCCCCCTCCGAATCTTATATGTTTCAATGAGATCACTTCTCATTCTTCTAAACTCCAGAGTGTATAGGCCCAATCGACCCAATCTCTCCTCATAGGATAGCCCTCTCACCCCAGAGATCGAGTGAATCTTCCGCCCTGAGTATATCCAGCAGTGTAATAATGCTGTTTCTTTTAGATTTACTTCAATATTCTATATTTAAACTGCCCATTAAAATATAGAACCTAATTTTAGGGGGGAAACAGTTACAGTCACATTTGTGAGCAACATCCATTTAACCATTTCCATATTTAATTTATTGTAATAATGTGAACTATACTCAAGTCGCTTTTTCTCAAAGGCTTTCAAAGTTCTTTTAAGTTAATGTAACTGTAGAGAATAGGCAGAAGACAATTTTAATACCAGTAGCATGTGGTCACACCTCGTCATCCTTTTCCTTTGTAAGAATATCAATGTGTAGCTATCCACCTCTTTGTTAGGAGGAGATTCATTGACAGACACAGAGTCCTGGGAATCTGCCTCTTTAGGATGTCAATATGTTAAGTACTGTTTGTGTTTTTTACCTTTCGCTGTGTTCTGCCCAGGTTTGAAGGCGGAAGGACAACTTCTGATTGTTTTGATTCATGGGGCACTGGCACCAGTACTGGGGAAAGAGGGAGCTTTTCCGTCGGGACAGTCTCCACTTAAACCGGGCTGGCACCAGTGTTCTGGCGAATCGAATAAATGGGGCTGTAGATTGGGCTTTAATCTAAAAAGTGGGCGGGGGGGGGGGGAGGGGGAAGGGTCAGGTGAGGAGAAATTTAGAAATTTGAAGAGAAAATTCAAGGCAATGGAGCAGGGTAGCGATTTGGGTAAAGATTACCAGAGTGTGACAGGAAGTGAGAGAGGGGGAAAAATCGTGTTCCCCAGCAAAGTAACCGGTGACGCCAGCAAGGTTCACCGGCAACTGCAGTTAACGGTTGACAGAAATGGCCACAGTGCTAACCGCGAGAAATGTGCCTGGGGGGCATGGAGATAGGTGGCGCAGTGCTTACCTGTCATGCCACGCTGTCCTGGTGACGTAGCTGGAGGGATCCAGGACGAAGTTCCTGTCCAGGTGCGGAGTTGCAGCTTCCCACAGCTTCTGAGCGAAGTTGTGGAGCTCGCAGTGGATTGTGGGTAATGAAGAGGTCTGCGAATTAAAAGGGGCCACGCACTCTGAACCAACACACAAAAAATGTAGTGAATCAATACATTTTTTAGCCTTTTTTGCCTTTTAAGAAATATTCAATATTTAAAAGAAGTTCCAAATTTGAATATTCAGCATCCTAACCTCAAAATTGCCTCAGCACTAACACAAATATCTCAGCAGGCCAAGGAAGGAGTCCCGAGGTTCTCACATGCAGCACTCCAGCTTTGTGCAGGGGTGTCAACACTGCAAAAGTGGTCCTCTACCCACAGGAGCCAGGAGGCCCTCCAGAAAGAATGATGTGCGACCACATCGCCGAGGTCATCACTGCCAGCAGTGTCGCCCCCACCACCTGGCTCTTGTGCCCAGAGAAGTTTCATCACCTCAGACAATGGTTAAGGTCAATGAATGCATCTTCAAAAGCCATCACCTACCAACTGTACAATTAGTCTCACACACTGCTCTATGCACAACTGCACCGCCCCCCCCCCCCCAATCAATCACTTAATAACAGTATGCAACAATCACGAGACACAAAGAAACATAGAAACATAGAAGATAGGAGCAGGAGTAGGCCATCTCCCATTCCTGGCCTCACCTCACCCTCTTGGAGGAGACGGAGCAGGCCATTCTTGGCAGGGGCATGGTTGAGCCCTTGGCCAGCGGTGGGGCTGAAAAGGCACAAGATCCCGATATCCTCATAAGTTATCCTCCTTCTGGCATGCACCTCTTGCTTTCCCGCCCTCCCGTCAGCACAACTCCACTCTTTTGCCTTCCTCATTTCACACACCCAAGAAATGCAGCCTTCCCAGCCAATGGGTCAATAAGAAGAGGCAACCTGTCCAGCTAGTGGGACCGCAGGCTTTGAAGTGCGATTTTGTACTGAGTGCGGTTTAAACAGAGTGCTGTGAGTTGGGTGAGTCAGGGAGTCTTAACTTTGCTAAAATCAAACTTTTGTTTGTTTCACATTTACTGTTACTGTTTACTGTTTAAAATCTAATTTGCGCAGCTTTAAGCACGGTCATAAAGGGACATACAAGGCCTACAATTCAGAGCAGCTGAAGGCAGTTAATTAGGGAAACTAGATTAAACTGGTTCTCCTGTAGCAGAATCCAGCAATCTTCTTTGTTTCAGGGCCTATAAAAACAGGCTTTGAAGGGCGATTTTGCCCTGAGTGTGGTTTAAACAGAGTGCTGCGTGTTGGATGAGTCAGGGAGTTAGGTGAGGAGTGGATGGAGGAGCACCCTTGCTTCGCCTTTGTTTTTCCTAACATTTCACCCTGTAGGAATTGGTTCTTACTTTACACGAAGGAAAGAGTCCGAGAGCAGTCAAACAACAACAACTGCAAAACCGCTAAAGTGACTTCACAACCAGGGAAGGAGCTGATTGGTAAGTAGGACCTGGTGAGTATTTCTAGAGTCCAGTCGTTAAAGTCATAGTAAGGTCTCTAGTTTAGAGTAAGTAGTGTTTAAAGGGAAGTAAAGTCTCTAGTGTATTTAATATTCTTTAATTTAAAGGAAGTAAAGTGAGTAAATAAAGTGTAGGACATGGCAGGGCAGCTCGGCTGCGTGGAGTGCTCCTCCTGTGTGATGTGGGAAGTCAGGGACACTTTAGGTGTCCAGGGCGAACACAGGTACAGGAAGTGTCTCCGGCTGCAGTTACTCAAAATCCGCGTTTCGGAGCTGGAGCTGCGGCTGGAGTCACTGTGGAGCATCCGCGAAGCTGAGATCTTCGTGGAAAGCACGTTTAACGAGGTGGTAACACCACAGGTAAAGAGTGCACAGGCAGACAGGAAATGGGTGACCGCCAGACAGAGTAAAAGAACTAGGAAGGTAGTGCAGGGGGCCCCTGGGTCCATCTCCCTCTCCAACAGATTTTCAATTTTGGATACTGATGGGGGAGATGGTTTCTCAGGGGAATGCAGCAAGTGCCAAGTGCGTGGCACGACGAATGGCTCAGCTGCACAGGAGGGGAGGAAAAAGAGTGGGAGAGCAATAGTGATAGTGGATTCTATCGTAAGGGGAACAGATAGACGTTTCTGTGGCCGCAGACGCGACTCAAGGATGGTATGTTGCCTCCCTGGTGCCAGGGTCAAGGATGTCACTGAACGGCTGCAGGGAATTCTGAATGGGGACGGTGAACAGTCAGATCTCGTGGTTCACATTGGTACCAACGACATGGGTAGCAAGAGGGATGAGTCCCTGCAACAAGAATTTAGGGAGCTAGGTAGCAGATTAAAAAGCAGTACCTCAAAGGTTGTAATCTCTGGATTACTCCTGGTGCCACGTGCTAGTGAGTATAGGAATAGGAGGATAGAGCAGATGAATGCGTGACTAAAAAAGTTGGTGCAGGAGGGAGGGCTTTAGTTTCCTGGATCACTGGGTCTGCTTCTGGGGAAGGTGGGACCTGTACAAGTCGAACGAGTTGCACCTGAACCGGAATGGGACCAAGAACATCCTTGCGGGGAAGTTTGCTAGTACTGTTGCGGGGTGGGGGGGAGGGGGTGTTAAACTAACTTGGCAGGGGGATGGGATACGGAGTGGAGCTATAGTAGGGGTGATGCACAGCCAATATAGAGGAGAAAACAAGTCTGCCTGGAAGGCAGAGCAAATATGTAACGGCACAAGGGAGTATGGCAAGGCTGGATGGCATTTATTTTAATGCAAGGAGTCTTGCGAGTAAGGCAGATGAAGGTATTGCTGAACACATGGGAGTATGATATTGTTGCTATCACAGAGACATGGTTCAGGGAGGGGCAGGACTGGCAGCTCAATATTCCATGGTATAGAATATTCAGGCGATGCAGAGGGGGTGTAAAAGAGAAGGGGGTGTCGCAATATTAATCAAGGAGTCAATTACTGCTGTAAGGAGGGATGATATCTTAGCAGGTTCCTCTAATGAGGCCATATGGGTAGAACTTAAAAACAAAAAGGGGGCAAGCACTTTGCTGGGAGCGTACTATAGGCCCCCAAAGTGTCAGGGGAAGATAGAGGAACATATATATAGGCAAATCTCAGAGAATTGTAGAAATAATATGGTAATAATAGTTGGGGATTTCAACTTCCCCAATATTAACTGGGATAGTCAGAGTCTGAAAGGCTTAGAGGGTGCAGAATTCTTAAAGTGCATCCAGCAGAGCTTTTTGAGCCAGCATGTAGAAAGTCCTACAAGGGAGGGGGCGGTACTGGACCTAATTCTTGGTAATGTAGCCGGGCAAGTGGTAGAAGTGTCAGTAGGAGAGCATTTTGGTGACAGTGATCATAATTCGGTGCGATTTAAGGTAGTCATGGAAAGGGACAAAGATGGACCGGAAATAAAGGCTCTAAATTGGGGGAAGGCCGATTTTAATATGATAAGGCAGGGTCTGGCCAAAGTGAACTGGGATCAGCTACTTGTAGGAAAATCCACATCAGAGCAGTGGGAGTCTTTCAGAAAGGAAATAGAGAGAGTAGAACGCCAACATGTTCCCGTAAAGGTCAAGGGTTGGGACCAACAAACCCAGGGAACCCTGGATGTCAAGGGATATACAAGAATGGCTTAATAAAAAAAGGGAGGCTTTTGGCAGATACAAAGCACTAAAAACAGTGAAAGTCCTAGAGGAGTACAGGAAGTGCAGGGGGAACTTAAAAAAGAAATTGGGGGCGCGAAGAGGGGGCATGAAAAAACAGTGGTGGGTAAAAAAAGGAAAATCCCAAGGTGTTTTATAAGTATATTAAGGACAAGAGGATAACCAAGGAAAGAGTAGGTCCCATTAGGGACCAAAGTGGCAATCTGTGTGCAGAGCCGAAAGATGTAGGTGAGGTTTTAAATGAAAATTTTGCATCTGTGTTCACTATGGAGAAGGACGATGTCGGCATACAAATCAGGCAGGGGGATTGTGATATACTTGAACAAATCTGTATTGAGAGGGAGGAGGTACTAGCGGTTTTAGCGGGCTTGAAAGAGGATAAATCCCCAGGCCCTGATGGGATGTATCCCAGGCTGCTGTGTGAGGCAAGGGAGGAGATTGCAGGGGCTCTGACACAAATTTTCAGAACCTCTCTGGCCACAGGGGAGGTGCCAGAGGACTGGAGGACAGCTAACGTAGTACCAGTATTCAAGAAAGGCAGTAGGGATAAACCAGGGAATTACAGGCCAGTGAGCCTAACATCAGTGATAGGGAAATTATTGGAAACAATTCTTAGGGACAGAATTAGACTCCACTTGGAGAGGCATGAATTAATCACGGATAGTCAGCGTGGCTTTGTCAGGGGGAGATCATGTCTGACCAATTTTATTGAATTTTTCGAGGGGGTGACTAGGTGTGTGGATGAGGGTAGTGCAGTTGATGTAGTCTACATGGACGTCAGTAAGGCTTTTGACAAAGTCCCGCATGGGAGACTGGTCAAGAAGGTAAGAGCCCATGGGATCCAGGGCAAGTTTGCACATTGGATCCAAAATTGGCTTAGTGGAAGGAGGCAGAGACTGATGGCCGAAGGTTGTTTTTGTGACTGGAAGCCTGTGTCCAGTGGTGTTCCGCAGGGATCGGTGCTGGTTCCTTTGCTGTTTGTAGTGTACATTAATGATTTAGATATGAATGTAGGAGGTATGATCAGTAAATTCACAGATGACACGAAAATTGGTGGAGTGGTAAATAGTGAGGAGGAAAGCCTCAGACTACAGGACGATATAGACGGGATGGTTAGATGGGCAGAACAGTGGCAAATGGAACTTAACCCTGAAAAATGTGAGGTGATGAATTTTGGGAGGACTAACAAGGCAAGGGAATACACAATGAATGGTAGGACCCTAGGAAGGACAGAGGATCAGGGGGACCCTGTTGTGCTTGTACACAGATCCCTGAAGGCAGCAAGACAGCTAGATAAGGTGGTTAAAACGGCATATGGGATACTTGCCTTCATTAGCCGAGGCATAGAATATAAGAGCAGGCAGGTTATGATGGAGCTGCACAAAACGCTAGTTAGGCCGCAGCCGGAATACTGTGTGCAGTTCTGGTCGCCACACTATAGGAAGGATGTGACGGCATTGGAGAGGTTGCAGAGAAGATTCACCAGGATGTTATCTGGGCTGGAGCGCTTCAGATATGAAGAGAGATTGGACAGGCTGGGGTTGTTTTCCTTAGAGCAGAGAAGGCTGAGGAGGGACCTGATTAAGGTGTACAAAATTATGAGGGGCATAGACAGGGTCGATAGAAAGGAATTTTTCCCCTTTGTGGAGGGGTCAATAACCAGGGGGCATAGTTTCAAGGTAAGGGACAGGAGGTTTAGAGGGGATTTGAGGACAAACCTTTTCACCCAGAGGGTGGTTGGAATCTGGAACTCACTGCCTGAAAGGGTGGTTGACGCAGGAACACTCACAAAATTCAAGAAGCATTTAGATGAGCACTTGAAACGCCATAGCATTCAAGTCTACGGACCAAGTGCTGAAAAATGGGATTAGAATAGGCAGGGCTTGATGACCGGCGCAGACACAATGGGCTGACGGGTCTCTTTCTGTGCTGTATAACTCTATGACTTTATGACACTATAATTCCAACCCGGATATCCCGGCCGCAAAGGGGCTGTCTCAGATGCATCCTTCTTCCTGATTCCTCCTCTTCAGCTTCCTCCTCTTCCACGTCATCCTCTTCCCTCTGCAAGCGGATGCTGTAAATTTGAAATTAGAGTATAAAATGCTGCAAATGCTCATTTGGTCAGGCAGCATGTCGACCTGAGACGTGAATTCTGTTTCTTTCTCCACGGATGTTGTGAGACCTGCTGAGTATTCGCAGCATGTTCTGTCTTCTCAAGGCCTTCATTTACCATCCGAGCCCTTGCAACTGTCCAGCAGCACTGCCAACACACTTAAAAACAAATCACATCTATTGCAGCAAGCCAACACTTCAATAAAATAAAAAAAACAGTGCAAAACCTTAAATTCAAACTTACCTCAATGAAGTGTGTGTACCATTAAGAGCTGCAGACATCACCACTGTCAACCACTGTCAGTCTGCTTGCACATTAGGTCACCTGGTGTGCGTCGGCCCTAAGCGCTGAATTCAGAGCTGGGGCCAAACAGCGAGTTAGTGATGTTAAGTCGGCGTTGCACGCTGATTGATGTCACCAAGCCACCATTTCATTGCAGGGCGCTGCCAGTTACCGGCAGCGCTAAGGGGAAGAGGTATATGGTGGCTGCCGCTGGAACTGCCTTCAGCTGGCGAAAGCGTGGCGGCCACCATTTTATTGTAATTTCATGGCGCTACGGAGTGGCGGTTAGTACATGAATTTCTCACCCAGAGAGTTTAACAGTAAAAGTGCATCAGTGAATAAGGCGAAAGCAAGAAATAATGGTAAAAAGTCAAAATTAAAGGCTCTTTATCGGAATGCACGAAGCATTCATAACTAGATAGCCGAGTTAATGGAACAAATAGAGATAAATGGCTTTGATCTAATAGCCATTACAGAGACGTGGTTGCGAGGTGACCAAAGTTTGGAACTAAGTATTCCAGGGTACTTGACGATCAGAAAAGACAGGCAGTCTGGAACACTATTCATTTAGTGTCCTCTGCCTGCACACGAACATTCCCATTTTGGTCTCTAATCGGCCCACCATTCCTTTGACTAACCTTTTACTTTTTTCTTATTCGCTTATGGAATCTGGGCATCGCTGGTTAGGCCAGCATTTATTGCCCATCCCTAGTTGCCCTTGAGAAGGTGGTGGTGAGCCGCCTTCTTGAACCGCTGCAGTCCATGTGGTGAAGGTGCGCCCACAGTGCTGTTAGGTAGGGAGTTCCAGGATTTTGACCCGGCGACGATGAAGGATCGGCCATATACTTCTAAGTCAGGATGGTGTGTGGCTTGGAGGGGAACTTGGAGGTGGTGGTGTTCCCATGCGCCTGCTGCCCTTGTCCTTCTAGGTGGAAGAGGTCGTGGGTTTGGCAGGTGCTGCCGAAGAAGACTTGGCGAGTTGCTGCAGTGCTTGTTGTAGATGGTACACACTGCAGCCACGGAACGCCAGTGGTGGAGGGAGTGAATGTTTAAGATGGTGGATGGGGTGCCAATCAAACTGGTTGCTTTGTCCTGGATGGTGTCGAGCTTCTTGAGTGTTGTTGGAGCTGCACTTATCCAGGCAATTGGAGAGTATTCCATCACACTCCTTACTTGTGCCTTGTAGATGGTGGAAAGGCTTTATTACTCTTTACATGTTTATGAAAGACTTTAACGTTCTCTTTATGCTACGTTTGCTAATGAGAAAAATAAAAACTCTGCCCCTCTTAATTCCTTTCTCAGTTCTGCACTTTTTGCATTCGGCTTGATTCTCTTCTGCAATATGGACCTGAAGTTTATCATAAACTCTTTTTCCTGTAATTTTAATCTCAGTTTCTTTCGTCACCCAGGGAGCCCGACCTTTGGACGCCGTTGCTTCCCCCCTCGTGGGAATGTGTTTAGTCTGCACCCGAACTATCTCCTCCTTGTAGGCCTCCAACTGCTCCACTTCATTTCCCAGGACTAGATACAGTACCGCTTCCTTCCTCGTTGGGTGGGAAACACACTGATTAAGAAAGTTCTCCTGTACACATTTCAGCATTGTCCACCCTGCCACACACTCCCACACACGCACACCCTTGCCCTTTGCACTGTCTTTGTACTGCAGTATGTGTCAGGATAATTGAAGTTCCCCATTACCACGACTCAATTGTTCTCACATCTTTCCGAAATTTGCTTGCAGTTTTGCTCCTCCATCTCCTTCCCACTCTTTGAGGTCGAAAGTACACACCCAGCAGCACAACAGCTCCTCTTCTGCTTCTAACGCTACCCAAATAGATTCTGCCCCAGAGCCGTCATCACCCCTTTCCAGTGCTGTAACTGTATCTTCGATCAGTACTGATAACCCCCTCTCCTTTTTCGTTCCCTATCCGTCTATTGTAGTTACATCAAAAGCAAAGCTAAATGTGATGTAAATGTCAAAGCTCCCCATGACATTTTCCTGTATTCATTTTTTTTTACAGCTCGGATATCCAATGTGAGTGTCAGTATAAGTCCAACGTCAGTTGGATCTGTGGAGGATAAAGATACTGTGACCCTGAAGTGTGCAGCCGGGGAACCTCCCCAACCTACTCCTGGAGCGCTGCTGAAAAACCTTTACCGGAAAACCCACGATATACACTTTCTGCAGATCACAGCGGCCTGACAATCAGACCCGTGCTCAGATCCGATGGTGAAGGGTTAATCTGCATAGCCACGAATGCCGTGAGCAGTGATCGCAGCACAGCAGTCAAATTAACGATTTACTGTGAGTAAATTCAAATAATGCCATTAAAAGTCGATGAAACTATATTAAAAAATCGGAAATAAAACATAACATTTAATTCACATACTGTAGAAACTGCACCATTTATTTAGATTACCGTTCTGATTGGAAGATAGGAAGAACACAAGTTGCTGGCAACTGAATACTTCTTTAGATCACAGAATCATAGACATTTACGGCACAGAAGGAGGCCATTCAGCCCATCGTGTCTGTGCCGGCCGAAAAAGAGCTATCGAGCCTAATCCCACTTTCCAGCTCTTGGTCCGTAGCCCTGTAGGCTCGGGCACTTCAAGTGCATATGCAAGTTCTTTTTAAATGTGATGAGGGTTTCTGCCTCTACCACCCTTTCAGACAGTGAGTTCCAGACCCCCCACCACCCTCTGGGTGAAAAAAGTTCTCCGCTGTCCTGTTGCTCGACCATCAGTGCTTAAATTTATCTTAAGCGAATGTGAATGAAGAGCTGTTTGAATGTTTTGTTGTGTCGGTTCTATTATGGGTTGAAGAAATGTTAGCAATGTTCATCTGGGTAATTTTAGAAATTGGTTTTGGGTGGGTGCACAACGCCTGATCTTCAGTTCCATTGAGGGTAATTGAAGTGTAAGGGGCTGCCCATGTGCTACCGACCAAGTCCAGCCCGTCTTACACTCCGCCCAAATTTATTTTCCATTCAATCCCCCAGAGTATAACACGGGCCACCGATTTGCCATCGCCCGCTTTCCACTACGGCCCAGGACAAATTTCAATCTATTTACGTTCCTCACGGATTTTCATCTACCTGTTATTTATCTATCTGCATTAATCCCATCGCTATTTCCTATTTAGATGGACCCGACTCAGCCCAGACAAGTTCCACCGCCGAGCGGTGCGGTAGCAAATACCCGGGACAGTATTGTGTGAAGGAAGGGGCTGCAGTGACTCTGCTCTGTCAGACTCAGTCTGTTCCAGACTGTAACTACACCTGGCTGCACAATGGAGACACAACGGGCAAAAAATCCACTCATGTGATACAAAGCGCGGCGTTCAGCAACACTGGGAATTATACCTGCTTTGCAGAGAACAGTTATACCAAGAAAAGCAACGATTCAGTCGTTTCAATCCTTGTATACAGTAAGTTAGTTGACAAGGACAATGCTTCTTCCTCGTAGTTGCATGTTACGTTGGGAGGTTTTGTGTATCTAACACACTCTCTCTCTCTCTGCTTCTCTCTATCTCCCTCTCTCTCCCTCTCTGTGTCTCTCTGTCACTCTCCCTCTATCAGTAGGCTGTGATCTGGAGGATCGAGTGCACTAACTTTGAATGGTTTTGATGTATAATAATCTGTCCTTCGGAGGCAAAGGAGAACATTGAACTTAACTCACCAGTTCCTCACCCAAAGTAATAAACCTTAAGGGTTTCCGGTATTTAAGACTCAGCATGATATTTCTTACATCTTCAATTACGACAAGACGCTTGTCTGACCCGCCTCTTTTGTCTTTCTTTGCTTCACTTTCCCCTTTATGAAGTCATGTGTAGCTTGTGGTCTCTCCTATATCCAGAATGCTCCCAGCTTATGTTTTAATGTTAGGTGAGTGAGCTGGATTGCCTGTGTATTTTCATGGAATCAGTGAGTCTTCAGCACAAAAGGGGGCCCACTCGCACCAGGGCGCTTTGCTTGTTCTCTGTCCCAAAGCCCTACTCGTTCCCAGTGATACTTTTTTTCTTTATCATATATTCAGTCTCTCTCTTTTTAACAGTTACTGTGGATTTGCTTCCACTACTGTTTCTGGCATTGCATGGCACAACAACGCTCCATGTAACACAAAAATAATCCAACTTCCCAATTTGGAAACACCTTTAAGCTGACGGCCTCTGATTGACGACTTCTTCACCACAACAACACCAATAACAACTTGTATTTATATTTAATTAGCACTTTTAACATAGTAAAATACCCCAAGGCGCTTCACAGGAGCGTTATATAACAAAATTTGACACCGAGCCACATAAGGAGATATTATGGCAGGTGACCAAAAGCTTGGTCAAAGAGGTAGGTTTTAAGGTGCGTCTTAAGGGAGGAAAGAACGGTAGCGAGGCGGAGAGGTGTAGGGCGGGAACTCCGGAGTTTCGGCCCCAGGCAGCTGAAAGCACGACCGTCAATGGTTGAGCGATTATAATCAGGAATGCTCAAACAGGCCAGAATTAGAGGCGCGCAGGTATCTCGGGGGTGGGGGGGGGGGGGTGGGGGGGCGGTGGGGTGGGGTGCCGGTTGTGGGGTTGGAGGAGATGACATAGATGGGGAGAGGCTAAACCATGGAGGAATTTGAAAAGAAGGATCTGAATTTTAAAATCGAGGCGTTGCTTAACCGGCAGCCATTGAAGGTCAGCGAGCAGAGGTGTGATGGGTGAACGGGACTTGGTGCGAGTTCGAACACGGGCGGCAGAGTTACAGATGACCTCAAGTTAACGTAGGGTAGAATGTCGGAGGCCAGCCGGAGGAAATAGTTTCCCCCCTTGTGTAAGATTATAGTCAATTTACTTAATAATTTGTCTATTAACATTTATTTGCTTTATACACACATATATATATATATATATATACATATATATACATGCAGTTACTAACTTGTTTATTAACACTTACACACACACGCACACACACACACACACATATATATATATAGATGCCATTAGAATTAGCTTACATGGCAAAGTAACCAGCTTAGCGAAAAGAGTGATGGGAAAAAGAATGATGAGCTTGACATTTTTATCAGAGTAGACTGTAGCTGAACAAAACACAGTGAAAAGGCATGAAGTCACATACCTTGAACAGAGAGGAGTTTAATAAGTTGAGTAAAACAAGCCGTAGCTGGGGAGGGAATCTATGCAACCATAGGAACCAGACTGATGAGGGAGTTTCACTGAATAGATAAGAAGGGGAGCGTGAGCCACAAATAACATCTCTGGAAATAGGTATTCTTCAGTGGAAAGTAACAGAAGGTGAGGGACGGTGTGAGATCAGAGGAGCAGTGAGAGGGCCTATCAGGGGAGGATGAGAAGTTGAGTGACAGATTCGGGTCAAGCTCCATAGATTTGAATTGAAAGAAATGGTATAAGAAAGGGACACCAGTAGGGTTTAAGTGTAGAAGAAGACTGAGGAGGATTCAAGTAAATCTCGGAGACACTCAGAGGCGAATACGGGCCCGAGGCACGGCCAGATGGTTGCAGACAATTCTTACCGTGACTTTTACCCAAGGAATAAACGGGGTACTTTAACTCGTAATTTTACCTTGTAAATTCTGCTTACGATACAGTAATTACATTGATTCTTGCTTGTGCTCAGTAAACTATTAACCATTGCCACCAATATGGGTCAATGTCGAGCCATTTGGCATCAAAGATCTCACAAAGAGATTCTTGCAACAGTTAAATTATCAGAACGATTCATTATTGTGAACTCCTCCTCCAGATCTCCTCTTACCCTTTTCATTTCAGCTTGATGTGCTCCGAGTTCATCTTCAGCGCAGAGTCTGAGGCATTGAGACAAACGACTGCACGCAACTGTGGAAACCTGTATTCGGTCCCATCAAAAGTCACATTTCTTTAAATTAAAGGAAGCAAAAAGCATGATCAATGAACGAAGATTATTTTTTGTCCTGCGCACAGAGCAACCTTCAGAACAGATCACGTGTGATGCCACAGACAGAGGAGACCAATTGGACTTGTGCTGCTCCTGGGCGGGTGGGGTACCGAACACTACCATTGCGCTCATGGTTGACTCGGTCACTCTAACTGGATCAAATGAACAACATTACACCATAGCAAAGAAAGATCTCAGCCCGCTAACGGAACTACTGTGCACCGGACAGCACGTAATCTCCGCAGGGACTTGTAGATTGGCTTTGGGTGAGTAAAACAAAATTCTGTTTTTTGTTATTATATGAATTTGTGCATTATGATGGCGCGCGCGCACACACCTATATATATATGTGTATATATTCACACGTGTGTGTACAATGCTGTTACATATGCTAGTTAAATCAACTCATTCTCATAAATACTTTTTCTTTGTTGGGTTGTCGGATGGAGCCTGTGGTATGTTTAGAATGAAATCTAGTTCGTCAGAAAAGAAACGTGTGGGGATCCAATCTCCACATGTGCTGCGAGTATAATTCGCCTGTAAATAGTTATAACAGGATTATCAGGCACTAGACAACCTGAATGGCCATGCTGTTGCCAAGCTAAACCAGATACGCCAATCAGAACCAGGTACCAACATATACCTAAGGGCTTTCAGGCAATGGCCAACTGCTCCAACAAGCTCAAATCATCACCCCTCTCCCCTAATTACTTCAGTATTAATTACCTGTCTTTCTTTGCTGATGTTCCTGCGTGTGATGACCTGTAACTATCCTTTCGCATTTTGCTCAGGAGACCAATGACATTTCAATCTGCTTATACCCTTGTGATTTACTTAGATGAACCCCAGCTCTCTTCACCCTCCGGGCCGCATTTGAACGTGGCTCTGAATGCCGACATTGCCTTAGACGTGTCGTTAACCGAGCGGGTGCGAGTCTCAGCTACCGAACTATTACCGGCGACCTTCGCCTGGTCGAAAGGGAACTCATCGATCACGGCGTCCGACACCAAGTTCACCATCACTTCAAACCGCACCTTTTCTCAATTAGCCATCAAGAGTTTTGAAACGGCGGATGGAGGGAAATACTCCTGCCTTGCGAGAAATGCAATTGGAGAGAAAGCCTTTGAATTTGAAGTGTATTTGGAAGGGCAAGGTGAGACACTGGAGCCAAAAGTGGCAATATCAGCATCCTACCTGCGTGCTGTGTAGCTCTCCTTAATGTAATGGGGTGAAATTGGTCCACACCATCAGATTGAAATGGTATCAAAGCGAATTGGCAGCCCTTTTTACTTCCTGCCCAAACCGTGACCTCGACCACCTTGGGCAGCAGGCGCATGGGAACACCACCACCTCCAAGGTCCCCTCCAAGTCACACACCATCCTGACTTGGAAATGTATCGCCGTTCCTTCATTCTCGTTGGGTCAACACCCTGGAACTCGCTCGCTAACAGCACTGTGGGAGTAACGTTACCACACGGACTGCAGCAGTTCAAGAAGGCGGCTCACCACCACCAAGGGCAATTCAGGGATGGGCAATAAATGCCGGCCTTGCCAGCGACGCCAACATCCCATGAATGAATTTTAAAATATCAGTTCCTTTGACTTCAATAAAACGGAATATAATATGTGTGTGTGTGTGTTGGGGGGAGGTGGGGAGGGGATGTAACAGGCAGCTGACGGGATACTGCAGGTTTAGCGTTACCGCCAAGATTGATTTCTACGCCGAAGTCTGGGAGTTCTTAATAAGAAAATGTGAGGTCTATTCTGGGGGAAGGAGAAAGTTGTATGTATGTGTCTGTGTGGGTGGTGGGAGGTGCGGGATGGGGATTAAGAAAAGCATATAGACGTCAACATTTCGCATACAGGAATCATTCGTGATGTTTACCAGGTACTTGCTTACCATAATATTCCATCCACTAACCCTGCGGAAAACTGCACGCAGTGCGCACTTTATTTTAAAATTTACCTTAATGTATGGAATTGCACCTCCAATTCTCTCGCAATCTGCTCATGATGTGGGAGGCCCGGATGGGAAAATTGGCTCCATTTCAGCGCGGCGTGCAAGGAGGCGGCGAGACAAATGATTTTGGAAGGAAATGCTAGAGGCAGGGACATAGCGACTGGAGTCTGGGCTTCCTACCGTAGGGTGAAGGGGGCATTGAAGAAAGAAAGAACTGGCATTGAGGTAGCGCCTGTTACGACCTTAGGATGTTCCCAAGTGCATCACAGGCAATGAGCTACTTTTGAAGACTAGCCAATGCTGTAAGATAGGGAAGCTCGGCAGTCAATCAGCAGTCAAGGTGCAGAGCTATTTGATGCAGCCTATGGTTTTGGGAGTACGGTTACGTTAGATGGACTGGGGCAATTGAGGGACTTAAAGAGGAGGACAAGCAGATGAAAGCCTATTTGGTGGGGAATGACTAGCATAGAATCCAGCTAAATATTCGATGTTGATGAAACTGTTTCCATGGCGATATTTAGAGGGAATAAATTACCGGATTTTCCGTTTAATGCTAATAATTATGCATTAATTTACTCATACTTCATTTAATATTGTTTTATACCTAAACTAAGAAAAAGCGCAGTAATTACTTTAATAAATTTGTGTCAAATTGATCATTACCAATCTGTCAATTAATGCTAGGAAAATTTTGTCAACATTCCCTTAGTTCATATTCAGTGTGAGATTCACGGGGCCTTTTTAAAGTACAATAGCCCCATCTGCTAACTCCATCAGAGAAAGCTGGATGGTCCTAACACTGCATGGTTCCTACAAGGCTTGACTTACAATTGTAATGAGATATTATTGGGTTATTTTGCAGCAGTGAATATTGGACTCATAGTCGGAGCAACTCTTGGAACCATAGCTGGTGTGGCGATTTCATCATTTGTGGTATTTTGCATATACCGTAAGCGGACACGAGGTAAGTAATGAATGAAAAATGAAGTGCAATGAATGAATAATCAACGAATGAGTGAGCGAATATCCCAGTAAAAATTACTCGAAGCAAATGTTCTATTGGTTTGTCTAAATTGCATGAAAAGAATCTGAATTGGGAATAAAACTACATCCCAGACACAGATCGCACTGGAACTTAATAAATGGTTACTTTTATTCTTCTAAACTATTTTGAAGGCGATTGCGGAACTGGAGGAGCGAGACGCATAAATAACAGTGGGCTAGAAATTGCGTTCGGAGGCGTACCTCCTGCGTACGTCTCCGCCCTGTGAAAGAATTACGAAAGTACCTTCTGGCACCCAGGCTGTGAAGACTTGCGGTCTCAGGCCTCGAGGCAGAGGGCTGTGTAATGGGCCACGGATCCCAGGGAGGAAGGCGGGTCGGAAGCGTACCTGGGATCATGTGGGTCCGGTCCTCCAATCAATGAGCAGAATTCCATTGCAATCATTTACGAAGTGTATCCCCTAATGATGTGCAATGGAATCCCCATATGTAATAATCATACAATGTAGAGAATTACAATTTCACTCATAAGTTCCTTCATTGCAACAACCTCAATAAAAAATAATGTTTTGATAATTTTATACATCAGTAATAATTTAATCGGGGCCAATATTTCCATAAACTCGTTTAGTAACGTGTATGTGCTTAAATTAAGATGTAAACATGTTTAATTTAAGCCTTAGATATCCCCTTACATCGATGCAAGCAGGCCCTAAGCCAGCTTGCATCAACCATAAGACTTACATGAGCAATTGCTGGCCAGCCGCTGGGCAAATAGCCCAAACCTGCGCCAGCGATTGCTTTTTCGTACCCCACAAGGATGGCTTGTCAACGCGCATATTGACAGATTGCAACTTTCGGATTTCGCGCATGCGCAAGCGTAGGAGAAAATCCGGAACCTGCGGGGCATTTCAAAGGGAATTCGGCGGTGTACTCTGAGAGTACGCCATCACAGACACTGCAATTTCTGGGCCAATATTTCGACAAATTCGATCTGAAACAATTGCATGCTAAAATTCAACTTCTGTGGCAATGGATCAGCTGGTTGCTGTAATTGACACTAAACCGTTCACAAACAATATTTGTCTAAATCGTGTTTAGTATTGTCTGTAATTACTATTGAAATAATGCAAGCCATCTTAACAAATCATTCCAGGAAGTAAATATTGAACAAATCTCTCTTCGAAGGGGTCAATGACAAAAATGCGTGTCCCGTGCAACAATGAGCTATCAAGAACTCCAGCGCTCAGTGCTCTATTTATGGTGAATACAGTCATATCCCTAACAGGCCGCGGTGGGGCGCTAAAATTGTTGCTCTTGCCGCAGGATGGTGAAGGTGCAGCACAGGTTTGTGTTTCTGATTAGTGCTGGGCGCCTCTTTCAGGAGAATACACGCGTGTGCAGATCCGCTGCAGATAGTGTCAGGTCCCGGCTGCAATTGCGCCCTTTGGCCTCCAGGTTCAATTCCGATAAACAGCCACTTGGGTGAGATACTGGAGAGCTGCCAGGGTTCTGTTCAGTCATCTCCCCAGCGTGACTAAATGATTTGTACATAAGAAGAGAGGTATGCAATTTTACTCCACACTTCCAGTCATATTCCTCAATTTCCTTTTTTGCCAGAAACCTCAACGCGGTCTTCACTGAACACAGAGACAACTCCAAATCCCGATCGACACTATGAGGAAATATCAGCGCAGGTAAGAATTATGTTCGTTTGCAGTAACGAATTTAATAGGAATGTAGGAAATGCTAGAGACAAAATAAACAAAGTCTATGCAAATGTATTATTACCAACGGGTGATCCTGTATGGTTGTCAAAGCAACACCGGAAGCAGAGCGAAAGATGTTCCTTGGTTTCCTACTTCCAATCAAGTGTGCAAGAGTTCCTTTAAAACACATTCACCGTTGGGCTCGAAATTGATTATGGGAAATCCCCCCCCCCCCATATTCACGTTGTCGTGAACACAACCCGCCCAGGTGGCATCGTTCCACGCATACAAGATCTAACTTTGTTGGTTTTGTGATCTACAAATCGTAAAATGCTATCAATTTAATTTCTCTTCCCCATTTCTGCAGCTTTTCCGCCGAGGTTGAATTTTGTTGCGGAAATTCTATCGATACTGATTAATTATGTCAATTCTTTTCTAATTTTAAAGGTTTATTCGGCGGGAGACCCGTCAGAACATCATACATATGTGGTACGTTTGCAATCATTGAGTTGAATGGACTTCCGGAAAGCAGTATTTTCGCCCTTTATTAAATTCGAATTTCAAGCTCTGTGAGCAATCAGTGCAGTTTTCCTACAGTGAGAAATACGAGACACGGGAAAGTTGTTAGCAATGTGTTGAAAATCCGCCGCCTATTATAAGCGAATGGAATGGAATATCGACCGGGGTCAATTTTAGACGGCCGATGCGTCTCCGCCCGCGTCAAATTTCTATCCCATGGTGTCCGTTTCTCCAGACAAGGGAACTGAAAGTCTGGTCAGCAACGCTTCTGCTGGGGTTCGGTGTAGGGTGACCAACGATTGGGCTGTCCACATGGCCGCGCTGGTCATGGTGGGGTTTGGGGGGCGGGGGTTAACCATTTGCTGGAAATCCGCGCTCGTGATTATATAATGAAATTCCGATGGATACTTGCATGACAATATAACATGAGATGAATATAAGATAGTCACTTTTGAGCTTTATATTTGATAGGCAGAAAATAAATCAACTGCATTGGTAAGTATATGTTAGGCCATTGGTTGAAGGAAAGGCGAACAAAGGGATATGGGAACAGAACAGGTACTTCGAACGGCCTGTTTCCATTTTATAATTTCTATGCAATTCTTGTCTTACAGAACGTGCCGTGCAGTGGCGGTCCGCCCCAGATACCAGCACAACACATCTACCAGGTGAGATCTTCATTCATTGAGCACTTGTCTACCACAGATTTAATTTGGTCCCAATCAAACGTGTTTTAACTTTTATTTCCTTCCTACAGAGCATCATAAGAACATAAGAACATAAGAAATAGGAGCAGGAGTAGGCCATTCGGCCCTTCGAGCCCGCTCCGCCATTCAATGAAATCTTGGCTGAGCTTCTGCTTCAATTCCATTCACCGGCCTTATCGCCATATCCCTTGAGGCCCTTACTAGTCAGAAATCTAGCGACTTCTGATTTGAATATACCCAATGACTGAGCCTCCACAGCCCTCTGGGGTAGAGAATTCGAAAGATTCAGCACCCTCTGTGTGAAGAAATTTCTGCTCATCTCAGTCCTGAATGGCCTACCCTTTATCTTGAGGCTGTGGCCCCTGGTTGTAGAATCCCCTGCCAAGGGAAACATTCTCCCAGCATCCACCCTATGAAGCCCTGTATTTTTTTTGTATGCTTCAATGAGATCCCCTCTCATTCTTCTGAACTCAAGAGAATACAGGCCTAGTTTACTCAATCTCTTCTCATACGACAGTCCCGCCACATCAGGAATTAATCTCATGAACTTTCGTTGCACTCCCTCTGTGGTAATTATATCCTTCCTTAGGTAAGGAGACCAAAATTGTACACAGTACTCCAGGTGTGGTCTCAGCAAGGCCTTATATAATTGGAGTAAGACTTCTTTACTCCTGCACTCAAATCCCCTTGCAATGAAGGCCAGCATACCATTTGCCTTCCTAATGGCTTGCTGCACCTGAACATTCACTTTCAGTGACTCATGTACAATGACAACCAGGTCCCTTTGAGCATCTGCATTCCCCAATCTTTCACCATTTATGAAATACTCTGTCTTTCTGTTTTTTCTACCAAAGTGGATAACTTCACATTTATCCACATTATAATCCATCTGCCATGTTCTCGACCACTCACTGAGCCTGTCGAGATCCCCTTGAAGCCTCTTCACATCCTCTTCGCAACTGACACTGCCACCTAGCTTTGTGTCATCAGCAAATTTGGAAATGTTACATTTAGTCCTTGATCATTGATATAGATTGTGAATAGCTGGGGCCCAAGCACCGACCCTTGCGGGACCCCACTAGTCACAGCCTGCCATCCTGAAAAAGACCCGTTTATCCCTACTCTTTGTTTTCTGTCTGTTAACCAATTCTCAATCCATGCTAATATAGTACCCCCAATTCCATGTGCCCTAATTTTGTTCACCAACCTCTTGTGTGGGACCTTATCGAAGGCCTTCTGAAAATCCAAATACACCACATCTACCGTTCCCCTTTGTCTACTCCACTAGTTATATCCTCAAAGAACTCCAATAGGTTTGTCAAACAGGACTTCCCTTTCATAAATCCATGTTGACTCTGCCCAATCTTACAATTAGTTTCTAAGTGCCCAGTTATTGCATCCTTTATAATAAATTACAGCATTTTTCCAACTACTGATGTGAGGCTAACAGGTCTGTAGTTCCCCGTTTTCTCTCTCCCTCCTTTCTTAAATAGCGGGGTTACATTTGCTATCCTCCAATCTGCAGGAACCGTTCCAGAATCCATAGAATTTTGGAAGATGACAACCAATGCGTCCAGTATCTCAATGGCCACCTCTTTCAAAACCCTAGGATGTAGGTCGTCCGGTCCTTGAGATTTATCGACTTTTAGTCACATTAATTTTGCTAGTACTGTTTTCTTACTAATAATAATTTCTTTAAGTTCCTCATTCTCGCCACACCCTTGGTTTTCTAGTATTTCTGGGAGGTTTTTTGTTTCTTCCTCCATGAAGACAGAAACAAAGTAGTTATTTAATTTCCCCGCCATTTCCTCATTCCCCATTATAAATTCTTCCGTCTCTGACTGTAAAGGGCCTACATTTACCATCGCCAGTCTTTTCCTTTTCACATACCTATAGAAGCTTTTACAATCCCTTTTTATATTTTTGCTAGTTAGTGCTCATATTCCATTTTCCCTTTCTTTATCAATGTATTGGTCCCCCTTTGCTGATTTCTAAAAAGATCCCAATCCTCAGGCTGACCGCTTTTTCTGGCAACTTTATAAGCTTCCTCCTTTGACTAATAGTTAAGTAGCTTTAATTTATTTTGTTAGCCGTGGTTGGATCACTTTTCCTTTTGGGTTTTTATGCCCTAGAGGAATATATGTTTGTTGCAAATGATGCATTATTTCCTTGAATGTTAGCCATTGTATGTCCACCTTCAGACCTTTTAGTGTAGTCTCCCGATCTACCATGGCCAACTTGTCCCTCGTACGCATGTAGTTTCATCTGTTTAGATTGAAGACCTTAGTTTCAGATTGGACTACATCACTCTCAAACTTAATATAAAATTCAATCATATTATGGTCACTTGTCCCTGAAGACCCATTTACCACAAGATTATTGATTAGCCCTTCCTCATTACACAGTACCAGATCCAGAATAGCCTGTTCCCTGGTTGGTTCCTCCACATACTGATTCAGGAAACCATCTCGCATGCATTCCAAGAATTCTTCCTCACACCATTAGTGGTAATTTGATTTGCCCAGTCAATATGTAGATTAAAGTCCCCCATGACTACCGTATTGCCCTTGTTACATGCACTTCTAATCTCTTGATTGATACTGTGCCCTACATTACCACTACTGTTTGGTGACCTATACACAACTCCCACCAATGTTTTCTGCCGTTTGCTGTTTCTTAGCTTCACCCAAACTGATTCCAGTTCTACATCACGATCTGCCAAGCCTAGATCTTTTATCTCTACCGAACTGATCTCATCCCTTATTAACAGCGCTACGCCATCTCCTTTTCCTTTTTGTCTGTCCAAATAATGGGGACGTGCACTAGGATTTGACATGACAGTCAAACAGTTACACTTTAATAGCAAGAGTATGTCCTGCTCTAACTGTATACAGCACCTGTAGTCTCTCCGAGTTAGTTCTTTCCATCAATGCTTCAACATCTCGATTTTAAGTGTAGGAAAACGCAAAGTCATCAGAACGACCAGCTGCAGGCCTGATTTATTGGTGCGGTAATCTCTATGGTCCTGAGATTACAAATTTGGACATCAGGTGCCAATGCTTCATTGGTCCCTCTGAAATGCTTCTCTCTGATAAGTAATGGGTCGCAAATATAGCCGACATCAATTTCAGGTTGATATCTCAGGCAAATTTCAAGGCTCCAAACAATCCCGCGGTGTTCTCGGATCTACTTTCGCCTTTTCAATGCGGGTAACATCTTAAATGATTTCCTTCAGAAGTCTTCCAAGCCTTAAGATCAGTTAAGGAATTATTCATTACCCAATGAACGCGTTATTGATTACACAATAGAAATACAGGAACATGAACATTATTAGGCCGTATAGCCCCTCTGGCCTGCTCCGCCATTCAATTAGATCACGGCTGATTTGTACATCTGCTCCATTTACCCCACCTTAGCTCCGCCTCGACACCCTCAGCTAACACACATCTATTGATCTCAGTCTTGAATGCCCCAATTGTTTCCCAGCGTCCACAACCTTTTGGGGCAAATAATTTCTGATTTCTACTGCCCTTTGTGTTGAACCGTGCTTCCTGATTTCACTCCGGAACGGCCTAGCTCTACTGCTATGATTATGCCACTCGTCCTTGACTCCCCCACCCGATGAAATAGTACCTCCACATCTATCCTATCGAATCCTGTCAACATTTTCAACACCTCGATCAGTTCACTCCTCAATCTTCATACTCAAGGGAATACAAGCCAAGTTTATGCAACCTGTCCTCTGAATTTAAGTCTCTAAGACCCGCCCATCTGAGATCTGTGCATGATACAGAGCCACACCTGAGAAACTCACTCCAGCCATGTGATATTTGAAGAGCAACTCCCATCAATAGATATCCATCAATATATACCATCATCAATAACAATGAAATAATGCAATGGTTTATTTGAGAGTTTACATGAGTATTAAGTTACATTCTACCCTAATAATATTGAGGTCATCCAATATTCGGCTGCCTGTGTCCGAACTCGCACCAAGTCCCGTTCACCCATCTCCCCTGTGCTCGCTGACCTGCATTGGCTCCCGGTTAAACAACGCCTCGATTTCAAAATTTTCATCCTTGTTTTCAAATCCCTCCATGGCCTCGTCCCTCTATCTCTGTCATCTCCTTCAGCCCCACAACCCCCCGAGATAACTACGCTCCTCTAATTCTGCCCTATTGAGCAGCCCTGGTTATGATCACTCAATCATTGGTTGCAGTGCCTTGAATTGCTTAGGCCCTCAGCTCTGGAATTCCCTGCCTAAACGGCTCCGCCTCTCATTCCACCTTTAAGTTGCTCCTGAAAACCGACCTCTTTGACCAAGCTTTTGGTCATCTGCCCCAATTGCTCCTTATGTGGCTCGGTGTCAATTGTTTTTTTCTTATAATACACCTGTGAAGCGCCTTTGCACATTTTATTATGTTAAAGGCACTATATAAATGTAAGTTGTTGTTGTTGCTGTATTCCTTGTTGTTGGGATAGATCAACTTCCGGTATAAGTGCAGCCGGTGGCGTTCCTTAAAACATAACACTGTGGCTAAGGTTTTGCTCACCTGTCATAATATCTCCTTATATGGCTCGGTATCAAATTTATTTGATAATCGCTCCTGTGAACCGCCTTGGGACGTTTTACTACGTTAAAGGCGCTATATAAATGCAACTTTTTGTTATTAGTCTTGTTACTTGGTCGTTTTACATTGCCGCTCAGTGTTAGGGCAACCTGGGATGGGCGATAGCCGCACAAATAAAACAGATTGGAGATTAGCGTCCTCCACTGACAAAATGGAAAACATGCGTCAAAGCTACTTCAAACTGTACTCAGCAAGTTTACTGTTTGCCTTATATTGTATAATATTTCCACTGTCACTGTTAATGACAGTGTAATTTGGTATTGATCCATTAAAAATGTAAATAAGTAAATGGAAACACCAGCTTCATTAATTGATTTATTTCAATTATTATTTAAATGGAATGAGACTACAAAATGCTGCGATACAAAGGGATCCGGGGGTCCTAGTACATGAAACACAAAAAGTTAGCACAAAAGCAAAATACTGCGGATGCTGGAACTCTGAAATAAATACAGAAAATGCTGGAAATTCTCAGCAGGTCAGGCAGCATCTGTGGAGAGAGAAACAGAGTTAACGTTTCAGTTCGATGACCCTTCGTCAGAACAAAAAGTGAACATGCAGGTACAGCAAGTAATTAGGAAGGCTAATGGAATGTTGGCGTTTATTGCAAAGGGTATGGAGTATAAAAGTCGGGAGGTTTTGATGCAACTTTACAGGGCGCTGGTGAGACCGCACCTGGTGTACTGCGTACAGATTTGGTCTCCATATTTAACGAAGGATATACTTGCATTGGAGGCAGTGCAGAGAAGGTTCACTCGGTTGATTCCTGGGATGAAGGGGTTGACGTATGACGAAAGGTTGAGCAGGTTGGGCCTATACTCATTGGAGTTTAGAAGAATGAGAGATGATCTTATTAAAATATGTAAGATTCTGAGGGGGAATGACAGGATGGATGCTGAGAGGATGTTTCCCCTAGTGGGGGTATCTAGAACTACGGTGCATAGTTTCAGAATAACGGGTCGCCATTTAAGACGGAGATGAGGAGGAATTTCTTCTCTCGTTTGGTCATGAATCTTTGGAATTCTCTACTCCAGAGAGCTGTGGAGGCGGGGTCATTGAATATATTCAAGGAGGAGATTGACAGACATTTGAACTACAAGGGAGACAAGGGGTATGGGGAGGGAGCGGGAAAGTAGTGTTGAGGCCAAGATTGGATCAGCCAAGATCTTATTGAATGGTGGAGCAGGATCGAGGGGCCGATTGGTCTTCTCCTGCTCCTGTTTCTTATGTACTTATGTTCTTATTGATGGGATACAGACTATGGGATCAGGATCAATATACATTGACTCAGAGTTGCTACGGTTCTCATTGTGATATGTTGGGCAACTTACTAACTTGAGAGAAATGGCAACTCCAATGGAGTAAATCGAGGGCTTCCCATATTTCACGGCCTCTTCCTACCTGTCAGCGTGTCTCTCTGTACATACTGCTGTGCATATATAATCCAAATGGATTTATTAAGCACCATATATGCACAGCAAAGGTTCGATCTAGTTATTTGTTCCAAACACGCCATTCAATTTCTAGTGTAAACTTAACAATACTTTGCCGAAAGCGCCCTCGCTTGATTTTGCTCTCCATTTAAATCAATGGACGGCAAAATTCGGGTGGGGCATATAATGGGCATTGAGTTCCATATCATTGATTTTGCATTATCGCTTATAGTTAAAATTGCACCCAATGAACTGCACGCTATATTTTACACTAATTCCTTGTTTGGGCTTATCTCCTGATCTTTGCAAGTATATCAAATTTGGGCAGAATTATCCAAAGCCCGACACAAATGTTGACTTCAATGGAAAGGAAAATCGCGAGTGGTGCATAACGGGCGACCGATCCGGTATCGCCCGTTTTACACGATCACCAAAAGTTAAAATTCCCACCCTTGTACCATGAGATGGTCGAAATTCCAGCCACTCACTTACTGCTTCCAATGATCATGGCCACCTTTAACGGTCTTTATCTGGGCATCTCTGTAAATATAATTTCCAAACTCCTTGTACTCGTTCACAAATTCGGGTTCCAGGCTACTCTCTGGAAGTTTTGCCAACATCCTGGAGGCTTTTCTGTGGATTGGCCTGTCGAAAAAATGCACTTACTGCTCGCAAAATAGTTCCTGAGACACTCTCTGCGGAGCTTGTATTCATACGCATTTGGATGTGAATCTGTGGTAACGATAATAAGAATAATTAAACAACTGAAGGTTATTCACTTGTCATACTCCTGCATACCATACCGATCTGTTACATTGTGAAAGTTTCTTAAAAACCTTGCAGCCGTACACAACCACAAAATGACATGAAAGTTTAATATTTACTTTATCTGTGAGCCCATAATATACAACATACCTTTTACTGAGAGTCTGATAGGATGAGGCTACCTGGCCTAAATTTGAGGGCATTTTCTAGATATTCATCTGCGGACACATCAAATCCCTTCACCTTCAATTGGTGACTAAAATCTCGAACCAATCACACAAAGACTGGGAAATAGCAAACGAAGACCAAAGATTAATTGTCTTCACCTGACGACTTCACTTTGATGAGCTGGGTTATTTCTATCACGTGTCTAATAAACTGCTGAGAAAATTAATCCCATAAAAGATAGCACTAATGGGCATATTTTACATGTATTAAAAGCATTGGGAATATGCAGTGCATATCAAATTTTAACAACAAATATTCAAGGCCAGAGGAAAGTCAATTGCGAATAGAATGGTGAGTGGGCTGAGATTGTTTAAGGAGTGTGAACAACAAGGGTTAGCGGTGGTGCAAAGCGAATTCGGCCTGATCCAGAGGGATGAAATGCAATGAAAATGAGTCAGGGCCTGACCTAGTCGAAGTTCTACCTGAGTTAGGCTCACTTAAGGGAAGAGTCGCACAAATTAACAAATCATAAAGAATTAACCAGGTGTGGAGTCAAACATCAGTTTACAAATTCAACCTCCTGGACACCCGTTACTCCTAAAGATACCAATTTAAATGTTTAGAGAACAGGAGTCCTCCTCTCCCTGAAGCTTTTTAAAGTTTCTAGTAGTTGTGAGAGCTCCTTGCATGTTAACTGCAATGTTACATTCATGGACTTACAATTAGAGTTATAGCCAGGCAACAGCCAAGCAAGATAAGCGCTCAGCTAGAACTGCCGCTGTAGTCAAGGCAACATTCAATCCCTTGGAGCTTTCTGCCTCTCACTCGCTTAATCTCTGACCCCACAGTGAATGCCAAACCTGTTCCCAACAATAAACTGCCAGAGAGAGCTTCAAATCCAATTTTAGAATATCAACAATAAAAGAGTGTTCCTAAAATATATAACGGGCCTTCAAGTGTGATTTCCATAGTATATATAAAGCGATGATCACCTTGTGGAAATACCACGAATTCACAATAAGCAATCGAAAAAACGAATGACCAATAAAAGCTGATTCCGTCCGTGGAACCTCATACGTCCTCGACCTCTTATAACCTTTAAGAGGAAGTTAGATAAACGCATGAGGGAGAATGGAATAGAAGGATACGCTGATAGGCTGCGACGAAGAGGGGTGGGAGGAGGCTCGTGTGGAGCATAAGCACCGGCCGAAAGGCTCGTTTCTGTGCTGTGCATTCTATCTCATTCTACATAACTCAACCAGGAAATCATCTCATTGCATTTATAACGCAAAATGCTTTTGCCACGATCAGTCCACCTGATGGATTATTAGACACGTTCATTCTCCATTGAGTAGAGCAATGCTTTCCAAGTGCATTTTGAGTTAACTTTCAGCTAATTAAATGAATACTACCTACCACTACAGATGTGACTGATTTGTAATAATATTCCATGTTTACCGTTTGTGCATTAAGCAATGTTCTGTCAGGTGTGGCTCAGTTGGTAGTACACTCGCCTCTGAGTCAGAAGGTTGCGGGTTCAGGTCCTATTCCAGCGACTTGTAGCACATAAAGCTCCAGTGCAAAGCTGAGGGAGTTTTGCACTGCCGCAGGAGCAATCTTTCGGATGAGACGTTAAACCGAGGCACCGTCTGCTATCTCAGGTTGACGAAAAATATCCAAAGGCACTATTTTGAAGAAGAGCAGGGGAGTTATCCCTGGTATCCTGGCCAATATTTATCCCTCAACCAACATAACAAAAACAGATTATCTGGTCATTATCACATTGCTGTTTGTGGGAGCTTGCTGTGCGCAAATTGGCTGCCACGTTTCCCACATTACAACAGCGACTACACTTCAAAAGTACTTCCTTGGCTGTAAAGTGCTTTGAGACGTCCTGTGGTCGTAAAAGGCGCTATACAAATGCAAGTTTATTTTATTATATTGCTCTATAGGTCGCACGTCAATATATTTTAATTTCTGTAATCATAGTTTAAGTTTAATACACTTGGGGAAATTTCCTGTCCAGCTTCTCCACGTTCCTTCTAATATAGGAATGTTCTTTTTTGTGGACTGCTGCCCAATTTGAACATAACACCCCAAGTACTCTAGATTTTAACTCCCTATACGCTCAACATATGCTAAACTTGTATCAAACCTCGGTTAGACCACACTTGGAGTACTGCGTACAGTTCTGATCGCCGTATTATAAAAAAGGATATAGCGGCACTGGAGAGGGTGCAGAGAAAATTTTCAAGAATTATACCAGAAATGCGATGGTAGACATAGCAGGAAATGATGAACAGGCTGGGTCTCTTTTCTCTTGAAAAAAGACGGCTGTGGGGTGACCTTTAGAGGTCGTTAAAATCATGAAACGTTTTGATAGAGTGGATACAGAGAGAATGTTTCCACTTGTGGAGTCTAACTAGAGGCCATCAATATAAGACAGTCACCAACAAATCTAATAGGGAATCCAGAGGGCGGTGAGAATGTGGAACACACTGACGCAGGAAGTTGTGGAGGGAAATAGTAGAGATGCATTTAAGCGGAGGATAGATAAGCACATGAGGGAGAAGGGAATAGAGGGTTATGCTGATAGACTTAGATGAGGAAAGCTTGGAGGAGGCTCCAGTGGAGCATAAACGCTGGCATGGACTGGTTGGGCCGAATGGCCTGTTTCTGGGCCGTATATCCTATGTAAAATCGAGCGGCTCTCTTTGTTTCCATTCTTGCCCCGAAGCAGATTAACCCCCCCTTGCTTTTGCTTATGCTTAGGTGGACCTTGACTCGGGTAGGGGCTCATTAAAATGTTAATCTGGGTCCTTTGATGTACATGACCCACCCAGTAAAGCTTATCAAGAAAGAAAGTAAAATGTAAGCTTTGAATTTTTTTTTGACGCCTGAAGGAGCAGGGGCACTCCTCTGGGCCCCAACAGGAAAGAATGTAACCCTACTGCCCCGGTACTTTCCCAAACTCACCCCACTTTCCTGCGAGCCTATCCAGGCCGCCCGATCTTCGCTTGCCAGTAGCCGGCCACAGGCCAGCTGCCTCTTCACAGCTCTTCAGGGCTGGCTCCTAGCCACAGGAAGTAAATGAAGCCGGGTCGTTAATATCAGCCATGCTTCGCACAGAGGCTCCTAGGCGGTGGCCCGTTTCTGGAAGCCGGTGAGTTTTCGTCCCCCCTTTTATTTCAGAATATGTGATATTACAGGTGCTTCACTGAAGAATAGTTACATCATAGTTTGGTGATATTTGCGGAGCAACGGGTCAGTTTGCCTGGGACTTTAACTGAACTTAAGTGCAGTAATTTTTTTCAGTCAACAGCAACTAAGAGGTATCTTAATAAAGATACAATTACACATGGATGTTCCCACAGGAGGGATGGTCATATTCGAGCAATCAAAACTCTTTGCTCATGTTTTATCAAACAACAATCAATTATTATTCTTTATCTCACTTTACTGACTCCAATGAAGGTTAAGGGGTAGATACAGGTCTGTAAAATTATGAAAAGATTTGATATGGTAAACGTCTACAAGATGTTTCCACTTGTGGGGACTCCAAAACTAAGGGCTGTCAATGTAAGATAATCACTAATAAATCCAATATTTAATTCAGGATAAACTTCTTTACCCAGCGAGTGGTTAGAATGTGGAACTCGCTACCACAGGGAGTAGTTGAGGCGACTAGCATTGATTCATTTAAGGGATAGCTATTTTTTTGCTGTAACTTCCATGGGATAAGTCGCAGTTCCTTGGGAGTTTGCTGAAGACGCTCGTATTCCTGGTAGTACTGCGAGCGATGAAGCAACAAAATAACCTGGAACTTCTCCAGAGTATTCACTCTCTTGGTCATGAAGAAATTATGATCAAATAAATCACTCAACCAGATTCGTAAAGTAGCGAATGAACGACGCTGGCAACCTTGCTAAACCCGATCAGTGTAATAATCCCAGTGTGAGAGGGAATCAGAATCTGAGTAACTGGACTCTTGAGCCGGGAAATTTTAAAGCCCAGAGTTATTTGGTTGCAGGCTCGTCTGTTTCTACGGCAACACTGATAAGGAAACATTTTACAGAACGCAGTTGATAACTTGAGATCAATCAGAAAATGTTTGAATCGCTCAGCAGGTCAGGCAGCATCTGTGGGGAGAGAGAAAGAGTTAACGTTTCAGGTCGACGACCTTTCATGAAATTACATTTATGTAATCTGTACAATATAGGTCAATATCTGCAAATTTAAAAAAACATGCATACATAAATTACAGTTAAGCCTCACAGACTTGATATGCATCACATGTACTTCCATAATGTGCAAAATACAATTAAAATTAGCATTCTTGAAAGTCATCGATTTATTTCAGATTTCCAGCATACGCAGTATTTTGCTTCTGTTATGAATTGAGATGTTTGTGTTCGCTGTGGTTCCTCCTGGTTTCATATGTAAATCCAAAATTAGTCATCACTCACACATATTCAGAATGGTCTTTATAACCAATGATATTTCAATTTCACGCATCATAGAAATGGTTCAGGTCCAAAGAGATTCAGGGTCCATGTTCATAGATCAATAAAATGTACAGTTACAAAAAAATAATCAAAAGGTCTAACTTAATGTTAGCGTTTTTAAGTAGAGAAATAGAATATAAAGTGGTGGAAGTTTTGCTACAGCTATACCAAGCCCTGGTTAGACCACATCTGGAGTACAGTGCTGGGCACCGCACCTTAGAAAGGATATATTGGCCAGAATGATGCCAGGGCTCGAAGTGTTAGATTATGAGGAGAGATTACATAAACTAGGTTTGTATTCCCTGGAAATTAGCAGGTTAACGGGTGATCTGATTGACATTTTTTGGATTTTGAAAGCAATTGATCGGGTAGAAAAAGATAAACTTTTTCGGCTGGTGGGGAAATCGAGAACATAACCTTAAAATCAGAGCCACTGCATTCTGGGGAGAATTTAGGAAACACTTCTTTAGGCGAAGGGTGGTAAATGTATGGAACTCTCTCCCACAAAAAAGCAATAGATGCTAGCTCAATTAGTAATGTTAAAACTGAAATCGATAGATTTTTGCTCGCCAAGGCTATTAAGGATATGGGGTCAAGGCGGGTGGATGGAGTTAGGATACAGATCAGCCATGATCTCATTGAATGGCAGAACAGGCTCAAGAGGCAGAATGGCCTACTCCTGTTTCTATTTTAACGGTAAGAAAGAAAGTGGGTCTATTCTCCATCTTTCAATGCTCAAAGACACTCACAGCGCTTCAAATTCTGTTTTTCAACAGTTCAGTAGCAAACGAGGCAGCCAAGTTACAAGTAGCAAAGTCCCATGAACAGGAAATGGACTATGTGGCCCGATCATTTGATAGAAACAAAATCCCGGAACTTGGGAATACAGGGCACAATTTCAAAGTTTGCCCAGGACACACAACTCGGCAATGTAGTGAACCGTGAGGAGGGTAGGAAAACATTTTAGGAGGACATAGACAGACTGTTGAAATGGGCAGACACATGACTATTAGATTCAACACAAGGAAGTGTGAAGTGATGCATTTTGGAAGGAAGAATGAGGAGAGGCAATGTAAACTAAATGGTACAACTTTAAACAGGCTGCAGGAATAGAGATACTTGATTAGATTATCGTCAATTTACTTCTGAATTTGTCTATTCATACTTATTTTCTTTATACACATGTATAAGCATTCAGTTACTAAATTCTTTACGAACACGTATACACACACACACACACAAACACAATCACACAAACACGACACACACACACACATATATTTGTGTAGATTTGGAATTAGCTTACATGGCAAAGTAACCAGTTTAGCGAAAAGACTGATGGGAAAAACACTGATGAGCTTGACATTTTTATCAGAGTAGTCTGTAGATGAGCAAAACACAGTAAAAAGGCATGAAGTCACAGACCTTGAACAGACAGGAGTTTAATAACTTGAGAAAAACAAGGCATAGGTGGGGCTGGAATCAGTGCAGCCATAGGAACCAGATTGATAAGGGAGTTTCACTAGATAGCTAAGAAGGGGCACGTGTGCCACAACTAACAGCTCTTGAAATAGGTGTTTTTCAGTGTAAAGTAACAGGAGGGGAGGGGCGGTGTCAGACCAGAGGAGAAGAGAGAGGGCCTATCAGGGGAGAAAGGGAAGTTGAGTGATAGATCCGAGGGACGTCCCAAAGGATTGAATTGGAAGCAATGCTATAAGAAAGGGACACCAGCAGGGCTTATATGTAGCAGAAGACTGAGGAGGATTGAAGTCATTCTCGGAGTCACCCAGAGGCGAATACGTGCCCGAGGCACGGCCAGAGGGGTGCAGACAACTCTTACCGCGACCTTTACCCGAGGTATAAACGGGGTATTATAACTCTTAATTATACCTTGTAAACTGCTGCTTAAGATAGTGATTGTATTGATTCTTGTTTATGCTGAATAAACTATTAACCACTGCCACGAATACGGGTCAATGTCGAATCATTTGCAATCAAAGGTCTCACAAAGAGATTCTTACACTACACAAGTCTTTGAAGGTGGCAGGACAAGTTGAGAATGTTGTTAAAAAGGCATACGTGATCCGTTGCCTTATCAAAAGAGACATAGAGTGCAAAAGCAAGAAAATTATGCCAAACCTTTTTAAAACAGTGGTTAGAGCGCAGTTGGAGTATTGTGGGCAATACTGGGCTTCACATTTTTAGAAGGATGTCAAGGCCTTAGAGTGGGTGCAAAGAAGAATTACTAGAATGGTACCAGGGAGGAAAGACTCCAGTTACGTGAGAGACTAGAGAAGCTGGGATTGTTCTTCTTCAAGCGGAGAAGTTAAGGGGTATTTGATAGAGGAGTTCAAAATAATAAGGGTTTTGATAGAGTAAATGAGGATAAACTGTTTAAAGTGACAGAAGTGTCGCTAACCAGAGTTTTAAGGTAATTGGCAAAAGAACCAGAGGCGACTTGAGGAAACATTTGTTTACGCAATGAAATGTTATGAACTGCAATGCACTGCCTGAAAGGGCGATGAAAGCAGACTCAATAACAAGTTTCAAAAGGAGTTGCTAGGTATTTGCCGGGGGAAATTTGCAGGGCTATGGTAATGTGTAGGGGACTGGGTCTGATTGGATAGATCTCTGAAATAACCGGCACTGACACGTTGGACCGAATGGCCTCCATCTGTGCTGTATCATTGTATGTTTCTAATAAAAGCAAAATACTGGGCAGCTGATTAAAAACAGAAATTGCTGGAAAACTCTCAACTGGTCCGGCATCAGATGTGGAGAGAGAAACACAGTTAACGTTTCAAGGTAATCTGTTCTGTTGGTTTTCCCGAATAGGTGGTGTTAAAATAGAGAACTGGAATCGTGCCAGGGCTTTATTTTTGAGAGGACCCGAGGACAATGCAGCACTCCCTTAGTACTGCACTAACCAATGAGCCCAGGTTGTGCGCTGAAGTCCTGGAGTGACATTTTGACCCACAACCTGCTGCCTCAGAGGTGAGGCCTGTTAACCGATTAACTCACGATCATTGCTTCTCTGCAGCAGATGAGAAAACTCCATAGTCAGCAGTTTGGGAAGTTGGGTCCTCGCCTTTTATCCAGAAGGCTGTGTCACATGGGTTAGCAATCCATTTTGGTTGGGAGTGCAAAAGAGGCAGCTTCTACCGTGGCTCTGTGGGTAGCACCCAGCCCTATTTCGGCCAAGAGCTGGAGAGTTCCCCCAGTGACATGACCAATATTTATCCCTCAACCAACATCTCTAAAACAGATAATCTGGCCACAATTTCATTTCTGTTTGTGGGATCTTGCTGTTTGATGCTGTGTTTCCTACCATACAGCAGTGACAGCTCTTCAGAAGTATTCATTGGCGACATGAATGCAGGTTCTGTTTTCCTTGGCGTAGCAGTGAGGGTGGATGGTTGCAGTGGTGTAGATGATATTGTAAATTCATCATGAAGATTTCTTCTGGTCAGTATTTCTCGCGAAATCGAGCACGGATTCAAAAAAAGTGTTGTCCGTGATTTTGCTGTCAAAGGCGATCATAGGAAATCTGCCTGATAGATTTAGTATGATTCTGCCTACAGAGACCAGAACAATTCTTCCCCCTTAATCGGTAAATTAGTCCCCCCCCCCCCCCCGCTTTAACAGGTTGCTCTGCGGAATAAGGAAGATAATAAAATCACCAACAAACAGGGTTCATAAACATAAATGTTATTACCTGCTATCTACAGAACATTGCCTTATCACTATGACTTTAGCGCACTGACTTCAGACTTTGACCCTTTCGCAAGAGGAGGCCTGGCATTCAGATCGTCCTTTGCCTCTTACTGTGAGATTGTGGCAGTGATCAGACATGGCGAGGTTGCTGTCCGTTTTATTTCTCATGTTCGCTAACCTGGGTGAGTTCTACAGTTCATCCCATTCCTCATCACAGGAAAAGCGTCGCATGCGCAAACTGTCGAGCGTTTCGCGGTTACTCGGTGTGTTTTCTCCCGAGTTCAGTCCTTATACACGTGGAGGTTCGCTCGTTTGCTTTAATTAGGTTCCTCAATATGTTTTACATGAAAGCAATAGTAGCTGACCATCCTCTCTGTTGTTTATTCCTTACAGAACTCGCTTTAACTCTTATTGTTTCTGAGAACACCATTGACAGCATTCCCGGAAACTCCGTGTATTTTTTGGTCAAACCCATGGTCTTGGGAATTTTTCATACAATTTGGAGATTCAATTCCAGCAATGTAATAACGATAGGACAGGGATCTAGTGCACAGTATTCATCGGCATACAAAGACAGAGCACAGCTTTTCACCAACAATGGGATTTTACGTCTGGATGCTGTTACACTGAAAGACTCGGGTTTGTACCAAGTAGATGTGAGCGACATAACCAGCGGATATGCATAATCAGCGGAAATCAAACTGCGAGTACACGGTGAGTACAGATTTCAATCACACCGGCCGCAGACCAAGAGCTTAAAATAATGTTCTATTAATATAGTTAGAAAAGCAATGATTATGGTGAAACCATGTTGAAAACACGAGATATCACATGCCACAGGAGGTCCGATCTCCTAGTTAGTTATACCGGCCTGAAAAACAACGGGAGATTATTCAATAACCCAATGATCCAGCCCTTACTTAGACCGGCAGCAACCTTTTGAATCAAAGTAATCTTATCGCACGTCTCTTAAACAACTACATTTAATTGTGTGAATATATCCTGGGGATTCAAACAAGTGTGGTAGCACAAAACCGGCGGTGTCGCACTGGCCGCCCATTATAAGCCGCGCTCGATATTCAGTTGCGCTGACTCCAATGCGACGGAATATCAGGCGAGGCGTATTACAGAGTATTCGTCCGTTTTGGGCCAATAGCAAAACGGATTTCTACCGGCATGTTCGTCGAAGAACTGTGATCCGCTAGGTAACAAGTCAGATACCGCTTGGGATGTAGAATAAAAACTGCCCCCCAGGCTTGGACCCTTTCTCCAAGGGAGGGCGTGAAAAACAACTCCGCCCCACGGAATCGGCTAAGCGAACTGGGCGCTGAGCTCCTAATTGGGAGGAATTTTCCGTGTTCCCTGCCGGGCCTCGCAGAATATGGCGGCAAGCTGCCCGTAATCTCCCGTTCATTGGCTTCAGTAAAGTAAGATACAGAATAATAATTAATCGCTGTTATGTATGGAATGTTCACGGCGTTAGGCAATTTCGAATAGGACCCTGCATAATGTGGGCACAGCAGTGTGTAAGTGCATCTTTATTAAGTTGTCTCTCATTTACTGTTTGCATATAATTGACTGCCCTTACGATCAGTTAAAGTCTCTGAGTGTGGAAAGAAGCACACCTACCCGTTGCACCTCAAATATCACCAAGCTGTGACGTAACATTCCTTCAGTGAAGTACCTGGATTATCACAGACTCAGAAATAGAAGGGGGAACTAAAACTCACCGGCTTCCCAAATCACGCCTGCCAGCCGAGCAGACTCTGTGAGAAGCAGTCAGGAAAGTGGGGGAGGGCTGTGATGAGTACCGGGGCAGTAGAGGCCTGATTTTCCATTTCGGGCCTGGAGGAGCGCTCCTGCTCGTCCAGGTGTTCAAATATGTTCAAAACTTACATTTTCGTTTTTTCCCTTGTACTGAGTGGGGCCCCAAACGGGTCCGAAATTAAAATATTAATGGGGCTCCTACCCAAGTCAAGGGCCTCCTGAGCCCCTGGCAAAAGCAAGCGGGTTAAATCTGCTTCGCGGTGGGAATGGAATCAGAGTCGTTCGACTTTAAGTCCCGACGTTCCGTTTGGTTTTTGACGGGCGGAGGCGGTTCAGATTCCCAATAAAGTCTAAGATGAGTGTTGAGACGCGGAGAACCAGTTTGTAAACCAAAGCTTTGTTTCACAGCCCCCTTGTCAAACCCACGTTTCAGTATCAGTCCAGATAAAAACATATTTATAGAAGATGAGGACAAGTTGACCTGAAGTGTTCGGCGTTGGAGCTATGGCGGGAAGCCTTTACCGGAAAACGCATGGGGTACACTTTATGCCGATAGCAGCAGCCTATCAATCAATCCCTTGAAAACAACTGATAAATGAGACTTCGTCTGTACAGTAATGAACATTTTGAACACTGTTGAGAGCCCAGCAGTGAAGATAGAGATCTACGGTGAGCAAATTAATCCTCTATTGTTAAATACTGGCTATATTTTATAATAGTTCTAAATTGTCAATTAACTGCACATATTTAAACATAGAATTGGTATATGGCAAACATTCATTCTTACTGCTTCAGGCGGTCGAAATTCTATTCTTTGAATCTAAATGTATTAACTCGAACCAAAATTCTGTAGGTATGTCAATGATGCTGAGGGAATTTAAATAGGGAGCGTTACAGTGGATACAGATGTAGGTTTCTAAAGGTTTGTATCAGATATTCAATGGAGAAGGAACATAGGAACAGGAGGAGGCCATTCAGCCCCTCGAGCCTGTTCCACCATTCAACGAGATCATGGCTGATCTGTGATCTAACTCCATATACCCGCCTTTGGCCCATATCCCTAAATACCTGTGGTTAACAAAAAGCTATCAATCTCCGATTTAAAACTGACAATTGATCTAGCATCAACTGCCGTGTTTGGAAGAGAATTCCAAACTTCTACCACCCTTTGTGTGTCGAAGTTTTTCCTAATTTCACTCCTGAAAGGTCTGACTCTAATTTTTAGACTATGCCCCCTAGTCCTAGAATTCCCAACCTATAGAAAAGTTTCTCTCTATCTACCCTATCTGTTCCCCCTAACATCTTGTAACCTTCGATAAGATCACCCCTTAACCTTCTAAATTCACGAGAATGTAATCCTAATTTGTGTAATCTCTCCTCGTAACTTAACCCTTGAAGTCCGGGTATCATTCTGGTAAACCTCTGTTGCACTCCCTCCAAGGCCAATAAATCCTTCCTGAGGTGTGGCGTCCAGAACTGCTTACAGTACTCCTGGTGTGGTCTAATCAGGGTTTTGCATAGCTGCAGCAAAACTTCTACCCCATTGTATTCTAGTCCTCTAGATATAAAGGCCAGCATCTAATTAGCCTTTTTGATTATTTTCTGTACCTGTTCATGACAATGTAGTTTTGACAATGATGCATATTAAGTTATTGCACATAGGGTGTAAAAGTTAATAGGTATCCCATGAGTGGAACTTCCTTCATATAGGGAGACGTAGCAAGGCGCCGTACTGCTAGCTTCCTCTTGATATGGAATTGATTGAGGTGTCCACTAACAGCAAGCTTTGATGCCAAGTCCTGATTTGACAATTCAAACACAACAACAACATGCATTTATATAGCGCCTTTAACATGGTAAAAGGTCCCAAGGAAGAGGAAAGAGAGGTAGAGTGGTGGAGAGGTGCAGCGAGGAAATTCTGGATCTCAGGGCCGAGACCGCTGAAGGCAGCACCGCCAAATGTGGAGCGTTGAAAATTAGGGATGTGCAAGATGTGCATTGGAGGAAGGATGAGATCTCAGAGGGTCGTAGGGATCAGCCATGATCTTTTTGAATGGCAGAGCAGGCTCGAAGTACCGAATGGCCTACTCCTGCTCTTATTTTTCCATGTTCTTATGTTCTTATAGTCCCTCTACATACAAAGTCGAGCTGGAAATTTCGTTATGTGTCAAAACTACTTTCTCTTTACGGTGTCAAACGTGGCTCAGTAGGAAGCAGTCTCGCCTCTGAGTCAGTAGGCCTAAGATTCATGTCCCAATCCAGAGACCCGAGCACATAATTTAGAATGACACGCCCAGTGCAGTACTGAGAGAGTGCTGCACTGTCGGATGTGCCATCCATCGAATTAGACGTTGAACCTAAGTCCCAACTGCCATATCAGTTGGATGAAAAAATCCCATGGCAATATTTCGAAGAAGAGTCCGGGCCAAGATCTATCTTACAACCAGCATCACTACACCCGTTTGTATGCTCATCATCCCATTGAATCATCAGACTTTTCTATCTAGTCCTTCGAATGCATATCAAGTATCATGCACAATTAACGCCAGCACTTATTCTTCCCCATTTATTGAACCGTGAGTGAGAAAGATCTTTTATTTCCTAACCTCCATAATACTCAAGTGAAAATCTATAAATGTACCCTAGATTCATCATTCAAGCATGACAATAGCCTTTTTAAATACCATATTGTTCAGGTCCCATCATCAAGACGATCACAGTGCGCAGAATACTTCATCAACTTTTCACAAACAAGCAACATCTGGCGCCGCTCCTGATACAGGTCACTATTGGAAGAATAAACCGACATTCTATTCAAGTACTTTTCTGTCCCAAACCATAATTATTTATGTTATCGTTTGAAACAAGGATTTGCAACAACACGCCTGCCTATCAGAAACAAGTACTGAGGTTAATATTAATGTCACAGGAACGCATTTCCCACAAATACTTTGTTTTGCAGAGCGAGTATCGAATGTGGGAATCAGTATCAGTCCAGCGAAAGACGTCTTTACTGAAAATGTAGATAACGTGATTCTGAAATGTTCAGCGATCGGAATTGATCCCACCTATTCCTGGAGCTTCGAGGGGAAGCCTTTATCGGAGAATCCGCGGTACACACTTACTGCAGATAAAAGCAGCCTGTCAATCAAACCCGTGCACACAAGTGGCAGCAAAGCGTTTGTCTGTACAGCAAGCAACGTTGTGAGTAGCGCTCAAGGCAAAGCGGTGACGTTAAAGATTTTCGGCGAGTGGGGAAATATTACACCTTGGCAATTGTTTCAAAGCGGCTCTTCAGTATATTTTAGCGGATCATTCAAAAAGCGTGTAATAAAGTACTCTCCTATACAAGCCATTCGGGACATTAAAGGCCCTGCTAAATGATCACAGATTGAGTATCAGTCCAGTGAAAGTGATATTTACAAAAGCGGAAAAGTGCAGCAATCTTTCCAATCAGAAGGCTGACAAGATCTGTAAACAATGACGCACAAGCGGTAAACATAGGAGTGAGCGTTCACCCATCTTCCAACATTACTCGTGCCTGTGAGTGCGGTTGGGGTTAGTCATAGCGGATTGGGATCCTATTCTCACCAGTGGTCAGAAGCTGAAAACTGTCCGGGTAGGGAGAGCTGACAATTGACACCTGGCCGACATCTCTCTGGACTTCATGTCAAAATGCCCTCCTATCCACAGCTCTTCATCCCTGAGTAAATCCAGTAGTGTAATAATGCTGTTTAACTTAGATTGACATCAACATTCTATACTTATTCTGCCGTTAAAATGGGGAACCTAATTTTTTGGGGGCGGAACATTTCCAGTCATATTTGTGAGCAACCACTAGTTCACGATTGCCATATTTAATTTATTGATATAATTTGAACTTTACTAAAAGCTCTTTCTCTCAAAAGGGTTTCAAATTTCTTTTTAAGTTAAAGTAACTGTAGAGAATAAACAGAAGACAATTTTAGCATATACTTGGCAAACTGGTACATAGGTCACTGAGAGATGTTCAGAGTAAATTACAACATAAGAACATAACATAAGAAATAGGAGCAGGATTAGGCAATTTGGCCTTTCGATCCTACTCCGCCATTCAATAAGATCATGGCTGATCTATACCATCTCCACTTTCCTGCACGATCCCCATATCCCGTGATTCCCCTAATATTCAAAAATATATCGATCTCTGTCTTGAATATACTCAACGACTGAGCCTCCACAACCCTCTGGGGTAGAGAATTCCAAAGATTCACCACCCTCTGAAGAAGAAATTCTCCTCATCTCAGTCCTAAATGGCCGACCCCTTATTCTGAGACTGTGACCCCTGGTTCTAGACTCCACAGCCAGGGGAAACATCTTCCCAGCATCTCTCCTGTCCAGCCCTGTAAGAATCGTGTATGTTTCAAGGCAAAAATGGTGTACAACGTTTGGCGCATAAACGACATTAAGTGGAGATATGTAGTATTTTAGCCTCAACTCGATCATCGCAATAATGCAGCGCTGAGGCGAAGAAGGGTATTAGACTATAAAGAAAAAAGGTCTAGATCGAAAGGGAGTATATATAATCTATTTGCCTTGTGCTTTGACAGATAATAAATATTGGGCAGCGGTTTTTAACAAATTGTGGAGCAACAGCACAAGTGAACTACAGGAGAGAGTGAGAAAACAGTTGGGGGGAATTGGCTTAGAAGGAACCCAAGGTGGACCCATGTCAGATCACAGCAGAGGCTCTGGGTCAATCCTTGAGTATGAATTGCTGCCTTGAGACGAGACACCCGCCAATATAACACCCTTGTTCAAGGGTGTGCACAAACTAGATAATTGTAGTTCAGTTGCGGGCAAACCTTCAAACCATAACTCGAAATAGAACTAATGAGCTTTTAGAAAGGCACGAGTTGAGGAAGGACAGCCATCGTGGATGTCAAAGACAAGTCGCATGTGACAAATTCTGAGTGTTTCTGGCAGCGTATTGGCTAGATGAAGGGAACTCGGGAGATAGAGTATATGGATTTTTCTGATTCATTCCAACAGGGGTCTTAAGTGATTGGATAGATGCAAAGCAACAGAGCCAGAGGCAAGAGGAAACGTGCCATTATTGATGAAAATTGTGTTGACAGACAGAATGGCTGAGCTGGTGTACCACAAGTCTATGCTGGATCCCCCATTTGTTCGAGAGGATTTGGAATTGACAGAACAGTCTCTGAATGGCTTAACAAATGTACGGGGTTAAGCAGCAAGAATTGTTTCAGGAAGAACAACAGGCTGGGAATTTTGCAGCATGCCCCCATCATTGGCCTTTCCTCACTGGCAGCATCCCAAACCTAAAACGCGATTGCACGAATCATTACCCACCACCCCAGCCCATACCTGTTCTCGGCCACGGGACACACCCAAGTTTACAAGCAGAGTCGAGACTCATCTTGGAGTGAAAGGGTGGGCTTAAACCCACAGTAAAGCAAGATAGAGAAGGAAGGGCACCATGGAGAAAATAGTCTGGTTAAATTGACTTCAGAAATGCGCATATCAAACACATCGGCAATTGGAAGCACTGATGGCCTTGCTAAATTCGATAGAAAATTCAGTTCAGGCAGGCAAGATAACGAAACCCTATTAGGTTCAACGTTCAAAATACACGAGAAAAGGAGGATGTCAAGAAGCATGCTCGAAGGTGGTAACCCAACTCTGCCTGAACTGAGAAAGAGAGCTCTGCGGTAATATCGCCTATCTGTTTTTTTTAGAATTTTCTCGCCACTTCGCATACAATTCCGAAAAGCAAGTGTTCACGGATTTACGATCGAAGGGAACAGATCAATTCTATCAGCAAGTTCCAGAGGAAACTGGATATTCCTTTAAGACAAGATATTGAGGGGTATAAGTGAGTGTGACTTCTCTTTTGAGCTCGCCAGCTGGACATTGATCATCCACTCTTATACAGTATTACGTTTCGAACTGGTAGAGTTCTGACAAGTTATTTTCTCAATTGCACCTAACAAGCGAACGTTACAGTGAGCTGCACCGCTTGCCCCCAAAAAGCTATTACTATTCTGCATGTAAACCTGAATTTCGAGACGATGGTAAGCTTTGTAATACAAGGGCTCGGTGAGTTATAAATATATTTATTAACACGCTCCCAGTCGTATATTTCCCCCTCCAGCGCTGACCCAATCAAGTGCTCAAAGGCCCCTGGAACAGCCCCCGTACCGTGCGCTTTTCCTGCTAAACGGTTCATCAAGTAAGATTTTCCAGTTCTGTAGAGTCCGACAACCGCCACCACCACCACGGGCTCGTTGGTACTGGCAAGGATCTCCATCGCTTCAGGATTTACCCGCAGCAAGCCATCCGAGGTGTTCTCAATGAAGCACACGGGAATTTGCATGTAGACTGCAGAGTCCATTTCAGTCAAGCTAGTTAGAGGAAATAAAAGACAGACTTGCATTTATATAGCGCCTTTCACGACCGCCAGGCGTCCCAAAGCGCTTTACAGCGAATTAATACTTTTTGAAGTGTAGTCACTGTTGTGATGTAGGAAACGTGGCAGTCAATTTGCGCACAGCAAGCTCCCACAAACAGAAATGTGATATATTGACTAGATTTTTTTTCAATGTTGATTGAGGGATAAATATTAGCCAGGACAACGGGGCAGTGGTTGGTTGCTTGCTTGTTGGAGATTGTCATTGCCTGGCACTTGTTTGGTGAGAATGTTGCCTGCCACTTATCAGCCAAAGCCTGAAGGTCGTCTAGGCCTTGTAGCATGCGGGCATGTACTGCTTCATTATGTGAGGAGTCGTGAATGGCACTGACCACTGTTCATTCATCAGCGAACATCCACATTTCTGACCTTATGTTGGAGGGAAAGTCAGCGATGAAGCAGCTGTCGATGGTTGGGCCTCGGACACTGCCCCGAGGAACTCCTGCAGCGATGTCCTGGGGCTCTGATGATTGACCTTCAACCACCACAACAATCTTCCTTTGCGCTAGGTATGACACCAACCAGTGGAGATTTGCCCCACCCCCCCCGATTCCCATGGACTTCAGTTTTACTAGGGCTCATTGATGCCACACTCAGTCAAATGCTGCCTTGATGTCAAAGGCAGTCACTCTTAACTCAACTCTGGAATTCAGCTCCTTTGTCCATGTTTGCACCAAGGCTGTAATGAGGTCGGGAACCGAGTGGTCTTGGCGGAACGCAAACTGGGCATCAGTGAGCAGGTGGGTAAGAGCCGCTTGATAGCACTGTCGATGACACCTTCCATCACTTTGCTGATGATTGAGAATAGACTGATGGGGCGGTAATTGGCTGGATTGGATTTGTCCTGCTTTTTGTGGACAGGACATACCTGGGAAGTTTACCACATTGTCAGATAGATGCCAGTGTTGTAGCCGTACTGGAACAGCTTGGCCAGAGGCGCGGCTAGATCTGGAGCGCAAGTCTTCAGCACGATAGCCGGGATGTTGTCCATAGTCTATGCTGAATCCAGTGCACTTAGCGTTTCTTGATGTCACGTGGAGTGAATCGAATTGGCTGAAGACTGGCTTGTGTGATGGTGGGGACCTCAGGAGTAGGCCGATATGGATCATCCACTCTTGTGTGTTTTGCACTCATGTGCTGGGCTCCATCATCATTGAGGATGGGGATATTCATGGAGCCTCCTCCTCCCGTTAGTTGTTTAATGGTCCTCCACCATTCACGACTGGATGTGTCAGCAATGCAGAGCTTTGATCTGATCCGTTGTTTGTGGGATCACTTAGCTCTGCCTGTAGCATGCTGCTTCCGCTTTTTTAGCATGCACCGTAGTCCTGTGTTGCAGCTTCCCCAGGTTGGCACCTCATAGTTAGCTACGCCTGCTGCTGCTCCTGGCATGCTCTTCTACACTCCTTATTGAACCAGGGTTGGTCTCCTGGCATATGATGGTAATGGTACAGTGTGCGATATGCCGGGCCATGGATTTTACACATTGTGGTGGAATACAATTCTGCTAATGCTGATGGCCCACAGCACCTCATGGATGCCCAGTTTTGAGCTGCCAGATCTGTTATGAATCTATCCCGTTTAGCACGGTGGTAGTGCCACACAACACGATGGAGGCTGTCCTCAGTGTGAATATAGTTGGGACATTAGTTGAAAGTTATGATTCTGTGAGTATGACTATGCCAAGCCTGTCGCTTGACTAGTCTGTGGGGCAGCTCGCCCAATTTTGGCACAGGTCCCCAGATGTTGGGGAGGATGACTTTGCAGGGTCGACTGGGCTGGGTGTGCCATTGCAATGTCCATAGCTGATGCTGAGGTCGATGCCGGCTGGTTCCTCCGGCTTCATTCTTATTATTGTGTTTCGTAATGGGGTGTTACGATAAGGTCCCACATAAAAGATTAGCATGGAAAATTGAAGCTCATGGGATAAAGGGGAAAGTATTGACGTGGATAGAGAACTGGCTGTCAGATAGAAAACAGAGAGTTGGAATAAACGGCTCATTTTCTGAATGGCAGGCAGTAACAAGTGGGGTACCACAGGGATCTGTCCTGGGTCCCCAGCTGTTCACAATTTACATTAATGACCTGGATCAGGGAGTCGGATGCAGCATTTCCAAATTTGCAGACGACACTAAACTAGGAGGGGGGGTGGGCTCAGAGGAGGAGACCAGGAAGCTCCAGAGCGATTTGGACAGACTGGGTGATTGGGCGGATAAATGGCAGATGCACTATAATGTGGACAAGTGCGAAGTTATCCACCTTGGGTGCAGGAACGGGAGGGCAAATTATTATTTAAATGGCAATAAATTGGGAGAGGGGGAAGTACAGAGAGACCTGGGTGTTCTTGTACACCAGTCACTGAAGGCGAGCATGCAGGTGCAACAGGCGGTCAAGAAGGCAAACGGTATGCTGGCCTTCATAGCAAAAGGGTTGGAATACAGGAACAGGGATACCTTGCTGCAGCTGTACAGGGCACTGGTGAGACCACACCTCGAGTACTGTGTACAGTTTTGGTCGCCTCATCTGAGGAAAGATGTTCTTGCCATGGAGGGGGTGCAGCGGCGATTCACCAGGCTGATACCCGGAATGGCGGGATTGACCTATGAGGAGAGACTATGTAGTTTAGGGATGTACACACTGGAGTTTAGAAGATTGAGAGGGGACCTCATAGAAGTGTATAAAATTCTGACAGGTCTAGACAGACTAGATGCAGAAGGAATGTTTCCCTTGGCGGGTGAGAACAGAACTAGAGGACATAATTTAAGGATAAGGGCTAAACCATTTAGGACAGAAATGAGGGGGAATTTCTTCACTCAGAGGGTGGTGAACCTGTGGAACTCATTGCCACAGAGGGCAGTGTACGCCAGCTCATTAAATATATTTAAGAGGGAATTAGATATATTTCTACAGGCAAAAGGGGTTAAGGGTTACGGAGAGAAGGCGGGGACGGGATACTGAATTGGAGGATCAGCCATGATCTCATTAAATGGCGGAGCAGGCTCGAAGGGCCGGATGGCCTACTCCTGCTCCTATCTTCTATGTATCTATGTATCTATGTTACAACTGAGTGGCTTCAGAGGGCAGTTACGAGTCAACCACATTGCTGTGGATCTAGAGTCACATATAGGCCAGACCAGGTAAGGACGGCAGATTTCCTTCCCGAAAAGACATTAGTGAACCAGATGGGATTTAACGACAATCTGAGAGTTTCATTGTTACCATTACTGATACTAACATTTTGTATTCCAGATTTATTTAATTAACTGAATTTATATTCATCAGCTGCCAGTGGTGGGATTTGAACTCACTTTTCTGGATTACTAGCCCAGTTACATTACCACTATGCTACTGTGAACACTTAATAGATTAAGGCTATAATGTAAACTTTGAAATCCTTTATTCTTTATTAGTTAATGCAGCGACTCGTTTAAGCACCTTGTGTTATTGTTGACAACAGAAACCTGTGACTAAAATGTACAAAGCAATGTGTGAGAAGCACTCCCAGGAATCTGGAGACAAATCGTCCGCATTGATATTGGATCTGGGAGAAACGATGGGAGATAAAGGCCCAGAAATTAAAGACGGAGCCTTCCTGCGGGGGTAAGGCTTCCCCGCGATATCTCACTGCACGCCTGCCTTTTCCTTCCGAGCTCGCATGAACTTTAGTTTCAAGACTGCAGCTGTGCAGTGTGTGCGTATCCCACAGACGCAGTTAATTCGTGCGCGCTGTGGGATCACGTGATTCAGTTAGAGCCAATGGCAGCACACCATCTTTCATTCATAGTTTTCACAGCAAGGGCTGTCAAAGCTATGAATCTATACCCCCCCAAAAGAACAGCTAACCCTCAATTAAATTTTAAAAAAACCATCACATTAATAAAATAAGTATAGTTAAATAAATTAACCACTTTAAACAAAAAATTAAATTTTTGAAAAAATTTCAAATCTTTTTAAAAGTTATAAAAATAACCTTATCTTTCTTTAAAGTCTCTAAAAAAGATATACCTGTTGAAAAAAATTCAAAATAATACTTAATTAACTACTTACCTTGTTAAAAGAGGGTCTTACGCCTCCTTTCTTTATGTGCAAAATCTTCCATGCTTACCTGCGCGTTCAAACCACTAAGTGCACTGCGTGCGCGCAGCCTATAGCACGCACGCGGTTCACTTAGGAACCGCCCCCTTTTGAAATCACCAAGTGCCGGTTTTCAGCGCATGCGCAGTGCATGCTGAAAACCGGCAATTGCAGACAGAATACGCGAGAGCACACAGTGCGTACTCTCGCGTACTGAGACTAATTTTTGGGCCAAAATCAAGAATAGGTCTTACACCAGGAGGATACACGGAATTTGAGGCGGACACAAAACCGCTGGTTGAGAAATACCGAACCCACGCCAGGCAAAGGAGCCGAGAGACAGATTCAGCACCAGGAACATTTCTGGATCATTTGAGGGGACCCAAGGCATTTAATGCTGACTGGATGGACTCAGCCAAATGTTCATTCAAGCACTCTATCTCCATTCTTGCAACCGAGATTGAAGAAGACACCAAACCCGTGTCTTAAACAGTCCAGTAGAATTTGAACTTGCTGTCCAGGAGTAAAATTAATCTAAATGGTAATGAGAACTGAGCGGTTTCTATAATGACCAGCTGAAATGCAACGCTAGTTGTACACCCGGGTGGCAAGTTTGAAATCCACCCCATTGTCTTTTATGAGTAAAGGAATGGGATTAGTCAATTCAGCACCTCGAGCCTGTCCAACCATTCAGTCAGATCATGGTTGATTTGTACCTCAACTCCACTTACATAAGGTGTATTTTCTTGCAATTTTAGTATTGTGAGTTCCCTTGAAGTATACATACGAGGCTAGGTGTTGACCCAACTCAGGAGATGGACACAGAGCTTTGCCACCTCCTGCAGCCACACTTCCAGCCTCAGATCAGGACCAGGACGTCACTCTCTGTGGCAGTGAAGGTCACATTAGCTCTCAATGTCTACGCCAGCGGCACCTTCCAGGCTTCAACAGGGGATATTGCAAACATTTCGCAGTTCGCCGTCCATTGCTGCATCTGGGAGGTGACAGACGGTCTGTACAGAAGAAGGGAGTACATCTCATTCCCCGTGACCAGAGAGAGAAAGGATGAACACTCATCTGGCTTTGCAAGGATAGTGGGCTTCCCCATGGTTCTGGGTTTCATTGAGTGCAGCCACCTGGCATTGCAGGCACCTCATCACAATGCAGAGGTCTTCTGTAACTGCAAAGGCTACCACTCTCTGAACGTTCAGTTGGTGTGCGCCCACAGATAGGGCATCTTCGCAGTCAATGCCCACTATCCTGGCAGCAGCCACGATACATTCATCCTGCATGAGACCGGTGTCCCAGCACTGTTCCACCTACCATATGAAGCTAGCGCCTGGCTGCTCGAAGGCTAGGGTTATCCACTCGCCACCTGGCTGATGACGCCCTTCCGCAACCCCAATACTCCTGCTCAGCACGCAGACAATTACAGCCATAGCGCCACCAACAACCTAATTGAACTGACTATCGGCGTGCTAAATCAACGGTTCCCCCCACTGCCTTGATCACTCTGGAGGAGCCCTGCAGTACGCCCCATTTCGAGTCACCCTTTCCATCGAGATCGCTTATGCACACCGTTTCCCAGCGAAATCCGAGGAGAGGTAGAAACAAGTCACTATAGGTAGCCACCCAGATACTTCGACTCCCGCATTCTGATGTTAATGAACAGTAGGCTAACCGACAGATTCACGGACTCTGCTCATTCTATTTAAATAATTTAGTACACGGTAAGTGTTGTGCAAAGGAACGATTGGATATGCATTGGATGTGGCTGTGCATTGAATGTGATAGGGCATCGGGTATGATAGGACATTGAGTATGAAAGGACATTGGCAGTGTAACACCGTCCAATAATGATCCAGATAGACTGAATGGGGTAGATATATGCCTTTACCGGTTGTGTAAAAGGGGTGGTATCACATCAGCTGTCTGTTATATGTTCCACCGAGTGTATAAAGAAAGGATTGCATTTATATAGCGCCTTTCACGACAACCGGACGTCCCAAAGCACTTTACAGCAAATGGAGTACTGTTTTGAAGCGTGGTCACTGTTGTAATGTAGGAAACGCAGCAGCCAAATTGCGCACAGCAAGCTCCCACAAACAGCAATGTGATAATGACCAGATAATCTGTTTTGGCGATATTGTTTGAGGGATAAATATTGGTCCAGGACACCGGAGATAACGCCCGTGTTCTGCTTCGAAATAGTGCCGAGGGATCTTTTACATCCACCTGAGAGTGTAGACGGGCCTCGGTTTAAAGCCAGATCCGAATGCTGGCACCTCCGACAGTGCAGCACTCCCTCAGTATTGCACAGGAACAGCCTAGATTTTGTGCTCAAGTTTCTGGAGTGGTATTTGAAACTACAATCATCTGACTGAGAGGCGAGGGTGCTACTAACTGAGCCGATGCTGATACCTCCTGCTTTAAACTTCCAAGCAAAATGGATTTTTAAACCAATGTGACACATTCATCCTGGATAAAAGGCCAGAACCCTGCTTCTCAAACTGCTGACTATGGGGTTTTCTCATTCGCCCCTAGAAGCAATGATCGGGAGTTAAACGGTTAACAGGCCTCGCCACTGAGGCAGCGGGTTGAATGTCCAAATGTCACTCCAGACTTTAGCACATAACCTGGGCTCATTGGTCAGTGTAGTACTGAGGTAGTGCTGCATTGTCCTCGGGTCGTCTAAAAAAAAATGCCGGGGCACGATTCCCGTTCTCTCTTTCAACACCACCCATTCAGGAAAACCAACAGAATAGATTACCTCGAAACGTTACTGTGTTTGTCTCTCCACATCTGCTGCCGGACCAGCTGAGAGTTTTCCAACAATTTCTGTTTTTAATCAGATGCCCAGTATTTTGCTTTTCATAGAATCATACAGTGATACAGCACAGATGGCGGCCATTCGGCCCAACGTGTCCGTGCAGGCTCTTTGAGAGATCTATCCAATTAGGCCCACTGCCCTGCTCATTACCACAGCCCTGCAAATTTCCACTTGTAACTATATCGCATCTCCTTTTGAAAGTTGTTATTGAATCTGCTTTCATCGCCCTTTCAGGCAGTGCATTGCAGATCATAACATCTCATTGCATAAACAAATGCTTCCTCATCTCGTCGCTGGTTCATTTGCCAGTTACCTTAAAAGTCTGTTTAGCCACACTTCTGTCACTGAAAACAGATTATCCTAATTTACTCCATCAAAACCCTTATTATTTTGAACACTTCTATCAAATACCCCTGAACCTTCTTTGCTTGAAAAGAACAATCCCAGCTTCTCTAGTCTCTCCACGTAACTGAAGTCTCTGCTCCCTGGTAATATTCTAGTAATTCCTCTTAGTACCCACTCGAAGGCCCTAGACATCCTTCTTAAAGTGCGGTGCCCAATAATGTACACAATACTCCAGCTGTGTTCTACCCACTGTTTTATTAAGGCTTAGCATAACTTTCTTGCTTTTGCACTCTATGCCTGTTTGGATAAAGCCAAGGATTATGTATGCCTTTTTAACAGCATTCTCAACTTATCCTGCCACCTTCAAAGACACGTGTAGTGTAAGAATATATCTGTGAGACATTTAATTACAAATGATTCGACATTGACCCGTATTGGTGGCAGTGGTTAATAGTTTATTCAGCACAAGCAAGAGTCAATAAAATCACTGTATGTTAAGCAGAAGTTTACAAGGTATAATTAAGAGTTATTCTACCCCGTTTATGCCTCGAATAAAAGTCGCGGTAAGATTTGTCTGCACACATCTGGCCGAGCCTCGGGCCAGGATTCACCTCTAAGTTTCTCCGAGAATTACGTGAATCCTCCTCAGTCTCCTGCTACACTTAACCCCTGTTAGTGTCCCTTTCTTATAACATTTCTTTCAATTCAATCGGATCTATCACTCAACTTCCCTTTCTTCCCTGTAGAAACTAAATTTTAAAATGCAATTGTTGCAGATCGAATTCGTCGAAATATTGTTTTTTATACTTCTCGCTCTTCAAAACGGCTATGTAGAATGTAAGGAACTATTTATTAATTTCCAGTGCGATCTGTGTCTAGGATGTAGTTTTACTGCAAATTCAATGCCTTGTAATGCAATCTAGACAAACCAATAGGACATTTGCTTCGAGAAATTAATTGGTTTGTTCGCTCACTCATTCTTGGATTATTCATTGATTAAACGTTATACATTATGTATTATATATCTCGTTTCAATTTAGGCTATATGTAAAATGCAAGAAATGTTGAAATCGCCAAGCCGGCTATTGGTCCAAGAGTTGCTCCAACCATGACTCCAGTATTCACTGCAGGAAAAAAAACAATAATATATAATTGTAATTGTGAGCCGAGCCTTGTAGGAACCATGCACTGTTAGGACCATCGAGTTTCCTCTGTCGAACTTAGCAGATGGGGCTATTGTACTTTAAAGAGTTCCCCTGCTTCTCACACTGAATATGAACTAAGGAAATGTTGTCAAATTCCCCTTGTCATTTATTAAAGCAATGACTGCACTTTTCCTTAGTTTAGGTATAAAACAATATTAAATGAAGTACGAGTAAATGATATGGTCTAATAACAAGTGCGTAATTATTGACGTTCAATGGAAAATTCGGCCATTTATTCCCTCTAAGTAACGCCATGGGCACATACTACTGGGCTCATGCAAACAATTTAATCAACATCGAATTTTTAGCTAGATTCTATTCTAGTCATTCCTCACCAACTAGGCTTTCAAATCCTTGTCCTCCTCTTTAAGTCCCTCAATGTCCCTAGTCCATCCAACGTGACCGTACTCCCCCAGCTAGAGGCCCCATCAAATAGCTCTGCACCTTTGACTGCTGATAGACTGCCGAGGTTCCCTATCTTACAGCATTGGCTATACTTCAAAAGTAGCTCATGGCCCGTGAAGCGCTTGGGGACATCCTGAAGTCGTAACAGGCGCTACCTACATCAACAGAAATTGACGAAGGGTTCGACCCGAAACGTTGACTCTGTTTCTCTCACCTCGATGCTGCCTGACCTACTAAGTGTTTCCAGCATTTTCGGTTGTTATTTCAGATTTCCAGCATCCGCAGTATTTTCCTATTGTGCTACCTAAATCAAGTTCTTTATTTTTTCACTACCCCCCTGCACCCTACGGCAGCAAGCCGTGACATCAGTCGCTATGCCCCTGCCTTTTGGAATTTCCTTCCAAAATCGTTTGACTCGCCGCCTCCTTGCACGCCGTGCTAAAATGGAGCCAACTTTCCCCGAGCCCACTGCCAGCAGCTGGACCTCGCACATCGTGAGCAGGTTGTGAGAAAATCGGAGGTGCAATTCCGTCCGTTAAGGTCAATTTTCAAATAAAGTGCGCACTGCTTGCAGAGCTCCGCAGGATTAATGGATGGAGTATCGAGGTAAGCAAGAACCTATTATCCATCACGAATGATTCCGGTGTGCGGAATGTTTACATGCCTACATGCCTTTCTTAACCCCCCTCCCGCACCCATCCACACACACGCCCGCCCATCCAAACACATACACACAAGTTTCTCCATTCTTTAGAATACATCTCAGATTTTTTTTATTAAGAGCACCCAGAGTTTAGCGTAGAAATTTCTCTTGACGCTAGCACTAAACCGGCAGTATCCCATCAGCAGCCTGGTTCACACCCCACTTCACATTCCGGCCTATTGAGGGAAATGGAACTGATTTAAAAAAAAATCATTCCTGGGACGTGGGCGTCGCTGGCAAGGAGAGCATTTATTGCCCAGGCGTGCAAAACTAATTGAAGGGGCCTGTGGCTGGGGGAGTACGGTCACATTTATTGGATTGGGGTCATTGAGGGACTTAAAGAGGAGGAAACTTCACTCCATGACCGCCAATCTCAAAGTCCCTCAATCCCGCACAGCCCGCTTCTACCTCAGTCCCATGATCCTCAAACAGAACTGCTCTGGTAGACCCATCGTTTCAGCCTGTTCATGCCCCACGGAACTGAGTTCTTCCTATCTCGACCCTTTTATCTCCCCTTCTCCAGTCTCTTCCCACCTACATCCGCGACTCTTCCGACACCCTCCGCCACTTTAAAAGTTTCCAATTTCCTGGCCGCAACTGTCTCCTTTTCACTATGGACGTCCAATCCATCTACACCTCCATTCCCCACCAGGACGGCCTGAGGACGCTCCTTCTTCTATTCCCCGCTACCATGGTTAACAGGTCCCCCGACCGTGTCCATTCCATTTCCTGCAACTCTGCTCTCACGCCTTCCCCTCTCTCCCAGAACCACAATTTGGTTCTCCTTGTTCTCACCTTCCACCCCAGCAGCCTCCACATTCAACAGATCATCCTCCGCCATATCCCCCACCTCCAGTATGATCCCATCACCAAACACATCTTCCCCCCTCCCCTTTCAGCATTTCAAAGAGACCACTCCCTTCGCGAGACCCTGGTCCACTCTTCAGTCACCTACAATACACCCTGTGGCACATTTCTGTGCAGGTGCAGGAGATGCAACACCTGTCCTTTTAACTCCTCCATTCCCACTATCCAGGGTCCCAAACGCTCCTTCCAGGTGAAACAGTGATTTACTTGTACTTCTTGCAATTTACTATACTCTATTCACTGCTCACGATGTGGTCTCCTCTTTCATGGTGACACCAAACTCAGATTGGGTCATCGCTTTGCAGAACACCCCCGTTCAGTCCACAAACGTGACCCTGAGCTTCCGGTCGCCTGTCACTTTAATTCTCCGCTCCACTCAAGCTCTGACCTCTCTGTCCTAGGAATCTTACACTGTTGCAACGAAGCTCAACGTAAGCTCGAGGAACAGCACCTCATCTTTCGATTAGGCACTGGACACAACATCGAGTTCAATAATTTCAGACCATAACCTCTGCCCCTAATTTTTCAGATGGCAGCTGTTGATGTATCTGCCATTACCATTTACACCTCTTCTAGACCAATCTTTTGTTTCTTTATTTGTCCCATTACGAACTCCTTTTGCTTTGCACAATCATCCCTTTTGTAATTTAATCACCTCTGCCTTCCACCCTCTCACAGACCTTCCCCTTTGTTCTTTCTACCCCTCCCCGCTTTCCCTGTCCCTGCACTTGCTTAAAATCTGTTACATCACGAACTTTTTCCAGTTCTGACCAATGTTCATCGACCTGAAACGTTAACCCTGTTTCTCTCGCCACAGAAGCAGCCTGACCTGCTGAGTCTTTTCAGCATTTCCTGTTTTTATTTCAAATTTCCAGCAACCACAAAATGTTGCTTTTGACTTATTGCCCATCCCTAATTGCCATTGAGAAGGTGACGTTGAGCCCCCTTCTTGAACCGCTGCAGTCTGTGAGGTGAAGGTACTCCCACTGAACTGTTAGGGAGGGAGATCCAGGATTTTGAACCAGCGTGACCTCTACCATCTAGAAGGGCCAGGGCAGAAGGCGCACGGGAACACCACCACCTGTAATGTGTGACTTGGACAGAAACCTGAAGGTGGTGGTGTCCTGTGCGCCTACAGCCCTTGTCCTTCAAGATGGTAGAGGTCACCGTTTGGGCGTGAAGTAAAACGGGCGGCCCATATCATACTGCTTGCTTTCCTCCACCGCTCAAGACGGATTTCTACCCCTTGGTGGTGAAATTGGTATACCTCAGTAATGCATAGAATCACACAGAATTTACAGCACAGAAACAGGCCATTCTACCCAACTGGTCTATTCCGGTGTTTATGCTCCACTCCAGCTTCCTCCCATCCTATTACATCTCAACGTCTCAGCATAACCTTCTATTTCTTTCTCCCTGATGTACTTATCCAGCTTCCCCTTAAAGACATCTACGCTATTCGCCTCAACTACTTTATGTGGTAGCGCGTTCCACATTCTAACCCCTCTCTGGGTAAAGAGGTTCCTCCCCAATTCCTTATTGGAATTATTATTGACTCTCTTACATTTATTACTGATATTAGTGGAAAATAAAATTATGTGCGGTGTAAAAGGGGCTGCCAATTGGCTTTGAGAACATTTCACTCGAATGGTGCAGACCAATTTCACCCCATTACATTTAGGAGAGCTACACAGCACAGGCTTAGGATGTTGTTATTGCTCCTTTTGGCTCCAGTGTCTCACCTTTCCTTTCCAAATGCACTTCAAATTCTAATGTGTTCTCTCCAATTGCATTTCTCGCAAGGCAGGTGTATAACCCTTTATCCGCTGTTTCTAAACTCTTGATGTCTAATTGAGAGAAGGTGCGGTTTGAAGTGATTTCGAACTTGGTGTCGGATACAGTGATCGACGTGTTCCCTTTCGACCAGTCGAAGGTCACAGGTAATACTTCAGTAGCTGAGAACGGCATCTCCCCTTTTGACGATACATTTGCGCTCACGTTGCCTTTCAGAACTCCTGTCAAATTCCGACCGGATGGTGAAGAGAGCTGTGGTTTAGCTAAGTAAATCACAAGGGGATAAGCAGATTGAAATGTTAATGGTCTTAATAGCAAAATACGAAAGGATATTTAAAGGTCATCACAGATAGGAACATCAACAAAGAAATAAAGTTAATGAATACTGAAGTAAGCTGGGGAGAGGGGCGAGGATTTGATCTTTCTGGAGCCATATGCCTGATATCCGTCAGGTACATGCTGGTATCTGGTTCTGATTGGCGTAACTTATATAGCTTGGGAACATCATGGTTATAAAGGTTGTCTAGTGCCTGCTAATCCTGTTATAACTTACAGGCTGAATTTTACTCGCAGTATTGTGGAGATTGGATCCCGACACGTTTCGTTTCCGATAAACTAAATTTCATGCAAAACGTCCCCCAGGCTCCATCCGACAACCCAACAACCAAAAATATTTTATGAAAGTGAGCTGATTTAATTAAGATATGTAACAGCATTGTACACACACATATAGGTGTGTGCGCACGCACACAAAGAAATACACACATTAATAAAATAACAGAAAAGAAGAATATTGTTTGACTCACCCAACAGCAATCTACAAGTCTCTGTGGAGTTTATATGGTGTCCGGTGCACATTAGTGTATTTGGTGAGTTGATCTCTTTCTTTGCAATGGTGTAACGTTGTTCGTTTGATCCAGTTACAGAGGTCGGGCCAACCCTGAGATCAATGTCAGCTGGAGGTACCCCACCAGCCCAGGAGCAGGACAAGTCCAGTTTGTCTCCTTTCTCTTTGGCATCACACGTGATATTCCCTGGAGGTGGCTCTGTGGAAAGTCCATTTTAAATGATTGGTTTATTATTTCCTGCTTTGTTTAAAATAAATTAAATGACTTGTTAAAGGATGGAATATTTGCGCGAGGTCAGTTTTCTCAGTGGCACAGCGTCTGGCCGAAAGGTTATCACAACCTACTGAGCACATGAAACTGATATGAAGAGGATAAGAGGATATCTGGAGGAAGATTTCACAATACTGAATCGTTTTGATATTTTAGCTAGTGTAAGAATCTCTTTGTGAGATCTTTGATTCCAAATGGCTCGACATTGAGCCGTATTAGTGGCAGTGATTAATAGTTTATTCAGCACAAGCAAGAATCAATACAATTATTGTATCTTAAGCAGCAGTTCACAAGGTATAATTACGAATTCTACTACCCTGTTTATGCCTCGGATAAAGATCGCGGTAAGAGTTGTCTGCACCCCTCTGGCCGTGCCTCGGGACCGTATTCGCCTCTGAGTGTCTCCGAGAACTATTTGAATCCTCCTCAGTCTTCTGCTGCACACAACCGCTGCTGGTGCCCCTTTCTGATACAGTTTCTTTCAATTCAAGCCTATGGAACTTCCCTTGGATCTATCAATCAACCACCCTTTCTCCCCTGATAAGCCCTGTCTCTTCTCCTCTGATACCACACCGCCCCTCCCCTTCTGTTACTTTCCACTGAAGAACACCTATTTCAAGTGTTGTTATTTGTGGGACACGAGCCCCTTCTTATCTGTCGAGTGAAACTCCCTCAGCAGTCTCGTTCCTAAGGTTGCACTGATTCCAGCCCCACCTATGCCTTGCTTTTCTCAAGTTATTAAACTCCTGTCTGTTCAAGGTCTGTGGCTTCATGCCTTTTCACTCTGTTTTGTTGAGCTATAGTCTGCTCTGATAAAAATGTCAAGCTGATCAGTGTTTTTTTTCATCAGTCTTTTCGGTAAGCTGGTTACTTTGCCTTGTAAGCTAATTCTAAATCTACACACACACACACATATATATATATATATATATATATATATATATATATATATATATATATATACGTGTGTATGTGTGTATGTATTTAGAAACAAATTATTAACTGCATGCATATATATGTGTGTATAAAGAAAATAAGTGTTAATAGAAAGAGTAATAAGTAAATTGACTATAATCTTACACCAGGCGGAAAAATATTTCCACTGGCTGTCCTCCCACGTTCTGCCCTACGTAAACCTGAAGTTATTCAAATTCTGCTGCCCGTGTCCTAACTCGCACCAATTCCCGTTCAGGCAGCACCCCTGTGCTCGCTCACCTACATTGTCTGGTTAAGCACCGCCTCGATTTAAAAATTCTCATCCTTGTTTTCAAATCCCTCCATGGCCTCGCCCCTCCCTACCTCTGTAGTTTCCAGCGCCATATATGTGTGTAAAGAAAATAATTGTTGATATACAAAGTAAAAAGCACACAGACTATACTCTTAGACTAGGCGGTGAACTATTTCCACGAGGCTACAAGTCGGCAATCAGAGGGTAGCAACTTAAAGGTGTTCTTAAAGTGTGTGGTTGGGATATTTTTGTGTTACATAGGGTGTTGCTATGACATGGAATGTTAGAAACAGTAGTGGAAGCAAATCAAAAGTACCTTTTAAAAAGGGAGCGTTTCAATCTATGACAAAGAAAAAAGAGGATCATTGGGAACGGGAGGGCTTTGGGACTGAGAGCGTAGCTCTTTCAGAGAACAGGCACAGCGCCGTGGGGCGAATGGCCCCCCTTTTGTGCTGGAAACTCTATGATTCCACGAAAGTACACATGCAATCCAGCTCACTAACCTAACACTAAAACTTAAGCTGGGAGGATTCAAGGATATAGGAAAGACCACAAGCTACACAGGACTTCAAAAATGAGAAATTGAAGCAAAGAACGCCGAAAGAGGCGGGTCACACATATATCTTGTGGTACTTGAAGATGCAATAAATATCATGCTGAATCTTAAATACCGGGAGCTCTTAAGGTTTATTACTATGGGTGTGGTACTTGTGAGTTGTTTACAACGTTCTCCTGAGCCTCCGAGGTACAAATTATTAGAGCTCAAAGCCATTCAAAGATAGTGCACTCGATCCCCCAGGTCAGAGCCTATTGATACAGGGATAGTGACAGAGAGACTAAGGGAAAGAGAGTGATAGAGATACAGACAAATAGAGAGGAAATGAGAGAGAGAGTTAGATACACTAAGGGTCCCAACACAGACAACACAGACTGTACCGAGGAGAAGCTCATGCCAACTAACTTACTGTATACAAGGATTGAAACTTGCGAATTGCTCCTTTTCTTGTTATAACTGTTCTCTGCAGAGCAGGTATAATTCCCACTGTTGTTAATCTCCGCACTCTGTATCACATAACTGGATTTATTGCTCGCTGTGTCTCCATTGTGCAGCCACATGTAGGTACAGTCTGGAATACACTGAGCCTGACAGAGCAGAGTCACTGCTGTACCTGCCTTCACACAATACTGTCCCGGGTAGTTGCTACCGCACTGCACGGTTGTAACACTTGTCTGAGTGAGTCCGGTCCACCTAAATAGGAAATAGCAATGGAATTAACGCAGATAGATAAATGCCAGGTAGATGGAAATAGGCAGAAAGTTGTCCTAGGCCGTCGAGTAAAACGGGCGACAGCATACCGGTGGCCCGTCTTATACTCTGTTGGATTGAACAGAAATGAAAATCGTGCAGCGTGTAAGACGGACTGGACTTGATTGGTCGCGCATGGGCCGCCCCTCCGACTTCAATTGGAATTCACCCGGAAGTTGCTGTCAAGTTACCCTGCTCCTTCACAAGCTGCGCTATAACAGTACCTCGCCATAAGGGCGTCAAGTTGCTCTACTCACCCACTAGTTACACACTGAACACGCCAGAAAAAGTTAGACCTGGTGCATTCAGGTGTAAATGTATTTTTAACTGCGAGCTAAATCATAATTACTGACAAACGACGTCTCTGGCACTGCAAAGTCCTTCATAAGTTATTTAGTGTTGGAGATTTTAAAAAAATATTTACCTTTTCATTCTGTTTCTTTTATATATATCTCTCTCGTAATCCCATCTTTCTTCTCTCTCCTTATTGCGCTTTCAGTACATGATTTTACAATGAATTGAATGCAATTTTCATTCCTTGTATCTACTTCCTGGTTTAGACTTGGCGGGAGTTAAATTCGACTTGGGCGGGGACGCAAACCGAGCTGCATCACATCTGTTATTCATCCCGGCCAATATAATAGTTCCGTTGACTTCACAAGAACTGAATATCTCATTGAAACATACGATTCTGAAGAGGGTTGTGTGGGTAGATGCTGGGAGGTTGTTTCCCCTGGCTGGAGAGTCTAGAAATAGGGGGCACAGTGTCAGGATAAGGGGCCGGCTATTTAAGACTGAGATGAGGACGAATTCCTTCACTGAGACGATTGTGAATCTTTGGAATTCTCTACCTCAGGCAGCTGTGGATGCTGAATCGTTGAGTATAGTAAAGGCTGGGGTAGATAGATTTTTGGACTCTAGGGATATGGAGATCGGTCGGGAAAATTAGTTGAGGTCGAAGATCAGCTATGATCTTATTGAATGGTGGAGCAGGCCTGAGGGGCCGTATGGCCGAATCCATCTCCTAATTCTTCTTTTCTCACAAGGCCACTTTGAAACAATTGCCAACATTTAACATTTCCCAACTTACCGTAAATCTTTAAAGTCACCGCTTTGCCTTGAGCGCTACTCACAGCGTTGCTTGCTGTGCAGACAAACTCTTTGCTGTCAGTAGTTTTCACTGGTCTGATTGACAGGCTGCTGTTGTCTGCAGAAAGTGTGTACCGCGGATTCTCCGGTAAAGGCTTCCCATCGAAGCTCCAGGAATAGGTGGGATCAGTTCCCGTCGCTGAACAATTCAGAGTCGCGTTATCTACATTTTCAGTAAAATTGACTTTCGCTGGACTGACACTGACTCCCACATTCGATACTCGCTCTGCAAAATAAAGTACTTGTGAAAAATGTGAAAAACGGGCGATAGAACCTAACTTGCACCAAGTACTGTTCACCCATTAACCCCCTGTGCTCCTTGACCTACAGTGGCATCCGGTCACGCAATACCTCGGTTTTAAAATTCTCATCGTTGTTCTCAAATCCATACGTGACCTCACACCTCCCTATCTCTGTAACATCCTCCAGCACTACGACCTTCTCAGATATCATCGTTCCTCCAATTCTGACTTTCAATGCTCCACCCTTGCCTTCACGACCTAGGCTCTGAACTCCAGAATTTCCTCGCTGTACCTCTCCACCACTCTACCTCTCTTTCCTCCTCCTTGGGATCTTTTACAAAATTAAAGGCGCTGTATAAAAACTAGTCGTTGTATTTGAATTGTCAGAACTTGGCATCTAAGCTTGCTGTCAGTGGACACCCCAGTCACTTTCATATCAACAGGAAGCTGATAGTACGGTGTTTCTCTACGGCTCCCTATACTAAGCACGTTCCACTCATGGTCTACCTATTACCTTTTATAACTCATGTGCAATAATTTAATATTCATCATTGGCAAAGCTGCATTGTCATAAACAGATACAGAAAATAATCAAAAATGCTAATGAGATGCTGGCCTTTATATATGGAGGACAAGAATTCAAGAGGATAGAAGTTATGCTGCAGCTATACAAAATCCTGGTTAGACCACACCTGGAGTACTGTGAGCAGTTCTGGGCACCACACCTTCGGAAAGATATATTGGCATTGGAGGAAGTGCAGCGGAGGTTTACCAGAATGATAACCGGACTTCAAGCGTTAAGTTACGAGGAGCGATTACACAAATTAGGATTGCATTCCCTAGAATTTAGAAGGTTAAGGGATGATCTGATCGAAGCTTTCAAGATGTTAAGGGGAAAAGATGGGTAGATAGAGAGGAACTATTTCCAATTGTTGGGAATTCTAGGACTAGGGGTCATAGTCTAAAAATTAGAGCCAGACCTTTCAGGAGTGAAATTAGGAAACACTTCTACACACAAAGGGTGGTAGAAGTTTGGAATTCTCTTCAAAAAACGGCAGGTGATGCTAGATCAATTATTAGTTTTAAATCGGAGATTGATAACTTTTTGTTAACCAAAGTTATGATGGGATATGGACCAAAGGCGGGTATATGGAGTTAGATCACAGATGAGCCATGATCTCATTGAATGGCGGCCCAGGCTCGAGGGGCTGAATGGCCTGCTCCTGTTCCTATGTTCCTTCTTGATTGAATATCTGATACACACCTTTAGAAACCTAGAGCTGTATCCACTGCAACGCTCCCTATTTAAATGCCCTCAGAATGACTGACAAACATACAGAATTTCTTTTCGAGTTCATTCATCTAGATTCAAACAATAGAGTTTCAACCGCCTAAAGCAGTAAGAATGAATGTTTGCCATATTGCAATTCTATGTTTAAATATGTGCAGCAACTGACAATTTAGAACTATTTTAAAATATAGTTAGTATTTAATTATAGAAGATTAGTTTGCTTACAGTAGATCTTTAACTTCACTGCTGGGCTCTCAACAGTGTTCAAGCTGTTCTTTACTGAACAGACAAAATCTCCGTTATCGGTTACTTTCAAGGGGTTGATTGATAGGCTGCTGCCATCGGCATAAATTGTGTACCGTGGGTTTTCCGGTAAAGCCTTCCGACATAGATCCAGGATTAGGTGGGATAAGATCCCAACACCGAACACTTCAGGCTCACCTTGTTCTTATCTTCTATAAGTATGTCTTTCTTTGGACTGATACTGATAAATGGGCTTGACAAGGGGGTTGTGAAACAAAGCATTGGTTTAGAAACTGGTTCTCCACGTCTCAATGCTCATCTTAGAGTTTAGTGGGAATCTGAACTCCCTCCACCCGTCGGAAACCAAACGGAACGGGACTTAAAGTCGAACGACTCTGATTCCATTCCCACCGCGAATCAGATTTAACCCGCTTGCTTTTGCCAGGGCCTCAGGAAGCCTATGTCTTGGGTAGGAGCCCCGTTAATATTTTAATCTCGGACCCGTTTGGGGCACAAGGGAAAAATCGAAAATGTAAGTTTTGAACATATTTGAATACCTGGACGAGCAGGAGCGCCCCTCTGGTTCCCAAATGGAAAATCGGACCTCTACTGCCCCGGTACTCCTCACACACCTCCCCCACTTTCCTGACTGCTTCTCACAGAGTCTGCTCGGCTGGCAGGCGTGATTCGGCAAGCTGGTGAGTTTCAGTTCCCCCTTCTATTTCTTAGTCTGCCATATTATAAGTCCTTCACTGAAGGAATGTTCATTCACAGCTTGGTGATATTTGAGGTGCAACGGGTAGGTATGCTTCTTTCTCTGCTCTGAGACTTTAACTGATCTGAAGTGCAGGCAATTATATGCAAACAGCAAATGAGAGGCAACTTCATAAACTTGTACTTACACACTGCTGTTCATTCATTGTGGAGGGTCCTGTTCGAAAATGCCTAATTCCGTGCACATTCCTTACCAAACAGTGATTAATTATTATTCTGTATCTCACTTTATTGAAGCCAATGGATAGGAGATATTCTGCGAGGTCCAGCAGATAGCGCGGAAAATTCCTCCCAAGCGGGAATCAGCGCCCAGTTCGCTTAGCCGATTCCGCGGGGCGGATTTCCTTTTCAGGCCCTTCCTTGGTGAATGGGTCCTAGCCTGGGGGACAGGTTTTATTCTACATCCCTAGCGATATCTGACTTGTTACCTAGCGGATCAAAGTGTTTCGACGCACATGCCGGTCGCAATTCGTCTTGCTATTAACCCAAAACGGACGGTATCGCATGGGCTCTCTGTAATATGCTTCGCCCAATATTCAGTCACATTGGAGTCAGCGCAACTGAATTCCGAGCGCAGCGGATAATGGGCGGCCAGTGCGACACCGCCGGTTTTGCGCTACCACGCATGTATGATGACCTATTCCCCAGGACATATTCGCACTACTAAATGTAGTTATTTAAGACACGTGCGATAAGGTTGCTTTGATTCAAACTGCTGCTGCCGGTCGATGTATGGGCTGGATCGGCGCATTATTGAATCATCTCCCGTTCTTTTTCAGGCCGGTATAACTAACAATGGCCGGCAATTTCCGAGAGGAGGCTTCCTGCGTGCGGATGCCTCCCATCGGAAAAATATCTACGAACTTACCTGAGGGCTCCCGAGGTGCGTACACTTCCGTTCCTGGGCCTCTCCAAACTCGAAATGCGCAGGGCCCAGGTATCCCAGAGACGCATGCATGTTGCAAGCATCGCTGGGATCACGTGGGCCAGGCCAGCCAATAGCAGAAGGGAATCTCCCTTCATATTTTTGACAGATAGTCCTGTCAAATAGATCAATGGAGATCACCCCCAAAACACAGTGAAACATTAAATAAATTTTAAAAAACCATAACGTTTTTAAAATGAGTTAAAATTACAATAAATTAAATATTTTAAACAAAAATGTAATTTTTGGAAAAAAACAATTAAAGTTTTTTACGGGGCTAGAAATAAATTTACCTTTTTAAAAGTATTTTTCAATTATAAATGAGTGAAAATAGTTTTTGTATATTTTTTTCAACTCTTATGCTGGTAAAAGCAGGCCTTACGCTTTTACCAGGCATAAGACTTTTATGCGTATCGCATGCGGTAACCCGGAACTTGTGGTGCGCGTACGCTTTCATCGGCCCTGGAAAATCCAGCTTTGCTCCGAAACTGCTTATTTAACTGGTGACGAATGACTTGTGACACGAATACATTTAAATAGTTTCTGAACAACCCTGTCCCCACAAAAAGCTTTCACTTACCAATTACATGCAGAGTGATGGTTGCTGTTACTTGATTGCCGGTGATTGGATGCATGGTAACAGTGTACTCTCCACTGTCCGAAGCATTCACTGACTTCAGCAGGAGCGATCCGTTTGGGGTGAATAACTCAGCCCGTGTTCTGTATTGATTACTTATATCACTCACATTTCCGAACCATACAGCGATATTTGTCGTCCCGATGTCCCAGCTCCCTCTCTTCGCCTCAGCTGACGGCCGCACTGAAAAAAATGCGTTGCCTCCGACGGCCACGTGTATCCGACTGTTTTCTGTATGTATAGTAAAAGCCTGGGGCTCAACTGAGGAAAGAAAATCACATTGAGCAAGAAGTAAAGAGAAACACTCAAACTCGACACAATATACACTTTTCTAAAGTGATAATAACGTCATATCTTGTATTTTAAGCTGATGTTCTATGACAATCGCTTTCTGTCTTGTTTCTGTAATCACTAAAAGAAATGATACGAGAAAGTGATCCTCACCCGCAAATATAAATAAGCAAACAGCTACCGCGGTAAGTGGCAGTTTTACCATTTGAGAGAGCAGTCCCTGTTACACTCGCTGATTGACCCGCTCTTCCTGGTGTACAGAACAGATCAGTTGAGTGATTTACTCAAGCGGCAATGCAGATTGGACCGAGTGCTGTTCACCTGACTGCAAACTCTTTGCACTGAGTCCAATCTAAATGTTACATATTGGGCCGGATATTCCGATCCCTACGGGTGTGTACGCGCTGTGTACACACCCGTAGGGACATCGGAAATCCCGGTTTCAGGCATGCGAAGCGCATGCGCTGAAAACCAGCATTTCCGATCTGTCAAGAATGTTCTTGACAGATCGGACGCCTGCCCTGGAGAAGGGCCTCTGCGGGCAGATAGTTCCGCTTTCTGGAGAACCTCCGCCCGCAGAGGCCCTTCTCGAGGGCAGGCGTCCAATCTGTCAAGAGCATTCTTGACATATCGGAAATACCGTTTTCAGCGCATGCCGTACACACCCGTAGGCATCGGAATATACGGGCCTAGGAGTTTGGACCTCCTGTGGCGTGTGATATCTCGCGTTTTCAACATGGTTTCACCATAAGCCTTCCTTTTCTAACCATATTAATAGAAAATTGTCCACCCAGGAGGGCATAAAGGGCCTTTGTTTAAGGTCTCCTCCAATATACGGCACCTCCGACAGATGCAGCGCTCCCTCAGTTCTGCACTGGGAGTGCCAACAAGGAATACCTGCTCAAATTTCTGGGGTGGGATTTCAACCCGCAACCTTCTGATTCAGAGGCGAGTTTGCATCCAACTGAACCAGGGCTGACCACGGACGCTCACGTATTGACTCAGAAACACTTAGAAGGAGCCTGAATCATTGTGCAGTCTGTGCGTATGTTTATAGATTGTGTTTTAGTAGCAATGGAATAAAATAAAACACTGGTATATTTCAATCATAGTGTCATGATTAAAATTTTTTTTGTTAATGGTAAATGTTGACATAATGCCGTTACAAAGTGACCTGTTAGTTGATAGACTTACGGTTAGTAATTTGTCTTGGGTGCCAGTGCAAAACTGGCGGTATTACGGCGTCCGCCTGCCCCGCCTGATATTAATTTCCATTGACATCAATAGAGCTGAATATCTGTCTGTGTATAACAGGCGGCCAACGAGATGCCGACAGTTTTGCACTCCTGCCTGAGACAAATTTCTATCCTCAAATCTTTTTGCTAGAATCGCGCTACCACAAGTTAGCACACGGTACTACAATGCCTTTCACACCTATTTGCTGACCGCTGCTATGGGATGGCAGCAAGCGCTGCGGGGCAACATTGTGCATAACACAAATCAAAATAACTTAATGGGCCGGAATTTGCGGTGGGTAATAACGGCAAACCAATACCGTTCACCGTTACTACCTCTTTGAAATTGACCACAATTTCACAATGTAGCACATGCACATCGAAACGCGGAAATCCTGAAGTTGCGGCAGTCATTCACTGCTTTGACATGGCTGGGCTGTGCCCGTTCCATCCCAACCCCAATCAGGAAAAACAATGAAACTGATGAAAACTTGGGCTTTTCCGCTGTTAATACTCAATTAACTGTTAGGCCTTGTTGGATTAGGTGTAACTGGGGTTTTAACAGCGTATTGGCTGTTGAATAAACGTTATGGCCCAAAAAACTAATTTTAATTTTGTGGAGTGTCAAATTTCTCCATTATGATAAAAGTTACAATTTTTAAGAAACTTTAAAAAATAATGTTTTTTAAAAATGTGTTCTTGATATTTCAGGTTCTACCTTATACCCCCACTCATCACATTCCCATCACTTTGCCTTCCCTACCCTATTCCTGCACATCCTTAGTCCCACCAACTTACCTTGCACCTCCGCCCATCACTCTCTATCTACATTATCACTTCCCCATCTCACTAGCCCCCTTCACTCTCACCCTCATCATAGTCCAATCATACCAACTAACAAGGGTAGGCACATGTGTGTTTTAGCCAATGTACATGTGAAGTTTCTGTTAATGTGGTGTCAAACATTGAAATCTTTATTTTCAACTATTTCCGTTCTTGGACAGGTTTGTGTGCACATTTGTAAGTGAGTTGCAGCGAATGCTGAGACATAACGGTACCCCCCCACAATGGTGGTGAGTGTGAAAGGAATGACTTGGGCATTGTAGGGATGCGTTATGGTGTTGCTAGGGGGTGGTGCCAACTGGCGCATGATGTAGCAGCTAGGGTGTACAGTGTCCAGTGAAGTAAATCTGGCTATGGTGACGCCATCATTGGCCTCCCGGGCAGCAATGTGGTTGGGTGCTGATGCCTTGTGTCCTGTGCAGCATCAGTTGATTTCGGAGAAGGCTGGTGTTGTTGTTGGTGCTGCTGGTATGTCTGGTGCTCCTGGTGTTGGAGCTGATCATGGTGGGATTCTGAGGACCAAGGTGACAGATTAGAAAGAACGTCCATGCTGATGGAATAGATGGCAGGTGAAGTAGAGATTATATAATTAATCTGTCAATGGTGAGAAAGGTTGTACCAATGAAGTGACACTGGATACAGAGTTTATTCCAAACACTTGCAACCTGCATAAAGCTCAATCTCTGTTCCAAATGCAGTAAGCAACAGCTTCTGAGCGTGGAAAGTGAACAGCCGTGAGATGGGAGCTTTTATACCACATTTGCAGCTGTCAAGTACAGAGATCATTTCATGGTAACACAACTCCTGACCTGCTTACCTGACATGATCTCTGAGCAGCGTAGACCCCGTGGCGACCTGGCAAACTTTGAAGGTGAGCTCAAAATACTTTTTAAGTGCATCTTAACAAGGTCATAATGACCTAAATTGTCTCTCCCGCCGCTGCTTGTCGGGTCTGTTCAGCGTTGACACTCCCGATATCTGAGAAAGTCGCATGGTAGCGGGTTGACAGCGGCGTCCCGACCCGCTATCAAAAAAAATATTGTAAGGCAACAGCTGAGAATGGCCAATGAAAAATTAACATTTACCAGTAGCTTTTCAAGTAGGACCGAATCTCAATCAACATGTGATCAACATGTTTTTATTTTGGTTTGTTTTCCATGCTGTCAAGTTATCAGCTGGCGCAATGGCCACGGAACTCACGCCTCACGTTGACAGATGTGGTTCCCGAGCTCCGTGAATCTCGTGGCCATACAGGGAAATTTAATAAGTGTGGGCAAAAAGACTCTGAAGTGCCTGTAAAGTTGATCATGATGATTTCAATTGGGTCCCCAGCTGCTGCAGGTCGGATCGGCTCCACGCTGATAGATGCGCCTGTGGGAAAGGCGCATTGGAGCGAGTTGGCAGCGGTTTCCCAACCCGCTGTCAAAAAAACCAAGATTCCCATCCGGCCCAGCACCGATCGCGACCGCTAGCACCATGGAAAATTGTGTTTCTCCCTCTCCACAGCTGCAGCTGGAGATTTCCTGCAATTTCTGTTTTTAATTCAGATGTCCAGTAATTCGTTTTCATAGAATCATACAATGATACAGCACTATTGGAAGCCATTGGGCCCAGCGTTCCGTGCCGGCTCTTTGAGATATCTATCCAATTAGACCCATTCCCCTACACATTACCGGAGCCCTACAAATTTCCCCCTGCAACTATATAGCAACTCCTTTTGAAAGTTATTGAACATGCTTTCATCGCATGCATTTCAGGCAGTGCATTGCAAATCATAACATCTCATTCCGTACACAAATGTTTCCTCAAGTCGACTCTGGTTCTTTTACCAATTACCTTACAACTCTGGTTAGCGACACTTCGGTCACTAAAAACAGTTTATCCTAATTTACTATGTCAAAACTCTTATTATTTTGCAGACCTCTATCAAATACGCCTTAGCCTCTCTCTGCATGAAGAAGAACAATCACAGCTTCTCTAGTCTCTCCACGTAACTGAAGTCTGTCCTCCCTGGTACCATTTTAGTAAATCTCCTTTGCACCCGCTCTAAGGCCTAGACATCCTCCTTAAAGTGTGGTGCCCACTATTGCCCACAACACTCCAGCTGCACTCTAACCACTGTTTACATAAGATTACATAGGATTACATAGGACATACAGCACAGAAATAGGCCATTCGGCCCATCCAGTCCATGCCGGCGTTTATGCTCCATACGAGCCTCCAACCATCTATCCTGATCTAAATCGATCAGCATAACCCTCTATTCCATCTTCCCTCATATGCTTGTCAAGCCTCCCCTTAAATCCATCTTTCTTATTCACTTCAACCACTCCCTGTGGTAGCGAGTTCCACATTCTCGCCACTCTTTGGGTAAATAAGTTTTTCTGAATTCCCTATTGGACTTCTTGGTGACTATTTTATATTGATGGCCTCTAGTTATGCTCTCCCACACATGTGGAAAAATTCTCTCTGTATCCACTCTGTCAACAATTTTCATAATTTTAAAGACCTCTATTAGGTCACCCCTCAGCCTTCTTTTATCAAGAGAAAAGAGACCGAGCCTATTCATTTTTCCTGATATGTATACCCTCGCGTTTCTGATATCATCATTGTAAATCTTCTCTGCACCCTCTCCATTGCATCTATATACTTTTTATAATATGGCGACCAGAACTGTATGCAGTACTCTAAGTGTTGTCTAACCAAGATTCGATACAGGTTTAGCATAACTTCCCTACTTTTCAATTCTATCCCTCTAGAAATAATCTTTTGTGCTTGGTTTACTTTTTTTATGGCCTTGCTAACCTGTGGCGCAACTTTTAGTGATTTGTGTATTTGTACTCCGAGATCTCTTTGTTCCTCTACCCCAGCTAGACTCACACCGTCCAAGTGATAAGTGACCTCCCTATTCTTCCTACCACAAAGTAATACCTCACATTTATCTGTGTTGAACTTCATTTTCCAATTATATGCCCATTCTGCAACTTTATTAATGTCCTCCTGTAATTTGTTGCAGGCCTCCTCAATATTGACTATCACCCCAATTTGGTATCATCTGCCAATTTAGAAATGTTGTTTTTGATTCAAAAGTCTAAATCATTAAAGTAAATTTTGAACAGCAGTGGTTCCAGCACTAGTCCTTGTGGAACATCACTACCCACCTTCTGCCACTGTGAATAGCTACCCTTTACTCCCACTCTCTGCTTTCTGTCTTGAAGCCAGCTGGCTATCCATTCCGCTATTTGTCCCCTGACTCTGCCTTCTCTAATCTTGTTCTTCAGTCTATTGTGAGATAAATTATCAAAGGCCTTTTGAAAATCTAGGTAAATTACAACTACTGCATTACCATTGTCTACTCTGTCTGTTAAATCTTCAAAAAATTCAACAAGGTTGGTCAAGCAAGACTTTCCCTTTTGAAATCCATGCTGACTAATCATTATTAATTGTTTAGTTTCCAGATGTTCTTCTATTCTTTCCTTTAGTAGGGATTCCATTATTTTTTGTACCACCGATGTTAAGCTGACTGTTCTAAAATGCCATAGACACTTTCTATCCCCCTTCTTAAATATAGGTATTATATTAGCTAATAAGATCAATTAGATCAACCATCAACCCTCTAAACTCGAGGGAATAGAAGGCACATTTATGCAATATGTACGCATAATCATCTATTTGACTCTGATTTATTAAAGCAATTACTGCGTTTTTTTAGTTGAAGTATAAAACGACATCAAAGCGAAGGCTAAGAGGAGAATTGAAAGAAGGGTTTAAAATCGTGACTGGTTATAGAGTAAATAAAGAGAAACTGTTTCCAGTGGCTGAAGGGTCGATAACCAGAGGGCACAAATTTCATCATAGAATCATAGAATCATAGCAGGTTACAGCACGGAAGGAGGCCATTTCAGCCATCGTGTCCGCGCCGGCCAACAAAGAGCTATCCAGCCTAATTCCACTTCCCAGCTCTTGGTTGCAGCTGGACTTGATGTAGTGGTTGCAGCTGGGTTTGAGGTACTGGTGGCAGGTGGATTTGATGTACTGGTTGAAGCTGGAGTTGATGTACTGGTTGCAGCTGGCGTTAATGTGCTGGTGGCAGCTGGAGTTGATGTACTGGTTGCAGCTGGGTTTGAGGTACTGGTGGCAGGTGGATTTGATGTACCGTTTGAAGCTGGAGTTGATGTACTGGTTGCAGCTGGCGTTAATGTGCTGGTAGCAGCTGGAGTTGATGTACTGGTTGCAGCTGGAGATTGTGTACTGGTGGCAGCTTGACACAAAGTACTGTTTGCAGCTGCAGTCGAAGTACTCCGGGCAGCTGTGGTTGATGTATTGGTTGCAACTGGATTTGATGTACTGGTGGCAGCTGGAGTTAATGTACTGGTGGCAGCTGGAGTTGATGTACTTGTGGCAGCTGGAGTCAAAGTACTGGTTGCAGCTGGAGTCTATGTACTGCTGGCAGCTGGAGTTGATGTATTGGTTGCAGCTGGACCTGATGTATTGGTGGCGGGTGGATTTGATGTCCTGGTTGAAGCTGGAGTTGATATACTGGTGGTAGCTGGAGTCGATGTACTGGTGGCATCTGGATTTAATATACTGTTTGCAGCTGGGGTCGATGTACTGGTTTCAGCTGGAGTCGAAGTACTGGTGGCAGCTGGAGTTAATGTACTGGTAGCTTCTGGAGTTGTTGTACTCGTTGCAGCTGGAGTTAATATAATGATGGCAGCTGGAGCTGTTGTACTGGATGCAGCAGGTGTTAATGTGCTGGTGGCATCTGGAGTTGATGTATTGGTGGCAGCTGGAGTTGATGTACTGGTTGCAGCTGGAGATGATGTACTGGTGGCAGCTGGAGTCAAAGTACTGGTGGCAGCTGGAGTTGCTGTACTGGTTTCAGCTGGGTTCGTTGTACTGGTGGAAGCTGGAGTTGATGTACTGGTTGCCGGAGCAGTTGCTTTACTTGTTGCAACTGGAGTTGATGTACTGGTTGCAGCTGGAGCTAATGAACAGGTTGCAGCTGGATTTGATGTACTGGTGGAAGCTGGAGTTAATGTACTGGTGGCAGCTGGAGTTAATGTAGCGGTAGAAGCTACAGTTGATGTACTGGTCAGCTGGAGTTGGTGTACTGGTTGCAGCTGGAGTCGATGTACTAGAGGCAACTGGAGTTAATGTATTTGTGGCAGCTGGATGCGATGTACTGGTTGCAGCTGGAGTTGATGTACTGCAGGCAGCTGGGGTTAATGTACTGGTGGCAGATGGAATTAATGTATTGGTGGCAGCTGGAGTTAATGTACTTGTGGCAGCTGGATGCGATGAACTGGTTGCAGCTGGAGTTGATATACCGCTGGCAGCTGGAGTTGATGTACTGGTGGCAGCTGGGGTCCATGTACTGGTTTCAGCTGGTGTTGACGTACTGGTGGCAGCTGGTGTCGATCTACTGGTTTTAGCTGGAGTTGATGTACTGGTTGCAGCTGCAGTTAATGTACTGGTGGCAGCTGGAGTTGATGTACTGGTTGCAGCTGAAGTTTATATAGTGGTGGCAGCTGGAGTTGATGTACTGGATGCAGCTGGAGTTAATATGCTGGTGGCAGCTGGAGTTGATGTATTGGTGTCAGCTGGAGTTGATGTACTGCTGGCTGCTGGAGTTAATGCGCTGGTGATTGCTGGAGTTGATGTTCTGTTGGCAGCTGGAGTTGATGTACTGGTGGCAACTGGGTTTAATGTACTGCTTGCAGCTTGGGTCGATGTACTGGTTTCAGCTGGAGTCGACGTATTGGTGGCAGCTGAGGTCGATCTACTGGTTGCAGCTGGAGTTATGGGGAGTGAGCGGGGGTTGAGATTAGACTGCGTGGATTAATCCACGGTATGGGGTGGGCAGGGGATTGATATTAGACTGGGTGGGATATTACACGGTATGGTTAGGGAGCGGGGGTTTGAGATTAGACTGAGTGGAATATTACACATAAGGGGAGCGATCACGGGTTGAGATTAAACTTGGTGGGATATTATATGGTATGGGGAGTGAGCAGGTGGTTGAGATTAGCCTGGGTGCGACATTACACGGTCTGGGGAGTGAGTGGGGGTTGAGATTAGAATGGGTGGGATATTATACGGTATGGGGATTGAGGAAACGTTTGAGATTAGACTGGGTGGGATATTACACGGTATGGGGAGTGAGCAGGGGTTGAGATTAGACTGGGTGGATATTACACAGTAAGGGGAGTGAGCGGGGTTTGAGATTAGACTGGGTGGGATAATACACGGTATGGGGAGTGAACAGGGTGTTGAATTTAGATTGGTTGGGATATTCCACGGTATGGGGCTTGATCAGGGGGTTCAGAGTAGACTGGGTGGGATATTGAACGGTATGGGGAGTCAGCAGGGTGTTGAGATTAGACTGGGTAGGATATTACACGGTATGGAAAGTGAGCATGAGTTGAGATTAGACTGGGTGGGATATTACTCGCTATGGGGAGTGAGCTGGGGGTTGAGATTAGACTGGGTGGGATATTACAAGGTATGGGGCGTGAACGGGTGTTCTGATTAGGTCACCACGAATCTCGAAAGAGATATAGATAGGCTAAGTGAGTGGGCAAAAATCTGGCAGATTAAGTATAATGTGGGAAAATGCGAGGTTATCCACTTTGGTAGGAAACATTAAAAAGCAAATTATTATTTAAATGGGGAGAGATTACAAAATGCTGCGGTAAAGAGGCGTCTGGGGGTCCTTGTACATGAATCACAAAAAGGTAGCTTGCAGGTGCAGCAAGTAATTAGGAAGGCAAATGGAATGCTGGCCTTAATTACAAGGGGAATGGAGTATAAAAGTAGGGAAGCCCTTTTACAACTGTGCAGGGCGTTGCTGAGACCACACCTGGAATACTGCATACATTTTTGGTCTCCTTATTTAATTAAGGATATACTTGCATTGGAGGCAGTGCAGAGAAGGTTCACGAGAATGATTCCGGGGATGAAGGAGTTGTCTTATAAAGAAAGGTTGAGCAGGTGGGGCCTATACTCATTGGAACTTAGAAGAATGAGAGGGGATTTATTGAAACCTATAAGATTCTGAAGAGTCTTGACAGGGTAGATGCAGAGAGGATGTTTCCCCTCGTGGGGCAATCTAGAACTAGGGCCATACTTTGAGAATAAAGGGGCACCCATATAAAACGGAAATGAGGAGGAATGTCTTCTCTCAGAGAGTCGTGAACCTTTGGAATTCTCTTCCCCAGAGTGCTGTGGAGGCTGGGTCATCGAATATAATGAAGATGGAGATAGACAGACTTTAAATGGTAAGGGAGTCGTGGGTTATGGGGAGCGGGCAAGGAAGTGGAGCTGAGGGGAAGATCAGATCTGCCATGATCTTATTGAATGGTTGAGCAGGTTCGAGGGGCCCAATGACCTACTCCTGCTCCTACGTCTTATGTTCTTCTGTACACGGTATGAGGAGTGAGCAGGGGGTTGAGATTAGACTGGGTTGCATATTACATGTATGAGGAGTGAGCGGGGAGTTGAGCTGAGACTGTAAAGGAATAGCCATGATTCAGAAAAATACACCATCCTATCTACAGAGTTCTGATATTATTAAAACATGATAAGCTGGGGTTAAAGATCTAAACGCCTCAACGACACAAGCTGTAAACAGAATACAGGCTTCTAAGATAAGATGAAGTGTTAACACAAAAGTTGTAAACACCACACAAGCTTTTGAAATGGGAATTGGTTGTTAATATTAAGACAATAGCCCTGTTGAAACAGCAGGTTGGAGGTTCCTCTATGTCTGAACATTGGAACCAACACAATAGAAATGCCCAAGTAAAGTGTTAAAAACTAACACTTCGAACAGGAACACAGAATATTAAAAAACCATGTGCCTTTGATAATAGTAACATCAAATGAAAGACCGGAAACATAAGTTTGTAATATAAACAACTAAGATCGCTAGGAAAACAAACACCCTGGTTGAAGTGGTTTTGATTTACATGTTGTAAAAGGTACCAACAGAAGACTTTGAAAATATTACATCAATAGATGACACCAAGCAATCACATTGTGTTTGAATTGAAAATGGAACAGTTAGTAGACATCACGTCTGCTTATAACCAGTTAAGCCAATATTAAGAATTGAATTGAAGACCTTCGGTAAGAATGGCATGAAAGAGATAAATCTGTAATAGCCATTTTATGATAAGTTTTTCAAACACCTATACAGCAGACAGGATTCTGAGAGTTGGTAGCTGAATTGACAGTAAGATAGAAAGAAGTCAAAGAATGACTAGAGATAATTAGCTTACATCAGCAGAAAACTTCAAAGGACATACCACTAAAAAAAGGTATAAAAATAGAGCTTTTCAAATGGAAAGTCAGAAGTCGCTGAAAGGGCCAAGCGATTCTCAACTTCGGAGGCAGGCTCTGTAAGTTTTAAGTCTTTGAGTCTCGGGGATCAGAAAGGTACTCTTATTTGATTTTGGTGGTTATTCTGGATTAGAAATAATAAGAAATGTAAAAATTAACGAAGTTAAGATTTGAGAATAAGGATCTCGGAGAATAAGAAATGTAGGCTATTTGCATTTTGAACTGTTAAAGTCGCGATTGACTCACGAACTGTTAACTGTATGTCGGTTCTTAAATAAATCTATATATTTTCAGAATTGTCTCAAATAGTATTTCTGTATCAATCTCGCAAACTCAATTTCTGTACACTCTTTTGTAAGGAGTTGCAGAATTCTGGGGGGGGGGGGGGGGGTTTCCGGACCCTTATAATATCCGGAAGGTTACAGTCTAGTTAAACTTATTAAAAGTGCTATCCGGAGGATGGTAACATCCTCAAGTCGCTCCTTTCCTTTAGGGAGAGAGAGTCTGAAACTTTAGACCCAATTAAGCGTCTTATAGAAATCGGCTTTCTCAAACTTTAGTTGAAGGTGAACGTCCAGGGAATACGCCTGATATGGGGTAGCCCGAAAAAGGGCTAGGACGAGTAATTATCCCTTCAAGACTGGGTGGGATATTAAATGGAATGGGGAGTGAGCGGGGTGTTGAGATTGGACTGGGTGAGATACTACCTGAATGTGGAATGAGCAGGGGGGTTAAGATTAGACTGGGTAGGATGTTACAGGTTATGGGGAGTGAGCACGGATTGAGATTAGACTGGGTGGGATATTATACAGTATGGGGAGTGAGCGGGGGATTGAGATTAGACAGGGTGGGATATGACACAGTATGGGGAGTGAGCTGGGGGTTCACATTAGACTGGGTGGGATATTACACGGTATGGGGAGTGAGCAGGGGGTTGAGATTAGACTGGATGGAATATTACACAGTATGGGGAGTGAGCAGGGGGTTGAGATTACACTGAATGGGATATTAGATGCTATGGCGACTAAGCAGGGGGTTGAGATTAGACTGGATGGGATATTACACAGTATGAGGAGTGCGCAGGGGTTTGAGATTAGACTGGATGGGATATTACACGGTTTCGGGAGTGAGCGGGGGGTTGAGATTACACTGGGTTGGATATTACTTGTATGGGGAGTGAGCAGGGGTTTGAGATTAGATTGGGTGGGATATTACACGGTATGGGGAGTGAGCGGGTGTTGAGATTCGACTGGGTGGGATATTACACAGTTTCGGGAGCGATCAGGGGGATGAGATTAGACTGGGTTGGATATTACTTGTATGGGGAGTGAGTGGGGGGTTGAGATTAGACTGGGTGGGATATTACACGGTATGGAGAGTGAGCGGGGTGTTGAGATTAGACTGGATGGGATTTTAAGGTGTCTGTTTCACTGCATTACTTGAGTCAAACAACATTCTGGCGGTTGCCCGAGTCGCTTCACTAATCCATTTTCATCGCTCTCTCCAGCAAACGCCCTCACTCCTCCACATCTAGGCGCCCGAATGTCAGTATTTGTGAACTAGAACCAGAAGGCATATTGAGCAGGAAAGCTGGTGGATGGTCACCGAACTGGTTCAAGGTAGGGAAGCTGCCACCATTCCCTGGTCTGGGCAACATGTAACTAGGGCTTGGACCACCAAGAGCAGTGTCACACAGATACCGAGAACTAATTAAAACGGAACAGACTCACCTTCAGCAATACAAGTGCAGACGATGACAATGCAAAACGACACCTTCATTTTGCCCTTTGATGTGGTGAGCCCACAGCACAGAGCAGAAGTGGCAGTCTGTGTTAGCAAACTGCCTTCTTCGTATGTGCCGATCAAGAGGCCGCAAATAAATATTAGAAGCTAACACTGCCAAACAGACACGTATCCCTGAAAATATGTATCCCGTGTTCGCTCTCTATTGACAGGTAATCATAACAAGGTGAGATGTCTCATTTTATAAACACTCGCTGAGTATTCCTTTCAGACTACAGGATAAAGATTGTTTTCTGATACACTGGCTGTGACTTTCTCAATCGTTCTGCCGCTGTGATGCCAATGGCGATCTGAGCGTCCGTTTTAGAAATTTAAGGGGTGTTCATGACAATAGTGCAAAATGGACACTAACGATTCAGCGACTCGTTTTACACACTGCCCAATGTTCAGTTTCATTCAAGTCAACGGGTTGAGATAGTGAAGGGTATGGGCAGTGAGGAGGGTGGGGTTAGACTGGGTGGGATATTAAAGGGTGTGGGGAGTGAGCTGGAGAGTGGGATTAGACTGGGTGGGATATTAAAGGCTGTGGGAAGTGAGCAGGAGAGTGGGATTAGACTGGGTGGGATATTATGCGGAATGGGGAGTGAGCAGGGTTTTGAGATTAAACTGCGTGGGATATTACATGGTATGGGGCGTGAGCGGTGGGTTGAGATTGACTGAGCTGGGATATTACACGGTATGGGGAGTGAGCTGGGTGTTGAGATTAGACTGGGTGGGATATTACACGGTATGGGGAGTGTGTGGGGGGTTGACATTAGGACGCAAAGAATCTCCAAAGGGATTTGGATAGGCAAAGTGAGTGGGCAAAAATCTGGCAGATGGAGTATAATGTGGGAAAATGCGAGGTTATCCACTTTGGTAGGAAAAATTAAAAAGCAAATTATTATTTAAATGGTGAGAGATTACAAAATGCTGAGTTACATAGGGATCTGGGGGTCCTTGTACATGAATGACAAAAAGTTAGCATGCAGGTACAGCAAGTAACTCGGAAGGCAAACGGAATGTTAGCCTTTAAGCAAAGGGATTGGAGTATAAAAGTAGGTAAGTCCCTTTACAACTGTACAGGGCGTTGGTGAAATCACATCTGGAGTACTGCGTACAGTTTTGGTCTCCTTATTTAATTAAGGATATACTTGCATTGGAGGCAGTTCAGAGAATGTTCACGAGGTTGATTCCGGAGATGAAGGCGTTGTCTTTTGACGAAAGGTTGGGCAGGTTGGGGCTGTACTCATTGGAGTTTAGAAGAATGAGAGGGGATCTTATTGAAACATATAAGATCCGAAGGGGCTTGACAGGTTAGATGCAGAGAGGATGTTTCCCCTCGTGGGGGAATCTACTGAATTACTTATATGGGGAGTGAGCGGGTGATTGAGATTAGACTGGGTGGGATATTAAGGTGTCTGTTTCACAGAATTACTTGAGTCAAACAACATTCAGGCGATTGCCCGGGTCACTTCACTAATCCATTTTCATCACTCTCTCCAGCAAAACCCCTCGCTCCCCCGCAACCAGGGGCCCCAATGCCAGTGTTTGTGAACTAGAACTAGAAGGAATATTGAGCAGGAAAGCTGCTGGATGGTCGCTGAACTGGTTCAAGGAAGGGAAGCTGCCACCATTCCCCAGCTTGGGCAACATGTAACGAGCGCTTGGACCACCAAGAGCAGTGTCACACAGATCCCGAGAACTAATTAAAATGGAACAGACTCACCTTCAGCAAAACAAGTGCAGACGATGACAATGCAGAACGACAGCTTCATTTTTCACTTGGATGTGGAGATCCCAAAGCACAGAGCAGAAGTGGCACTCTGTGTTTGCAAGCTGCCTTCTTCCTATGTGCCGACCAAGAGGAAGCCAATAAATACTAGAAGCTAATATTGAGAAACAGACACGCATCCCTGAAAATATGCATCGCATGTTTGCTCTATAATGACAGGTGAGCATAACAAGGTGAGGTGACTGATTTCATAAACACTCGCTGAGCATTCCATTCAGACTACAAGATTAAGACTGTATCTGATACACTGGCTGTGAACTTCTCGATCATTCTGCCGCTGTGATGTCAATGGCGATCTGAGGTTCCGTTTTAGAGATTTAAGGGGTGGTCATGACAATAGTGCAAAATGGACTCTAACGATTCATTTCAATTCTAGTCAACGGGTTGGGATAGTGAAGGGCATGGGCAGTGAGGAGGGTGGATAAGACTGGGCGGGATATTAAAGTGTTTGGGGAGAGAGCGGAAGAGTGGTATTAGACTGGGTGGGATATAAAGGTTGTAGGGAGTGAGCAGGAGACTGGGATTAGATTGGCTGGGATATTAAATGGTATGAGGAATGAAGAGAGTGGGATTAGACTGCGTGTTATATTAAAGGGTATGGGGAGTGAGCAGGAGAGTGGGATTAGACTGGGTGGGATATTAAAGGGTATGCGGAGTGAGCGGGAGAGTCGTATTCGACTGGGTGGGATATTAAAGGGTGTGGGGAGTGAGCAGGAGACTGGAATTAGACTGGGTGGGATATTAAATGCTATGGGGAGTGAGGAGAGTGGGATTAGACTGTGTGTTATATTACAGGGTACGGGGAGTGAGCAGGAGAGTGGGATTAGACTGGGTGGGATATTAAATGGTATGGGGAGTAAAGAGAGTGGGATTAGACTGTGAGTTATATTACAGCCTATGGGGAGTGAGCAGGAGAGTGGGATTAGACTGGGTGGGATATTTAAGGGTATGGGGATTGAGCGGGAGAGTGGTATTAGGCTGAGTGGGATATTAAATGGTGTGGGGAGTGAGCAGGAGACTGGGATTAGACTGGGTGGGATATTAAATGGTATGGGGAGTGAGGAGAGTGGGATTAGACCGTGTGTTATATTGCAGGGTATGGGGATTGAGCGGGAGAGTGGTATTAGGCTGAGTGGGATATTAAATGGTGTGGGGAGTGAGCAGGAGACTGGGATTAGACTGGGTGGGATATTAAGTGGTATGGGGAGTGAGGAGAGTGGGATTAGACAGTGTGTTATATTGCAGGGTATGGGGAGTGAGCAGGAGAGTGGGATTAGACTGGGTGGGATATTAAATGGTATGGGGAGTGAGGAGAGTGGGATTAGACAGTGTGTTATATTGCAGGGTATGGGGAGTGAGCAGGAGAGTGGGATTAGACTGGGTGGGATATTAAATGGTATGGGGAGTGAGGAGAGTGGGATTAGACAGTGTGTTATATTGCAGGGTATGGGGAGTGAGCAGGAGGGTGGAATTAGATTGGGTGCCTCAAGGAGGTCAGCACTGGCACAGACCTGTTGATTCGAAGGCTCGATTTTGTCAGGCCCGTGGAGGCGGGTTTGGGGACGTGTGAGGTGTTAAAATCACAAAAAATGGCGGGCGGATCCGATCCCGCCTCCACCCCGCCTCTGAGCAATTTTCCCACATTCGTGGTTTCAGACCCGGTTTGCATCCCGCCTCCAAGAGCCGGGATAGGCCCTTAAGTCCCTTAACAACCAGTTCATTGCCTCTATAATCCCATTTTGAGTGGCCTTTCTGAATTTAACACATTTCCCCCGTGCTGCACGTCTTCTCTCGAACATGCCAGTTAATCCTGGCGGCCTCACAAGTGGATTGCTTACCAACAGCTGCAGCTTCACCATTTAAAATGTGTTTTCACCAATGATCATTTGCAGGTGGCAGAACTTTGTTGTCTCAGGTCTGGGGGAACTTTTAGCAGGCCGACTCATTGTTGTGGAAGTTTGGAGCCTGACACCCATCTCCAGTGTGACCTCCTAGGAAACCCCTCTCCACACCTTGACTGAGCGCTTCCTCAACCCATCCTTTCCACGGAGGTTGCCATCCTTTCCGAGGTGATGCATTAATGCGCCAATGCCTCCACAAAGGCTCTGCTCATGTTTGCGATGGACTCCTCCATTCGCTCCACACTCGCAGCGACCCTGGAGGCAAAACCTGCCAGAGACTCCTGCACCTGTTCCTGGAGTTCCAGCACCGCTCTCCTTCTGGATGGACCCGGAGGCAAGGATCGACATGCAGATGAGCCGAGCTGGCAGAGTCCTGCGCCCTCCGACGAGGACTCTCCACTGCTGTCCCTGTCTCCACCATCTGCTGATGCTCACTTGTGATCTGTGATACACCAGTGGACAACACTACTCTATCTCGCGAAGGTCCCACCGAGGTGTGAGTGTCTGCGCTGGTGCTGGGTGCGCTGCATTTTGCTGACGCTGCGCCCTCAGAGGTTGCAGCTTCCTCTGAGGAGTCTTTAGGCTCATGCTGTTCCTCCTGGACAGTGGGGACGGGGGCTCTCGATGGTCCTGTGGGCGAGTAAAGGAAAGAGTTAGAGATGTGAGATGAAGTTTGCATGAACATTGAATTGTGCAGATGATCATAAGTCAATCTGTTAGAGCATCAGAATCATTATCAGTCACTCATGCAAAGTCAATGAGAGAGATGCAAAGCTATTCTGTCACCAGCTTGCTATGATGCGCGCGTCTGTCCATCCCCCATTTGCGCATCTTCCTCCACTCCAACGATCTCCAGGACCGCCTCCTCTGCATTGGTGAGCTGGGCTATTGAGGTTGGCCCTCCTCCTGTCTCGCCCTTTCCCTCTTACTGTGGGCTCTCTTTTCCTGCAATGAGGGACACAAGTGGAGTTTGAGTGAGAATGAAGGAATGAATGTAGAGAATCCATAGCATAGATGCTTAGAAGGATACAAAGATGGAGTGAAGTGCCAAGACCAAGGGCCCTCCCTGCGTTTTGTAAGTTGTTGTCATTGCATCACAATGATAGGGAGTGTGAGGGCTACATAGTCGAATAGTTAAGTCAATGTGAACATAGAGAGAGACGGAATGGGTAAGGGTGCAAGGCTGTAAGCGTGAAATTTAATGTGGAGGAGGAGGTTGGAAAAGCAGAGTGCTGGTGATGAGAGGCGATGGGGATCAGATTGAGGATGATGGGAATGTAATACTCGCTTTTACTGTGTGGAGAAGATCATGAATACACTTTCTGCACTGCAGCCAGGTTCTGCCTCACAAAGAATTAGCATTGACCTCCTGTGCCACTTGCAGCCACACAGCTTTAGTCTGTTGTGGAGGCTTTTTCCTCCCTGAGGAAGTAAAGAGCACCTCCTTATTTGCTCTTGCTCCCTCCACCAGAGCTTCGAGGGAGGGCTCATCGAATCTGGGTGCACATTTTGATCTAGTGCTGAACATACTTGCAGAAGGACTCCCACAGAAGAATGGTCATAAAGTTGTAAGGCTGAAAAAGAAGCAAGGCTGCTTGCAGGCCTTAAATCCAGCTGCACAGATGACGTCATCAGAGGCGAGTTTCTGTATGAAAAGACTCATTGGGCCAGGGGTTTCCACACGTTGGATAGCAAGTGCCCAATTAGGGGAAAATCAGCCAATTGTCACGAATCACATCGGAGGCGGGGTCGGGAACCGCCGACCACCTGACACGCCCCTAGCCCGCCCCCCCTGGCAAAGTCCAGCCCGAAAAGTCTGTGCTGCAACATGCTATTGTTCTGTGTCGTCAGACTTGAAACCAGTTGACTGTGGAAGGCACCTTTATGCAGTAAACAATAAACCGGTTGATCAGGAAGATGTTTTTATAACCTTCAATTAACGCAATTATTTCAGTTCCAGTAAATCTCTGATCATTTGCAAAGGCGTTGTTCGAAACTGCAGAGTGAGATCAGCAGCTATCAGAATGGAATGTGTGGCAAGGGGGGTGGAGCGAGCGGCCGATATGAACACTCTTCAACACACACTGCCTCAACTTCTCTCTTTTTGCCTGATTGTTAGAACCCCACTGATCAGGGTTAGACTCTAACCCGAGGCCTTGTTTTTGTGCGTGTCTGAGTGAGTGATTGTGAGTGTTTGTGGTCAGTGATTGTCAATGAATGTTTGTGTTTGTGAGCGATTGTGTGTGTGTCGGTGTTTGTGTCTGTCTGTATGTTTGAGTCTGTATGTCTGTGTCTTTCTGTGTGGAGTGGTCTGTGCCTGTGTGTGTGACTGTATCTGTATCTGTGTCTGTCTGTCTGTGTCAGGGTCTGTCTGTATGTGTCTGTCTTTGTGTGTTTCTGTGTGTGTGTGCCTGTGTATGTGTGTATATCTGTGCGTGTCTGTGTTTGGCGGTGTGTGTCTCTGGCTGGGTGTGAAGGGATAATTACTAGTCCTAGACCCTTTCGGGCTACCCCGGATCAGGCGTATTTCTCAAGACGTTCACTTTCAACTAAAGTTTGAGGTTGTCGAATCCTAAAGACGCTTAATTGTGTCTAAAGGTCCGGACTATCTCTTCCTAAAGGAAAGGAGCAACTCGAGTATGTTAACGTCCTCCAGATACCACTTTTAATAAGTTTAGCGAAGACTGCAACGTTCCGGATATTATGAGGGTCCGGAAAACTCCCTCAGAATTCTGCAACTCCTCACCAAAGAGTGTACAGAGATTCACTTCGCGAGTTTTTGATACAGAAGTCTTATGTGAGACAATTCTAAAAATATATAGATTTATTAAAGAACCTACATGTAAATTACAGTTGGTGAGTCAATCGCAACATTAACAGTTCCAAAAAGAAAAAACTTACAATCTTATTATCAGACAATCTTAATTTTAAATCTTAACTTCACTACAGTATTACAGCTCTAAGTCTTCTACAGGATATCCACCAAAATCAAATACCCTTGATCCCCGAGGTACAAAGAGTTGGAAACTTACAGAGCCGCCTCTGAAGCCGAGAATCGCTTTGCCCAATTAAAGCGAATCTGTTATACCATTTGAGAGTTCAATATTTGTACCCTTTTCCAGTTGTATTTCCTTTAAGGTTTTCTGCTTAAGCAAGCTAATTATCTCTAGTCATTTTTCTGCCGACCTCTGCAACTCTTACTGCCACCTCAGCTGGTAGCATTACAGAATCATGTCTCCTCTCTAGGTTTTCTAAGTTTACCATATAAAAACGGTGTGACAGCAGGTGTTCCTTACTTGATGTCATCTTTACGAGGGCAGATGTTCCTTATCTTATGTGCCTCTTTACGAAGTGTAAATTAGAACACAATATCCAGGGTGAACCATTGTTTTTGTTCCCAAAGGTAAGCCTGTCGGAGCCCTTCACCTTCTGTTTCAATAAGGTTATTTATTCAGGGTCAACAACTGTCTTATCTCAATAGCCAGAATGCTTTCACAGCTATTTCATAGTTAAGTTTCTAAATTTCCAAACCCAGTTTGTCATGTTTAAATAAGGCCAGAATTCTTTCATAAGATAGTGTATTTTTCTGAATAGGTTATATGGCTTATCCCTTCACAGGTGTGTCAGTGTGTCTGTGTGCCTATCTGTGCGTGTGTGTGTTTCTGTGTTGTCTGTGTGTGTGTGTATTTGGCTGCGTGTGTGCGTGTGTCAGTGTGTCTATCTGTGTGTATCTGTGTTTGGCTATGTGTGTGTGTCTGTGTGTCAGTCAGTGTGGCTGTATGTCTCTCTGTCTGTGCGTGTTTCTGTCTATGTGTGTATGGGTATCTGTCTCTCTTTCTCTGTGGGTTGGTGTATCTGTCTGTGTGTCTGTGTGTGTCTGTCTGCCTGTGCGTCTGTTTCTGCGTGTGTGTGTGTCTCTCTCTGTGGGTGTGTGTGCGTGTGTCAATCTGTGTGTGCCTGTGTTTGGGGATGTCTGTGTGTGTGTCAGTGTGGCTGTGTGTCTCTCTGCCTGTGTGTGTTTTTGTCTATGTGTGTGTGGATGTCTGTGTCTCTCTCTGTGGGTGGGTGTGTGTGTCTGTCTGTCTGTCTGTGTGTTTCTTTCTGTGTGCGTGTCTCTCTCTCTCTCTCTGGGTGTGTGTGTCTGTCTGTGTGTGTTTGTTTCTGTGTGTGTGTGTTTGTTTCTGTGTGTGTGTCTCTCTCTCTGTGGGTGTGTGTGTGTGTCTGCCTGTGCGTCTGTCTGTCTGTGTGGGTGTGTTTGTTTATGTGTGTATCTGTCTCTTTGTGGGTGGGGGTGTGTGTGTCTGTCTGTTTGTGTCTGTCTGTGTGTCTGTCTGTCTGTGTGGGTGTGTTTGTTTATGTGTGTATCTGTCTCTTTGTGGGTGGGGGTGTGTGTGTCTGTCTGTTTGTGTCTGTCTGTGTGTCTGTCTGTCTGTGTGGGTGTGTTTGTTTCTCTGTGTGTGTGTCTCTCTCTGTCGGCGTGTGGGTGTGTCTGTCTGTCTGTCTCTGTGTGTGTGTGTCTGTGTGGGTGTGTTTGTTTCTCTATGTGTCTCTATCTCTGTGGGTGTCTGTGTGTCTCTCTCTCTCTCTGTGGGTGTGGGTGTCTGTTTGTCTGTGTGTGTTTGTTTCTGTGTGTGTCTGTCTGTGTTCGTTTCTGTGTGTCTCTGTGTGTGTTCGTTTCTGTGTATGTGTTGAAAGGCTGATGTGCTCACCTGTACTGCTGCCAAGTAAGCTCGGGGTCCAATCTGCTTTACTGGGATAACTAACAACTAGTTTTTGTTTCCACAGTGTCTGATTGATCATTACCTGATATTTAATTCTCTACTTCCCCAGTTCTTTTTATTCCCCAGTGTCTGAATCATCATTCCTTCGTTGCTAATCGTTGGTGTCTCTCTGTTTCACTGTACTCTCTCTCTCTATAATAAAAACAGAAAATGCTGGAAGCACTCAGCAGGTCAGGCAGCATCTGCGGCGAGAGAAACAGAGTTAACGTTACAGGTCAATGATCTACCTCACTCTCTTCTTCCCTCTGCTGGTGTCTCTAAGTATCGCATTGTATCGTTCCCTTTAACCCATTGTGTAGTGTACATGCACAGGAGCTAATACTGAGATACACACAGGCCGTTCAGTCCAAAAGTTCGTAAAGCACCCAAAGGAAATTCGGGCGTGGTGCATAATGGACGTTTAATTCGAGAGCACACAACGTTAAACTCATCCCAAGAGATATGCATGACGAGAGAGAAAGGAATGGACAGAAATACAGAAAGAGAGGGTAGCGAGAGGCATGGCTGGAGAGCGACGGACAGCAAGAGAGGCATTCACTGCAAAGTTGGACTTAGTGGATAATTTTGACCCTTGGTAACCTTATAAAATGGGCATTATCCGATCATGGGACCTAATGCATCTCTTTTTCGTTGACGTTGGGCGTGATGTTTTCTAAACTGGAATAGGCCTAACTTCAATGGGATGCGACAGGATCTAGCCAGGGTAAAATGGAACCAAACACTGACAGGAAAAACTGTAACAGAACAATGGGTGATCTTTAAGGAGGAGATGTTCCAAGTACAGGCTCGGTACATTCCAACAAGAGGGAAGGGTAAGGGAACCAAAACAAGGGCTCCTTGGATGAGGAGGGAGATAGAGAAGATGATGAAACAGAAAAGGAGGGTGTAAGATGCATGTCAGGTGAATTCTTCAAGGGAGAACCAGATCAAATACAATAAGTTAAGAGGGGAAGTGAAGATGAAAATAAGATTGGCAAAGAGAGAATATGAGAGTAGAATGGCGGCTAAGATAAAAGGGAACCCAAAAATCTTCAACCGGCATGTAAACAGTAAGCAGGTAGTAAGAGGCAGGGTGAGGCCTATTAGAGACAAAGAAGGTGACATATGCTTAGAGGCGCAGGGCAAGGCTAGAATACTCAATGAGTACTTTGTATCAGTGTATACTAAGGAGGTGGATGCTGACAAAATAACGGTAGAAGTGGAAAAGGTAGAAGCAATGGAAGTGGTGAAAATTGACAGACAGGATGTACTTGAAAGGCTGGGTATGCTTAGAGTGGAAAAGTCGAATAGGCCAGATGGCTTGCATCCCAGGTTGCTACGGAAGGTGGGGGAGGAGATAGCGGAAGGGCTTGCCATAATTTTCCAATCTCCCCTAGACGCGGGGAGGTGCCTGAGGATTGTAAAATGGAAATGTGACATCATTGTTCAAGAAAGGGTGTAAGGAAAATCCTAGTAACTACAGGCCGGTCAGTTTAACATCAGTGATGGGTAAAGTTTTAGAAACAATAATCAGGGAAAAAATAACGGGCACTTGCAGAGGTTTAAGCTAATTAAAGAGAGCCAATACGGAGCTGTAAAAGACAGATCGTGTTTGACTAATCTAACTAATTTTTTTGATGAAGTAACAGACAGGATTGATGAAGGGAATGCAATGGATGTTGTCTAAATGGATTATCAGAAGGCGTTTGACAAACTATCACATAGAAGGCTGGTTTACGAAATTCAGGCTCATGAAATAGGTGGGTCTGTGGCAGATTGGATAAGAAATTGGCCTAAGGACAGAAAACAGCAAGTTGTGGTAAATGGATGTTTTTCAGACTGAAGGATGGTAGACAGTGGTGTTCCCCAAGGGTCAGTCCTGGGGCCACTGCTTTTTTTGATATATATATATATGACTTGGATATTGGAATACAGAGTAGAATTTCTAAATTTGCCGAGGACACCAAACTTGGGGGTGTGGCATACAGTGAGGATGATACCAATCGACTGCAACAGGACATAGAAAGGCCAGCAGAATGGGCAGACAAGTGGCAGATATAATTTAATACAGAGAAGTGTGAGGTGATGCATTTTGGCAGAAGGAACAGGGAGAGGCAATATACACTCAATGGCACAGTTTTAAAGAGTGTGCAGGGACAGAGGGAGCTGAGAGTTAATGTGTATCCGTCCCTGAGGGTGGCAGGACATATTGAGAGAGTGGTTAACAAAGCATATGGGATCTTGGGCTTCATAAATAGAGGTATTGAGTACAAAAGTAGCGAAGTTATGTTGAACCTTTATAAAGCGCTGGTTAGGCCACAAGTAGAGTATTGCGTCCAGTTCTGATCACAACACTTTAGGAAGGATGTGAAGGCCCTTGAGAGGACTACGGGGATAGAGCAGGGGAATGGGACAGACTGGATTGATCTACAGAGTGCCGGCACGTACTCGATGGGCCGAATAGCTTCCTTCTGTGCCGTATGACTCGTATGACACTATGATGTACATAAGAAGATAAGTAATAGGAGCTGGAGTAGGCCATTTGGCCCTTCGAGCCTGCTCTGCCATTCAACAAGATCATGGCTGATCTTCTACCTCAACTCCACCTTCCCGCACTATCCCCATATCCCTTCATTCCCTTAGTTCCCAAAAATTAACGACCTCTGTCTTGAATGTACTAACGACTGAGTATCCACAGCTTTCTGGGGTAGAGAATTCCAAAGATTCACAACCCACTGAGTGAAGACATTTCTCCTCCTCTCATTCCTAAATGGCCTACCCCTTATTATGTGACCGTGACCCCGTGTTCCAGATTCCCCAGCCTAGTCTACTCAATCTCTTCTCTAGGGCAATCCCCTCGTTCCAGGAACCAGTCTAGTGAACCTTCGTTGCACTTCCTCTAAGGCAAGTATGTCCTTCCTTAGGTAAGGAGAAAAGAACTGTACACAGTACTCCAGGTGTGGCATCACCAATGCCTTGTATAATTGTAGTAAGATTTATTTACTCTTATACTCGAATCCCTTTTAACAAAAGCTAACATACCATTTGCTTTCTTAATTGCTTGCTGTACCTGCATGTTAATTTTCTGTGATTCATGTACAAGGACACCCAGGTCCCTCTGAATGCAAACATTTCCCAGTCTCTCATTGTAAGATTTGGATCACAGGTCACACACAGATTACCCAAAGGAGCTAAGGAGTTGTAAGGCTTTTCATTAGAGAGCTACAGTTTAAGCATAATCAGATACTACTACAGGCGATTGAAATAGATACAGTAGACATACAATCGGTGACAGACGAGGTCGATCTGCAGCACTGGAATGGAACGAAACGACCGGACGGACGGTGAGGCAGTACGGTGGTCTTAGATTGGGTGGATTCCTTAATCTGTGGCAGCACTCACTTCCGTTGGGTCGCCCCTCCAGCTGTTGGAGGTGTTATGCCGTCAGCCAGCATTGATCCACCTCAGAGGCTAAACTTAACCAAGGTGTTAGGAAATAGCCACCTCGGGGAAGCCTTTGCCCCTAACTTCCTGTTTCCCTCTCTCGGTCGCCTGTTTTTATACCTCATTTCGATGGGCTGGTGAATACCTGGTGTCAATCATTTTTACCCTTCCCATTGTCCAATTACAAGGGAGAGGGTACCTCTGACAGCCCCCTCCCAGCCTCTTTAAGTCATTTTCCTCCTTATCTCTGTTCTAAAGGTCTTGTTGCACTCTCGTAGACAGCTTGTTTATCCTACAGCTTCTTGCTCCATCCCTTATCAGATGGCCTGTTTTTGTGTTCTGACCTCGTAATTCAGCTCTCAGTACAACTCCTTTTCTGACATGACTGGAATCCTTCTGTGTCAGCAACTTCGACAAACTGCTGATCCAGGAAACCCGTAAAAGGCTATTATTACTTTCAATCCTCGATGTCTTAGATCTCTCCACTTTGAGAAGGAAATATCCTTATTGACTTCTCATAATCGGCTCTTGACTAATCAAGCCAGTTGTTATTGCTCTCCCTACTTGGGCGTTAGTTAGTAGGGAGACTCGAAAATGAAGATTTCCCCCTTCCTTACAATCCATTCCTTTGAGGGGGAGGAGCAATCTCTGACCCCTTACTCAAATTCAAATCACTGTTCCGGTGTTCCAATTATGCCCTGCCTGGGGTATGCTCTGTTTCTTCTATCTTTCCAGATCTTACCCTGCCTGGGGTCTCCTCTACGTTGCTTCGTATCATCTTTTTCGGTGTGCTCAATTCATTTGTTAGTGCTGGTTAGTCATAGGCATGAGTACACAATTGGCTTATGTATCAAGGTCTTACTACATGGGTTACAAGTTGGAGAACTACCAGAGCGTGTGAAATAATACGAACCTAAGGGTGTGCTGATAAATTAAGCCCAATATCCCACCAGTGTGTGTCGTCCCCTATGCTGTCAATTTCAATATCTATTCTTGAGTTGTCTTGCTCCAAAATATAACAGTGCTTTAGGAAGGAGTTCAGACGCATCACGAGTTCACTGAAGCCCTTAGACAACAGGGGAATGTATTACCCGAATTGTGCCACGTAATTGTACAGCTCATACTTAAGTATCTCATTTACTGTCAGATTCTCTTGAGCATAGGTTTTGATATCGAGTAAAACGTGTTGGTTGATGGGACAGGTCCTGTTAGACACGTAAAGCATGGTTGTTGCTGTAGTAGTGACAGAGGAGGCACCACCAAAACCACCTCATACTGGATTCGTAGCGGTTTTTCCCACGCTCTGTTATCTACAAAGCACAATTATTACAGTCACAGTTAAATTCAGTCTTACAATCATTTCAAGCAACATTACAGTTTAACATCTAATCAACAAGTCATGGACTTAAAAGATTCTCCAGATCTATTTTACTCGTATCCATCTTGTGGATAATTCTTGGTAAACATGATTTCTCCTTAGCCCTCAATTGTCCCAATCCAAATTCCATGTAACTCTCCGCTTCAACTACGATTTAATTCCCTCTAAAAGATACCAGTATGTTTAACTCTATTCTAATTGTTTCATTAATTAGATAGTTTCTCGATGGAGTATGTGTCAATGCTTTCAAACTTGTCTCACTCTCCTGAGCCAGATTAACCATTTCATGTCGTACTCTTGTCAAGTAACTGAGCATGACTGAGACCTGTTCTTCAGTGCAAATTCACCATGCATTTCCGGATGGTAATTGCTTCAGACGCAACAAAATCACATTTGCACACTCATATCAGTAGCTCAAAATCGTACCACACGTGCCAACCAGTACAAGCCATTCTCGGGTTTTCAGCTGATCCCATCAAAAGATTTTAGTCATCTGGAGATCTTTGCTCATCTCCCTCTGCATGGCCCCGATGTCTTGGGTAGTGACCAGCCTATCAATGCAGTTTCCTAAAAGGTACATAGGCAAGGACACACATGTCTCCAAGCGAAGGCTATCAATTTACTATTCGTAACTACACTCACCTGACTTTCACTAGAATGAAAATTCCCATTAATACCAGATTATATCTCATTCATGAGCTACTGGAGAAACTTTACTGTCCAATACAATATTACAGATATAAAACATAGATCAGGGTTGTTTGGTGAACCAATTAAAAAAAAAACTGCTGCCAGTGGAAAGGGTTAACTCCTTTGCAGGTTAATAAGAAGGCGGAGCAAATATTGTCAGACGCAAGCAATTACGTCACTTCACGTAAATTAAAAAAAACTTTCCCGATCGAAAAAGGCAGTTTGGTTTTCACATTCACACAAAACAAATCGAACTGACTTGGAAAATTCACGACAGCAACCACAACTCCAAGGTTAAAACTTAGACTGAAACTGAATCTTTTTTTAAACAAAAGGTTTTTCTTTACCTCAGCATTGAGCTTCGAAACATTCATACAGGCTTTTTTTTTTTAAAAAGGGACACTACACTGAAAGTAGAAAAGGAGCAGAATCTTTCCTTTTCTCCTTTCTTTATTTCATCATAGATTAATCTTATCCCTTTTCCTGTAAGCCTATTTTCAATTTCTGATGTTTTCTACTGAATCTCATTCTGTACTGATTACTGCCACTGGGAATCGGGGAGAGTAGGGTGGGTGTCTCCAGAACCACCGGGGCACACGCGGGGGTGACTGAGTTGAGTTTGCGATAGTCAATAGTCATCCGATAGTCATCCGGTTTTCTAACCGGCCAAACTGGGGAGCTGGTCGTGAACGTGCCTTTGCGAACAACACCCTGCTTTATCTCCAAGGGAAGGGATCCTTGTGAAGTTGTCTGGGTTGAATTGTCAAAGCCCGATAAAACTTGGGGCACGTCCTTTGTGGGATCGGGTGGGGGTCGTGGATGATGGTGGCGGAGGAACCGGAGTCGACTAACATTAATTGTTGACAGCCTCCAGAATCAACAGTGCGGATTACCGGTCTCCCACCACCATCTTATCGGAGAACTGACGTGACCTCAACCTGAGAGACCTGTGGGAGTACAGGGGAGGTGGAAACGAATCCGTCGACTCGGGCTGCTGATGCACCGCAGCAACCGATCGGGCTCCCAGTCATATAGTCAAAGCCACTATCGCTGCCGCTATTCTCTCTAGCCGCTGTTCGACTGGGTCGGGGTCTGCTTGCCTTGTGGGGGGGGGGGGGGGGTTGTTGTTGCATTGCTGGGCATAGTGGCCTAGACAGTGGCACGTGTAACAACGCACCGAGACACCTTTTCCTGGCGCTGGAGTTTTGGACGGCCCTGACTTTGGGTTAGGCAGCGGGCCTTCGACGGCCGCTACTGTAGCTTTAGCAGGTGTCCCGAGGATATTGGCACGGGTCTGATCACAAGCAGTTCTGGCATGGGTGCGTACTTGTTCCCACGGGGTGTCTTTGGAGACGTAAATGTGTAACGCATTATGGACCAATGGTTGGAGGCCGTTGAAGACAAAGGGTTTTGAAGCCCGGAGATTTAAAGTAGTCCCCTTTATCACCCCTGGTGCGCTGGAAAATGTCATGGAGTTTATGCACGAAGGCATTCGGGCTTGCGGTAGGGCCCTGTTTGGTGCTAGTTAGGACCTGGTGGAAGTCGAAACCCTCCTCCACTAGTGCTTGTCATAGTTCTACCTCAAAGAATCTGCAAAGGGATATAGACAGGCTACGTGAGTGGGCAAACATTTGGCAGATGGAGTATAACGTGGGAAAGTGCGAGGTTATCCACTTTGGCAGGAAGAATAAAAAAGCAAATTATTATTTAAATGGAGAGAGATAACAAAATGCTACAGTTCAGAGGGACCTGGGGGTCCTTGTGCATGACACACAAAAAGTTAGCATGCAGGTACAGCAAGTAATCAAATAGGCAAATGGAATGTTGGCCTTTATTGCAAGGGGGTTGGAGTATAAAAGCAGGGAAGTCCTGCTACAACTGTACAGGGTATTGGTGAGACCACACCTTGAGTACTGCGTACAGTTTTGGTCTCCTTATTTAAGGAAGGATATATTTGCATTGGAGGCAGTTCAGAGACGATTCACTAGGTTAATTCCAGAGATGAGGGGGTTGACTTCTGAGGAAAGGTTGAGCAGGCTGGGCCTATACTCATTGGAACTTAGAAGAATGAGAGGTGATCTTATTGAAGCATATAAGATACTGAGGAGCCTCGCCAAGGTAAATGTAGAGAGGATGTTTCCCCTCGTGGGGAAATCTAGAACTCCGGGGTATAGTTTAAGAATAAAGGGTCGCCCTTTTAGAACTGAGATGAGGAGGAATTTCTTCTCTCGCCGTTATCAAGGGTCGTTAATCTGTGGAATTCTGTGCCCCAGAGAGCCAGGGAGGTTGCGTCATTAAATACATTTAAGGTGGAGATAGACAGATTTTTGCAAGATAAGGGAGTGAAGGGTTATGGGGAGCGGGCAGGGAAGTGGCTTTGAGCCCTAGATCAGCCATGATATGATTGAATGGCGGAGCAGGCTCGAGGGGCCTAGTGGCCTATTCCTGCTCCTATTTCTTATGTTCTTATGTGCTTATGTTCAATATCCTCTATCACGCCAAACACCAGAATGTCCTGATCCATTTCTTGTTTTAATTCTGAGGAACACGCAGCCAGGGGGACCTGTTTAAAGACGTCCCCTTCTAGTTCTGGATGGGTGATTCTGAAAATCCTCTACCGCTGCCTGAGGTCGAGGGAGCTGGTGTTCATGTCCATCGTCCCCCGGTCAACCTTTCGTACCCTGACCTCAGCAGCGGAAAGGGGCCTATGCGTGGTGGTGGTGACCATTTCCCCCCCCTGTCATTAGTGATCCAGGAGAAGGACTGGACGCCTTCCACCTCCTCTTCAGTCTGGTGCAGAGGCTGACGGGCAGCATTGGCCCGAGTGACCACACACACCGGTATTGCCTTGTTTGCTTTGTTTGCTTCGCCATCCTTGTACGGTAGAGGCGGAGCAGAGGGAGCAGTGGGAGTGTGGTCCTCAGCTAGATTGTCCCAGCAAAGGCCGCGATCTTTCGGTTTGATTTTGGAGACAGCAGCCACCGGCAGAAATGTTCTCTCACTATTCACTTCTTTCTTCCCGCATCTGGCTTACTAAATCTTTTAACTCTTTAGCCTCCCTGTTTAACTGGACAATGCACAAGTGTGCCCCGTAAGCTAATCTGTCTCGGCCTCTCTTTATTTTAAGTTTGTTTTTCTGAACATCATCAGAGAGTTTATCAAGGATGTAGCCATAGTCCCAGTTACCATCTTCTAAGATTTTTAGGAGGTCCGCTGTGACTATGCTTAGAAAGTATTCTGTTGGCTGCGAAACGCTTTGGGTCACCCTGAGGACGGGAAAGGAACTATAGAAATTCAAATGTTTCAAAGTTGATCACAAGGGAGGCTTTGGCCCCTCTCTGTCTGAAACCCTAACTGTAGAGCTACTAAGCCGATACTGCAGAAAGCGCTTTGTTCACCAGAGCATGTTCTGTTTTCTTGTCAGTACAGTGCTGAGGGAGCGCTGCTGTGTCGGAGGTGCCGTCTTTCGGATGAGACTTTAAACCGAGACCCGCCTGCTCTCTCGGGTGGGCGTAAATGATCCCATGGCCACTATTTAGAAGAAGGGCAGGGGAGTTATCCCCAGTGTCCTGGCCCAATAATTATCCCTCAATCAACATCACTGAAACAGATTATCTGGCCATTATCACATTGTGGTTTGTGGGAGCTTGCTGTGCGCATATTGGCTGCCGCGTTTCCTACATTACAACAATGATTACACTTCAAAAAGTACCTCATTGGCTGTAAAGCGCTTTGGGACGTCTAGTGGTCGTGAAAGCACGGTAGAAATGCAAGTCAGTCTTTCTTTATTTCTATTTTTCTTTCTTTCATTCTGAGTCAGAAATGCCACAGTGAAAACAAAATATGTTGCCTGGTGTGACTGGTGCCGAGTTCGAGGATTTACAATTTCTCATTTGACGTTATTTCTCTCTTGACCTGTCTCATGTTAATTCCAATACTCCCATCACCTTTGCCAATTAGCATTCTTCTGTGATCTCTACCTCCACTAGAATTGATTCAGCCCGTTATAGTCCCAGAAACCCTGACCCTTACACATTTCTCACCACTAATGCCACAAAAATAAATGTTCTACCGAACCTCCTTCTATTAATTCCTTAACTATTTGAGCATCTTTCGCCGTTATCAAGAATAATCATTCAATTGTCCTCTTATCCTTTAAATGTTCATTTTAGCCCCAAAAAGATCAGATTAATTTAGTATGCTGCATTCGCTGCTCACGCTGCGGTCTCCTCTACACTGGGGAGACCAAACGCAGATTGGGTGACCGCTTTGCGGAACACCTCCATTCATTCCGTAAGGGTGACCCCGAGCTTCCGGTCGCCTGTCATTTTAATTCTCCGCCCTACACCCAGTCTGACCTCTCTGTCCTCGGCCTCCTACACTGTTCCAATGAAGCTCAACGTAAGCTCGAGGAACAGCACCTCATCTTTCGATTAGGCACTTTAAAGCCTTCCGGACTCAACATTGAGTTCAACAATTTCAGATCAAAACCTCTGCTCCCATTTTTTCGGACAGCAGTTGTTGGTAAAGATTCTGCTATCCCCATTTACACCTCCTCTAGACCCATCTTTGTTTCTCTACTTGTCCCATTACTATCTCCTTTTGCCTTGCACCATCATCCCTTCTGTCATTCAATCTCTCCTGCCTTCCACCCTACCATAGAGTTCCCTTTTGTTTTCCCGGTCCCCTATCCCTGCCTCTGTACTTGCTTAAAACCTGTTACACCTCTAACTCTGTTTCTCTCTCCACAGATGCTGCCTGACCTGCTGAGCATTTCCAGCATTTTCTGCTTTTATTTCAGATTTTGATTTTAGATCAGATTAATTGTCTTGCTTTAGGTTCCATGGAGATGTGACTCAAGTTATACTGACGCAGATGCTTCTCCCCGACTCTGTATCCATCGCTGTTTTCTCTTTATTTCCAGCCTGTCCGGTTCTGTATCTCTCTCGCATACTTTTGTCCTGCATTGTTAAATGTACCAGACGGTGTGTGGCAAATAAACAATGTGTCAATATCATAGTCATAGAATGTTTACAGTAACAGAAGGAGGCCATTAGGCCCGTCGAGCTCATGCCCGATCTCTGCAAGAGCACGTCAGCTAGTCCCACTCCCCCGCCCTTTCCTCGTAGCCCTGCAATTATTTTTCCTTCAGGGACTTATCCAACTCCCTTTTGAAAGCCAAATTGAATCTGTCTCCACCACCCTTTCAGGCAGTGCATTCCAGGTCATAACCACTCACTGCGTAAACAATGGTTTTCCTCATGTAGCCTTTGGACCTTCTGCCAATCAGCTTAAGTCTGTGTCCTTTGGTTCTCGACCCTTCCGCCAATGGGAACAGTTTCTCTTTATCGACTCTGTCCAGACCCCACATCATTTTAAACAGCTCTATCAAATCTCAATCTTCTCTGCTCTAAGGAGAACAACCCCAGTTTCTCCAGTCTATCCACGTAACTGAAGGGCCTCATCCCTGGAATAATTCTAGTAAATCTTTTCTGCACCATCTCTAAGGCCTTCATATCCTTCCTAAAGTGCGGTGCCCAGAGTAGAACACTGTAATCCAGTTGTGGCCGAACCAGTGTTTTATACATGTTCATCATAAGAATAAGATAAATGAAGATCGCATTTCCTCTTCTGCTGCTAAAGCTATTCGGACCGGCCTATCAACCACCTTGAAGATAACGATTTCACATTCAACTCCGATAGATATACGTACAATACTTCTGGACATTGAAAGAAAAGAACTACTGATTCCAGGCCGAGATATAACTAGGTTGAAGGTAAGCAGAGCAGAACAAAAGGCAGAAATCTGCTCACAAGGTGTAGGGTATACATCTCCTGACGATGAACTATTAACTACAGTCAGTCCGAGATGGGACTGTCAGACCTGTAACACCAACAGTAGAAACTCACTCGCGTTGCATTCGGAGATGACAGGGTGGGGTTTAAGTACTCTCGTTACAATCAAACTTGAGATAGTCTTCTCCCGGGGACTCACTTCGATTGCGAAAGGGCGAGATTCCTTCCAGTAAATCACATATCTCACAAAGGAACTCCACCCTGGACAAACTAAAAGCAAATCTGGAGATCTCACTAAAGGACACGGCATGGGGTTGTGCATTGTGACAATTCACCAGAACCCTGTTAAAATTTAACAACCCCTTTGAGCTGCCAACTGCAGCAATGTAGCGCTACACCTCGCCAACGCGTCCTCAACTGCTTCGGAAATATAGCCCACTAGCATGAAAATGAAACCCAGTTCAACATTTAGCATGGTAGGAGAACATTTACCCGGAATATGCATTCTGGCGAACAGCCAATCCTGCTTTTCTGGTACTTATCTACCCAGCAGTCACGCAGAACTACAAATACATTTGTCCGGTTGAGCAGCAGAATCTTCTGCTTTTATGGTCTTGGAGAACACTTTTCACGCCCCTTTGAGGAGAGGTATGGTTCGCGGGGGTGCAACCTTCAACATTTTTGAAGAGGTGGTGATTCCATTAAGTAACATAGACTACACTAGGCCTATATTCCCTAGAGTTCATAAGAATGAGAGGTCATCTGATTGAAACATATACAATTCTTAAGGAGCGTCACAGGGGTAACGCTGAGAAAATGTTTTCCTTTTGCTGGGGAATCTAGAACACGGGGTCACAGTCACAGAATTAGGGATTGGCCATTTAGGACTGAGATGAGGAAAATTTCTTCACTCAGATGGTTGTGAATCTTTGGAATTCTCTACCCCAGAGGGCTGTGGATGCTCAGTCATTGAGCATATTCAAGACAGAGGTCGATACATCTTTGGGAACTTAGAGAATTAAGGGATATGGGGATAGTGCGGGAAGGTGGAGGTGAGGTAGAAGATCAGACATGACTTTGTTGAATGGCGGAGCAGGCTCGAAGTGCCAATTGGCTCCTATTTCTTATGATTTTATGTTCTCATGTAACAACAGTCAGAAAAAAAGCTCAATTTTTCCATATCCCAACTTAATCTCTATTTCTCTCTCTCCCTCTCTCTCTCTGTTTCTCTTTCTGTCTTTCCCTCTCTACTTTTATGTGAGTCTCTCATGCTAGATATGAGTCTCCATCTGTTTGTCACATTGGCCTAGAAATTAGTCCGCTCCGGCCTGCTGATGCAAACTGGTGCAGTGAATGATCCCTTTGCCTGCAAGGATAGGTCCTATGCACAGCCGAGATTGGGCCTTGGGATTCTGTTCAATGAGACCAGCGAACTGCAGATACGTGCTGCACATCCCCAGGCAGCTTGCTGGCGAAGAGTATTCTCCTCCTTTCCCAATTTTATCCTTCTCTTTCTGAGGATCCTATAGCCTAGAATATTTAGCTCCTAATCATGCCCAGATTGTAGCCAGGTCTCTGGAATAGCTCCTACATCATTTGAATGAGTGCTTCTACCTCAATTGTTTTATTTCTTATGCTACACGCATTGGTGCACAGAACTCTTACTTGAGTCACTGTCCCCGCCTTGCACAAATGCCCTGATGGTGTACTTCTCACAATTTTTGAACCGACCAACTTTTTGGTTAGACCACAATTGGAGTCCTGTGCACAATTCTGGTCGCCAGATTAAAGCAAAGGATATAGAGGCACTGGAGAGGGTGCAAAAAAGATTTACAAGGATGATACGAGAAATGCGAGGGTATACGAATCAGGAAAGGATGAACAGGCTGGGTCTCTTTTCTCTGGAAAAGAGAAGGCAGAGGGGTGATCTGATAGAGGCCTTCAAAATTATGAAGAATGTTGATAGAGTGGATACAGAGAGAGTGTTTCCACTTGAGGGTAAGAGCATATCTAGAGGCCATCAATATAAGATAGTCACCAAGAAATCCAATAGGGAACTCCGAAGGAGCTTCTTCAATAGAGAGTGGTGAGAATGTGGAACTCGCTACCACAGGAAGTGGTTGAAGGGAATAGAATAGATGCATTTAAGGGGAGTCTAGATAAGCATATGAGGGAGAAGGGAATAGAGGGTTATACTGATAGTTAGATGAGGAATGACGGGAGGAGGCTCGAGTGGAGCATAAATGCCAACATGGACTAGTTGGGCCGAATAGCCTGTTTCTATGTCGTATATCCTATGTAATCCGATGCATCACACTTGTCGCTTTTGCTCTGTACATTCCTATATCGGCAATATGTTTTTAATTTTTAACCACTCCTGCTTTGTTTTTAACAGGTATTTTATTATTTTTCCTGTAATCCTTTCTATTCCCGGAGTATTCATATTATCTTGATCGCTTTCTGTACTCTGACCTTTGCTCGTATCCACTCTATTTCTTATCTTTTTTTTATTCGTTCATAGGATCTGGGCGTCGCTGGCAAGGCCAGAATTTATTGCCCATCCCTAGTTGCCCTTGAACCGCTGCTGTCCGTGTGGTGAAGGTACTCCCACAGTGCAGTTAGGGAGAGAGTTCCAGGATTCTGACTGGCGACGATGAAGGAACTGCGATATATTTCCAAGTCAGGAAGGTGTGTGATTTGGAGGGAAACTTGGAAGTGGTGGTGTTCCGATGCGCCTGCTGCCCTTGTCCTTCTAGGTGGTAGAGGTCGCGAGTTTGGGAAGTGCTGCCAAAGGAGCCTTGGCGAGCTGCTGCAATGTATCTTGTAGATGGTACACACTGCAGCCACGGGACGCCAGCGGTAGAGAGAGTGAATGTTAAAGGTAGTGGATGGGGTGCCAATCAAGCGGGTTTCTTTGTCCTGGACGGTGTCGAGCTTCTTGAGTGTTGTGGGAGCTGCACTCATCCAGGCAAGTGGAGAGTATTCCATCACACTCCTTACTTGTGCCTTGTAGATGGTGGAAAGGTTTTGGGGAGTCAGGAGGTGAGACACTCGACGCAGAATACCTAGCCTCTGATCTGCTCTTGTTGCCACAATATTTATCTGGCTGGTCCAGTTGAGTTTCTGGTCCTCGACCCCCAGGATGTGGATGGTGGGGGATTCGGCGATGGTAATGCCGTTGAATGTCATGGGGTGGTGGTTAGACTCTCGCTTGTTGTTTAGACACTCCCTCTAATCCTTCTGCCAATTAGTTTTAATTGATGCCCCCTGGTTGTTGACCTCTCTACTAAGGGAAATAGGTCCTTCCTATCCACTCTATCTAGGCCCCTCCTAATTCTATACACCTCAATTAAGTCTCCCCTCAGCCTTATCAGTTCCAAAGAAAACAACCCCAGCCTATCTAGTCTTTCCTCATAGCTTAAATTCTGCAGTCTTGGCAACGTCCTTGTAAATCTCCTCTGTACCCTCTCTAGTGCAATCACATTTTTCCTCAAAAGTGGTGACCAGAACTCTACGCAGTACTCTAGCTATGGCCTAACTAGTGTTTTATGCAGTTCTAGCATAACCTCCCTCCTCTTATAAACTATAGGGCACAATTCTAATGGTGCTGCATGAACAGAGAGACCTGGGGGTATATGTGCACAAATCATTGAAGGTGGCAGGGCATGTTGAGAAAGCAGTTAAAAAGCATACGAGATCCTGGGCTTTATAAGAATGTAAGAACATAAGAAATGGGAGCAGGAGTAGGTCATTCGGCCTCTCGAACCTGCTCCGCCATTCAATAAGATCATGGCTGATGTGATCTTGGCCTCAACTCCACTTTCCAGCCCGCTCCCTATAACCCTTCATTCCCCTGTTTTTCAAAAATCTGTCAATCTCCGGCTTAAATATATTCAATGACGCAGCCTCCACAGCTCTCTGGGGTAGAGAATTCCAAAGATTCACGACCCTCTCAGAGAAGAAATTCCTCCTCATCTCCGTTTTAAATGTGCGACCACTTATTCTGAAACTATGCCCCCTAGTTCTAGATTCCCCCACGAGGGGAATCATCCACCCTGCATCTACCCTCTCAAGCCCCATCAGGTTCTAATATGTTTTAATAAGATCACCTCACATCCTTCTAATCTCCAATGCTCAACCTTTCCTCATAAGACAACGCAATTAAACTCAGGAATCAACCTAGTGAACCTTCTATGAACTGCCTCCATTGCAAGTATATCCTTCCCTAAATAAGGAGACCAAAACTGCATGAAGTACTCCAGGTGTGGTCTCACTAATGCCCTGTACAGTTGTAGCAAGACGTCCCTACTTTTATACTCCATCCCCCTTGCAATAAAGGCCAATATTCCATTTGCCTTCCTAATTATTTGCTGTACCTGCATGCTAACTTCTTGTGTTTCATGTACAAGGACACCCAGATCGCTCTGTACCGCAGCATTCTGTAGTCGCTCTCCATTTAAATTGTATTTTGCTTTTTTATTCTTCCTACCGAAGTGGATAACCTCACATTTTCCCACATTATACTCCATCTGCCAACATTTTGGCCACTCACTTAACCTATCTATATCCCTTTGCAGACTCTTTGTGTACTCCTCACAACTTGCTTTCCCACCTATCTTTGTATCGTCAGCAAATTTGGCAAAAGTACACTCGGTCCCTCCATCCAAGTCATTAATATAGATTGTAAATAGCTTGAAGCCCCAACACTGATCCCTGCGGCACCCCACTAGTTACAGTTTGACAACCTGAAAATGACCCATATATTCCGACTATCGGTTTTCTGTTAGTTAGCCAATCCTCCATACAATCTAATATATTACCCCCAACACAGTGAGCTCTTATCTTGTGCAGTTACCTTTTATATGGCACCTAATCGAATGTTTACTGGAAGTCCAATTAGACTCCATCTACTGGTTCTCCTTTATCCACCCTGCTCGTTACATCCTCAAAGAACTCTAGTAAATTTGTCAAACACGATTTCCCTTTCGTAAAACCATGTTGACTCTGTCTGATTGTATTATGATTTTCTAAATGTCCTGCTATTAATATCTTAATAATAGATTCCAGCATTTTCCCAATGACAGATGTTAGGCTAATTGGCTGATAGTTTCCTGCTTTCTACCTCCCTCCCGGTTTTCCAATCCGCTGTAACCTCTCCTAAATCCAGGGAATTTTGGTAGATTACAACCAACGCATCCACTATCTCTGCAGCCACTTCTTTTAAAACCCTAGCATGCAGGCCATCAGGTCCAGGGACTTGTCTGCCTTCAGTCCCATTAGTTTGCCTAGTACTTTTTCTCTAGCGATAGTGATTGGTTTAAGTTCCTCCCTCCCTATAGCCCCTTGATTATCAATTATTATTGGGATGCTTTAGTGTCTTCTACCATGAAGACAGATACAAAATATTTGTTCAAAGTCTCTGCCATTTCCCTGTTTCCCATTATTAATTCCCCAGTCTCATCCTCTAAGGGTCCAACGTTTACTTTAGCTATTCTTGTACTTTTTATATACCTGTAGAAGCTCTTACTGTCTGTTTCTATATTTTTGCTAATTTACTCTCATAATCTATCTTCTCCCTCTTTATTATTTTTTTGTCATCCTTTGCTGGTTTCTAAAATTTTCCCAATCCTCTTGCCTACCACTAATCTTTGCAACATTGTATGCCTTTTCCTTCAATTTGATACCATCCTTAACTTCCTTAGTTAGCCATGGATGGTTCATCCTTCTCGTAGAATCTTTCTTTCTCACTGGAACAAATCTTTGCTGAGAGTTATGAAATCTCCTTAAATGTCTGCCACTGCTTATCTACCGTCTTACCCTTTAATCTATTTTCCCAGTCCACTTTAGCCAACTCTGTCTTCATACCTTTGTAATTGCCTTTATTTAAGTTTAGGACACCAGTTTCAGACACATGTTTTTCACCCTCAAACTGAATTTGAAATTCAACATACTATGATCACTCTTTCCTAGAAGATCTTTTACAATGAGATCATTAATTAATCCTGTACCATTGCACATTGCCAGATCTAAAATAGTCTGCTCCCTGATTGGTTCCACAACGTATTGTTCTAAGAAACCATCCCGAATACATTCTATGAACTCGCCCTCAAGGCTACCCTTGTCAATTTGATTTGTCCAATCTATAAGAAGATTAAAATCGCCCATGATTATTGAAGTACCTTTCTTACAATCCCCCATTATTTCTTGATTTATAATTTGTCCTACAGTGTAGCTACTGTTAGGGGGCCTATAGACTTCTCCCACCAGTGACTTCTTTCCCATGCTATTTCTTATCTCCACCCAAACTGATTCTACAACTTGATCTTCAAGCCAATATCATTTCTCACCACTGCACTGATCTCATCCTTTATTTACAGAGCTTCCCCACTTCCTTTTCCTTTCCGCCTCTAAATAGAGGCATAGAGTACAAAAGCAAGGAAGTTATGATGAACATTTATAAAACACTGGTTCGGCCTCAAATGGAGTATTGTGTCAAATTCTGGGCACCGAACTTTAGGAAGGATGTGAAGGCCTTAGAGAGGGTGCAGAAAAGATTTACAAGAATCGTTCCAGGGATGAGGGACTTCGCTTAAGTGGATAGACTAGAGAAGCTGGGGTTGTTCTCCTTAGAGAAGAGAAGGTTGAGAGGAGATGTGATAGAGATCTCCAAAATCATGAGGGGTGTGGACAGAGTAGATAGGGAGAAACTGTTCCCATTAACAGAAGGGTCGAGAACGAGAGTACACAGACTTAAGGTGATTGGCAGAAGAACCAAAGGCGACATGAGGAAAACCTTTTTATGCAGCGAGTGGTTAGGATCTGGAATGCACTGCCTGAAAGGGTGGTGGAGGCAGATTCAATCGTGGCTTTCAAAAGGGAATTGGATAAGTACCTTAAGGAATAACAAATTGCAGGGCTACGGGGAAAGAGTAGGGGAGTGGGACTAGCTGAAATGCTCTTGCAGAGAGCTGTCACGGGTTCGACGGGCCGAATGGCCTCCTTCTGTGCTGTAACCATGCTTTGATTCTATGCCTCGTCTAATAAAGGAAAGTAACCCATGTGCCTTCTTAGCTACCTTATCTACCTGTCCTGTTTCCTTCATGGATCCGTGGACAGGCATTCCAAGTTCCATCTGATCCTCTACAATTTTCAATATCCTACCATGTAGGTGTTACTTTATGGGTAAGAGAAACGTATTAATGTCTGCCCTTTCCAAACACAGCATCAAGCATTCAAAATAACATTCCCTCATGGCCCACCTTCTGTCATCGGCCCCTTTTCCCCCTTTGGATGTCTTCTCGTTTCTCGCCTATTTTTTCCAATCGCACGCACGCTTCAGCAGATCCGTTAAGATCAAGGTGAAGAAATTCTGATCTTTCTGCACAGCCCCAACTGTGCACCTTTTTAGCCTTCATTCACAGCTACGTAGCTCAGCAATAATAGAAAACTACTAAATATTTTTTTAAATGTTCTCGAGTCAGTTTCCTTTGTATCACAAGATTCCCCACTAAAAAGTCGTGAAAAAATCGGACCTCTGTCCTTCCTAATGGCAGCCCAGCATTCGCATTGTTTGCCTGTCGAGCAGTCCCACAGATCTAAATTCATCATAGAATAGTACAGCACAGAAAGAGGCCATTCGGCCCATCGAGACTACGCCGGTTCTTTGGAAGAGCAATCCAGTTAGTCCCACTCCCCCACTCTTTCCCCATATCCCTGCAATGTTATTTCTCCTTCATTTATGCTGATAGAGTTAAATGAGGAAGAATGGGAAGAGGCTCGAGTGGACTATACACGCCGGATGGACTAGTCGGGCCGAATGGCCTGCTTCTGTGCTATATATTCTTTGTAAGTATTTATCCAATTCCTGTTTGAAGGCTACTATTGAATCTGTGTCCACCACCCTCTGAGGCAGAGCATTCCAAATCCTAGCCACTCGTTTCATAAAATAGTTTTTCCTCACATTGCTTCTTTTGCCAACCACCTTAAATCTGTGCCCTCTGGTTATCGACCCTTCAGCCATTGGAAACAGTTTCTCCTTATTTACTCATCTAAACCCTTCATGATTTTAAACACCTCTATCAAATCTCATCTTTCCTTCTATGTTCTAAGGAGGACAACCACAGCATCTCCAATCTCTCTACATATGTATAATCGGGTACTGGTATACCGGGTACATAGATTACATAGAATATACAGCACAGAAACAGGCCATTCAGTCCAACTAGTTTATGCTGACATTTATGCTCCACTCGAGCCTCCTTCCATCCTTCCTCATCTAACTGTCAGCATAACCCTCTATTCCTCTCTCCCTCGTATATCCATCTAGTCTCCACTTAAATGCATCTATACTACTTGCCTCAAAAACTCCCTGTGGTAGAGGGTTCCACATTCTCACCACTCTCTGGGTAAAGCGGTTTCTTCTGAATTCACTATTTGATTTATTGGTGACTATCTTATCCTGATGACCTCTAGTTTTGCTCTTCCCCACAGGTGGAAACACTCTGTGTCTACGCTATCAAAATCCTTCACAATTTTATCAAAACCGTTCATAATGTTAAAGTCCTATATTAGGTCACCACTCAGCCTTCTCTTTTCAAGAGAAAAGAGACCCAGCCTGTTCATCCTTTTCCGATAGGTGTGACCCCGCATTTCTGGTAGCAACCTTGTAAATCTTTTTTGCACCCTCTCCAGTGCCTCTATATCCTTTATATAATATGGCGACCAGAAATGTACGCAGCACTCCAAGTGTGGTCTAACCCAGGTTCGAGAGAAGTTTAGCATAACTTCACTACTGTTCAATTTAAAAAAGTAGTGATTTATGTATATTTACTCCCAAGTTCTCTTTGCTCTTCTACCCCATTTAGATTCTTATTTTTCCAAATAATATGTGACCTCCTTACTTTTCGTACCACATGTCTTACTTATCTGTGATGGACGATTCAAGTTCGTTCTGGCAGAATGGATGTTATGCACAGTTAAATGGTATTTTGCAATAGTATTATGGACTCCTCCATGGGAGAGTCACTGGTGCATGCCCACTTTCCACAGATTGACTAAAGCAGCTTAGAAGTAAAATCAATGTTACCTGGAAAAGGAGGAGCATTAACAATTACTTTAAATGTGTCAGCCATAAGGAAATTACACCTGCAATAACCACAAAAGGATTGTTAGTAGAATTATCTCCCAATGGTCATTGTACTTATAAACATTAATAGCTGAAACAGCTTTAACAAACTCGTGGTAAAAGCACACACTGAAGCAAGTACAGTTGTTCATGCTCTTCTGATCCTAGTCTGGCATTTTCCCATAGGGAAAGTAGTAGATAGATACGGAAAGTGAGACCCAACATACCACTTTAATTACCCAACTGATAAAATCAGTTATGTTTATGTCATACGGCGATGAATACGTTTCTTGTAACTGACAACAAACCACATGTGCACCTCTGGGTACGGTAGCATAGTGGTTATGTTACTGGACTAGTAATCCAGAGACCTGGACTAATGATCCGGAGACGTGAGTTCCCACCACTGCAGTTGGGGAATTTAAATTCAGTGAATTAAATAAATCTGAAATAAAAATCTAATGTCAATAACGGTGATCATGAAATGACCGGATTGTCGTAAACACAAGTCTGGTTCACTAATGTCCTTTAAGGAGGAAAATCTGCCGTCCTTACCTGTGACCCTCTCTGTGACTCCAGACCCACAGCAATGTGGTTGAATCTTAACTGGCCTCTGAAATGGCCTAGCAAGTCACTCAATTGTAACAAACTGCTACAAAGAACACCACATGGACTGCAGCGGTTCAAGAAGGCGGCTCATCGCCACCTTCTCAAGGGCAGTTAGGGATGGGCAATAAATGCTGGCCTTGTAGGGGACGCCCACATCCCTGGAACCATTCTCTTCTGTATCCTCTCCAAAGCCTTCACGTCCTTCCTAAAGTGTGGTGCCCAGAATTGGACACAGTACTACATTTGGGCCGAACCAATGTTTTATATAGCTTTAGCATAACCTCCTGGCTTTTTGTAGTCTGTGCCTCTATTTATAAAGCCCAGGGTGCCATAAGCTTTATTAGCTGCTTTGTAAACCTGTTCTACCACCTTCAAAGATGTGTGCACAAACACTCCAGGTGTTCTTGCACCCCCTTTTAAAATTGTGCCAGTTAGCTTGTGTTGTCTCTCCTCATCCTTCCTACCAGAATGTGTCATCTCACACTTTGCTGCGTTGCATTCCATCTGCCATGTGCCCACCCATTCCACCAGCCTGTCTATGTCGCCTTGAAGTCTATTACTATCTTGCTCACTGTTTACTACACTGCCAAGTTTCGTGTCATCTGCAAAGTTCAAAATTGTGCCCTTTGCCCCCAAGTCCAAGTCATGAATGTATACCAAAAACAGCATCCATTGCATTCCACGCACACATGAACTTTGGTGCGGGTGGGAAAACTGCACCTTAGGGAACAGCGGCCTGAACAGAGCGAACATAAAGGCGTGTGCAGGTGAAAGTTAATATCAAAATAGGCAAGGCCGCTGGACTTGGAAAGGAAACAGAATAGCAAAGGGGAAGGAAATAATTGTGGAAAGAAGAAAAAGTTCGGAGAAGAGAGTGTTTGAATTACGGAGCATCAATCACAGGCCTCACTAGAAATTTAAGTAGTAGCCATGATGTGGAGATGCCGGTGTTGGACTGGTGTGGACAAATGTGAGAAGTCGCACAACACCAGGTTATAGTCCAACAGCTTTATTTGAAATCACAAGCTTTCGGAGCGCTGCTCCTTCGTCAGGTGAAGTGAAGAGATGCATATAGGCACAGCATACATAGGTTGAGAACACTGCCAGATGATTACAGTTAATCTTTCTAACTGCCCTTTAGCACACCTCGGATGAGAGATAATCACGGCAATCACAGGTGTGGATGGTGTCCAAACAGGTCAGTCAGGAAAACTTTACATCAAAGACAATGAGGTGGGGTCACAAGGGGTCAAATGTGGCAGATGCTGGGGTCTGTATGGAAAACAAAAACATTTTTTGCTGGAAATCACAGCAGGTCCGGCTGCATCTGTGTAGAGAGAACAAGCCAACGACGACTCGAGTCTGGATGACGCTACGTCAGATGGGGTTACATGTAGCGTGACATGAACCCAAGATCCCGGTTGAGGCCATTCTCATGGGTGCAGAACTTGGCTATCAGTTTCTGCTCGACGATTTTGCGTTCTCGTGTGTCTCGAAGGCCGCCTTGGAGAATGCTTACCCAAAGATTGGAGGCTGAATGTCCTTGACTGCTGAAGTGTTCCCCGACTGGGAGGGAACACTCCTGCCTGGCGATTGTTTGCGGTGTCCGTTCATAGGTTGTCGCAGTGTCTGCATGGTCTCGCCGATGTACCATGCTCCGGGGTATCCTTTCATGCAATGTATGAGGTTGACAACTTTGGCCAAGTCACATGAGTATGTACCATGTACCTGGTGGGTGGTGTCCTCACGTGTGATAATGGTATCTGTGTTGATGATCTGGCATGTCTTGCAGAGGTTGCCGTGGCAGGGTTGTGTGGTGTCGTGGTCGCTGTTCTCCTGAAAGCTGGTAATTTGCTGCGAACGATGGTCTGTTTTAGGTTAGGTGGCTGTTTGAAGGTGAGTAGCGGAGGCGTGGGGATGGTCTTAGCGAGGTGTTCGTCATCATCGATGACATGTTGAAAGCTGTGAAGAACATGGCGTAGTTTCTCCACTCCGGGGAAGTACTGGACGACGTAGGGTACTCTGTTGGTTCTGTCCCGTGTTTGTCTTCTGAGCAGGTTTATGCAATTTTTCGCTGTGGCCCGTCCGAACTGTCGATCGACGAGTCGAGCATCATATCCCATTCTTACAAGGGCATCTTTCAGCGTCTGTAGGTGTCCATCGCGTTCCTCCTCGTCTGAGCAGATCCTGTGTATTCGCAGAGCTTGTCCATAGGGGATGACTTCTTTAACGTGTTTAGGGTGGAAGCTGGAGAAGTGGAGCATCGTGAGGTTGTCCATGGGCTTGCGGTAGAGTGAAGTGCTGAGGTGTCCGTCTTTGATGGAGATTCGTGTGTCCAAGAATGAAACCGATTCTAAGCAGTAGTCCATGGTGAGTTTGATGGTGGGATGAAACTTGTTGATGTTATCGTGTAGTCTTTTCAGTGATTCTTCGCCGTGGGTCCATAGGAAGAAAATGTCGTCGATGTATCTGGTGTATAGCGTTGGTTGGAAATCCTGTGTAGCGAAGAAGTCTTGCTCGAACTTGTGCATGAAGATGTTGGCGTATTGGGGTGCGAATTTGGTCCCCATGGCTGTTCCGTGTGTTTGGGTAAAAAACTGGTTGTCGAAGGTGAAGACATTGTGGTCAAGGATGAAGCGGATGAGTTGTAGGATGGCGTCTGAAGATTGGCTGTTGTTGGTGTTGAGTACTGAGGCTGTCGCAGCGATGCCGTCATTGTGGGGGATACTGGTGTAGAGTGCCGAGACGTCCATCGTGGCGAGGATTGTTCCTGGTTCAGCTGGTCCATGGGTGCTGAGTTTCTGTAAGAATTCTGTAGTGTCGCGACAGAAGCTGGGGCTTCCCTGTACGATGGGTTTCAGGATGCCCTCGACGTATCCAGACAGGTTCTCACACAGGGTTCCGTTGCCTGATACGATAGGACGTCCGGGCGTGTTGGCTTTGTGTATCTTTGGGAGGCAGTAGAAGTCTCCCACGCGGGTAGTACGTGGGATGAGAGCGATTAGGATGTTTTGAAGGTCTGGATCGAAGGGCTTGATCAGTCTATTGAGTTGGTGGGTGTGTTCTTTGGTCGGATCTGCGGGTAACTGTCTGTAGTGTTCCTGGTTGTCCAGTTGTCGGTATGCTTCTTTGCAATAGTCCATTCGGTTCTGTATGACAACGCAAAATCGTCGAGCAGAAATTGATAGCCAAATTCCGCACCCATGAGGACGGCCTCAACCGGGAATATTGGGTTCATGTCACGCTACATGTAACCCCACCTGACGTAGAGTCATCCAGACTCGAGTCTTCCATACAGACCCCAGCATCTGCTACATTTGATCCCTTGTGACCCCACCTCATTGTCGTTGATGCAATGTTTTCCTTACTGACCTGTTTGGAAACCGTCCACACCTGTGATTGCCGTGATTATCTCTCTGCCGAGGTGTGATTAAGGGCAGTTAGAAAGATTAACTGTAATCATCTGGCAGTGTTCTCTGATTATATATGCTGTGCCTATATGCATCTCTTCACTTCACCTGACGAAGGAGCAGCGCTCCGAAAGCTTGTGATTTCAAAAAAAGCTGTTGGACTATAACCTGGTGTTGTGCGACTTCTCACTTTTGAAAGTTACTATTGAATCTGCTTCCACCGCCCATTCAGACAGTGCGTTCCAGATCACAACAACTCGCTGTGTAATAAAATGCTTCCTCATGTTGCCTCTGGTTATTTTGCCAATCCTCTTAAATCTGTGTCCTCTGTTTACTGACCCGTCTGCCACTGAAAGCAGCTTCTCCTTATTTCCTCTATCGTAAAGGATTTTGAACACCTCTATCAAATCACCTCTTAACCTTCTGCTCGAAGAAGAACAAACCCAGCTTCTCCAGTCTCTCCTCGTAAGAACATAAGAAATAAGAGCCAGACATCCCCTCGAGCCAGCTCCGCCATTCAATAAGATCATGGCTGATCTTCAACCTCAACTCTACTGTCCCACCCGATCTCCATATCCCTTGATTCCACCAGAGTCCAAAAATCTATCTATCCCAGCCTTGAATATACTCAAAGACTCAGCATTCACAGCCCTCTGGGGCAGAGAATTCCAAAGATTCACAACCCTCTGAGTGAAGAAATTCCTTCTCATCTCAGTCTTAAATGACCGACCCCTTATCCTGAGACTTTGCCCCCTACTTCTAGATTCTTCAACCAACCTCTCGGCATGTAACCTGTCAATACCCCTCAGAATCTTATGTTTCAATGAGATCACCTTTCATTCTTCTAAACTCCAGAGAGTATAAGCTCAATCTCTCCTCATAGGACAACCTTCTCATCCCAGGAATCAATCTAGTGGACCTTTGTTGCACCGCCTCTGAGACTAGTATATCCTTCCTCAGATAAGGAGAGCAAAACTGTGCACTGTACTCCAGGTGCGGTCTCACCAAACCCCTGTACAATTGTAGCAAGACTTCCTTACTCTTCTACTCCAACCCCTTTGCACTCCATAACTGAAGTCCCTCATCCCTGATATCATCCCGGTAAACCTCCTTTGTACCCTTTCCAAGGCCTTGCCATCCTTCCGAAAGTGTGGTGCCCAGAACTGAGTACAATACTCAAGGAGCATTGCAAGATTGTGGCCAGAGCTTCTGCTATCTTTTTCTGCTTTTCTTTCCAGCTGAGGCTGCGATCAGCTCTGCAAATTCACATTGCCTTCAATCACCAAACTTTCTGCTGTTCACTCGCTCCATTTCTCTCTTTCCCCATTCACTGGCTTCGCATTCTCTTGCTGGTGTCGAGACAGAGTGCAACAAAAACAGAACAAGAAAATAAACTGGTAAAAAGGAGAAACAAATCAGGAAGCCTTTACCTAAGGAAAACCAACAGCAGCTTATGCCGACAGCCAACTTACTATGGGCAAGACGGATCTTGGAAATTAAGCAGAGTCAGGCCTGGTTAGTACTTGGATGGGAGGCTGCCTGGGAATACCAGGTGCAGTAGGCTTCTCTTGCTCAACTCTGCAAATATGCCTATAAAAGAAAGAACTTGCATTTATATAGCACCTTTCACAACCTCAGGGGTGTCCAAAGCCCTTTACAGCCAATGCATTACTATTGAAATTTAGTCGCTGTGGTAATGTAGGAAAAGGGGCAGCGATTTTGCAGACAACAAGCTCCCACAAATGTGATAATGACCAAACAATCTGTTTGTGGTGCTGCTTGAGGGATAAATATTGGCCAGAATGCCAGGGATAACTCAACAGCAGAATACTGTGGATGCTGGAAATCTGAAACAACAACAGAAAATGCTCAGCATCCGTGGAGAGGGAGACACAGAGTTAACGTTTCAGGAAGGGTCCCAGACCTGAAACCTTAACTCTGTTTTTCTCCCCACAGATGCTACCTGGCCTGCTGAGTGTTATCCAGCATTTTCTGTTGTTATACCAGGAATATCTCGCCTGCTCTTTGAAATGCACCAAAGGATCTTTTGTACCCATCTGAGAGAGCAGACAAGGTTTCGGTTTAACTACTCATCTGAAAGAGGGCACCATCCGACAGTGCAGCACTCACTCAGTACTGCACTGGAGGGTCAGTCTAGATTTGTTGCGCTCAAGTCTCACGTGGGATTTGAACCCACCACCTTTTGATTTAGAGGCAAGTGTGCTACCCACTGAGCCACGGCTGGCACACTAGTCTGACTATGCTCAGAGGGCTGTCGATGGGGCTCCATTGAGCGGGAGCTGCTTGGAGCTTGATTACTGGAGTCTCCCTCTGCTGGTGTATTACTGCACTCAATCATACCTCACTGTATCACCCGCTGCGGCAATCTCTATCACTCACTGTACTCAGTCACACCTCTCTCTATCTCCCTCTGTTGGTGTCTCTCTGTATCGCTCACTGTACTCAGTCACACCTCTCTCTATCTCCCTCTGTTGGAGTTTCTCTGTATCACTCACTGTACTCAGTCTCACCTTTCACTATCTCCCTCTGCTGGTGTCTCTCTGTAACACTCACTCTACTCAGTCTCACAACTCACTACCTCCATCTGTTGGTGTCTCTCTGGCCCGGAATTTGTTTCTCTCTCCACAGATGCTGCCTGACCTGCTAAATGCTTCCAAGATTTTCTGTTTTTGTTATAGAGAGAGAGAGTACAGTGACACAGAGAGACAACAACGATTAGCAATGAAGGAATGATGATTCAGACACTGGGTAATAAAAAGAACTGGGGAAGTAGAGAATTAAAAATCAGGTAATGATCAATCAGACACTGTGGAAACAAAAACTAGTTGTTAGTTATCCCAGGAAAGCAGATTGGGCCCTGAGCTCACTTGTCAGCAGTACAGGTGAGCACATCAGCCTTTCAACACATACACAGAAACAAACACACACAGACACACACAGAAACAAACACACACAGACAAACAGACAAACACACAGCCACACAAACACACACACATAGCCAAACATAGACACACAGAGATAGACACACCGACAGACACACCCACCCACAGAGAGAGAGAGACACAGATACGCACACATACATAGACAGAAACACATACAGACAAGGAGTCACACAGCCAAACACAGACACACACACACAGCCAAACAAAGACACACACAGATAGACACCCGCACACACGCACGGCCAAACACAGATCCACACACACAGACACACACAGAGAGCACAGAAACACACACATGCCCAGATAGGCACACAGAAACACTGGCACACCCATCCAGAGGCACACACCGCCATACACAGACACGCACAGATAGACACACATACACAGGCACAACACACAGAAACACACATAGACAGACACATACAGACAGACACTGACACAGACAGACAGACACAGATACAGTCACACACACAGACACAGACCCCTCCAAACAAAGACACAGACATACATACTCAAACATACAGATGCTCGCAAACACACACATTCACTGACAATCACTCAACACAAACACTCACAATCACTCATTCAGACACGCACAAAAACAAGGCTTCGGGTTAGAGTCTAACCATGATCTGTGGGATTCTAACAATCAGGCAAAAAGAGAGAAGTTGATGCAGTGTGTGTTGAGGAGTCTTCATATCGCTCGCTTGCTCCATCCCCCTTGCCACACATTCCATTCTGATAGCTGCTGATCTCACTCTGCGGTTTCGACCAAAGCCTTTGCAAATGATCAGAGATTTCTTGGAACTGAAATATTTGCGTCAATTGAAGGTTATAAAAACATTTTACTGATCAACCGGTTTATTGTTTACTGCATAAAGCTGCCTTCCACAGTCAACTGGTTTCAAGTCTGAAGATACGGAACAATAGCATGTTCCAGTACAGACTATTCGGGCTGGATTTTGCCAATGGGGGCGGGCTGGGGGCGTGTCAGGTGGTCGGCGGTTCCCGACCCCGCCTCCGATGTGCTTCGTGACAATTGGCCGAATTTCCCCTAATTGGGCACTTGATTTCCAGCGTGTGGAAACCCCTGGCCCAATGAGTCTTTTCATACAGAAAGTCGCCTCCGATGATGTCATCTATGCAGCTGGATTTAAGGCCTGCAAGCAGCCTTGCTTCTTTTTCAGCCTTACAACTTTATGACCATTCTTCTGAGAGATTCCTTCTGCAAGTATGTTCAACACTAGACCAAAGTGTGCACCCAGATTCGATGAGGCCTCCCTCCAAGCTCTAGTGGAGGGAGCAAGAGCAAATAAGGAGGTGCTCTTTCCTTCCTCTGGGAGGAAAAGCCTCCTTACCTAAGGAAAGACATAGTAGCTTTAGAGGGAGTGAAACGAAGGTTGACTGGACTGGTTCCTGGGATGAGGGGATTGTCCTATGAGGAGAGATTGAGTAGACTAGGCCTATATTCCCTAGAGTTTAGAAGAATGAGAGGTGATCTAATTGAAACATATAAAATTCTTAAGGGGCTTGACAGGGTTAATGCTGAGAAAATATTTCCCCTGGCTGGGGAATCTAGAACACGGGGTCACAGTCGCAGAATAAGGGGTCGACCAATTAGGACTGAGATGAGGAGAAATTTCGTCACCCAGACGGTGGTGAATCTTTGGAATTCTCTACCGCAGAGGGCTGTGGATGCTCAGTCGTTGAGTATATTCAAGACTGAGGTCGATCGATTTTTGGGCGAATTAAGGCATATGGGGATAGTGCGGAAAGGTGGAGTTGAGGCACATGATCAGCCAGGATGTTGTTGAATGGCGGAGCAGGCTCGAAGGGCCACATGGCCTGCTCCAGCTCCTATTTCTTATGTTCTTATGGTCTTATGTACATCACGCCCAACGTCAATGAAAAAGTGATGCATTAGGGTCCATGATCGGATAATGCCTATTTTATACAGTTCACAAGTGTTAAAAGTATCCACTAAGGCCAACTTTGCAGTGAATGCCTCTCTTGCTGTCCGTCGTTCTCCAGCCATGCCTCTCGCTACCCTCTCTTTCATTGACCTGAAATGTTAACTCTGTGTCTCTCTCCACAGGTGCTGCCTGACCTGCTAAATGCATTCAGCATTTTATGTTTTTATTATAGAAAGAGAGTACAATGACACAGAGAGACAACGACGATTAGCAATGAAGGAATGATGATTCAGACACTGGGGAATAAAAAGAACTGGGGAAGTACAGAATTAAAAATCAGGTAATGATCAATCAGACACTGGGGAAACAAAAACTAGTTGTCAGTTATCCCAGTAAAGCAGATTGGGCCCAGAACTCACTTGTCAGCAGCTCAGGTGAGCACATCAGCCTTTCAACACATAAACAGAAACAAACACACACAGACACACACAGAAACAAACACACACAGACATACACAGAAACAAACACACAAACAGACAAACACACAGAAACAAACACACACAGATACACACACACACACACACCAACAGAGAGAGAGACACACAGAGAAACAAGCACACCCACACAGACAGACACACACACACACACACACAGACAGACAGACACACACACACCAACAGAGAGAGACATACACACAAACAAACACACACACACACACACACACACAGAGACACACATGCAGAAACAAACACACAGACAGACACACCCACCCACAGAGAGACACAGATACCCACACACACATAGACAGAAGCACACACAGACAGAGAGACACACAGACACACGCACAGACACACACATAGCCAAACACAGACACACACAGATAGACACACAGACACACACACACACCCACAGAGAGAGAGACACACACACGCAGAAGCAGACACACAGACAGACCCACCCACAGAGAGAGACACAGATACCCACACACACATAGACAGAAGCACACACAGACAGAGAGACACACAGCCACACTGACACACGCACAGACACACACACACACAGCCAAACACAGACACACACCCACAGAGAGAGAAACACACACGCAGATACAGACACACAGATTGACACACGCACACACACCCACAGAGAGAACCACACACGCAGAAACAAACACAGACAGACACACACACACACACACACACACACAAACAGACACACCCACCCACAGAGAGAGACATAGATACCCACACACACATAGACAGAAACACACACAGACAGAGAGACACACAGCCAAACTGACACACACAAAGACACACACAAAATAGCCAAACACAGACACACACAGATAGACACACTGACACACGCACACACACACGGCCAAACAATGATCCACGCACAGACACACACGCAGCAAAGCACACACAGACAGACAGCACAGAAACACACACATGCACAGATAGGCACACAGCCACACTGACACACCCACCCAGAGACACTCACCGCCAAACACAGACACGCACAGATAGACACACATACACAGGCACAACACACAGAGACACACATAGACAGACACATACAGTCAGACACTGACACAGACAGACAGACACAGATACAGTCAAAAACACAGACACAGACCCGTCCACACAGAAAGACACAGACGTACCTACTCAAACATACAGATACACACAAACACAGACACACACACAATCGCTCACAAACACACACATTCACTGACAATCACTCAACACAAACACTCACAATCACTCATTCAGACACGCACAAAAACAAGGCTTCGGGTTAGAGTCTAACCCTGATCTGCGGGATTCTAACAATCAGGCACAAAGAGAGAAGTTGATGCAGTGTGTGTTGAGGAGTGTTCATATCGCTCGCTTGCTCCATCCCCCTTGCCACACATTCCATTCTGATAGCTGCTGATCTCACTCTGCATTTTCGACCAACGCCTTTGCAGAAGGTCAGAGATTTCTTGGAACTGAAATATTTGCATCAATTGAAGGTTATAAAAACATCTTCCTGATCAACCGGTTTATTGTTTACTGCATAAAGGTGCTTTCCACAGTCAACTGGTTTCAAGTCTGAAGATACGGAACAATAGCATGTTCCAGCACAGACTATTTGGGCTGGATTTTGCCAATGGGGGCGGGCTGGGTGCGTGTCAGGTGGTCGGCGGTTCCCGTCCCCGCCTCCGATGTGATTCGTGACAATTGGCCGATTTTCCCCTAATTGGGCACTTGATTTCCAGCGTGTGGAAACCCCTGGCCCAATGAGTCTTTTCATACAAAAACTCGCCTCCGATGATGTCATCTACGCAGCTGGATTTAAGGCCTGCAAGCAGCCTTGCTTCTTTTTCAGCCTTACAACTTTATGACCATTCTTCTGAGAGATTCCTTCTGCAAGTATGTTCTACACTAGACCAAAGTGTGCACCCAGATTTGATGAGGCCTCCCTCCAAGCTCTGCTGGAGGGAGCAAGGGCAAATAAGGAGGTGCTGTTTCCTTCCTCTGGGAGGAAAAGCCTCCACAACAGACTGAAGCTGTGTGGCTGCAAGTGGCACAGGAGGGCAATACTATTTCTATGTGCAGCAGAACCTGGCTGCAGTGCAGAAAGAGGTTTCATGACCTTCTCCACACAGGAAAAGTGAGTATTACATTCCCATCAACCTCAATCTGATCCCCATTGCCTCTCATCACCAGCACTCTGCTTATTCAACCTCCTCCTCCACATCCCACTTCACCCATACATCCCTGCACCCTTACCCATTCCCTCTCTCTCTATGTTCACATTCACTTAACTATTCGACTATGTAGCCCTCACACTCCCTATCATTGTGATGCAATGACAACAACTTACAACACACAGGGAGGGCCCTTGGTCTTGGCACCTCACTCCATCTTTGTCTCCTTCTAAGCATCTATGCTATGGATTCTCTACACTCACTCCTTCATTCTCACTCAAACTCCACAAGTGTCCCTCATTGCAGGAAAAGAGAGCCCACAATAAGAGGGAAAGGGCGAGGACAGGAGGAGGGCGACCCTCAATAGCCCAGCTCACCAAGGCAGAGCAGGCAGTCCTGGAGATCGTGGGAGTGGAGGAAGATGCGCAAGTGGGTGATGGACAGATGGGCGCATCATAGCAAGCTGGTGACAGAATAGTTTTGCATCTCTCTCATTGGCATTGCACGAGTGACACGATAATGATTCTGATGCTCGAACAGATTGACTTATGATCATCTGCACAATTCAATGTGCAAGCAACCTTTATCTCATATCTCTAACTCTTTTCTTTACTCCCCCACAGGACCATCGAGAGTCCCCGTCCCCACTGTCCAGGAGGAACAGCCTGAGCCTAAAGACTCCTCAGAGGAAGCTGCAACATCTGAGGGCACAGCATCAGCAGAATTCAGCGCACCCAGCACCAGCACAGACACTTACACCTCGGAGGGACCTTCGTGAGATAGAGTAGTGTTGTCACCTGGTGTATCACAGATCACAAGTGAGCATCAGCAGATGGTGGAGACAGGGACAGCAGTGGAGAGTCCTCGTCGGAGGGCTCAGGACTCTGCCAGCTTGGCTCAGCTGCATGTCGACCCTGTGCCTCCGGGTCCATCCAGAAGGAGAGCGGTGCTGGAACTCCAGGAACAGGTGCAGGCGTCTCTGGCAGGTTTTGTCTCCAGGGTTGCAGCAAGTGTGGAGCGAATGGAGGAGTCCATCGCGAACATGAGCAGAGCCTTTGTGGAAGCATTGGTGCATGAACGCATCACCACGGAAAGGATGGCAAACTCCGTGGAAAGGATGGGTTGAGGACGCGCTCAGTCAAGGTGTGGAGAAGGGTTTCCCAGGAGCTCACACTGGAGATGGGTGTCAGGCTCCAAACTTCCACAACAATGAGTAGGCCTGCTAAAAGTACCCCCCAGACCTGCGACAACAAAGTCCTGCCACATGCAAATGATCATTGGTGAAAACTCATTTCTAATGGTGGAGCTGCAACTGTTAGTAAGCAATCCACTTGTGAGGCCGCCAGGATTAAATGGTGTGTTCCAGACGAGACGTGCAGCACGGGGAAATGTGTTAAATTCAGAAAGGCCTCTCAAAATGGGATTATGGAGGCAATTAACTAGTTGTTCAGGGTTTATCCCGCCTCTTGGAGGCAGCATGGAACCGGGATTTGATCCGCACACAATTTTTTGCAATTTTAATACCTCACACGCCTCCAAACCCGCCTCCTCGGGCCTGGCGAAATCGAGCCCTTCGACTCAACAGGTCTGTGCCAGTGCTTACCTCCTTGAGGGACCCAGTCTAATTCCACCCTCCTGCTGACTCCCCATATCCTGTAATATAACACACTGTCTAATCCCACTCTCCTTACTCCCCATACCATGTAATATCCCACCCAGTCTAATCCCAGTCTCCTGCTCACTAGCCATACCCTTTAATATCCCACCCAGTCTAATCCCACTCTCCTGCTCACTACCCATATCCTGTAATATAACACACAGTCTAATCCCACTCTCCTCACTCCCCAAACCATTTAATATACCGCCCAGTCTAATCCCAGTCTCCTGCTCACTCCCCATAAAATTTCATATCCCACCCAGTCTAATCTCACTCTCCCACACACACCCCATACCATTTAATATCCCACCCAGTCGAATCCCACACTCCTGCTCACTCCCCATACCCTGTAATATAACACACAATCAAATGCACTCTCCTCACTCCCCGTACCATTTAATATCCCGCCCAGTCTAATCCCAATCTCCTGCTCAATCCCGACACCCTTTAATATCCCACCCAGTCTAATACCACTCTCCCGCTGACTCCCCATACCCTTTAATGTTCCAGCCAGTCTAATCCCACTCTCCTGCTCACTCCCCATACCGTGTAATATAACACACAGTATAATCACACTCTCCTCACCCCCATACCATTTAATATCCCACCCAGTCTAATCCCAGACTCTTGCTCACCCCCTCCAACCTTGAATATCCCGCCCGGTCTAACACCACTCTCCCACTCACTCCCCTTAACCTTTAATATCCAACCCAGCCAAATCCCACTCTCCTGCTAACTCCCCATACCCAGCAATAAAACACACATTCTAATCCTAATCTCCTCACTCCCCATACCATTTAATATCCCACCCAGTCTAATCCCAGTCTCCTGATCAACCCTCACACCGTTTAATATCGCCCAGACTAATCCCAGTCTCCTGCTCACTCCCCACACCCTTCAATATCCCACCCAGTCTAATACCAATCTCCTGCTCACTCCCCATACCGTGTAATATAACACACAGTCTAATCCCACTCTCCTCACCCCCCATACCATTTAATATCGCACTCAATCTAATCCCAGTCTCCTGCTCACTCCCCACACCATTCAGTATCCCACCCAGTCTAATACCACACTCTCGCTCACTCCCCTTACGCTTTAATATCCCACCCAGTCTAATCCCACTCTCCTGCTCACTCCCCATATCCTGTAATATAACACACAGTCTAATCCCACTCTCCTCACTCCCCATACCATTTAATATCTCAGCAAGTCTAATCCCACTCTCCTGCTCACTCCCCATAACGTGTAATATAGCACACAATCTTATCCCACTGTCCTCAAACCCATAAGATTTAATATCCCACCCAGTCTAATACCAGTCTCCTGCTCACTCCCCACACCCTTTAATATCCCGCTCAGTCTAATACCACTCTCCCGCTCACTCCCCTTACCCTTTAATATCCCACCTAGTCTAATCCCACTCTCCTGCTCACTCCCCATACCTTTTAATATAACACACAGTCTAATCCCACTCTCCTCACTCCCCATAACCATTAAAATTCCACCCAGTCTAATCCCAGTCTTCTGATGGATCCCCACACGTTTTATATCCCACCCACTCTAATCCCACTCTTCCACTCACTCCCCACACCCTTTAATATCCCACCTAGTTTAACCCCACACTCCTCACTGCCCATACCCTTCATTATCCCACCCTGTTGACTTGAATGGAAATGAACATTGGGCAGTCTGTTAACCGAGTTGCTGCATCGTTAGTGTCCATTTTGCAGTATTGTTATGACCACCCCTTAAATTTCTAAAACGGACACTCAGATCACCATTGACATCACAGCGGCAGAATGATCGAGAAGTTTACAGCCAGTGTATCAGATAACACTCTTTATCCTGCAGTCTGAAAGGAATGCTCAGCGAGTGTTTATAAAATCAGACCTCATCTTGTTATGATTACCTGTCAATATAGAGCGAACACGTGATACATATTTTCAAGGATGCGTGTCAGTTTGGCAGTGTTAGCTTCTTATACTTCTTTACTTCCTCTTGATCGGCACAGACGAAGAAGGCAGTTTGCAAACACAGAGTGCCACTTCTGCTCTGTGCTGTGGGCTCGCCATTCAAAGGGCAAAATGAAGTTGACGCTTTGCATTGTCATCGTCTGCACTTGTATTGCTGAAGGTGAGTCTGTTTCATTTTAATTAGTTCTCGGGATCTGTGTGACACTTCCTATGCCTACAATACTCAGTTACAATGAATTATATAAAATGTACATGACAGAAACTGGCCAATCGGCCCAACTGGTCTATGCCGGTTTTTTATGCTCCACACGAGCTGCCACCCACCCTACTTCAACTAACTCTATCAGCATATCCTTCATTCCTTTCTCCCTTACATGCTTATCTAGCTTCCCCTTAAATGCGACTATGGAATTCTCTCAGCTACTCCCTGTGGTAGCGAGTTCCACATTCTCACCACTCTCCGAAAAAATAAGTTTCTCCCGAGTTCCTTATTGGATTTATTAGTGACTATCTTATATTAATGACCTTTAGTTTTGGACACCCCATAAGTGGAAATATCATCTATACGTCTACCCTATCGAACCCTTTCATAATTTTAAAGAACTCTATCAAGTCACCACTCAGCTTTCTCTTGTCTAAAGTAAAGAGCAATAATATTGTCGAGAAAAAAAGTCAGCTTTCTGTTTGTTGTAACCACTCTGTTCAGGTAAATCTTTTTGCACCTTCTCCACTGCCTCTATATCCTTCAGTATATCCTTAGATTTCAGTCCTAACCACAATTCTAGACAGCTGTTTGTGAAAGCGCCGCATTCATTGGTTTATCGAACTTTACAGTAGGAAGGCTCAATTCCACGCACACACCGTATCTTTTGTGTATGAATTGATGTCTAATCTGTATTGAAGAACAGGCTTGAGTTAGCACAGAAGGAGGCCCAATTAGTCCCACTGCCCCGCTCATTCCCCATAGCCCTGCAACATATTTTCCTTCAAGTATTTATGCAATTCCCCTTTTGAACGCTATAATTGAATCTGCTTCCACCGTCCTTCCAGGCAGTGCATTCCTGATCACAACAACTCGCTGTGTAAAACAAATTCCTCAGGTCACCTCTGGAGGTTTTTACTGCCATCCCAGCTGTACTCTTTCAACCCCCGACCCTCCCCCATAGCGAAGTGATACCCTGGGCTAGGCAATAAAACATAAATAATAATTAAATAAGTACTCTGTATTACACGTTATGAATTATAGAATCATAGCATAGTACAGCTCAGAAGGAGGCCATTCGGCACATCGAGTCTGCGGTAGCTCTTTCGAAGAGCATTCCAGTTTGTCCCACTGCCCCGCTCTTACCTAATATTCCTGCCATTATTTCTGCTTCAAGTATTTATACAATTCCCCTTTGAAGGCTATTATTGAATCTGTACCCATCACCCGATCAGGCAGTGCATTCCAAATCCTAACCACCCGTTGTGTCAAAATATTTTTCCTCCGGTTCTTTACCAATCACCTTAAGCAGTGTAAAGGAACAAAGGGACCTTGGAGTGCATGACCACAGATCCCTGAAGGTAGCAGGGCAGGTAGGTAAGGTGGTTAAGAAGGCATACGGAATGCTTGCCTTTATTAGCCGTGGCATAGAATATAAGAGCAGGAGGGTTATGCTTCAACTGTATAAAACCCTAGTTAGGCCTCGGCTGGAGTACTGCGTGCAGGTCTGGTCATCACGTTACAGAGAAGATGTGATTGCACTGGAGAAGGTGCAGAGGAGATGTACAAGGATGTTGCCGGGAGTAGAATATCTTACCTATGAGGAAAGATTGGAATGGCTGGGTCTGTTTTCCTTGGAAGAGAGGAGGCTGAGGGTAGACCTTATTGAGGTGTATAAAATTATGAAGGGCATGGATAAAGTGGATAGAAATTACCTATTTCCCTGAGCAGCGGGGTCAAAAACTAGGGGGCACAGATTTAAAATAATTGGGGGAAGGTTTAGAGGGGATTTGAGGGGAAATTTCTTCACCCAGAGGGTTAGGGGGACTGGAACTCACTGCCTGAAAGGGTGGTAGAGGCAGGAGCCCTAACCACATTTAAAAAGTACTTGGATGTGCACTTGGGATGCTCTAACCTGCAGGGCTACGGACCAAGAGCTGGGAAGCGGGATTAGGCTGGATAGCTCTTACTTGGCCGGCGCGGACACGATGGGCTGAATTGGCCTCCTTCCGTGCTGTAACTTTCTATGATTCTATGATTCTATGATTAAATTTGTGCCCTCTGGTTATCCACCCTTCAGCCACTGGAAACAGTTTCTCTTTATTTACTCTGAAAACCAGTCACGATTTTAAATGCTTCTTTCAATTCTCCTCTTAGCCTTTGCTTTGATGTTGTTTAATACTTCAACTAAAAAAACGCAGTAATCGCTTTAATAAATCAGAGTCAAATAGATGATTCTGAGGACATATTGCATAAATGTGCCTTCTATTCCCTCGAGTTTAGAGTGTTGATGGTTGATCTAATTGATCTGTTTAGCTAATATAATACCTATATTTAAGAAGGGGGATATAAAGTGTCTATGGAATTTTAGAACAGTCAGCTTAACATCGGTGGTACAAAAATAATGGAATCCCTACTCAAGGAGAGAATAGAAGCACATCTGGAAACTAAAAAATGAATAATGATTAGTCAGCATGGATTTCAAAAGGGAAAGTCTTGCTTGACCAACATTATTGAATTTTTTGAAGAGGTAACAGAGAAAGTAGACAATGGTAATGCAGTAACTCTAATTTACCGACCTTTTCAAAAGGCCTTTGATAATTTATCGCATAATAGACTGAAGAACAAGATTAGAGAAGGCAGAGTCAGGGGACAAGTAGCAGAATGGATAGCCAGCTGGCTTCAAGACAGAAAGCAGAGAGTGGGAGTAAAGGGTAGCTATTCACAGTGGCAGAAGCTGGGTCGTGATGTTCCACAAGGACTAGTGCTGGAACCACTGCTGTTCACAATTTACATTAACGATTTAGACTTTGGAATCAAAAACAGAATTTCTAAATTTGCAGATGATACCAAACTGGGGTGATAGTCAATACTGAGGAGACTAGCAACAAATTACAGGAGGACATTAATAAAGTTGCAGAATGGGCATATAATTGGCAAATGAAGTTCAACACAGATAAATGTGAGGTATTACTTTGTGGTAGGAAGAATAGGGAGGGTGCGAGGATAGCTGGGGTAGAGGAACAAAGGGATCTCGGAGTACAAATACACAAATCATTAAAAGTTGCGCCACAGGTTAGCAAGGCCATACAAAAAGTAAAGCAAGCACAAAAGATTATTTCTGGAGGGATATAATTGAAAAGTAGGGAAGTTATGCTAAACCTGTATCGAATCTTGGTTAGACATCACTTAGAGTACTGCATACAGTTCTGGTCGCCATATTATAAAAAGTATATAGATGCAATGGAGAGGGTGCAGAGAAGATTTACAATGATGATATCAGAAACGCGAGAGTATACATATCAGGAAAAGATGAATAGGCTAGGTCTCTTTTCTCTTGAAAAAAGAAGGCTGAGGGGTGACCTAATAGAGGTCTTTAAATTATGAAAATTGTTGACAGAGTGGATACAGAGAGAAAGTTTCCACATGTGGTAAGAGCATAACTAGAGGCCATCAATATAAAATAGTCACCAAGAAGTCCAATAGGGAATTCAGAAGAAATGTCTTTACCCAAAGAGTGGCGAGAATGTGGAACTCGCTACCACAGGGAATGGCTGAAGCGAATAATATAGATGCATTTAAGGGGAGGCTAGACAAGCATATGAGGGAAGATGGAATAGAGGGTTATGCTGATAGATTTAGATGAGGATAAATGGTAGGAGGCTCGTATGGAGCACAAACGCCGGCATGGACTGGATGGGCGGAATGGCCTATTTATGTGCTGTATATCCTATGTAATCTTATGTAAACAGTGGTTAGAGCGCAGCTGGAGTGTTGTGGGCAATAGTGGGCACCACACTTTAAGGAGGATGTCTAGGCCTTAGAGTGGGTCCAAAGGAGATTTACCAAAATGGTACCAGGGAGGACAGACTTCAGTTACGTGGATTGGGAACCCGCTGTCAACACAATCCAATGCGCCTTTCCCACAGGCGCATCTATCAGCTTGGAGCCTATACAACCTGCAGCAGCTGGGGACCCAACTGAAATCATCATGATGTACTTTACAGGCACTTAAGAGACTTTTTGTCCACACTTATTATATTTCCCTGTATGGCATCGGGATTCACGCAGCTCGGGAACCAGATCTGTCAACGTGAGGCGTGAGATCTGTGGCCATTGCTCCAGCTGATAACTTGACAGCATGGAAAACAAACCAAAATAAAAACATGTTGATTACATGTTGATGGAGATTCGGTCCGACTTGAAAAGCTACTGTTAAATGTTAATTTTTCACTGGCCATTCTCGGCTGTTGCCTTCCAATATTTTTTTTGATAGCGGGTCGGGACCCCGCTGTCAACCCGCCACCATGCGACTTTCTCAGATGTCGGGTCTGTCAACGCTAAACAGATCCGACATGCAGCGGCGGGAGAGACAATTTAGATCATTATGACCTTGTTAAGTGGCACTTAAAACGTATTTTGAGCTCACCTTCAATGTTTACCAGATCGCCACGTGGTCTACGCTGCTCAGAGATCAGGGCAGGTAAGCAGGTCGGGAGTTGTGTTACCATGAAATGATCTCTGTATTTGACAGCTGCAAATGTGGTATAAAAGCTCCCATCTCACAGCTCTTCATTTTCCAAGCTCAGAAGCTGTTGCTTACTGCATTTGGAACAGAGATTGAGCTTTATGCAGGTTGCAAGTGTTTGGAATAAACTCTGTATCCAGTGTCACTTCATTGGCACAACCTTTCTCACCATTGACAGATTAATTCTATCATCTCTACTTCACCTGCCATCTATTCGATCAGCATGGGCTCTCTTTATAATCTCTCACCTTGGTCCTCAGAATCTCACCATGATCAGCCCCAACACCAGGAGCACCAGGCACACCAGCAACACCAACAACAATACCAGCCTTCTCTGAAATCAACTGATGCTGCACAGGGCACAAGGCATTAGCAGCCAACCACATTGCTGCCCGGGAGGACAATGATGTCCTCACCATAGCCAAATCTGCTTCACTGGACGCTGTGCACCCTAGCTGCTACATCATGCGCCAGTTTGGCATCAACCCCCACCAACAACATAAAGCATCCCTACAATGCCCAAGCCATTCCTTTCACACTCATCACCATTGTGGGGGGTACCGTTATGTCTCACCATTCACTGCAATTCACTAAGCCACTTCCAAAGATGCACATAGATCTGCCCAAGAAAGTAAATTGTTGAAAATAAAGATTTCAATGCTTGACACCTCATTAACAGAAACTTCACATGGACATTGGCTAAAACACACATGTGCCTTCCCTTTTTAGTTGGTATGATTGGACTATGATGAGGGTAAGAGTGAACTGTGGCTAGTGAGATGGGGAAGTGATTATATAGATAGAGTGTGATGGGTGGAGGTGCAAGGTAAGTTGGTGTGAGTAAGGATGTGCAGGAATAGGGTAGGGAAGGCGGAGTGATGGGAAAGTGATGAGTGGGGTATAAGGTAGAAGCTGAAATATCATGAACAAATTTTTTTAAAACGTAGTTTTTTAAAGTTTCTTTAAAATTGTAACTTTTATCATAATGGAGAAATTTGACACTCTAGAAGAATAAAATTAGTTTTTCTGGGCCATAGCGTTTGTTTAACAGCCAATACGCTGTTAAAAGCCCAGTTACACCTAATCTAACAAGGCCTAACAGTTAATGGAGTATTAACAGCGGAAAAGTCCGAGTTTCAATCAGTTTAATTGTTTTCCCTGATTGGGGCGGGGGGCGGGGGGAGAGGGGGGGCGGAACGGGCACAGCCCAGTCATGTCAAAACAGTGAATGACTGACCGCAACTGCAGGATTTACGCGTTTAGATGTGCATGCGCTACATCGTGAAGTTGTGGTCAATTTCAAAGAGGTAGTACCGGTGAACGGTATTGGTTTGCAGTTATTTCCCACCGCAAATTCCGGCCCATTAAGTCATCTTGATTTGTGTTATGCGCAATGTTGCCCCTCAGCGCTTGCTGCCATCCCATAGCAGCGGTCAGCCATTAGGAGTGAAAGGCATTGTAATACCGTGTGCTAACTTGTGGTAGCGGGATTCTAGCAAAAAGATTTGAGGATAGAAATTTGACTCAGGCAGGAGTGCAAAACTGTCGGCATCTCATTGGCCGCCTGTTATACACACAGACAGATATTCAGCTCCATTGATGTCAAAGGAAATTAATATCAGGCGGGGCAGGCGGACGCCGTCATACCGCCAGTTTTGCACTGGCACCCAAGACAAATTACTACCGTAAGTCTTTCAACTAACAGGTCACTATGTAATGGAATTATGTCAACATTTACCATTAACAAAAAATAATTTAATCATGACACTATGATTAAAATATACCAGTGTTTTTTTTATTCCATTGCTACTAAAACACAATCTATAAACATTCGCACAGACTGCACAATGATTCAGGCTCCTTCTAAGTGCAAGTGTTGTTTCTGAGTTAATTCCTGACCGTCCGTGGTCAGCCCTGGTTCAGTTGGATGCAAACTCGCCTCTGCATCAGAAGGTTGCGGGTTGAAATCCCACCCCAGAAATTTAAGCAGGTATTCCTGTTTGGCACTCCCAGTGCAGAACTGAGGGAGCGCTGCATCTGTCGGAGGTGCCGTCTATCGGAGGAGACCTTAATGAAAGGCCCTTTATGCCCTCCTGGGTGGACAATGTTCTATTAATATGGTTAGAAAAGGAACGATTATGGTGAAACCATGTTGAAAACGCGAGATATCACACGCCACAGGAGGTCCAAACTCCGAGGCCCGTGTATTCCGATGCCTACGGGTGTACACACCCGTAGGGACATCAGAAATGCCTGTTTCAGGCATGCGAAGCGCATGCGCTGAAAATGGTATTTCCGAAATGTCAAGAATGCTCTTGACAGATTGGAAATATGTAACATTTAGATTGGACTCAGTGGAAAGAGTTTGCAGTCAGGTGAACAGCACTCGGTCCAATCTGCATTGCCGCTTGAGTAAGTCACTCAACTGATCTGTTCTGTACACAAGGAAGAGCGGGTCAGTCAGCGAGTGTAACAGTGACTGGCGTCGCTCTCTCAGGATGGTGACACTGCCACTTACCGCGGTAGCTGTTTGCTTATTTATATTTGGGGGTGAGGATCACTTTCTCGTATCATTTCTTTTAGTGATTACAGAAACAAGACAGAAAGCGATTGTCATAGAACATCAGCTTAAAATACAAGATATGACGTTGTTATCATTTTAGAAAAGTGTATGTTGTGTCGAGTTTGAGTGTTTCTCTTTACTTCTTGCTCAATGTGATTTTCTTTCCTCAGTTGAGCCCCAGGCTTTTACTATACATACAGAAAACAGTCGGATAAATGTGACCGTCGGAGGAAACGCATTTTTTTCAGTGCGGCCGTCAGCTGAGGCGAGGAGAGGGAGCTGGACTTTGGGACGACAAATATCGCTGCGTGGCTCGGTACAGAGGGTGATATAAATAATGAACACAGAACACGGGCTGAGTTATTCCTCCCGAACGGATCGCTCCTGCTGAAGTCAGTGACAGCTTCGGACAGTGGAGAGTACACTGTTACCATGTTACCAAACACCGGCTTCAAGCAAGCGCAACCATCACTCTGCATGTACTTGGTCAGTGAAAGTTTTTTGTGGGGACAGGGTTGTTCAGAAACTAGTTTAAATTTATTCGTGTCACAAGTCATTCGTCACCAGGTAGATAAGCAGTTTCGGAGCAAAACTGTATTTTCCGGGGCCTATAAAGCGTACGCGCCCCACAAGTTCCGGGTAACCGCATGCGATACGCATAGAAATCTTGCGCCATGTAAAAGCGTAAGGCCTGCTTTTACCAGCATAAGAGTTGAACATTTTTTAAAAAGTCACTCATTTATAATTAAAAGATACTTTTAAAAAAGGTAAATTTATTTTTAGCCCCGCAACAAAACTTTAATTGTTTTTTTCAAAAAATTACATGTTTGTTTAAAATATTGATTGTAATTTTAACTCATCTTAAAAACGTGATGGTTTTTTAAAAATGTATTTAATGCTTTACTGTGTTTTGGTGGTGATTTCCATTCATATATTTGACAGGTCGATCTGTCAAAAGTATGAAGGGGGATTCCCTTCTGCTATTGGTTGGCCTGTCCCACGTGATCCCAGGGATGCTTGCGAACTGCATGCGTCTCTGGGATACCTGGGCCCTGCGCATTTCGAGTTTGGAGAGGCCCAGGAACGGAAGTGTACGCACCTCGGGAGCCCTCAGGTAAGTTCGTAGATTTTTTCCGATGGGAGGCATCCGCACGCAGGAAGCCCCCTCTCGGAAATAGCCGGCCATTGTTAGTTATATCGGCCTGAAAAACAACGGGAGATTATTCAATAATGCGCCGATCCAGCCCATACATAGACCGGCAGCAGCAGTTTGAATCAAAGCAACCTTATTGCACGTGTCTTAAATAATTACATTTAATTGTGCGAATATGTCCTGGTGAATAGGTCTTTATACATGCGTGGTAGCGCAAAACAGGCGGTGTCGCACTGGCCGCCCATTATCCGCCGCTCTCGGAATTCAGTTGCGCTGACTCCAATGTGACTGAATATTGGGCGAGGCATATTACAGAGAGCCCATGCGATACCGTCCGTTTTGGGCTAATAGCAATACGAATTGCGAACGGCATGTTAGTCGAAACACTTTGATCCGCTAGGTAACAAGTCAAATATCGCTAGGGATGCAGAATAAAACCTGTACCACAGGCTATGACTCATTCACCAAGGAAGGGCCTGAAAAGCAACTCCGCCCCGCGGAATCGGCTAAGCGAACTGTGCGCTGAGTTTCCGCTTGGGAGAAATTTTCCGCGCTATCTGCTGGACCTCGCAGAATATCTCCCTGGCTTCAATAAAGTGAGATACAGAATAATAATTAATCACTGTTTGGTAAGGAATGTGCACGGAATTAGGCATTTTCGAATAGGACCCTCCACAATGAGTGAACAGCATTATGTAAGTACAAGTTTATTAAGTTGCCTCTCATTTGCTGTTTGCATATAATTGACTGCACTTCAGATCAGTTAAAGTCTCCGAGCGGGGAAAGAAGCATACCTACCCTATGGTGGCTATGTTAATAAAGGAAGGAATCACTGTAATACAGAGTAATGATATTGGGTCAAAAAATCATGATAATGAAACAGTTTGGGTGGAGATAAGGAATAATAAGGGGAAAAAAACATTAGTGGGCGTAGTCTATAGGCCTCCGAACAGTTGCAACTCTATTGGACGGAGTATCAATCAGGAAATAGTTGAGGCATGTAATAAGGGAACATCTATAATTATGGGGGATTTTAACTATCATATTAATTGGACAAATCAAATGGGGCAGGGCTGCCTTGAGGATGAGTTCATTGAGTGTATTAGGGATGGGTTTCTTGAGCAGTATGTAACTGAACCGACCAGGGGGCAAGCAACCTTAGATCTGGTCCTGTGTAACGAGACAGGATTAATTAAAAATGTCCTAGTAAAGGATCCCCTTGGAATGAGTGACCATAACATGGTTGAATTCCATATTCAATTAGAGGGTGAGAAGGTTGGATCTCAAACAAGCGTGCTAAGCTTGAATAAAGGAGACTATGAAGGTATGCGAGCGGAATTGAGTAGAGTGGATTGGGAAAATAGATTAAAGGGTAAGACGACACATGATCAGTGGTGTACATTCAAGGAGTTATTTTACAACTTCCAAAAAAAATATATTCCACTGAAAAGAAAAGGGTGTAAAAGAAAGGACAGTCATCCGTGGCTAAGTAAAGAAATTAAGGATAGTATTCGACTAAAAACAAGGGCATATAAGGTAGCGAAATCTAGTGGGAGGACAGAGGATTGGGAAAACTTTAAAAGGCAGCAAAAAATAACAAAAAGATTGATTAAGAAAGGGAAGATAGATTATGAAAGTAAATTAGCAAAAAATATAAAAACAGATAGTAAGAGTTTTTATAGTTATATAAAAAGAAAAAGGGTGGCTAAAGTAAATGTTGGTCCCTTAGAGGATGAGACCGGGAAATTAATGGTGGGAAATATGGAGATGGCAAAAACACTGAATGAATATTTTGTATCAGTCTTTACAGTAGAGGACACTAAGAATATCCCAACACTGGACAAACAGGGGGCTATAGGGAGAGAGGAGCTAAACACGATCAAAATCACTAAGGAAGTGGTACTCGGTAAAATAATGGGACTCAAGGCGGATAAATCACCTGGACCTGATGGCTTACATCCTAGAGTCTTGAAGGAAGTGGCGGTAGGGATTGTAGATGCATTGGTAATAATTTTTCAAAACTCCCTGGATTCCGCTAAGGTCCCGGCAGACTGGAAAACTGCTAATGTAACACCCTTATTTAAAAAGGGCAGTAGACAGAAGGCTGGTAACTATAGACCGGTTAGCCTAACATCTGTGGTAGGTAAAATTTTGGAGTCCATTATTAAGGAAACAGTAACAAGACATTTGGATAATCATAATTTAATAGGACAAAGTCAGCATGGTTTTACGAAGGGGAAGTCATGTTTGACAAATTTGCTGGAGTTCTTTGAGGAAGTAACATATAGAGTGGATAAAGGGGAACCAGTGGACGTAGTGTATTTAGACTTCCAAAAGGCATTTGACAAGGTGCCACACAAAAGATTATTGCTTAAGGTAAAAAATCACGGGATTGGGGGTAATATTCTGGCATGGATAGAGGATTGGCTATCTAACAGAAAGCAAAGAGTTGGGATAAATGGTTCATTCTCAGACTGGCAATCAGTAACTAGTGGTGTTCCACAGGGGTCAGTGCTGGGTCCCCAACTCTTCACAATCTATATTAACGATTTGGAGGAAGGGACCAAGTGTAACATATCAAAATTTGCAGATGATACAAAGATGGGAGGGAAAGTAGTGAGTGAGGAGGACATAAAAAACCTGCAAGGGGACATAGACAGGCTAAGTAAGTGGGCAGAGATTTGGCAGATGGAATACAGCACTGGAAAGTGTGAGGTGATGCACTTTGGCAGGAAAAATCCTAGAGCAATTTATTATCTTAATGGCAAGAAACTGGAGAGTACTGAAGTGCAAAGGGATCTGGGGGTCCTGGTGCACGAAACTCAAAAGGTTAGTATGCAGGTGCAGCAAGTGATTAAGAAGGCAAATGGAATGTTGGCTTTCATTGCTAGGGGGATAGAATATAAAAATAGGGAGGTATTGCTTCAGTTGTACAAGGTATTGGTGAGACCGCACCTGGAATACTGCATACAGTTTTGGTGTCCTTACTTAAGGAAAGACATCCTTGCTCTCGAGGCAGTGCAAAAAAGGTTCACTCGGTTAATCCCGGAGATGAGGGGGTGGTCATATGAGGAGAGGTTGGGTAGATTGGGACTCTACTCATTGGAGTTCAGAAGAATGAGAGGCGATCTTATTGAAACATATAAGATTGTGAAGGGGTTGGATCGGGTGGATGCGGGGAGGATGTTCCCGATGACGGGTGAGACGAGAACTAGGGGACATAGTCTTAGAATAAGGGGCTGCTCTTTCAAAACTGAGATGAGGAGGAACTACTTCACTCAGAGGGTGGTAGGTCCATGGAATATGCTGCCACAAAAAGCTGTAGAAGCTACAACATTAATTAAATTTAAAACAGAAATAGACAGTTTCCTAGAAGTAAAGGGCATTAAGGGTTACGGGGAGCGGGCAGGAATTTGGACATGAGTCTAGGTTCGGATCGGTCATGGCCCTGTGGGTAGTGGAGCGGGCCCAGGGACTGTGTAGCCTGATTCTGCTCCTATTTCGTGTGTGCAATTCTGTTAGATGCAGGAGATGTTTCTGTGATAGATAGTAGATTGGCGGTTAGGATCAGATCAGCCATGATCTTATTGAATGGCGGAGCAGGCTCGATGGGCCGATTGGCCTACTCCTGCTCCTATTTCTTATGTTCTTATGTTCTTATGTTCTACCCGTTGCACCTCAAATATCACCAAGCTGTGAATTAACATTCCTTTAGTGAAGGACTTGTAATATGGCAGACTCAGAAATAGAAGGGGGGAACTGAAACTCACCAGCTTGCCGAATCACGCCTGCCAGCCGAGCAGACTCTGTGAGAAGCAGTCAGGAAAGTGGGGGAGGTGTGTGAGGAGTACCGGAGCAGTTGATGTCCGTTTTTCCATTTGGGGACCAGAGGAGCGCTCCTGCTCGTCCAGGTATTCAAATATGTTCAAAACTTACTTTTTCGTTTTTTCCCCTTGTAATGAGTGGGGCCCCAAACGGGTCCGAGATTAAAATATTAACGGGACTCCTACCCAAGTCAGAGGCTTCCTGAGGCCCTGCCAAAAGCAAGCGGGTTAAATCTGATTCGCGGTGGGAGTGGAATCAGAGTCGTTCGACTTTAAGTCCCGTTCCGTTTGGTTTCCGGCGGGCGGAGGGAGTTCAGATTCCCACTAAATTCTAGTGAGAAGTCGCACAACACCAGGTTATAGTCCAACAGTTTTATTTGAAATCACAAGCTTTCGGAGCTGTTGCTCCTTCGTCAGGTGAAGTCACTTCACCTGACGAAGGAGCAACAGCTCCGAAAGCTTGTGATTTCAATTAAAACTGTTGGACTATAACCTGGTGTTGCTCTTTTTGGTTTGTCAAATCAAAATTTACTGTAAATCAATTAAAACTTTAAATGAAACTTAACAAATCAAATCAAAATTTGGAAGTCCGGGGTGACGATGCACTCCAGTCCCCGCGGCGCCCACCGGTCGCGGAAAAACTCAAGCGTGCCGGCGGACACCGCGTGCTCCATCTCCAGGGCCACCCGGGCGCGAACATGGCCGCGGAAGAGAGGCAGGCAATCGGGCCGAACGACCCCCTCGACCGCCCGCTGCCTGGACCAATTAATGGCTTTCTTGGCCAGGCCCAGGAGCAGTCCTACGAGGAGGTCCTCCGACCTACCCGCTCCCCTCCGCACCGGGTGACCGTAGATCAGGAGCGTGGGGCTGAAGTGCAACCAGAAATTGAGGAGCAGCCCCTTCAAATAATGAAAGAGGGGCTGCAACCTCTCACACTCAATATAAATGTGATAAACGGACTCCTCCAGGCCGCAGAAATGACAAGCAGCCTGGGAGTCCGTAAACCTACTTAAAATCCTATTGCACGGGACTGCTCCGTGCAACACCCTCCAGGCCAAGTCCCCAATAGAACAAGGGAAGACTCCCGCGTAGAGAGCCTTCCAATGGGGACCTTCGCCTCCGCCGGACGGCAGGATGGTACGCCAAGGCGTGTCCGGACGGCAGACGAAGATGGCAAAGTGGAGAGTGTGCAGGAGCAGCCCGTACAGGAAACGCCTCCGTGCGGATTGAAAGGGCACGGAGGGCATTTCTCCGAGAAGGCTCAAGTGGTGAGGCGGCGGCTCCCGAGGGAGGATTCGGGGCCGGGCGCCGATAAGGAATTCCGTCCGAACGGGGGTCAGTTCGGACGGGATCGCCCCACGTGCTTGAGCCTCCTCGACACACCTAGTGGAGACGGGGCCCAGTGCCACTTTTAGCGACTCGATGGCTTTGACCGCGAGCCGGACGTTGACCCAGGACATGCGCCTCGCCAACTCCTCCGGCGCCATCCAGCCCGCTCCTCCGCCATCGAGCAGGTCCCCGACTCTGGTCACCTTACCGGGCACAGCCCTGCCCTCCGCCAGCCAGCCGAACCCGCGGTCGTGGAGGTGCGGATTCCTGAACAGCGGCTCCCGAAGGACGGCCGCCGCTCCTGACGGGGGAGAACTGCGCTCGGAGGCGACGCTGTTCCAAACCCATAGCAGTTCCTGGTAGAAGACAGGCAGCTCCCGCAGGCTGGCACGCGTGCCACCCACTCTCACAAACAGGAGCTGCGTGTCGTAATTGAGGCCGTGCAGCTGGCGGAAGAAATAGTCGCCAGCGCACGCCACCTAGGAGGATTCTCCACGTACAGGTATCTCTGCAGCGTCTGAAGACGGAAAGTCGCCGCCTGGGTGCGAAGGCACACCAGCGCCTGACCGCCCTCCCTAAGCGGGAGACTCAAAACCGCGGCAGAGACCCAGTGCTTCCTTTTGTCCCAGAAGAAGTCGACGAGCTTCTTCTGCATCTTGGCGACAAACGCAGGGGGAGGGATCAAAGTGACCAACCGGTACCACAACATGGCGGCCACCAGCTGGTTTATGACCAGCGCTCGACCCCTGTAGGACAACACTCGGAGCAGTCCTGTCCAGCGCCCTAGGCGAGCGGTGACTTTGGCCTCCAGCTCTTGCCAGTTCGCCGGCCAGGCGTCCTCGGCCGGGCTGAGGTAGACTCCCAGGTAGAGGAGGTGCGTGGTGCTCCAGGCGAAAGGCCCGAACTCCTCCGGCAGGGAGTCCACCCGCCATGGGCCCACCAGGAGTCCAGAACATTTCTCCCAGTTGATCTTGGCGGAGGATGCGTCCGAGTAAATCTGCTGGCATTCTCGCATCCTCCGCAAGTCGACGGGATCCGTGACCGCGAGGAGCACGTCATCGGCGTAAGCCGAGAGGACCACCTCCACGCCCGGCCCTTGCAGAGCCAGTCCCGTCAACCTCTTCCGCAAGAGGCGCAGGAAAGGCTCCACGCAAACGGCGTATAACTGACCGGACATGGGGCATCCCTGACGCACCCCCCTCCCGAAGCGAAGGGGCGCCGTCAAAGACCCGTTAACTTTAATGAGACACTCCGCGGCGGCGTACAGAAGTCGGATCCGGGCGACGAAATGCGTCCCGAACCCGAATGCGCGCAGAGTCCCGAAAAGATACTCGTGATCCACCCTGTCGAACGCCTTCTCCTGATCCAGGGAAAGGAAGGCGACCGACAGACCAGCCCTCTGGGAATGGTGGACCAGGTCCCGGACCAGATGGATGTTATCGTGGATACTCCGGCCCGGGACCGTGTAGGACTGGTCGGGGTGGATCATGCGGGCCAGCACGGTGCCAAGGCGAGCAGACATAGCCCTGGCGAAAATTTTGTAGTCCGTGCTGAGGAGGGAGACCGGGCGCCAGTTCTTAAGTAGGCGGAGATCGCCCTTCTTGGGCAGCAGGACGATGACCGCCCTGCGCCAAGAGAGGGGCATCTCCCCGGTCGCCAGACTTTCCCCCAGGACCCGCGCGTAGTCGTCCCCCAAGACGTCCCAGAACGCCCTGTGGAACTCCACGGTCAGCCCGTCCAGCCCCGGGGACTTGCCCCTCGAGAGCTGGCGCAGGGCGCCGGTCAGCTCCGCCAGGCTTAGCGGAGCTTCTAAATTCTCGGCGCCCTCCGGGCCGACCTTCGGCAGGTCCTCCCACAAAACTCTGCGCGCATCCTCGCTGGACGGATCCGAAGAGAACAGAGCCCCGTAATAGGCCCGGGCCTCCGCGCTGATGCCCTCCGGATCCGAGACCAGAGATCCGTCGTCGGCCAGCAGCCCCAAGAGCTGCTTACGGACCCCCCGTCTTTTTTCCAGCGAGTAGAAGAAGGGGGAGCCGCGGTCCAGGTCCCGCAGGAACTGGATCCGCGACCTCACGTACGCGCCTCGGGACCCGACCAGCTGCAGGTCCTTCAGCGCGCCCTTCTTCTCTTCGTACACCTTCCGCAGGGCCGGGTCCTCGACGACTTGACCGAGACGGGACTCCAGGTCGAGCACTTCTTTCTCCAATCGCCCGACCCGGGCCTCCCGCCTCTTGGTCGACCCCTTCGCGTACTCCTGACAGAAGACGCGGACGTGAGCCTTGCCCACGTCCCACCATAGCCTCAAGGAGGGGAAGCCTCCCCGCTTCCTTCTCCAGTCGGCCCAGAACCGGCGAAACGAATCCCAGAACCGCGCGTCCTCCAGCAGCAGGTTGTTAAAATGCCAGTACGCGGACCCCCCCCACGCGCGCAGCGGAGCGAGCTCCGCCCACACCAGGTGGTGGTCCGTGCATGGCACCGGCTGCATGGAAGCCGCCGGAACGCAGGAGACGTACGCCCGGGAAATGTAAAGGCGGTCGATTCTGGACCTTCCTCCTCCAGACCTCACGCTCGTGAAGGCGCTGGAGTCGGGATGGAGATTTCGCCAGACGTCCACCAAGTCGAAGGACCCGACCAGGTCCCGCAACTTCTCCATCGCCGCCGGGCTTCGCGGGGGACCCGACCGGTCCCGCGCCTCGAGGGTACAATTGAAATCCCCCCCGAGGATGACGCACTCGCCCACGTCGATGGAGCCCAGAAGAGCGGACACTTCTCCGAAGAAGCGCACTTGCTGCGCACCGGTCCGGGGGGCGTACACGTTCACTAAATGGAGCGGCACGCCTCCCAGGCGAACAGTGACCTGGAGCAAGCGGCCCGGCACGTGCTCCTTGACCCTCAAGATCTCCGGCTGAAAATGCGGGGCCAGCAAGACAGCCACCCCGCAGGAATTGTTGGAGAGGTGACTCATGCTGACCCCTCCTTGCCACTCCAGGAGCCACGTGGCCTCGTCTCCCGGAACGGTGTGGGTTTCTTGCAGGAAGCACACCGCATATTTCCCGTCCCGAAGGACCGAGAAGTTATTGAATCTACGGCGCGCCTCCCTGCTGCCGTTGATGTTGAGGCTGGCTATGGTTATCTTCATCTCAGAAGCATAGTGCAACCTCTACCTAACGGAGGGGAGGGAGGGCGGTCACTGACGACCGCCACTCCCTCAGCAGCCCAGTGTGGAACGTCTTGAGCCGACGCAGCTCGAGCCGGTCAACGTCCTTGTCCGCGCCCATGATTTTAACGGCGGCGCGGACGGACACGACGAGCAGCGTCAGCTCCGACCACTTGTCGAGGGCCAGCCGGATCTTCTTGTGACGACCCTGGCTCGGGCCATAAAATCCCGGAGTTCCCCTACGGGGATGAGGGGAGAGTCGGTGAAGGGCACGAGGGCGTCCATCACCTCGCTGCCGATGGACTCCAAATCGTCCTCGTTGCCCAACACCGAGTCCCCGTCCTCCTCCGGGAGGTCGTCACCGACGGCCGACCCGTCCGTCACACGGGGTGCAGCGAACGGCTCGGCCGCACCGGCCGGCCCCGCCTCCGTCACGATCCCACCCCCAGGATCGGTGACAGAGGAGTCCACCCTGGTCTCCTTCAGGGGCGCCGGGCCGGGAGGCGGCGGCGGTTCGGGGCCCCCCCCCGCCTCAGGCGCCGGAGAGACCGGAGAAACCGGGGAGAAAATAATCTCAAAGTCCTCCAGTACGTCCGGCGCCAACATCAGAGACGGAGTCAGGGGGCTTTCTGTCTCCCCGCCACCAAACTCCGACCCAGCGGGCTGGGGATTGTTATACTCCTCCACCAGGTCGAGCAGTCCCTGGGAGATATCTGGGTTGTAAAAGGCGGGCTCGGCTTCAGCCTCTTTGGCCTCGCCCACCCCAGTCCCCAGGACGCCCGACCCGGCGAGGAGCAATGGTTCAGGTTTTTTTTATTAATATTAATATCCGCGGGTTGTTCCGCGCCCCCCCCCCCATGGGCAAGTCTCTTCCCCATCCCCGGGAGGCACAGGTCGGACAGACTCGGCTGTCTCACCCTCCCGAGGGACAGGCGACCCCTGCCGCTCGCGCGCGACGATGACGGTGGTGGGGTGGGGCGCAGCACCCGCGGCGGGCGACTGCCCCCCTTTTGCGGAGGGACCTTCCTCCTCGCAGTCCTCCTGCTGGGGGCGGAGCTTTCTTTTTAACAAGTTGGGGCCCGGAGAGGGGGAGGCCTCCATGTCTGCTGGGGCCTCCCTCTCTGCCCCCTTCCGACGACTGGGTTTCTTGGGCCCCTCGGGCCCGAGCCCGGCCGCAGGTCTTGATTTAGCCGCCTCAGCAGTTGCGGTCACGGTCACGGGCCCGGGCACGAGGACCCCCCCAGTCTCATGCGTCCCGACCAACTCCGCGATATACTCGGGCGTGAGTTCGGCCAATTCAGATGTTTCTTCCGCGAGGGGATCCGCCCTTATGTGTTTATTTTTCCTACGCGCCTTCCTTCCCCCCGGACGCTCTCCCTCCTCCCCGCCGGAGGCCGTGGTGGAGTTGGCCTCCGATTTCGACCGCGCATCCGTCGCCGTCGACGCGCGGACAGTATCAGGGGGAGGGGGGGCGGCGGCGCCAACCCCGGCCGCGCCAGGTGTCGTGGCGGCCTTGGAGGCGGGGCAGTTTTTGCGGACGTGCCCCACCTCCTTACAGGCGTAGCACCGCGCGCCGTCCGAGGTCCAGAAGACGCGGTGGGCGGTCCCCCCGTGGAGCACCGTGAACGCGCCATCCGCGTCCTCCTCCCGCGCCAGCCGGACGAAAAGCTGGCGCCGGAAGGAGAAGACGTGCCGAAGGCTGGCTTCCCGGAAGCCGAGCGGGATGGGTGTGATCCCCGACCTCACCTCCCCCAGTTGACGAAGGTGGGGGAGGAGGAGCTCACCCGGAACAAAGGGCGGGACGTTGGAAACCACAATCCTTTGCGCGGTGGCCTCAAGGGGGTCCACCGGCAGGAAGGTCCCGCCCACGGTGAGCCCCTTCTCGATGGCCAGGGACACCGCCCGCTCCGACCCCAGGAAGAACACAGCCTTGCCGTACATTTTAGAGGCGGCGACGATGGCTGAAGGGCCGACAACCCCAGCCATGGCTTTTACACACGCCTCTATAGTCATGTTGGGGTGAGTGTAGCTCTTGACCCCATTCTTCCTCGTAAGGAGGGTAAAAGGTGACGGGGTAACAGGAGGACTCGTGGCTGCGGCCGTGGCCGCGGCTGCCACGCTCGCGTACGTCCTCGCTGCCCCCGCCACCGGCGAAGATGTGGTCGCCATAATGGAGGGTTCTTTAAGGGCTACACTCACCCCAAGTCACAGGCCTGAAGGTGTTAATGGCCTCGGTTTTTTTTGTTTTAGTTTTCCCCTGAGCAGAGGGAGCTCTTAAATTGAAGGCACACCTCTCCCTTTAGTTGATTGAATTGGGAGAGGGGCCTTCTCCCCTCTGCTCAATGGGTATTTAATAAAAAGTTAATTGAGGTGCCTCTTAGAGAGAGAGGCAGAGAGAGACAAGAGACAAAGAGAGAGAGAGAGGGGGGTGGGAAGGAGGGAAGCCGCAAGGGCAGGGTCGCCACTCAGGATGGTGGGTGGGTGGGTGTTGGCAGGGGGGTGCACTCTCCGATGTAAAAAGTCTTTGGTGGTGGTCTTCTGGTGGGGGGAGAAGATGTCTTCACCTGGGATAGCTGGAGATGCCCAGGCTCAGTCCTGCACCAGGTCTTAACGATGCCCAATAATATTAAATTAATTGGGGACTTCACCTAGGCAGCTCCAGCTGTCCCAGGTCAGGCAATGGGAAAGGGGTGTTTAATATGGTGTGTGCGGCCTAGTTCTTACAAAAGCCACACACACACCCCTTGGATGTTCCGGCCCTCTTCTTTTCTTCTTTCCTCCCCCCACCTACAAAACAAAGTCTCTGGGAGAGTGCACCAGAATCACACCCACCTGTAGCTGATATTCTTTCCTTCCTCCTTCCAAACAGTTGATGGTTGTTGGTGTTGTTTTCTCCCCTCTCTCCCTCTCCTAAAATGGAGGCCAATTGAGGAGGCAGTGTGGAAAGGCCTCTCCTCTGTTGTTAATGACCTTGGCCTTCTTTTCTTTTCCTTCTCCTCTCTTGTCCTCTCTCTCCAGGCACCTCAGTTGTTGTGGTTGTTGGTTGTTGGTGGTGGTCTGCTGTCTGGTCTCCTTCTCCTTCTCCTCTTCCTGGCCACAGAGACCACCACTCTGCTGCTGCTGCTCACCACAAGCTTGTGATTTCAAATCAAGCTGTTGGACTATAACCTGGTGTTGTGCGACTTCTCACTTTTGTCCACCCCAGTCCAACATCGGTATCTCCGCATCATGGCCACTAAATTCTAAGATAAGCATTGAGACGTGGAGAACCAGTTTCTAAACCAAAGCTTTGTTTCACATTCCCCTTGTCAAACCCATGTATCAGTATCAGTCCAGAGAAAGACATACTTATAGAAGATAAGGACAAGGTGACGCTGAAGTGTTCGGTGTTGGGATCTTATCCCACCTACTCCTGGAGCTATGGCGGGAAGCCTTTACCGGAAAACCCACGGTACACAATTTATGCCGAAGGCAGCAGCCTATCAATCAACCGCTTGAAAGTAACCGATAACGGAAATTTACTCTGTACAGTCAAGAACAGCTTGAACACTGTTGAGAGCCCAGCAGTGTAGTTAAAGATCTACTGTAAGCAAACTAATCTTCCATTGTTAAATACTAACTATATTTTATAATAGTGCTAAATTGTCAGTTTGCTGCAAACATTTAAACATAGAATTGCTATATGGCAAATATTCATTCTTACTGCTTTAGGCGGTCGAAACTCTATTCTTGAAATCCAGATGAATGAACTCGAACCGATATTCTGTATGTTTGTCAGTCATGCTGAGGGCATTTAAATAGGGAACGTTGCAGTGGATACAGATGTAGGTTTCTAAAGGTTTGTATTAAATATTCAATCGAGAAAGAACATAGGAACAGGAGCAGGTCATTCAGCCCCTCGAGCCTGGGCCGCCATTCAATGAGATCATGGCTGATCTGTGATCTAACTCCATATACCCGCCTTTGGTCCATATCCCTTCATACCTTTGCTTAACAAAAAGTTATCAATCTCCAATTTCAAACTAATAATTGATCTACCATCACCTGCCGTTTTTGGAAGAGAATTCCAAACTTCTACCACCCTTTGTGTGTAGAAGTGTTTCCTAATTTCACTCCTGAAAGGTCTGGCTCTAATGTTTAGACTATGTCCCCTAGTCCTAGAATTCCCAACCAGTGGAAATAGTTTCTCTCTATCTACTCATCTTTCCCCTTAACATCTTGAAAGCTTCGATCAGATCATCCCTTAACCTTCTAAATTCTAGGGAATGCAATCCTAATTTGTGTAATCTCTCCTCGTAACTTAACCCTTGAAGTCCGGTTATCATTCTGGTAAACCTACGCTGCACTTCCTCCAAGGCCAATATATCCTTCCGAAGGTGTGGTGCCCAGAACTGCTCACAGTACTCCAGGTGTGGTCTAACCAGGCTTTTGTATAGCTGCAGCATAACTTCTATCCTCTTGTATTCTAGTCCTCTAGTTATAAAGGCCAGCATCTCATTAGCCTTTTTGATTATTTTCTGTATCTGTTCATGACAATGCAGTTTTGGCAATGATGAATATTAAATTATTGCACATGAGTTATAAAATGTAATGGCCCAAAAATTAGTCCCGCGACGCGAGAGTACGCACTGTGTACTCTCGCGTATTCTGTCTCCAATTGCCGGTTTTCTGCACGCACAGCGCATGCGCTGAAAACCGGCACTTGGTGAATGCAAAAGGGGGCGGGTCCTCGGTGCACGCGTGCGCGCTACAGGCTGCGCGCACGCTGTGCACTTAGTGCTTTGGACGCGCAGGAAAGTGCGGAAGATTTTAGAAATGAAAAAAGGAGGAGCAAGACCCACTTTTAACAAGGTAGGTAGTGAATTAAGTATTATTTTGAATTTTTTTTAACAGGTATATCTTTTTTAGAGACTTTAAAGTCAGGTAAGTTTATTTTTATAACTTTTTAAAAGATTTTAAATTTTTTCAAAAATGTAATTTTTTATTTAAAATGGTTAATTTATTTAACTATACTTATTTTATTAATGTGATGGGTGTTTTTTTAAATTTAATTGAGGTTTAGCTGTTATTTTGGGGGTGTGTAAGATTCATAGCTTTCACTGCACGTGTGTGAAACTTATAAATGGAAGATGGTGTGCTGCCATTGGCTCTAACTGAGTCACGTGATCCCACAGCTCGCACGAATTCACTACGCCGGTGGGATACGCAAGCACTGCCCAGCTGATGTGTAGAACATCAAGTTCGTGCGAGCTGGAACTGAAAAAGCCAACGCGGAGTGAGAGATCGCGGGGAAGCCTTACCCCCGCGTCAACACTCAGTCTTTAATTTCTGGGCCAATAGGTAGACCATGAGTGGAACGTGCTTAGTGTAGGGAGACGTAGCAAGACACTGTACTATCAGCTTCGTGTTGATATGAGAGTGACTGGGGTGTCCACTGACAGCAAGCTTAAATGCCAAGTTCTGACAATTTAAAAACAACAACAACTAGTTTTTATACAGCGCCTTTAATTTTGTAAAAGGTCCCAAGGAGGAGGAAAGAGAGGATATTCAGCAGCTCAGGGCCTAGGTCGTGAAGGCAAGGGTGGAGCATTCTCACAGAATCACAACAATGCAGATAGAGGCCATTTCGGCCCTTCGAGCCTGCACCGACACATATCCCACCCTATCCCCGGAACCCCACGTATTTAATCCCCTAACACTAAGGGTCAATTTATCAAAGCCAGATCAACCTAACCCGCACATCTTTGGACTGTGGGAGGAAATCGGAGCACCCGTAGGAAACCCACGCAGACACGGGGAGAATGTGCAAACTCCACACAGACAGTCACCCGGGGTCGGATTCGTACCCGGGTCCCTGGCGCTGTCAGGCAACAGTGCTAACCACTGTGACCCCGTGTTTCCTTAAAAGTCATAACTGGAGGAACGATGATATCTCAGAGGGTCGTAGGGCTGGATGATGTTACAGAGATAGGGAAGTGTGAGGTCATGTATGGATTTGAGAACAACGATGAGAATTTTAAAACCGATGTATTGCGTTACCGGGTGCCACTGTTGGTCAAGGAGCACAGGGGGTTAATGGGTGAACAGTACTTGGTGCAAGTTAGGTTCTATCGCCCGTTTAACACAAATACTTTATTTTTCAGATCGAGTATCGAATGTGACAATCAGTGTCAGTCCAGCGAAAGACAATTTTACTGAAAATGTAGATAACGCGACTCTGAAATGTTCAGCGACGGGAACTGATCCCACCTATTCCTGGACCTTCGATGGGAAGCCTTTACCGGAGAATCCGCGGTACACACTTTCTGCAGATAACAGCAGCCTGTCAATCAGACCAGTGAAAACTAATGACAGCAAAGAGTTTGTCTGCACAGCAAGCAACGCTGTGAGTAACGCTCAAGGCAACGCGGTGACTTTAAAGATTTACGGTAAGTTGGGAAATGTTAAATGTTGGCAATTGTTTCAAAGCGGCCTTGTGAGAAAATAAGAATTAGGAGAAGAAGTCGGCCATACGGCCCCTCGGGCCTGCTCCACCATTCAATAAGATCATAGCTGATCTTAGACCTCAACTAATTTTCCCCACCGATCTCCATATCCCTTGATTTCCCTAGCGTCCAACAATCTATCTATCCCAGCCTTGATTATACTCAACGATTCAGCACCACAGCTGTCTGGGGTAGAAAATTCCAAAGATTCGCAATCGTCATATGAGGAGAGGTTGGGTAGATTGGGACTCTACTCATTGGAGTTCAGAAGAATGAGAGGCGATCTTATTGAAACATATAAGATTGTGAAGGGGTTGGATCGGGTGGATGCGGGGAGGATGTTCCCGATGACGGGTGAGACGAGAACTAGGGGACATAGTCTTAGAATAAGGGGCTGCTCTTTCAAAACTGAGATGAGGAGGAACTACTTCACTCAGAGGGTGGTAGGTCCATGGAATATGCTGCCACAAAAAGCTGTAGAAGCTACAACATTAATTAAATTTAAAACAGAAATAGACAGTTTCCTAGAAGTAAAGGGCATTAAGGGTTACGGGGAGCGGGCAGGAATTTGGACATGAGTCTAGGTTCGGATCGGTCATGGCCCTGTGGGTAGTGGAGCGGGCCCAGGGACTGTGTAGCCTGATTCTGCTCCTATTTTGTGTGTGCAATTCTGTTAGATGCAGGAGATGGTTCTGTGATAGATAGTAGATTGGCGGTTAGGATCAGATCAGCCATGATCTTATTGAATGGCGGAGCAGGCTCGAGGGGCCGATTGGCCTACTCCTGCTCCTATTTCTTATGTTCTTATGTTCTTATGTCTCAGTGAAGGAATTAGTCCTCATCTCAGACTTAAATGGCCGGCCCCTTATCCTGACACTGTGCCCCCTATTTCTAGACTCTCCAGCCAGGGGAAACAACCTCCCAGCATCTACCCACACTACCCTATTCAGAATCGTATGTTTCAATGAGATATTCAGCTCTTGTGAAGTAAACGGAACTATTATATTTGCCGGGATGAATAACAGATGTGATACCGCTCGGTTTGCGTCCCCGCCCAAGTCAAATTTAACTCCCGCCAAGTCTAAACCAGGAAGTAGATACAAGGAAGTAAAATAGATCTACTGTAAGCAAACTAATCTTCTATTGTTAAATACCAACTATATTTTATAATAGTGCTAAATTGTCAGTTTGCTGCACATATTTAAACATAGAATTGCAATATGGCAAACATTCATTCTTACTGCTTTAGGCGGTCGAAACTTTATTCTTGGAATCCAGATGAATGAACTCGAACCAAAATTCTGTATGTTTGTCAGTCATGCTGAGGGCATTTAAATAGGGAACGTTGCAGTGGATACAGATGTAGGTTTCTAAAGGTTTGTATCAGATATTCAATCGAGAAAGAACAAAGGAACAGGAGCACGTCATTCAGCCCTTCGAGACTGGGCCGCCATACAATGAGATCATGGCTGATCTGTGATCTAACTCCATATACCCGCCTTTGGTCCATATCCCTTCATACCTGTGCTTAACAAAAAGTTATCAATCTCCAATTTGAAACTAATAATTGATCTACCATCACCTGCCGTTTTTGGAAGAGAATTCCAAACTTCTACCACCCTTTGTGTGTACAAGTGTTTCCTAATTTCACTCCTCAACGGTCTGGCTCTAATGTTTAGACTATGTCCCCTAGTCCTAGAATTCCCAAGCAGTGGAAATAGTTTATCTCTATCTACTCATCTTTCCCCTTAACATCTTGAAAGCTTCGATCAGATCATCCCTTAACCTTCTAAATTCTAGGGAATGCAATCCTAATGTGTGTAATCTCTCCTCGTAACTTAACGCTTGAAGTCCGGTTATCATTCTGGTAAACCTATGCTGCACTTCCTCCAAGGCCAATATATCCTTCCGAAGGTGTGGTGCCCAGAACTGCTCAGAGTGCTCCAGGTGTGGTCTAACCAGGGTTTTGTATAGCTGCAGCATAACTTCTATCCTCTTGTTTTCTAGTCCTCTAGCTATAAAGGCCAGCATCTCATTAGCCTTTTTGATTATTTTCTGTATCTGTTCATGACAATGCAATTTTGGCAATGATGAATATTAAATTATTGCACATGAGTTATAAAAGGTAATAGGTAGACCATGAGTGGAACGTGCTTAGTGTAGGGAGACGTAGCAAGACACTGTACTATCAGCTTCGTGTTGATATGAGAGTGACTGGGGTGTCCACTGACAGCAAGCTTAGATGCAAGTTCTGACAATTTAAACACAACAACAACTAGTTTTTATACAACGCCTTTAATTTTGTAAAAGGTCCCAAGGAGGAGGAAAGAGTGGTACAGCGAGGAAATTCTGCAGCTCAGGGTCTAGGTCGTGAAGGCAAGGGTGGAGCATTCTCACAGAATCCCCACAATGCAGATAGAGGCCATTTCGGCCCATCGAGCCTGCACCGACACATATCCCACCGTATCCCCGTAACCCCACGTATTTAATCCCCTAACACTAAGGGTCAATTTATCATAGCCAAATCAACCTAACCCGCACATCTTTGGACTGTGGGAAGAAACCGGAGCACCCGGAGGCAACCCACGCATAGACGGGGAGAATGTGCAAACTCCACAAGACAGCCACCCGGAGCCGGATTCGAAATCGGGTCCTTAGCGCTGTGAGGCAACAGTGCTAACCTCTATGACCCCGTTTCTCCTTAAAAGTCAGAATTGGTGGAACGATGATATCTCAGAGGGTCGTAGGGCTGGAGGATGTTACAGAGATAGGGAGGTGTGAGGTCATGTATGGATTTGAGAACAACGATGAGAATTTTAAATCCGATGTATTGCGTGACCGGGTGCCACTGTCGGACAAGGAGCACAGGAGGTTAATGGGTGAACAGTACTTGGTGCAAGTTAGGTTCTATCGCCCGTTTTTCACAAATGCTTTATTTTTCAGATCGAGTATCGAATGTGAGAATCAGTGTCAGTCCAGCGAAAGACAATTTTACTGAAAATGTAGATAACGCGACTCTGAAATGTTCAGCAATGGGAACTGATCCCACCTATTCCTGGAGCTTTGATGGGAAGCCTTTACCAGAGAATCCGCGGTACACACTTTCTGCAGATAACAGCATTCTGTCAATCAGACCAGTGAAAACTACTGACAGCAAAGAGTTTGTCTGCACAGCAAGCAACGCTGTGAGTAACGCTCAAGGCAAAGCGGTGACTTTAAAGATTTACGGTAAGTTGGGAAATGTTAAATGTTGGCAATTGTTTCAAAGCGGCCTTGTGAGAAAATAAGAATTAGGATAAGGAGTCGGCCATACGGCCCCTCGGGCCTGCTCCACCATTCAATAAGATCATAGCTGATCTTCGACCTCAACTAATTTTCCCGACCGATCTCCATATCCCTTGATTTCCCTAGAGTCCAACAATCTACCTATCCCAGCCTTGATTATACTCAACGATTCAGCATCCACAGCTGTCTGGGGTAGAGAATTCCAAAGATTCGCAATCGTCTCAGTGAAGGAATTCGTCCTCATCTCAGTCTTAAATGGCTGGCCCCTTATCCTGACACTGTGCCCCCTATTTCTAGACTCTCCAGCCAGGGGAAATAACCTCCCAGCATCTACCCACACTACCCTCTTCAGAATCGTATGTTTCAATGAGATATTCAGTTCTTGTGAAGTCAACGGAACTATTATATTTACCGGGATGAATAACAGATGTGATACCGCTCGGTTTGCGTCCCCGCCCAAGTCGAATTTAACTCCCGCCAAGTCTAAACCAGGAAGTAGATACAAGGAAGTAAAATAGATCTACTGTAAGCAAACTAATCTTCTATTGTTAAATACTAACTCTATTTTATAATAGTGCTAAATTGTCAGTTTGCTGCACATATTTAAACATAGAATTGCAATATGGCAAACATTCATTCTTACTGCTTTAGGCGGTCGAAACTCTATTCTTGGAATCCAGATGTTTGAACTCGAACCGAAATTCTGTATGTTTGTCAGTCATGCTGAGGGCATTTAAATAGGGAACGTTGCAGTGGATACAGATGTAGGTTTCTAAAGGTTTGTATCAGATATTCAATCGAGAAAGAACATAGGAACAGGAGCACGTCATTCAGCCCCTCCAGCCTGGGCCGCCATTCAATGAGTTCATGGCTGATCTGTGATCTAACTCCATATACCCGAAATTGGTCCATGTCCCTTCATACCTTTGGTTAACAAAAAGTTATCAATCTCCAATTTCAAACTAATAATTGATCTACCATCACCTGCCGTTTTTGGAAGAGAATTCCAAACTTCTACAACCCTTTGTGTGTAGAAGTGTTTCCTAATTTCACTCCTGAAAGGTCTGGCACTAATGTTTAGACTTTATCCCCTAGTCCTAGAATTCCCAAGCAGTGGAAATAGTTTCTCTCTATCTACTCATCTTTCCCCTTAACATCTTGAAAGCTTCGATCAGATCATCCCTTAACCTTCTAAATTCTAGGGAATGCAATCCTAATGTGTGTAATCTCTCCTCGTAACTTAACGCTTGAAGTCCGGTTATCATTCTGGTAAACCTATGCTGCACTTACTCCAAGGCCAATATATGCTTCCGAAGGTGTGGTGCCCAGAACTGCTCACAGTACTCCAGGTGTGGTCTAACCAGGGTTTTGTATAGCTGCAGCATAACTTCTATCCTCTTGTTTTCTAGTCCTCTAGCTATAAAGGCCAGCATCTCATTAGCCTTTTTGATTATTTTCTGTATCTGTTCATGACAATGCAGTTTTGGCAATGGTGAATATTAAATTATTGCACATGAGTTATAAAAGGTAATAGGTAGACCATGAGTGGAACGTGCTTAGTGTAGGGAGACGTAGCAAGACACTGTACTATCAGCTTCGTGTTGATATGAGAGTGACTGGGGTGTCCACTGATAGCAAGCTTAGATGCCAAGTTCTGACAATTTAAACACAACAACAACTAGTTTTTATACAGCGCCTTTAATTTTGTAAAAGGTCCCAAGGAGGAGGAAAGAGTGGTACAGCGAGGAAATTCTGCAGCTCAGGGTCTAGGTCGTGAAGGCAAGGGTGGAGCATTCTCACAGAATCCCCACAATGCAGATAGAGGCCATTTCGGCCCATCGAGCCTGCACCGACACATATCCCACCCTATCCCCGTAACCCTACGTATTTAATCCCCTAACACTAAGGGTCAATTTATCATAGCCAAATCAACCTAACCCGCACATCTTTGGACTGTGGGAAGAAACCGGAGCACCCGGAGGCAACCCACGCATACACGGGGAGAATGTGCAAACTCCACAAGGCAGCCACCCGGAGCCGGATTCGAAATCGGGTCCCTAGCGCTGTGAGGCAACAGTGCTAACCACTATGACCCCGTGTCTCCTTAAAAGTCAGAATTGGTGGAACGATGATATCTCAGAGGGTCGTAGGGCTGGAGGATGTTACAGAGATAGGGAGGTGTGAGGTCATGTATGGATTTGAGAACAACGATGAGAATTTTAAATCCGATGTATTGCGTGACCGGGTGCCACTGTCGGACAAGGAGCACAGGAGGTTAATGGGTGAACAGTACTTGGTGCAAGTTAGGTTCTATCGCCCGTTTTTCACAAATGCTTTATTTTTCAGATCGAGTATCGAATGTGAGAATCAGTGTCAGTCCAGCGAAAGACAATTTTACTGAAAATGTAGATAACGCGACTCTGAAATGTTCAGCAACGGGAACTGATCCCACCTATTCCTGAAGCTTTGATGGGAAGCCTTTACCAGAGAATCCGCGGTACACACTTTCTGCAGATAACAGCATTCTGTCAATCAGACCAGTGAAAACTACTGACAGCAAAGAGTTTGTCTGCACAGCAAGCAACGCTGTGAGTAACGCTCAAGGCAAAGCGGTGACTTTAAAGATTTACGGTAAGTTGGGAAATGTTAAATGTTGGCAATTGTTTCAAAGCGGCCTTGTGAGAAAATAAGAATTAGGAGAAGGAGTCGGCCATACGGCCCCTCGGGCCTGCTCCACCATTCAATAAGTTCATAGCTGATCTTTGACCTCAACTAATTTTCCCGACCGATCTCCATATCCCTTGATTTCCGTAGAGTCCAACAATCTACCTATCCCAGCCTTGATTATACTCAACGATTCAGCATCCACAGCTGTCTGGGGTAGAGAATTCCAAAGATTCGCAATCGTCTCAGTGAAGGAATTAGTCCTCATCTCAGTCTTAAATGGCCGGCCCCTTATCCTGAAACTGTGCCCCCTATTTCTAGACTCTCCAGCCAGGGGAAACAACCTCCCAGCATCTACCCACACTACCCTCTTCAGAATCGTATGTTTCAATGAGATATTCAGTTCTTGTGAAATCAACGGAACTATTATATTTGCCGGGATGAATAACAGATGTGATACCGCTCGGATTGCATTCCCGCCCAAGTCGAATTTAACTCCCGCCAAGTCTAAACCAGGAAGTAGATACAAGGAAGTAAAATAGATCTACTGTAAGCAAACTAATCTTCTATTGTTAAATACCAACTATATTTTATAATAGTGCTAAATTGTCAGTTTGCTGCACATATTTAAACATAGAATTGCAATATGGCAAACATTCATTCTTACTGCTTTAGGCAGTCGAAACTCTATTCTTGGTATCCAGATGAATGAACTCGAACCGAAATTCTGTATGTTTGTCAGTCATGCTGAGGGCATTTAAATAGGGAACGTTGCAGTGGATACAGATGTAGGTTTCTAAAGGTTTGTATCAGATATTCAATCGAGAAAGAACATAGGAACAGGAGCAGGTCATTCAGCCCCTCGAGCCTGGGCCGCCATTCAATGAGATCATGGCTGATCTGTGATCTAACTCCATATACCCGCCTTTGGTACATATCCCTTCATATCTTTGGTTAACAAAAAGTTATCAATCTCCAATTTCAAACTAATAATTGATCTACCATCACCTGCCGTTTTTGGAAGAGAATTCCAAACTTCTACCACCCTTTGTGTGTAGAAATGTTTCCTAATTTCACTCCTGAAAGGTCTGGCTCTAATGTTTAGACTATCTCCCCTAGTCCTAGAATTCCCAAGCAGTGGAAATAGTTTCTCTCTATCTACTCATCTTTCCCCTTAACATCTTGAAAGCTTCGATCAGATCATCCCTTAACCTTCTAAATTCTAGGGAATGCAATCCTAATGTGTGTAATCTCTCCTCGTAACTTAACGCTTGAAGTCCGGTTATCATTCTGGTAAACCTACGCTGCACTTCCTCCAAGGCCAATATATCTTTCCGAAGGTGTGGTGCCCAGAACTGCTCACAGTACTCCAGGTGTGGTCTAACCAGGCTTTTGTATAGCTGCAGCATAACTTCTATCCTCTTGTATTCTAGTCCTCTAGCTATAAAGGCCAGCATCTCATTAGCCTTTTTGATTATTTTCTGTATCTGTTCATGACAATGCAATTTTGGCAATGATGAATATTAAATTATTGCACATGAGTTATAAAAGGTAATAGGTTGACCTTGAGTGGAACGTGCCTAGTGTAGGGAGACGTAGCAAGACACTGTACTATCAGCTTCGTGTTGATATGAGAGTGACTGGGGTGTCCACTGATAGCAAGCTTAGATGCCAAGTTCTGACAATTGAAACACAACAACAACTAGTTTTTATACAGCGCCTTTAATTTTGTAAAAGGTCCCAAGGAGGAGGAAAGAGAGGTACAGCGAGGAAATTCTGCAGCTCAGGGTCTAGGTCGTGAAGGCAAGGGTGGAGCATTCTCACAGAATCCCCACAATGCAGATAGAGGCCATTTCGGCCCATCGAGCCTGCACCGACACATATCCCACCCTATCCCCGTAACCCCACGTATTTAATCCCCTAACACTAAGGGTCAATTTATCATAGCCAAATCAACCTAACCCGCACATCTTTGGACTGTGGGAAGAAACCGGAGCACCCGGAGGCAACCCACGCATACACGGGGAGAATGTGCAAACTCCACAAGACAGCCACCCGGAGCCGGATTCGAAATCGGGTCCCTAGCGCTGTGAGGCAACAGTGCTAACCACTATGACCCCGTGTCTCCTTAAAAGTCAGAATTGGTGGAACGATGATATCTCAGAGGGTCGTAGGGCTGGAGGATGTTACAGAGATAGGGAGGTGTGAGGTCATGTATGGATTTGAGAACAACGATGAGAATTTTAAATCCGATGTATTGCGTGACCGGGTGCCACTGTCGGACAAGGAGCACAGGAGGTTAATGGGTGAACAGTATTTGGTGCAAGTTAGGTTCTATCGCCCGTTTTTCACAAATGCTTTATTTTTCAGATCGAGTATCGAATGTGAGAATCAGTGTCAGTCCAGCGAAAGACAATTTTACTGAAAATGTAGATAACGCGACTCTGAAATGTTCAGCAACGGGAACTGATCCCACCTATTCCTGGAGCTTTGATGGGAAGCCTTTACCAGAGAATCCGCGGTACACACTTTCTGCAGATAACAGCATTCTGTCAATCAGACCAGTGAAAACTACTGACAGCAAAGAGTTTGTCTGCACAGCAAGCAACGCTGTGAGTAACGCTCAAGGCAAAGCGGTGACTTTAAAGATTTACGGTAAGTTGGGAAATGTTAAATGTTGGCAATTGTTTCAAAGCGGCCTTGTGAGAAAATAAGAATTAGGAGAAGGAGTCGGCCATACGGTCCCTCGGGCCTGCTCCACCATTCAATAAGATCATAGCTGATCTTCGACCTCAACTAATTTTCCCGACCGATCTCCATATCCCTTGATTTCCCTAGAGTCCAACAATCTATTTATCCCAGCCTTGATTATACTCAACGATTCAGCATCCACAGCTGTCTGGGGTAGAGAATTCCAAAGATTCGCAATCGTCTCAGTTTAGGAATTCGTCCTCATCTCAGTCTTAAATGGCCGGCCCCTTATCCTGACACAGTGCCCCCTATTTCTAGACTCTCCAGCCAGGGGAAACAACTTCCCAGCATCTACCCACACTACACCCTTCAGAATCGTATGTCTCAATGAGATATTCAGTTCTTGTTAAGTCAACGGAACTATTATATTTGCCGGGATGAATAACAGATGTGATGCCGCTTGGTTTGCGTCCCCGCCCAAGTCGAATTTAACTCCCGCCAAGTCTAAACCAGGAAGTAGATACAAGGAATGAAAATTGCATTCAATTCATTGTAAAATCATGTACTGAAAGCGCAATAAGGAGAGAGAAGAAAGATGGGATTACGAGAGAGATATATATAAAAGAAACAGAATGAAAAGGTAAATATTTTTTTAAAATCTCCAACACTAAATAACTTATGAAGGACTTTGCAGTGCCAGAGACGTCGTTTGTCAGTAATTATGATTTAGCTCGCAGTTAAAAATACATTTACACCTGAATGCACCAGGTCTAACTTTTTCTGGCGTGTTCAGTGTGTAACTAGTGGGTAAGTAGAGCAACTTGACGCCCTTATGGCGAGGTACTGTTATAGCGCAGCTTGTGAAGGAGATGGGTAACTTGACAGCAACGACCGGGTGAATTCCAATTGAAGTCGGAGGGGCGGCCCATGCGCTACCAATCAAGTCCAGTCCGTCTTACACGCTGCACGATTTTCATTTCTGTTCAATCCAACAGAATATAAAACGGGCCACGGTATGCTGTCGCCCGTTTTACTCGACGGCCTAGGACAACTTTCTACCTATTTCCATCTACCTGTCATTTATCTATCTGCGTTAATTCCATTGCTATTTCCTATTTAGGTGGACCCGACTCACTCCAGACAAGTGTTACAGCCGTGCAGTGCGGTAGCAACTACCCGGGACAGTATTGTGTGAAGGCAGGTGCAGCAATGACTCTGCGCTGTCAGGCTCAGTGTATTCCAGACTGTACCTACATGTGGCTGCACAATGGAGACACAGCGAGCAATAAACCCAGTTATGTGATACAGAGTGCGGAGATTAACAACAGTGGGAATTATACCTGCTCTGCAGAGAACAGTTATACCAAGAAAAGGAGCAATTCGCAAGTTTCAATCCTTGTATACAGTAAGTTAGTTGGCATGAGCTTCTTCCTCGGTACAGTGTGTGGTGGCTCTGTTGGGGCCTTTAGTGTATCTAACTCTCTCTCTCATTTGCTGTCTATTTGTCTCTATCTCTCTCACTCTCTTTCCCTTAGTCTCTCTGTCACTATCCCTGTATCAATAGGCTCTGATCTGGGGGATCGAGTGCACTACCTTTGAATGGCTTTGATCTGTAATAATTTGTACCTCGGAGGCAAAGGAGAACGTTGTAAACAACTCACAAGTACCACACCATGGTAATAAATCTGAGGAGCGTCCGGTATTTAAGATTCAGCATGATATTTCTTGCATCTTCAAGTACCACAACATATATGTGTGACCGGCCTCTTTAGGCGTTCTTTGCTTCAATTTCCCATTTTTGAAGTCCTGTTTAGCTTGTGGTCTTTCCTACATCCTGAATCCTCCCATTTAAGTTTTAGTGTTAGGTTAGTGAGCTGGATTGCATGTGTACTTTCGTGGAATCATAGAATTTCCAGCACAAAAGGGGAGCCATTCGCCCCAGGGCGCTGTGCCTGTTCTCTGAAAGAGCAACGCTCTCAGTCCCAAAGCCCTCCCGTTCCCAATGATCCTCTTTTTTCTTTGTCATAGATTGAAACGCTCCCTTTTTAAAAGGTACTATAGATTTGCTTCCACTACTGTTTCTAACATTCCATGTCATAGCAACGCCCTATGTAACACAAAAATATCCCAACCACACACTTTAAGAACACCTTTAAGTTGCTACCCTCTGATTGCCGACTTGTAGCCTCGTGGAAATAGTTCACCGCCTAGTCTAAGAGTATAGTCTGTGTGCTTTTTACTTTGTATATCAACAATTATTTTCTTTACACACATATATGGCGCTGGAAACTACAGAGGTAGGGAGGGGCGAGGCCATGGAGGGATTTGAAAACAAGGATGAGAATTTTTAAATCGAGGCGGTGCTTAACCAGACAATGTAGGTGAGCGAGCACAGGGGTGCTGCCTGAACGGGAATTGGTGCGAGTTAGGACACGGGCAGCAGAATTTGAATAACTTCAGGTTTACGTAGGGCAGAACGTGGGAGGACAGCCAGTGGAAATATTTTTCCGCCTGGTGTAAGATTATAGTCAATTTACTTATTACTCTTTCTATTAACACTTATTTTCTTTATACACACATATATATGCATGCAGTTAATAATTTGTTTCTAAATACATACACACATACACACGTATATATATATATATATATATATATATATATATATATGTGTGTGTAGATTTAGAATTAGCTTACAAGGCAAAGTAACCAGCTTACCGAAAAGACTGATGAAAAAAAACACTGATCAGCTTGACATTTTTATCAGAGCAGACTATAGCTCAACAAAACAGAGTGAAAAGGCATGAAGCCACAGACCTTGAACAGACAGGAGTTTAATAACTTGAGAAAAGCAAGGCATAGGTGGGGCTGGAATCAGTGCAACCTTAGGAACGAGACTGCTGAGGGAGTTTCACTCGACAGATAAGAAGGGGCTCGTGTCCCACAAATAACAACACTTGAAATAGGTGTTCTTCAGTGGAAAGTAACAGAAGGGGAGGGGCGGTGTGGGATCAGAAGAGAAGAGAGAGGGCTTATCAGGGGAGAAAGGGAGATTGATTGATAGATCCAAGGGAAGTTCCATAGGCTTGAATTGAAAGAAACTGTATCAGAAAGGGGCACCAGCAGCGGTTGTGTGAAGCAGAAGACTGAGGAGGATTCAAATAGTTCTCGGAGACACTCAGAGGCGAAAACGGTCCCGAGACACGGCCAGAGGGGTGCAGACAACTCTTACCGCGATCTTTATCCGAGGCATAAACAGGGTAGTAGAATTCGTAATTATACCTTGTGAACAGCTGCTTAAGATACAATAATTGTATTGATTCTTGCTTGTGCTGAATAAACTATTAATCACTGCCACTAATACGGCTCAATGTCGAGCCATTTGGAATCAAAGATCTCACAAAGAGATTCTTACACTAGCTAAAATATCAAAACGATTCAGTATTGTGAAATCTTCCTCCAGATATCCTCTTATCCTCTTCATATCAGTTTCATGTGCTCAGTAGGTTGTGATAACCTTTCGGCCAGACGCTGTGCCACTGAGAAAACTGACCTCGCGCAAATATTCCATCCTTTAAAAAGTCATTTAATTTATTTTAAACAAAGCCGGAAATAATAAACCAATCATTTAAAATGGACTTTCCACAGAGCCACCTCCAGGGAATATCACGTGTGATGCCAAAGAGAAAGGAGACAAACTGGACTTGTCCTGCTCCTGGGCTGGTGGGATACCTGCGGCTAACATTGATCTCAGGGTTGGCCCGACCTCTGTAACTGGATCAAACGAACAACGTTACACCATTGCAAAGAAAGAGATCAACTCACCAATGACACTAATGTGCACCGGACACCATATAAACTCCACAGAGACTTGTAGATTGCTGTTGGGTGAGTCAAACAATATTCTTCTTTTCTGTTATTTTATTAATGTGTGTATTTCTTTGTGTGCGTGCGCACACACCTATATGTGTGTGTACAATGCTGTTACATATCTTAATTAAATCAGCTCACTTTCATAAAATATTTTTGGTTGTTGGGTTGTCGGATGGAGCCTGGGGGACGTTTTGCATGAAATTTAGTTTATCGGAAACGAAACGTGTCGGGATCCAATCTCCACAATACTGCGAGTAAAATTCAGCCTGTAAGTTATAACAGGATTAGCAGGCACTAGACAACCTTTATAACCATGATGTTCCCAAGCTATACAAGTTACGCCAATCAGAACCAGATACCAGCATGTACCTGACGGATATCAGGCATATGGCTCCAGAAAGATCAAATCCTCGCCCCTCTCCCCAGCTTACTTCAGTATTCATTAACTTTATTTCTTTGTTGATGTTCCTATCTGTGATGACCTGTAAATAACCTTTCGTATTTTGCTATTAAGACCATTAACATTTCAATCTGCTTATCCCCTTGTGATTTACTTAGCTAAACCACAGCTCTCTTCACCATCCGGTCGGAATTTGACAGGAGTTCTGAAAGGCAACGTGAGCGCAAATGTATCGTCAAAAGGGGAGATGCCGTTCTCAGCTACTGAAGTATTACCTGTGACCTTCGACTGGTCGAAAGGGAACACGTCGATCACTGTATCCGACACCAAGTTCGAAATCACTTCAAACCGCACCTTCTCTCAATTAGACATCAAGAGTTTAGAAACAGCGGATAAAGGGTTATACACCTGCCTTGCGAGAAATGCAATTGGAGAGAACACATTAGAATTTGAAGTGCATTTGGAAAGCAAAGGTGAGACACTGGAGCCAAAAGGAGCAATAACAACATCCTAAGCCTGTGCTGTGTAGCTCTCCTAAATGTAATGGGGTGAAATTGGTCTGCACCATTCGAGTGAAATGTTATCAAAGCCAATTGGCAGCCCCTTTTACACCGCACATAATTTTCTTTTCCATTAATATCAGTAATAAATGTAAGAGAGTCAATAATAATTCCAATAAGGAATTGGGGAGGAACCTCTTTACCCAGAGAGTAGTTAGAATGTGGAACGCGCTACCACATAAAGTAGTTGAGGCGAATAGCGTAGATGTCTTTAAGGGGAAGCTGGATAAGTACATCAGGGAGAAAGAAATAGAAGGTTATGCTGAGACGTTGAGATGTAATAGGATGGGAGGAAGCTGGAGTGGAGCATAAACACCGGAATAGACCAGTTGGGTAGAATGGCCTGTTTCTGTGCTGTAAATTCTGTGTGATTCTATGCATTACTGAGGTATACCAATTTCACCACCAAGGGGTAGAAATCCGTCTTGAGCGGTGGAGGAAAGCAAGCAGTATGATATGGGCCGCCCGTTTTACTTCACGCCCAAACGGTGACCTCTACCATCTAGAAGGACAAGGGCTGTAGGCGCACAGGACACCACCACCTTCAGGTTCCTGTCCAAGTCACACATTACAGGTGGTGGTGTTCCCGTGCGCCTTCTGCCCTGGCCCTTCTAGATGGTAGAGGTCACGCTGGTTCAAAATCCTGGATCTCCCTCCCTAACAGTTCAGTGGGAGTACCTTCACCTCACAGACTGCAGCGGTTCAAGAAGGAGGCTCAACGCCACCTTCTCAATGGCAATTAGGGATGGGCAATAAGTCAAAAGCAACATTTTGTGGTTGCTGGAAATTTGAAATAAAAACAGGAAATGCTGAAAAGACTCAGCAGGTCAGGCTGCTTCTGTGGCGAGAGAAACAGGGTTAACGTTTCAGGTCGATGAACATTGGTCAGAACTGGAAAAAGTTCGTGATGTAACAGATTTTAAGCAAGTGCAGGGACAGGGAAAGCGGGGAGGGGTAGAAAGAACAAAGGGGAAGGTCTGTGAGAGTGTGGAAGGCAGAGGTGATTAAATTACAAAAGGGATGATTGTGCAAAGCAAAAGGAGTTCGTAATGGGACAAATAAAGAAACAAAAGATTGGTCTAGAAGAGGTGTAAATGGTAATGGCAGATACATCAACAGCTGCCTTCTGAAAAATTAGGGGCAGAGGTTATGGTCTGAAATTATTGAACTCGATGTTGTGTCCAGTGCCTAATCGAAAGATGAGGTGCTGTTCCTCGAGCTTACGTTGAGCTTCGTTGCAACAGTGTAAGATTCCTAGGACAGAGAGGTCAGAGCTTGAGTGGAGCGGAGAATTAAAGTGACAGGCGACCGGAAGCTCAGGGTCACGTTTGTGGACTGAACGGGGGTGTTCTGCAAAGCGATGACCCAATCTGAGTTTGGTGTCACCATGAAAGAGGAGACCACATCGTGAGCAGTGAATAGAGTATAGTAAATTGCAAGAAGTACAAGTAACTCACTGTTTCACCTGGAAGGAGCGTTTGGGACCCTGGATAGTGGGAATGGAGGAGTTAAAAGGACAGGTGTTGCATCTCCTGCACCTGCACAGAAATGTGCCACAGGGTGTATTGTAGATGACTGAAGAGTGGACCAGGGTCTCGCGAAGGGAGTGGTCTCTTTGAAATGCTGAAAGGGGAGGGGGGAAGATGTGTTTGGTGATGGGATCATACTGGAGGTGGGGGATATGGCGGAGGATGATCTGTTGAATGTGGAGGCTGCTGGGGTGGAAGGTGAGAACAAGGAGAACCCAATTGTGGTTCTGGGAGAGAGGGGAAGGCGTGAGAGCAGAGTTGCAGGAAATGGAATGGACACGGTCGGGGAACCTGTTAACCATGGTAGCGGGGAATAGAAGAAGGAGCGTCCTCAGGCCGTCCTGGTGGGGAATGGAGGTGTAGATGGATTGGACGTCCATAGTGAAAAGGAGACAGTTGCGGCCAGGAAATTGGAAACTTTTAAAGTGGCGGAGGGTGTCGGAAGAGTCGCGGATGTAGGTGGGAAGAGACTGGAGAAGGGGAGATAAAAGGGTCCAGATAGGAAGAACTCAGTTCCGTGGGGCATGAACAGGCTGAAACGACGGGTCTACCAGAGCAGTTCTGTTTGAGGATCATGGGACTGAGGTAGAAGCGGGCTGTGCGGGATTGAGGGACTTTGAGATTGGCGGTCATGGAGTGAAGTTTCCTCCTCTTTAAGTCCCTCAATGACCCCAATCCAATAAATGTGACCGTACTCCCCCAGCCACAGGCCCCTTCAATTAGTTTTGCACGCCTGGGCAATAAATGCTCTCCTTGCCAGCGACGCCCACGTCCCAGGAATGAATTTTTTTTTAAATCAGTTCCATTTCCCTCAATAGGCCGGAATGTGAAGTGGGGTGTGAACCAGGCTGCTGATGGGATACTGCCGGTTTAGTGTTAGCGTCAAGAGAAATTTCTACGCTAAACTCTGGGTGCTCTTAATAAAAAAAATCTGAGATGTATTCTAAAGAATGGAGAAACTTGTGTGTATGTGTTTGGATGGGCGGGCGTGTGTGTGGATGGGTGCGGGAGGGGGGTTAAGAAAGGCATGTAGGCATGTAAACATTCCGCACACCGGAATCATTCGTGATGGATAATAGGTTCTTGCTTACCTCGATACTCCATCCATTAATCCTGCGGAGCTCTGCAAGCAGTGCGCACTTTATTTGAAAATTGACCTTAACGGACGGAATTGCACCTCCGATTTTCTCACAACCTGCTCACGATGTGCGAGGTCCAGCTGCTGGCAGTGGGCTCGGGGAAAGTTGGCTCCATTTTAGCACGGCGTGCAAGGAGGCGGCGAGTCAAACGATTTTGGAAGGAAATTCCAAAAGGCAGGGGCATAGCGACTGATGTCACGGCTTGCTGCCGTAGGGTGCAGGGGGGTAGTGAAAAAATAAAGAACTTGATTTAGGTAGCACAATAGGAAAATACTGCGGATGCTGGAAATCTGAAATAACAACAGAAAATGCTGGAAACACTTAGTAGGTCAGGCAGCATCGAGGTGAGAGAAACAGAGTCAACGTTTCGGGTCGAACCCTTCGTCAATTTCTGTTGATGTAGGTAGCGCCTGTTACGACTTCAGGATGTCCCCAAACGCTTCACGGGCCATGAGCTACTTTTGAAGTACAGCCAATGCTGTAAGATAGGGAACCTCGGCAGTCTATCAGCAGTCAAAGGTGCAGAGCTATTTGATGGGGCCTCTAGCTGGGGGAGTACGGTCACGTTGGATGGACTAGGGCCATTGAGGGACTTAAAGAGGAGGACAAGGATTTGGAAGCCTAGTTGGTGAGGAATGACTAGAATAGAATCTAGCTAAAAATTCGATGTTGATTAAATTGTTTGCATGAGCCCAGTAGTGTGTGCCCATGGCGTTACTTAGAGGGAATAAATGGCCGAATTTTCCATTGAACGTCAATAATTACGCACTTGTTATTAGACCATATCATTTACTCGTACTTCATTTAATATTGTTTTATACCTAAACTAAGGAAAAGTGCAGTCATTGCTTTAATAAATGACAAGGGGAATTTGACAACATTTCCTTAGTTCATATTCAGTGTGAGAAGCAGGGGAACTCTTTAAAGTACAATAGCCCCATCTGCTAAGTTCGACAGAGGAAACTCGATGGTCCTAACAGTGCATGGTTCCTACAAGGCTCGGTTCACAATTACAATTATATATTATTGTTTTTTTTCCTGCAGTGAATACTGGATTCATGGTTGGAGCAACTCTTGGACCAATAGCCGGCTTGGCGATTTCAACATTTCTTGCATTTTACATATAGCCTAAATTGAAACGAGATATATAATACATAATGTATAACGTTTAATCAATGAATAATCCAAGATTGAGTGAGCGAACAAACCAATTAATTTCTCGAAGCAAATGTCCTATTGGTTTGTCTAGATTGCATTAGAAGGCGTGGAATTTGCAGTAAAACTACATCCTAGACACAGATCGCACTGGAAATTAATAAATAGTTCCTTACATTCTACATAGCCGTTTTGAAGAGCGAGAAGTATAAAAAACAATATTTCGACGAATTCGATCTGCAACAATTGCATTTTAAAATTCAGTTTCTACAGGGAAGAAAGGGAAGTTGAGTGATAGATCCGATTGAATTGAAAGAAATTTTATAAGAAAGGGACACTAACAGGGGTTAAGTGTAGCAGGGGACTGAGGAGGATTCACGTAATTCGGAGAAACTTAGAGGTGAATCCTGGCCCGAGGCTCGGCCAGATGGGTGCAGACAAATCTTACCGCGACTTTTATTCGAGGCATAAACGGGGTAGAATAACTCTTAATTATACCTTGTAAACTTCTGCTTAACATACAGTGATTTTATTGATTCTTGCTTGTGCTGAATAAACTATTAACTACTGCCACCAATACGGGTCAATGTTGAATCATTTGGAATTAAAAGTTTCACAGATATATTCTTACACTACACGTGTCTTTGAAGGTGGCAGGATAAGTTGAAAATGCTGTTAAAAAGGCACACATAATCCTTGGCTTTATCAAAACAGGCATAGAGTGCAAAAGCAAGAAAGTTATGCTAAGCCTTAATAAAACAGTGGTTAGAACACAGCTGGAGTACTGTGTACATTACTGGGCACCGCACTTTAAGAAGGATGTCTAGGCCTCAGAGTGGGTACAAAGTGGAATTACTAGAATATTACCAGGGAGCAGCGACTTCAGTTACGTGGAGAGACGAGAGAAGCTGGGATTGTTCTTTTCAAGCAAAGAAGGTTGAGGTGTATTTGATAGAAGTGTTCAAAATAATAAGGGTTTTGATGGAGTAAATTAGGATAATCTGTTTTCAGTGACAGAAGTGTGGCTAAACAGACTTTTAAGGTAACTGGCAAATGAACCAGAGACGAGATGAGGAAGCATTTGTTTATGCAATGAGATGTTATGATCTGCAATGCACTGCCTGAAAGGGCGATGAAAGCAGATTCAATAACAACTTTCAAAAGGAGATGCTATATAGTTGCAGGTGGAAATTTGCAGGGCTGTGGTAATGTGCAGGGCAGTGGGCCTAATTGGATAGATCTCTCAAAGAGCCTGCACGGACAAGTTGGGCTGAATGGCCTCCATCTGTGCTGTATCATTGTATGATTCTATGAAAAGCAAAATACGGGGCATCTGATTAAAAACAGAAATTGTTGGAAAACTCTCAGCTGGTCCGGCAGCAGATGTGGAGAGACAAACACAGTTAACGTTTCGAGGTAATCTGTTCTGCTGGTTTTCCCGAATGGTTGGTGTTGAAATAGAGAACGGGAATCGTGCCCCGGCATTTTTTTTGAGAGGACACGAGGACACTATTGCACTACCTCAGTACTGCACTGACCAATGAGCCCAGGTTATGTGCTAAAGTCCTGGAGTGACATTTGGACCCTCAACCCGCTGCCTCAGTGGCGAGGCCTGTTAACCGATTAACTCCCGATCATTGCTTCTAGGGGCGAATGAGAAAACCGCATAGTTAGCAGTTTGAGAAGCAGGGTTCTGGCCTTTTATCCAGGAAGCTGTGTCACATTGGTTTAAAAATCCATTTTGCTTGGAAGTGTAAAGCAGGAGGTATCAGCATCGGCTCAGTTGGTAGCACCCTCGCCGCTCAGTCAGATGATTGTAGGTTCAAATACCACTCCAGATACTTGAGCACAAACTCTAGGCTGTTCCTGTGCAATACTGAGGGAGTGCTGCACTGTCGGAGGTGCCATCAATCGGATCTGGCGTTAAAGCGATGCCCGTCTACACTCTCAGGTGGATGTAAAAGATCGCTTCGCACTATTTCGAAGCAGAACACGGGAGTTATCCCCGGTGTCCTGGACCAATATTTATCCCTCAAACAATATCGCCAAAACAGATTATCTGGTCATTATCACATTGCTGTTTGTGGGAGTTTACTGTGCGCAGATTGTCTGCTGCGTTTCCTACATTACAACAGTGACCACGCTTCAAAACAGTACTCCATTTGCTGTAAAGTGCTTTGGGACGTCCGGTGGTCGTGAAAGGCGCTATATAACTGCAAGTCTTTCTTTATACACTCGGTGGAACATATAACAGACAGCTGATGTGATACCACCCCTTTTACACAACTGGTAAAGGCATATTTTTACCCCATTCAGTCTATTTGGATCATTATTGGACGGTGTTACACTGCCAATGTCCTTTCATACTCAATGTCCTTTCATACCCGATGCCCTATCACACTCAATGCACAGCCACATCCAATGCCTATCCAATCGTTCCTTTGCACAACAATTTGCACAAGACTTACCCTGTACTAAATTATTTAAATAGAATGAGCAGAGTCCGTGAATCTGTCGGTTGGCCTACTGTTCATTAACATCAGACTGCGGGAGTCGAAGTATCTGGGTGGCTACCTATAGTGACTTGTTTCTACCTCGCCTCGGATTTAGCCAGGAAACTGTGTCCATAAGCGATCTCGCTGAAAAGGGGGCCTCGATCAGGGGCATACTGCAGGGCTCCTCTAGAGTGGTCAAGGCAGTGGAACCGTTGCTTCAGCACGCCGATAGTCAGTTCAATTAGGTTCTTGGTGGCGCTATGGCTGTAATTGTCTGCGTGCTGAGCAGGAGTATTGGGGATGCGGAAGGGCGTCATCAGCCAGGTGGCGTGTGGATAACCCTAGCCTCCGAGCAGCCAGCCGCGAGCTTCATATGGTGGGTGGAACAGTGCTGGGACACCGGTCTCACGCAGGATGAATGTATCGTGGCTGCTGCCAGGATAGTAGGCATTGACGGCGAGGATGCGCTGTCTGTGGTCGCACACCAACAGAACGTTCAGAGAGTGGTAACCTTTGCAGTTACAGAAGACCTCTGCATTGTGATGAGGTTCCTGCAATGCCAGGAGGGCGCACTCAATGGCGCCCTGAACCATGGGGAAGCCCACTATCCTTGCAAAGCCACATGAGTGTTCATCCTTTCTCTCTCTGGTCACGGGGAATGAGATGTACTCCCTTCTCCTTCTGTACAGATCGTCTGTCACCTCCTGAATGCAGCAATGGACGGCGAACTGCGAAATGTTTGCAATATCTCCTGTTGAAGCCTGGAAGGTGCCGCTGGCGTAGAAATTGAGAGCTAATGTGACCTTCACTGCCACAGAGAGTGACGTCCTGGTCCTGATCTGAGGCTGGAAGTCTGGCTGCAGGAGGTGGCAACGCTCTGTGTCCATCTCCTGTGTTGGGGCAACACCGAGCCTCGTATGTATACTTGAAGGGAATTCACAATACTAAAATTGCAAGAAAATACACTTTTGTGTAATTGGAGTTGAGGTACAGATCAACCATGATCTCACTGAATGGTTGGACAGGCTCGAGGTGCTGAATTGACTAATCCCATTCCTATACTCATAAAAGACAATGGGGTCGATTTTAAACTTGCCACCCGGGTGTACAACTAGCGTTGCATTTCAGCCAGCCATTATAGAAAACGCTCAGTTCTCATTACCATTTAGATGAATTTTACTCCTGGACAGCAAGTTCAAATTCTACCGGACTGTTTAAGACACGGGTTTGGTGTATTCTTCAATCTCGGTTGCAAGAATGGAGATAGAGTGCTTGAATGAACATTTGGCTGAGTCCACCCAGTCAGCATTAAATGCCTTGTGTCCCCTCAAATGAGCCAGAAATGTTCCTGGTGCTGAAGCTGTCTCTGGACTCCTTTGCCTGGTGTGGCTCGGTATTTCTCAACCAGCGGTTTTGTGTCCGCCTCAAACTCCGTGTATCCTCCTGGCTTTGTGTAAGACCTATTCTTGATTTTATCTCCCATCGTTTCTCCCAGATCCAATATGATGGCGGACGATTTGTCTCCAGATTCTTGGGAGTTCTTCTCACACATGGCTTTGTACATTTTGGTCACAGATTTCTGTTGTCAACAATAACACAAGGTGCTTAAACAAGTCGCTGCATTATCTAATAAATAATAAAGGATTTCAAAGTTTACATTATAGCCTTACTCTATTAAGTGTTCACAGTCGCATAGTGGTAATGTAACTGGGCTAGTTATCCAGAGATGTGAGTTCAAATCCCACCACTAGCAGCTGGTGAATATAAATTCAGTTAATTAAATAAATCTGGAATTAAAAATGCTAGTACCAGTAATGGTAACAATTAAACTATCAGATTGTCGTAAAAACCCATCTGGTTCACTAAAGTCTTTTTGGGAAGGAAATCTGCCGTCCTTACCTGGTCTGGCCTACATGTGACTCTAGATCCACAGCAATGTGGTTGACTCTTAACTGCCCTCTGAAGACACTCAATTGTAACAAACCATTCCGAAACACAATAATAAGAATGAAGCCGGAGGAACCAGCCAGCATCGAACTCAGCATCAGCTATGGACATGGCAATGGCACACCCAGCCCAGTCGACCTTGCAAAGTCATCCTCCCCAACATCTGGGGACCTGTGCCAAAATTAGGAGAGCTGTCCCACAGACTAGTCAAGCAACAGCTTGACATAGTCATACTCACAAAATCATACCTTTCAACCAATGTCCCAACTGTATTTACACTGAGGACAGCCTCCAACGTGTTGTGTGGCACTACCACTGTGCTAAATGGGATAGATTCATAACAGATCTAGCAGCTCAAAACTGGGCATCCATGAGGTGCTGTGGGCCATCAGCAGCAGCAGAATTGTATTCCACCACAATGTGTAAAATCCATGGCCCGGCATATCGCACACTGTACCATTGCCATCATATGCCAGGGGACCAACCCTGGTTCAATAAGGAGTGTAGCAGAGCATGCCAGGAGCAGCAGCAGGCGTAGCTAACAATGAGGTACCAACCTGGGGAAGCTGCAACACAGGACTACGTGCATGCTAAAAAACGGAAGCAGCATGCTACAGACAGGGCTAAGTGATCCAACAAACAACGGATCAGATCAAAGCTCTGCTTTACTGACACATCCAGTCGTGAATGGTGGTGGGCCATTAAACAATTAACGGGAGGAGGAGGCTCCATGAATATCCCCATCCTCAATGATGATGGAGCCCAGCACATGAGTGCAAAACACAAAGCTGAAGCGTTTGCAAACATCTTCAGCCAGAAGTGCCGAGTGGATGATCCATATCGGCCTACTCCTGAGGTCCCCACCATCACACAAGCCAGTCTTCAGCCAATTCGATTCACTCCACGTGACATCAAGAAACGCTGAGTGCACTGGATTCAACAAAGACTATGGACAACATCCCGGCTATCGTGCTGAAGACTTGTGCTCCAGAACTAGCCGCGCCTCTGGCCAAGCTGTTCCAGTACAGCTACAACACTGGCATCTATCCGACAATGTGGAAAACTGCCCAGGTATGTCCTGTCTACAAAAAGCATGACAAATCCAATCCAGCCAATTACCGCCCCATCAGTCTATTCTCAAACATCAGCAAAGTGATGGAAGGTGTCATCGACAGTGCGATCAAGCGGCTCTTACCCACCTGCTCACTGATGCCCAGTTTGTGTTCCCCCAAGAGCACTCCGTTCCCGACCACATCGACAGTGCTATCAAGCGGCTCTTACCCACCAAGTAACTACTCACTGATGCCCAGTTTGCGTTCCGCCAAGACCACTCGGTTCCCGAACTCATTACAGCCTTGGTGCAAACATGGACAAAGGAGCTGAATTCCAGAGTTGAGTTGAGAGTGACTGCCCTTGACATCAAGGCAGCATTTGACTGAGTGTGGCATCAATGAGCCCTAGTAAAACTGAAGTCAATGGGAATCGGGGGAAAAATCTCCACTGGTTGGAGTCATACCTAGCGCAAAGGAAGATTGTTCTGGTGGTTGAAGGTTAATCATCAGAGCCCCAGGACATCGCTGCAGGAGTTCCTCGGGGCAGTGTCCGAGGCCCAACCATTTTCAGCTGCTTCATCGCTGACCTTCACTCCAACATAAGGTCAGAAATGTGGATGTTCGCTGATGAATGGACAGTGTTCAGTGCCATTCACGACTCCTCACATAATGAAGCAGTCTATGCCCGCATGCAACAAGGCCTAGATGACGTTCAGGCTTGGCCTGATAAGTGGCAGGCAACATTCTCACCAAACAAGTGCCAGGCAATGACAATCTCCAACAAGCAGGCAACCAACCACTGCCCCGTTGTCCTGGCTAATATGTATCCCTCAATCAACATTGAAAAAAAATCTAGTCATTACATCACATTTCTGTTTGTGGCAGCTTGCTGTGCGCAAATTGACCGCCACGATTCCTACATCACAACAGCGACTGCACTTCAAAAAGTTTTAATTGGCTGTAAAGCGCTTTTGGACGCCTAGTGGTCGTGAAAGGCGCTATATCAATGCAAGTCTGTCTTTTATTTCCTTTAACGAGCTTGACTGAAATGGACTCTGCAGTCTACATGCAAACTGCCGTGTGCTTCATTGAGAACACCTCGGATGGCTTGCTGCGGGTAAATCCTGAAGCGATGGAGATCCTTGCCAGTAACAACGAGCCCGTGGTGGTGGTGGCGGTTGTCGGACTCTACAGAACTGGAAAGTCTTACTTGATGAACCGTTTAGCAGGAAAAGCGCACGGTCCGGGGGCTGTTCCAGGGGCCTTTGAGCACTTGATTGGGTCAGCGCTGGAGGGGGAAATATACGACTGGGAGCGTGTTAATAAATATATTTATAACAAACCGAGCCCTTGTATTACAAAGCTTACCATCGTCTCGAAATTCAGGTTTACATGCAGAATAGTAATAGCTTTTTGAGGGCAAGCGGTGCAGCTCACTGTAATGTTCGCTTGTTAGGTGCAATTGAGAAAATAACTTGTCAGAACTCTACCAGTTCGAAACGTAATACTGTATAAGAGTGGATGATCAATGTCCAGCTGGCGAGCTCAAAATAGAAGTCACACTCACTTATACCCCTCAATATCTTGTCTTAAAGGAATATCCAGTTTCCTCTGGAACTTGCTGATAGAATTGATCTGTTCCCTTCGATCGTAAATCCGTGAGCACTTGCTTTTCGGAATTGTATGCGAAGTGGCGAGATAATTCTAAAAAAAACCAGATAGGCGATATTACCGCAGAGCTCTCTTTCTCAGTTCAGTCAGAGTTGGGTGACCTCCTTCGAGCATGCTTCTTGACATCCTCCTTTTCGAGTGTATTTTGAACGTTGAACCTAATAGGGTTTAGTTATCCTGCCTGCCTGAACTGAATTTTCTATCGAATTTAACAAGGCCATCAGTGCTTCCAATTGCCCATGTGTTTGATATGCGCATTTCTGCAGTCAATTTAACCAGACTATTTTCTCCATGGTGCCCTTCCTTCTCTATCTTGCTTTACTGTGGGTTTAAGCCCACCCTTTCACTCCAAGATGAGTCTTTCCATTCCCGCTATTCTCAGCACTTAGAGTTTGCTATTTATACCATTCTACAGTTCTATGCTTGGTGCCAGTTTGACATGTGGTGCAACCCACCCTTCCTGTTCCAGAACACTCGTGCCCTAGAATCGTAACACTGTCCCCTGCGCCACTCAATATTGCCTATTCTCCCTTTGCCTGTTTCAAATAGCACGTGGCACATCTGAATTCTCGCCTTACTACTGAGCTCTTCAGCTCATGATGCACTTTGCGCAAGGTAACTCGAGTCATAACCACATTACGCGACCACAAGAGCCACAACATTGGCTAATCTCAATCAGGATAGGAAATCCGACTATATGCACAAGTCGTCGATGGTGGCATGGCAGGTTGAGAAAGCGGTTGAAAAAGCATATGGGATCCTGGGCTTCAAAAATGGAGACATCGAGTACAAAATTAAGGAAGTTATGATGAACCTTTATAAAACTCCGATTCGGCCACAACTGGAGTATTGTTTCCAATTCTGGGCACCGCATTTTAGGAAGGATGTAAAGTCCTTAGAGAGGGTGCAGAAAAGATTTACAAGAATAGTTCCAGAAATTAGGGACTTCAGTTACGCGGATAGACTGGAGAAGCTGGGGTTATTATCCTTTAGAGCAGAGAAGATTGAGGACATTTGATAGAGGTATTGAAAATGGTGAGGGCTCTGTACAGAGTAGATAGAGAAACTGTTCCCATTGGCGGAAGGATGGAGAACCAGAGGGCACAGATTTAAGATGATTGGCAAAAGAACCAAAAGTGACATGAGGAAAAACTTTTTTACTCAGCTGGTTATGATCTGGAATGCACTGCCTGAAAGGGTGGTGGAGGCAGACTCAATCGTGACTTTCAAAGGGAATTAGATAAGTACCTGAACGATAAAAAAAAATTGCAGGGCAACGGGGAAAGGGTGGGGAGTGGGACCAGCTGAAGTACACTTGCAGAGAGCCGAGCCCGGATGTGCCGAATGGCCTCCTTCTGTTCAGTAACCATTCTATGATTCTAACTCCACGTTCTCGTCTCATGTCACATACACAGATATAACGTGTTTACCCTCCCAATCTGAGTCTACCCTGTTGACTTGTTCCTCTTGTACCTACCGCCCCCTTTGCTCCTACCGTGGTCATCAGTATATCAACTCCTTTTTTAGAAGCGAGCTCTGCACCGATTAGCCAACTCGTCACTTCATGTTGCCTTCAGTTTTTCCTGCATGATGCCCAGAGAACCATGTTACAACGCATCTGCTCGCTGTAACGCTCTTCTCACCTCAAAGTTTAGCGACCCCCCAGCTTAAGTTTACTGACTGACAATTGGTCGTCTTGCTCAAGAATGATTACCTATTGCATCAAACACATTCCACTGGTGCCCATTGGTATGCATCCGTATTTGATTTTGATTTTATATCCCGCGCCCCCTGCATACTAAAATCGGTCGGATTTGATGTCCAGTAATGAGTTGAATCTTAAAAAGGAAGTTGTAAGTAGCTTTCCTGTTGTCTAGGTATATGTGACCGCTGCAGCAATTTCCCTATGTGCATTAACGAAAATGAGCTTTGCACGAAATTCTCAGCACGCATCCCCCTTGATGCTTTTAGTATTGTTCTAGGCCTAGATTTCTGTTTCCATTCCTCACAAATAATTAACTTCTGAATTACCGCCATTAGTGTCTTGGCATTTGGAGAATTCTATAATGTGGAGATTTGTTCAGCCTGTTTGATGTGTAAAATGTATCTGAACTCGCCCAGCATATTCAATGTTAAATATATATGTTTTCACATTGACGTTTGAACCTGGTTTCTCCCTTGGGTCGACGGTTCAGTCTCATACTAATGGTATCTGGATGTGGTGCGTGCCTCACCCCCTCACGCTGAATCATTCCATGGTGCTGTTGGATACAGAAGGACTGGGGGATGTAGCGAAGGTAATTTGTACATGTTTTCCTATCGAGCATATCGCGCTCTCCACCTGCGATCGGAGATTTGCGCTTTCTAACTCTGGCGACTTGAAGACAGCTCATTACTCTCCCCTGAAACTAAGCGGCTCGTAAGTCCGAAATGAGTCTCGACTCTGCTTGTAAACTTGGGTGTGTCCCGTGGCCGAGAACAGGTATGGGCTGGGGTGGCGGGTAATGATTCTTGCAATCGCGTTTTAGGTTTGGGATGCTGCCAGTGACGAAGGGCCAATGATGGGGGCATGCTGCAAAATTCGCCGCCTGTTGTTCTTCCTGAAACAATTCTGCTGCTTAACCCCGTACATTTGTTAACCCATTCAGAGACTGTCCTGTCAAGTCCAAATGCTCTCGAACAAATGGCGGATCCAGCATAGACTTGTGGTACACCAGCTCAGCCATTCTGTCTGTCAACCCAATTTTCATCAATAATGGCACGTTTCCTCTTGCCTCTGGCTCTGTTGCTTTGCATCTATCCAATCACTTAAGACCCCTGTTGGAATGAATCATAAAAATCCATATACTCTATCTCCCGAGTTCCCTTCAACTATCCAATACGCTGCCAAAATCAATCAGAATTTGTCACGTGCGGCTTGTCTTTGACATCCGCGACGGCTGTCCTTCCTCAACTCGTGCCTTTCTAAATGCTCATTAGTTCTATTTCGAGTTATGGTTTGAAGGTTTGCCCGCAACTGAACTACAATTATCTAGTTTGTGCACACCCTTGAACAAGGGTGTTATATTGTCGGGTGTCTAGTCTCAAGACATCCCCCTCTCAAACAGATATACCACTTTGGATACTGTTGGGGGGGATGACTTATCAGGGGAAGGCAGCAGCAGCCAACTTCCTGGCACCATGGGTGGCTCTGCTGCACAGGCTGGGAGGAAAAAGAGTGGAAGAGCTATAGTGATAGGGGACTCAATTGTAAGGGGAATAGATAGGCGTTTCTGCGGCCGCAACCGTGACTCCAGGATGGTGTGTTGCCTCCCTGGTGCAAGGGTCAAGGACGTCTCGGAGCGGCTACAGACCATTTTTGAGGGGGAGGGCGAACAGCCAGCTGTCGTGGTGCACATAGGCACCAACGATATAGGTAAAAAAGGGGATGAGGTCCTAAAAGCAGAATATAGGGAGTTAGGAGGTAAATTAAAAAATAGGACCTCAAATGTAGTAATCTCAGGACTGCTACCAGTGGCACGTGCTAGTCAGAGTAGAAATAGGAGGATATTTCAAATGAATACGTGGCTAGAGGAATGGTGCAAGGGGGGAGGGATTCAAATTCCTGGGACATTGGAACCGGTTCTGGGGGAGGTGGGACCAGTTCAAACCGGACGGTCTGCACCTGGGCAGGGCCGGGACCGCTGTCCTAGGGGGAGTGTTTGCTAGTGCTGTTGGGGAGGGTTTAAACTAAAGTGGCAGGGGGTTGGGCACCTGAGCAGGGAGACAGAGGAAAGCGTGTCAGGAAGGGACAGAAGGTATGAAGTAAAAGGTGAAGTGTTAAAAGAGGAAAAAGCAGGAACTAAGTGTCACAAAACATATTTGAAAGTGCTTTATCTGAATGCACGTAGCATTCGTAACAAAATGGACGAGTTAACGGCACAAATAACTACGTATGGGTATGATCTTGTGGCCATTACAGAAACATGGCTGCAGGGTGACAACGACTGGGAGTTAAATATGCCAGGGTATTTAACAATCAGGAAGGACAGACAGGAAGAAAGGGGAGGTGGGGTGGCTATGTTAATAAAGGAAGGAGTCACTGTAATACAGATAAATGATATTGGGTCAAAGGATCAGGATAATGAAACAGTTTGGGTGGAGATAAGGACTAATAAGGGGAAAAAACACGAGTGGGAGTAGTATATAGGCCTCCTAATAGTTGGAAGAAGTATTAATCAGGAAATAGTTGGGGCATGTAATAAGGGAACAGCTATAATTACGGGGGATTTTAACTATCATATTAACTGGATAAATCAAATTGGGCAGGGCAGCCTTGAGGAAGAGTTTATTGAGTGTATTAGGGATGGATTTCTTGAGCAGTATGTTACTGATCCTACAAGGGGGCAAGCAACCTTGGAACTGGTCCTGTGTAATGAGTCAGGATTAATTAATAATGTCCTAGTTAAGGATCCCCTTGGAATGAGTGACCATAACATGGTTGAATACCATATCCAATTAGAGGGTGAGAAGGTTGGTTCTCAAACAAGCGTACTGAGCTTGAATAAAGGAGACTATGATGGTATGAGAGCGGAATTGATTAAAGTGGACTGGGAAAATAGATTAAAGGGTAAGACGGTACATGAGCAGTGGTGTTCATTTAAGGAGTTATTTTATAACTTTCAAAAAAGATATATTCCACTGAGGAAAAATGGGTGTAAAAGAAATGATAGCCATCCGTGGCTAAGTAAAGAAATTAAGGATAGTATCCGACTAAAAACAAGAACATATAAGGTAGCCAACCTTAGTGGGAGTATAGAAGATTGGGAAGTCTTCAAAAGACAGCAAAAAGTAACTAAAGGATTGATTAAGAAAGGGAAGATAGATTATGAAAATAAATTAGCAAAAAATATAAAAACAGATAGCAAGGGTTTCTATAGTTATATAAAAAGAAAAAGGGTGGCTCAGGCAAACGTAGGTCCCTTAGAGGATGAGACCGGGAAATTAATGGTGAGAAACATGGAGATGGCAAAAATGCTGAACAAATATTTTGTTTCAGTCTTTACGGTAGAGGACACTAAGAATATCCCAACACTGGAAAAACAGGGGTCTCTCGGGGGGAGGAGCTAAATACGATTAAAATCACTAAGGAATTGGTACTCAGTAAAATAATGGGACTCAAGGCACAGAAATCCCCTGGACCTGATGGCTTACACCTAGGGTCTTGAGGGAAGTGGCAGTAGGGATTGTGGATGCTTTGGTAATAATTTTCCAAAATTCCCTGGACTCAGCAAAGGTCCTGGCAGATTGGAAAACTGCTAATGCTACCCTTATTTAAAAAGGGTAGTAGGCAGAAGGCTGGAAATTATAGACCAGTTAGCCTAACATCTGTGGTGGGTAAAATTTTGGAGTCTATTATTAAGGAGACAGTAACGGAACATTTAGATAAACATAATTTAATAGGACAAAGTCAGCATGGCTTTATGAAGGGGAAGTCATGTCTGACAAATTTGCTTGAGTTCTTTGAGGACATAACGTACAGGGTCGATAAAGGGGAACCAGTGGACGTAGTGTATTTAGACTTCCAGAAGGCATTCGACAAGGCGCCACATAAAAGATTATTGCTCAAGATAAAAAATCGCTTGATTGGGGGGAATATTCTGGCATGGGTGGAGGATTGGTTATCTAACAGGAAGCAGAGAGTTGGGATAAATGGTTCATTCTCGGACTGGCAACCAGTAGCCAGTGGTGTTCCTCAGGGGTCGGTGCTGGGTCCCCAACTCTTTACAATCTGTAATAACGATTTGGAGGAGGGGACCGAGTGTAACATATCAAAGTTTGCAGATGATACAAAGTTGGGAGGGAAAGTAGAAAGTGAGCAGTACATAAAAAACCTACAAGGGGATATAGACAGGCTGGGTGAGTGGGCGGAGATTTGGCAGATGCAATACAATATTGGAAAATGTGAGGTTATGCACTTTGGCAGGAAAAATCAGAGAGCAAGGTATTATCTTAATGGCGAGAAACTGGAAAGTACTGCAGTACAAAGGGATCTGGGGGTCCTAGTGCAAGAAAATCAAAAAGTTAGTATGCAGGTGCAGCAGGTGATCAAGAAGGCCAACGGAATGTTGGTTTTTATTGCTAGGGGGATAGATTATAAAAACAGGGAGGTATTGCTGCAGTTATATAATGTATTGGTGAGACCGCACCTGGAATACTGCATACAGTTTTGGTGTCCATACTTAAGAAAAGACATACTTGCTCTCGAGGCAGTACAAAGAAGGTTCACTCGGTTAATCCCGGGGATGAGGGGGTGGACATATGAGGGGAGGTTGAGTAGATTGGGACTCTACTCATTGGAATTCAGAAGAATGAGAGGCGATCTTATTGAAACATATAAGATTGTGAAGGGGCTTGATCGGGTGGATGCGGTAAGGATGTTCCCAAGGATGGGTGAAACTAGAACTAGGGGGCATAATCCTAGAATAAGGGGCTGCTCTTTCAAAACTGAGATGAGGAGAAGCTTCTTCACTCAGAGGGTAGTAGGTCTGTGGAATTTGCTACCCCAAGAAGCTGTGGAAGCTACATCATTAAATAAATTTAAAACAGAAATAGGCAGTTTCCTAGAAGTAAAGAGAATTAGGGGTTACGGGGAGCGGGCAGGAAATTGGACATGAGGCTGAGTTCGGATCGGTCAAGGCCCTGTGGGTGGCAAAGCGCGCCCAAGGGCTGAGTGGTCGGGTCCTGCTCCTACTTCTTGTGTTCTTTAGATTTGAGGTTAGGATCAGATCAGCCAACATCTTATTGAATGGCGGAGCAGGCTCGAGGGGCCGATTGGCCTACTCCTGCTCCTATTACTTATGTTCTTATGTTCTTATAATAAAGGATTGACCCAGAGCCTCTGCTGTGATCTGACATGGATCCACCTTGGGTTCTTTCTAAGCCAATTCCCCCCAACTGTTTTATCACTCTCTCCTGTAGTTCACTTGTGCTGTTGCTCCACAATTTGTTAAAAACCGCTGCCCAATATTTATTATCTGTCAAAGCACAAGACAAATAGAATATATATACGATAGCAAAATACTGCTGATGCTGGAAATCCGAAATAACAACAGAAAACGCTGGAAAAACTCAGCAGGCCAGGGAGCATCCGTGGAGAGAGAAACAGAGTTGACGTTTCAGGTCGAAGACCTTTCGTCAGATTCCCTTTCGATCTCGACCTTTTTTCTTTATAGTCTAATTCCCTTCTTCGCCTCCCCGCTGCATTATTGCGATGATCGAGTTGAGGCTAAAATACTACATATCTCCACTTAATGTCGTTTATCCGCCAAACGTTGTACACCATTTTTGCCTCGAAACATACAAGATTCTTACAGGGCTTGACAGGGTAGATGCAGGGAGGATGTTTCCCCTGGCTGTGGAGTCTAGAACCAGGGGTCACAGTCGCAGAATAAGGGGTCGGCCATTTAGGACTGAGATGAGGAGAATTTCTTCACTCAGAGGGTGGTGGATCTTTGGAATTCCCTACCCCAGTGGGCTATGGAGGCTCAGTCGTTGAGTATATTCAAGACAGAGATCGATAGATTTTTGAATAAAGGGAATCCCGGGATATGGGGATAGTGCAGGAACGTGGAGATGACGTAGATCAGCCATGATCTTATTGAATGGCGGAGTAGGATCGAAAGGCCAAATTGTCTACTCCTGCTCCTATTTCTTATGTCCTTATGTTATGTTCTTATGTTGTCCTTTACTCTGAACATCTCTCAAGGATCTGTGTACCAGTTTGCTAACTTTTCTGTTCAGTTAATTTGGTGAATCTCCATTTATCTCACAGAATTTTGTTCTTTTCCAGTCTAGCACTATCTTTGACTCCTTTTTTATAGCTTTTCTCTTCAGGAATTGAGCACAACTAATTGATCCCATCTGTTTGCCCCATATCATTCTCCAGAGCTAAGTTCAGCAATGCTGCCGTTCTTGAACTCTGCTTGACCATACTGTAATGGATACGTTAATCCCTGTGAATCTGAATGGGATTCCTACATCACATGGGTGAAAATATTCTGCTAAAATGTTCCTTAGTAAATGAGACACTGCAAAAACTAGACAAAATATTTTTCCTTTCTTCAGGGCGATCAGAAGAACGACAGCTGGATCTTTGCTCTTGCCATACTTCTGAGCAGTACCCTTGTTTACAACAGCATGGGCACAATCGATCAATATGCCCTGGAGAAATTGCAGTATCCTTTGAATGGGATTGAATGCCCCAAAAAATCACCCAAGGTAACATCGGTCGGAATAGTTAATGGCGTTCAGCATCCCGCTGGGCCGCAGTGTCCATATTGAGACATTTCAGCCACAACACGAACCAACAACAACTTGTATTTATATTTATATACTGGAGTATTAGAAGACAAAAAAATAGAAGAAATTAGGGAAGATGAGCCAAAAGCTTGGTCAGATGTAGGGTTTAAGGAGCGTCTTAAAGGAGGAAAGAGAGGTTTTGGCAGGGAATTCCACAGCATAGTGCCTTGGCAGCTGAAGGCACGGCTGCCAATGGTTGAGCGATTATAATCAGGGATGTTCAAGAGGCCAGAATTGTAGGAGCGCGGATATCTCAGGGGGGTTGTGGGGCTGGAGGAGGTTAGAGATATGGAGGGATTTGAAAACCAGGATGAGAGATTTAAAATCGAGGCGTTGCTTAACCGGGAGCCAATGTAGGTCAGCGAGCACAGGGGTGATGTGTGAACGGGATTTGATGCGAGTTAGGGCACGGGCAGCCGAGTTTTGGATGACCTCAACTTTACGGAGGGTAGAACGTGGGAGGCCAGCCAGGAGGAAACATGATGAATGTTAATGGGTAGCTTAATTTAGTCGGCCTATGACATGGATTCACAAGCCATGAACTTGTATGAAGATGAGCCGAAAGTTCATTCAACTCAATACAAGCGCATGTCGAACATTTTGTTCGTCTGAGTCAAACACGAGAATGTGGAATGTTCGCCACATTCGGATACAGTAATTCTATTACTTGACGCAAGGTTGACCTTGCATTGGGCTAGGGGAAATGTTTCAGCTGCTGTGGATTTGAAGGAACATATCCTCCATTTGTTGGTATTGGAGGGTTATGCATGGATGGCCCAATAGCTGCCCATCTCAACAATCCTTCATTCTCAATTGGGGTTTATCTTGCACAATTAAAATGCGCACAAAGCGTGAGGAGATACATTTTGGGCAAGGAAAATGATACAATACAAGCCAATTGGTACAAATTTAAAGGAGGTGCAAGAACAGAGGCCTAGGGGTGTTTGGACACAAATATTGGAAGGTGGCAGGGTAGGTTACGAAAGAATATGGGATCCGGGTCTTTATATAAATAGAGGCATAGAGTACAAAAGCCAGGAAATTGTGCTAAACATATATAAACCACTAGTTCGGCCCCAGCTGGAGTATTGTGTACAATTCTGAACAACATACTTTAGGAAGGACGTGAAGACTTGAGGGTACAGAAGAATTTACTAGAATGGTTCCAGTGAAGAGTGATTAGTGTTACGTGGCTAGACAGGTGGTTCTCCTTTGAGCAGAGAAGGCTAAGAGGAGATTTCATAGAGGTGTTTAAAATCCTGAAGGGTCTAGATAGAATTTCCAATGGCTGAAGCTTTTATAACCAGAGGGCACAGATTGAAGGTGATTGGCAAAAGAACCAGAGGCGACATGAAATTTTTTTAACGCAATGTTTACCTTCAGCTACTTACCCAACTCTCTTTTGAAATCTACGCCTGAATCTGCCTCCACCACCCTTTCAGGCAGTGCATTCCAGATCCTAACCACTGTCTGCGTTAAAAAAAAAATCCTCATGTCGCCTTTGTTCTTCTGCCAAAATCCTTAAATCTGTGTCCTCTGCTTCTCGACCCTTCCGCCAATGGGAACAGTCTCTCTCTATCTACTCTGTCTGGACCCCTCATGATTTTGAACACCTCTATCAAATCTCCTCCCGATCTTTTCTGCTCTTAGGAGAACAACCCCAGCTTCTCCAGTCTATCCATGTAACTGAAGTCCCTCATCCCTGGAACCATTCATGTATTTCTTTTCTGCACCCTCTCTTAGGCCTTCTCATCCTTCCTAAAGTGCGGTGCCCAGAATTGGACACGATACTCCAGTTCAGATCGGACCAGTGGTTTATAAACATGGATTCCTGGTGCTGTAAGAGAAAATTAAAGCTTCCCTTTTTGTCAGTCATCCACTGTGACTATTAAATGTCTTTCTAAATTCGCCCACTTTTCAGTGTTCTGTTGCTAGTTTGCTATCGAATTATAATCATTATCAACATTACATCCCACAAATGTTACAATTTCTATTTTAATTCAGGTAATTCTAAAAAGGTGATGGAGTATCATTCGCCCCGGCAGTGCATCCGGAACTTTTTCCCCAAACGGAAGTGTTTTGTCTTTTCCGGCCCGTTGGCAGCAATCTGCACGCAATGGAAACCACAGCGGAACACCAGATAGAGGAGAGCTTCACCCAGGAGTGCCAGCAGTGCTGCAGGTACATCTACGAAACCTCGCAACCCAAATCCCTCAAAACAGGCCACATTATTAACGGGAGAAGTAAGTATGAGTACCTTGAAACCAATCGTAACATCACCTGTTCAACAGCCATCCAGAGAATCCACATAGCTCTGCACATGAGATTTAATTCAGAATTATATAGAACCATTTAGCACAGAAGGGCATCCAGCCCATCGTGCCAGTGCCGGATCTTTGAAAGAGCTATCCAATTAGTCCCACTCCCCTGCTCTTTTCCCAAGCCCAGCAAATGTTTCCTTTTCAAGTATTTATCAAATTCCATTTAGAATGTTAATGCAGAATTTACAGCATAAAAGCAGGCCATTCGGACCGATTGGCATATGCCGGTTATGCTCCACACCAGCCTCCTCACCTTACTTCAACTCATACTATCAGCACGTCCTATTACTTTCTCAGCTGTACTTCTACTGCTCTCTCACTCATTGACTTGACTAGCTTCCCCTTAAATGCATCTATGCTATTTGCCTCAACTGTTCGAGGTAGAAGGTTGCACATTTTAACTGCTCTCGGAGTAAAGAAATTCCGCATTATTTTTTTATGTTCTTTCATGCGAAGTAGGCGTCGCTGTCAAGGCCAGCATTTGTTGCCCCTCCCTAATTGCCCTTGAGAAGGTGGTGGTGAGCCGCCTTCTTGAACTGCTGCAGTCCGCGTGGTGAAGGTACTCCCACAGTGCTGTTGGAGAGGGAGTTCCAGGATTTTGACCCAGCGACGGTGAAGGAACGACGATATACTTCCAAGTCAGGATGATATGTGGCTTGATGGGTAACCTGGAGGTGGTGGTGTTCCCACGCGCCTGCTGCCCTTGTCCTTCTAGTTGGAAGAGATCTCGGGTTTGGGAGGTGCTGCGGAAGAAGCCTTGGAGAGTTGCTGAAGTGCGTCTTGTAGATTTTACACACTGCAGCCACAGTGTGCCGGTGGTGGTGGAGGAGTGATTGTTTATGGTGGTGGATGGGTTGCCAATACATTATTGGATTCATTAGTGGCTTTCTGTATTTATGGCCCCTTGCTTTGGACACTCCCAAAGTGGAAAAGCCTTCTGTCTATTTAATCAGCTTCCACCATCACTCTCAGGCAGTGCTTTCAGATCATAACTCGCTGTGTAACACATCTATCATGTTCTCTGCCCGGTTATTTTGCCAATTGAATTAAATGTGTCCTTTGGCTATAGACCCTCCAGCCAGTGGAAATAGTTTCTCTCGATCTACTTTGGCCAAAACCGCTCATAATTTTGAACGCCTCTCAAGAACCTCCTTGACCTTCTCTATTCTAAAGAGCACACTCCCAGCTTCTCTAGTCTATAAATGTTGGTTCATTGGCTTTCAATACATCTACTTGAAAGCCGTTACACTGGTTAAATATTTTTAGGATTGTTTCTGAATAGTAAATCCCATTATGGAAATGGGACCCAATTGATTCGTTTCCTAGCTTGTGCTGTTCAAGGCTTTCAATAAAATGCCTTTCAATTTTTATTTTGCTTGCAGTGTTGGGAACGATGACGACAACTATGTCTTCACTATTACCAGCGGGGCAGTCGCTTGCATGGACGATGCCGTTACCTCTATGGCCAGGATAGAAAACGCGGCCGCTGTTCTAAAGGCCTCGGCTTGCTGCAGGCAGCAGATGGAGGAATTGCTGGAAAAGCCAACGGAATCGAAGGAACTTTCGGACCTACATGGGAAGTGCGAAAAAGGGAGTGATGGTAAGGGTTCCTGCACACCTTTTTTGGCTGTTGGCTCTACACGTTGGAGACGTTCCTCGGAAGAGCGCCATTTTGACCCCTGCACTGGAAGTTTCACCAAAGGCATTTTTTTAAATTATATTCGTTGCTGGGATGTGGCCGTCACTGGCAAGGCCAGCATTTATTGCCCATCCCTAATTGCCATTCTTGAACTGCTGCCGTCCGTCATCTGTGTACTCTTTTGAGTCAACATAAACTACTGTAACTTAACAAATCTTCAAATGAAACTTATCGCATTGAATTAAATTAAAATAAAATTGCCCGGGGAGACGATGCACTCCAGTCCCTGCAGCGTCCACCGGTCTCGGAAGGCTTCAAGTGTGCCGGCGGACACCGCGTGCTCCATCTCCAGCGCCACCCGGGCGCAAACATAGCTGCGGAAGAGAGGCAGGCCGTCATCTGTGTTGCGTTTTCTTTACAACCGACTGGCTTGCTGGGCCATTTCGTAGGGCTGTTTTTGTCCCTCATGTCACCTTTGGATTGACCTTTGACAATCACCTTAAATCTGTGTCCTCTGGTTCTCGACCCTTCCGCCAATGGGAACATTTTCTCTATCTACTCTGTCCAGACCCCTCATGATTTTCAACACCTCTATCGAATCTCCTTTCAACTTTCTATGCTATAAAGAGAACAACCCCAGCTTCTCCAGTCTATCCACGTAACTGAAGTCCCTCATCCCTGGAACCATTCTTGTAAATGTTTTCTGCACCTCCGCTCAGGCCTTCACATCCTTCCTAAAGTGATCAATGTGTATAAAATTCTGACAGGGCGAGACAGACTGGATACAGGGCGGATGTTTAACCTGGATGGGGGGTCTAGAACGAGGGGTCGCAGTCTCAGGATACGGGGTAGGACATTTAGGACTGAGATGAGGAGAAATTTCTTCACTCAGAGGGTGATGAACCTATTGAATTCTCTACCACAGAAGGCTGTGGAGGCCAAGTCACTGAATACATTTAAGACGGAGATAGATGGATTTCTAGACTGAAAAGGCATCAAGTGGTATGGGGAGAGAGCGGGAATATGATATTCAGATAGAGGATCAGCCATGAATGGCGGAGCAGGCTCGAAGGGCTCCTATTTCTCTATGTTTCTATGTTTCTCTGTGTTGCTAACCACCTCTTCGTTAAGAGGAGATTCATTGACAGACACAGAATCAGTGGTGTGAGATCCTGAAAAAGGTGATGCCCAGGTAATCCCACAACTATCGAGGCGCTATCAAACATGGGCAGGACACAGCGAAAGGCACAAAACTCCAATATTACTGAACATGTTGACATCCTAAAGCGGCAGATTCCCAGGATTCTTTGTCTGTCACTGAATCTCATCCGAACAAAGAGTTGGATAGCAATAGATTGATATTCTTACAAAGGAAAAAGAATTATTAGGTGTCATCACATGTTCCTGGTAATTAAAATGTATTTTGTCCATTATCTGCAGTTACTTTAACTTAAAAGAATTTTGAAAGCCTTTTGAGAGAAAGAGCCTTCAACACAGTTCAAATTATTACAATAAATTAAATATGGAAATCGTTAACTAGATGTTGCTCACAAATGTGACTGGAATTGTTTCCCTCCTAAAATTAAGTTCTATATTTTAACAGGCAGGATAAGTGTGGAATATTGAAGTCAACCTAAATGAAACAGCATTATTACACTACCGGATTTATTCAGGGCGGAAGGGCTTCGGTTAGGAGGGCATTGAGTCATGAAGTCCAGAGAGAGGTCGGCTAGGTCTAAATTGTCAGCGCTCCCTACCCCGACAGGCTTCAGCTCCCAGTCCACTGTGACTAACCCATACCCTGCTCAATGACACGAGTATGATTGGAAGATGGGTGAATACTCACTCCTAAATTTACTGCTTGTGTTTCAATGGGCCAGAAATTCGGGTCTCCACGGTGAGTACGCGCTGGGTACTCACCCGCAGACCCAACGAAAGTGCCGGTTTCGCGCATGCACTGCGCATGCGCTGGAAACCGGAACTTCCGTTCCCCTGAAGGAAGGGGTTCAGAGGTCGAAAGCGTGCGCCGGACAGGCAGCGCGGCGACCTCGAACTTCGTTCTTTTTTCAGGTTTCTCCATGAGGGTAAGTACGGAGAAGCTGCGCGGGGAAAAAGGTGGTGCAAGGCCTGCTTTTAAAAAGGTAAGTGGTGAATTAAGTACAATTTAAACATTTTTCCACAGGTTTATCTTTTTTACATACTTTAAAGAAAGGTACGTTTATTTATAGCACCGTTAAAAAGTGTAATTAATTTTTTCAAAAATTTAAATTTTTGTTTAAAATAGTTAATTCATGTAATTTATAGTTATTTTAAAAATGTGATGCTTTAAAAAAAATTATTTGAAGTTTTAGTGAGGTTTTGGCGCTGATCTCTATTCATAGATTTGACAGGTCTTCCTGTCAAAACCCTGAATGAAGATTCCCTGCTCCGATTGGCTCTCCATGGCCCACGTGATCACAGGGGACGCTTCGAACTATTTGCGCAGCTGGGATACGCAAGCACTGCACGCCGGTAGCTGGAGGAGGCCCAGGAGCCGAATTCCACGCGGGCCCACTGCACAACGGCAGGCGCGGTATCCAAATGCAGGTCGGGGGCTTGCACCCGCGGGAAGCCTCCGACCCGAATTTCTGGCCCATTGTTTACAGATCTGATCAGCCTTCTAAATGTAAAGGCTGCTGCACCTTTCAGCTTTTGAAAATATCCCTCCCAGTGGACTTATACTCAAACTGTGTTCATTTAGCAGCGCGTTTAATGGCATGAATGGGCCATAGAAGATCAAATTTATTACGCACTTTCCGACTGATCTGCTGAAATGTACTAAAATGTACAAGACTTTGATTGAAAATACCTGGAGTACTGTGCTCAGTTTTGGTCTCCTTATCTGAGAAAGCATATAAATTCCTTGGAGGCGGTGCACCATAGGTTCACTAGATTGATCCCTGGGATGAGAGGTTTATCCTATGAGCAGAGATTGAGTAGATTGGGCAAATACTCTATGGAATTTGGAAGAATGAGAGACGATCTCATTGATACATCCGATTCTGATGGGGTTAGTGACGCTAGATGCTGAGAGGTTGTTTCCCCTGGCTGGAGAGTCTAGAACTAGGGGGCATAGTCTCAGGATAAGGGGGCGGAGATTCAAAACAAAAGCAAAATACTGCGGATGCTGGAAATCTGAAATAAAAACAGAAAATGCTGGAAATACTCAGCAGCTCAGGCAGCATCTGTGGAGAGAGAAACACAGTTAACGTTTCAGGTCGATGACCCTTCGTCAGAACTGGAAAAAGCTGTTTTTTAAGCAAGTGCAGGGTCAGGGAAAGGGGGGAGGGGTAAAAGAACAAAAGGGAATGTCTGTGTTAGGAGAAGGCAGGAGAGATTAAGAGATATTAAGAGATGGTGCAAGACAAAAGGAGATGGTAATGGGACAAGTTAAGAAACAAAAGAAGGCTCTAAATGGAAGGCAGGAGAGATTAAGAGACATTAAGAGACATTAAGAGATGGTGCAAGGCAAAAGGAGATGGTAATGGGACAAGTTAAGAAACAAAAGATGGCTCGAGATGAAGTGTAAAAATAATATATAAAATAAATAAAATGAATGGAAAAAAAAAGAATAGAGGCAGAGATTATGGTCTGAAATTGTTGAACTCAATGTTGAGTCCAGAAGGCTGTAAAGTGCCTAATCGAAAGATGAGATGCTGTTCCTCGAGCTTACATTGAGCTTCATTGGAACAGTGTAAGAGGCCGAGGGCAGTGAAGTCTGAGTGGGAGTGGAGCGGAGAATTAAAGTGACAGGCGACCGGAAGCTCGGGCTCACCTTTACGGACTGAACGGAGGTGTTCTGCAAAGCAGTCACCCAATCTGCATTTGGTCTCCCCAATGTAGTGGAGACCGCATCGTGAGCAGCGAATACAGTATACTAAATTGCAAGAAGTACAAGTAAATCGCTGATTCACCTGGAAGGAGTGTTTGAGGCCCTGGACAGTGGGAAGGGTGGGGGTAAAAGGGCATGTGTTGCACCTCCTGCGCTTGCACGGGAAGGTGCCGGGCGAAGGGGAAGGGGTGTTGGGGGTGATAGAGGAGTGGACCAGGGTGTCGTGAAGGGAGCGGATCCTTCGGAATGCTGAAAGGGGAGGTGAGGGGAAGAAGTGTTTGGTGGTGGGATCACGCTGGAGGTGGCTGAAATGTCGGAGGATAAACCGTTGAATGTGGAGGCTGGTGGGGTGAAAGGTGAGGACAAGGGGAACCCCATCCTGGTTCCGGGAGGGAGGGGAAGGGCTAAGAGCAGAAGTGCGGGAAATAGAATGGACACGGTCAAGGGCCGTGTCAACCACAGTGGAGGGGAATCCTCAGTTGAGGAAAAAGGAAGACATGTCGGAAGCACTGGTATGGAAGGTGGCATCGTCAGAGCAGATGCGGCGGAGATAGAGAAACTGGGAGATTTCAGACTGAAATGACGAGGAATTCCTTCAGTGAGACGGTTGTTAATCTTTGGAATTCTCTACCACAGAGGAATGTGGATGCTGGATCGTTGAGTATAGTCAAGACTGGGGTAGATAGGTTTATGGACTCTACGGAAATCAAGATATATTGAGATCGGTCGGGAAAATGAATTCAGGTCGAAAATAGACATGATCGTATCGAATGGTGGGGCAGGCCCGAGCGGCCGTATGGCCGATTCCTGCTCCTAATTCTTTTTTTCTCACAAGGCAGCTTTGAAACAATTGCCAACATCTAACTTTCCCAACTTACCGAAAATCTTTAAAGTCACCTCTTTGCCTTGAGCGCTATTCACAGCGTTGCTTGCTGTGCAGACAAAAATCTTTGCTGTCACTTGTGTGCACGGGTTTGATTGACTGGCTGCTTTTATCTGCAGAATGTGTGTACCGCAGATTATCCGGTAAAGGCTGTCCAGCGAAACTTCAGGAATAGGTGGGTTCAGTTCCGGTCCCTGAACATTTAAGAGTCACGTCATCTACATTTTCTATAAATATGTCTTTCGCTGGACTGATTCTGATTCCCACGTGCGATACTCGGGCTGCAAAATAAAGTATTTGTGAAAATGTGTTCTGGCTGCATTAATATTAATATCAGTACTTGTTTCTGGTTGTCAGGCGTGTTGTTGCAAATCCTTGGTTCAAAAAATAATATCAATAATTATAGTTTGGGACAGAAAAATAATTGAATAGAATGTCAGTTTATTCTTCCAATAGTGACCTGCGTCAAGAGCGGGGCCAGATGTTGCTTGTTTGTGAAAAGTTGATGAACTATTCTGGGCACCGTGATGGTCCTGATAATGGGACAAGAACAATGTCATATTTAATAAGCAATTGTCATACTTCTTGGATGAATCTTGGATACATTTAAAGATTTTCACTTGAATAATATTGGTGTTAGGAAATAAAAGATCTTGCTTGCTCGCGGTCCAATAAATGGGACAGTCTACTTGATGTTGTTAATTGTGCATGGTACTTGATGGGCGTTCGAAGGACTAGATGGAAATGTCTGATGAGTCAATGTAATGGTGAGCATATAATCTGACGTAGTGCTGATAGCCAAGTTCCACACCCATGAGGATGGCCTCAACCGGGATTTTGGGTTCATGTCACGCTACATGTAACCCCACCTGACGTAGCGTCATCCAGACTCGAGTCGTCGTTGGCTTGTTCTCTCTACACAGATGCGGCCGGACCTGCTGTGATTTCCAGCAAAAAAGTATTTTGTTTTCCATACAGACCCCAGCATCTGCCACATTTGACCCCTTGTGACCCCACCTCATTGTCTTTGATGCAATGTTTTCCTGACTGACCTGTTTGGACACCATCCACACCTTTGATTGCCGTGATTATCTCTCTGCCGAGGTGTGATTAAGGGCAGTTATAAAGATTAACTGTAATCATCTGGCAGTGTTCTCTGACTGTATATGCTGTGCCTATATGCATCTCTTCACTTCACCTGACGAAGGAGCAGCGCTCCGAAAGCTTGTGATTTCAAATAAAGCTTTTGGACTATAGCCTGGTGCTGTGCGACTTCTCACATCTAGAAATTAAAATGTTTTCATCCTCAACAATATACATGTTGTCATGGATTATGTCTTGACATATTTTTTGTTGCTTTCTATTGCTATGTGTTGCAGTGGGTAAAAAAGGGTACAGCAAACTGTGCTTTAACTCGGAATCGAACCAAGATTGCTGCAACCACAATGCAGAGTACGAACCAATATGCGAACAAGGCGCTATACATAAGTGGCTTTCAACTGGCCTCAACACAACAAAACTGCACTGCTTAAACAAGAAAGATTACAGCACCGTGCAAAGCTAACAACAGTGAGATTCGAACCCACTCAGCCCCCTTAGAAATTGGAGCCAAAATCCAATGCCTCAGATTGCTCAGCCACGATACCATACAAGCAAGCTTGCACATGAAGGGACCAAGTGAAATGCATGCAAGGTTACTGATGATACAAAGCTAGGTGGGACAGTAAGCTGTGAGGAGAACACGAACTGTCTGCAAAGGGATATAGATAGACCAAGTGAGTGGGCAGTGAGGTGGCAAATGGAGTATAATGTACGGAAATGTGAGGTTATTCACGTTGGTATGAAGAATAGAAAAACAGAATATGTTTTAAGTGGTGAGAAACTTTCACATGTTGGTGTTCAGAGAGATTTGGGTGTCCTCGTGCAAGAAACACAGAAAGCTAGCATGCAGTTACAGCAAGCAATAAGGAAGGCAAATGGCATGTGGCCTTTATTGCAAGTGGGTTGGAGTATAAGAGTAAGGAGTACTGTGCACAGTTTTGGTCTGCTTATCTAAGGAAGGATATACTTGCCTTGGAGGCAGTGCAACTAAGGTTCACTAGATTGATTTCTGGGATGAGAGGGCTGCCCTATGATGAGAGATTGTGTAGAATGGGCTTATACTTTCTGGAGTTTAGAAGAATGAGAGGGGATCTCATTGAAACATACAAGATTCTGAAGAGGATTGACAGGGTAGATGCTGTGAGGTTGTTTCCCCTGGCTGGAGTGTCAGAACTAGGGGGCATAGATTCAGGATAAGGGGTAGGCCATTTAAGACCGAGATGAGGAGGAATTTGTTCACTCAGAGGGTTGTGAATCTTTGGAATTCTCTGCCCCATAGGGCTGTGGATGCTGAGTTGTTGAGTATATTTTAGGCTGAGATCGATAGATCTTTGGCCTGTGCTTTGACAGTAGCTCAGTTGGCAGCGCTCTCGCCTCTGAGTTATTGAAGGTTGTGGGTTCAAAGTCCCCATTCCATGAGACTTGAGCATAAAATTCTAGGCTAACACTCCAGTGCAGTACTGAGGGAGTATTATTTTTATTCGTTTTTTTATGGGATGTGGGCGTCGTGGCAAGGTCGGCATTTATTGCTCATCCCTAATTGCCCTTGAGAAGGTGGTGGTGACCCGCCTTCTTGAACCGCTGCAGTCCATGTGGTGAAGTTAATCCCACAGTGCTGTTAGGTAGGGAGTTCCAGGATTTTGACACAGCGACGATGAAGGATCGGCGATATACTTTTAAGTCAGGGTGATGTGTGCCTTTGAGGGGAACTTGGAGGTGGTGGTGTTCCCATGCGTCTGCTGCCCTTGTCCTTCTAGGTGGAAGAGGTCGCGGGTTTGGGAGGTGCTGCCGAAGAAGCCTTGGCGAGTTGCTGCAGTGCATCTTGTAGATGGTACACACTGCAGCCACGGTACGCCGGTGGTAGAGGGAATGACTGGTTAAGGTGGTGGATGGGGTGCCAATCAAGCGAGCTGCTTTGTCTTGGATGGTGTCGAGCTTATTGAGTGCTGTTGGAGCTGCACTCATCCAGGCAAGTGGCGAGTATTCCATCACACTCCTGACTTGTGCCTTGTAGATGGTGGAAAGGCTTTGGGGAGTCAGAAGTTGAGTCACTCACTGCAAAATACCTAGCCTCTGACCTGCTCTTGTTGCCACAGTATTTATGTGGCTGATCCAGTTAAGTTTCTAGTCAGTGGTGACCCCCAGGATGTTGATGGTGGGAGATTCGGTTGATGGTAATGCCATTGAATGTCAAGGAGTGGTGTTTAGACTCTCGCTTGTTGGAGATAGTCATTGCCTGGCACTTCTGTGGCGCGAATGTTACCTGCCACTTATCTGCCCAAGCCTGAACATCGTCCAGGTCTTGTTGCATGCGGGCAAGGACTGCTTCATTATCTGTGGAGTTGTGAATGGCACTGAGCACTGTTCAGTCATCAGCGAAGATCCCCATTTCTGACCTTATGTTGGAGGGAAGGTCATTGATGAAGCAGCTGAAGATGGTTGGGCCTAGGACACTGCCCTGAGGAACACCTGCAGCGATGTCCTGGAGCTGTGATGATTGACCTTCAATCACCACAACCATCTTCTTTTGCTAGGTATGACTCCAGCCAGTGGAGAGTTCCCCCCGATTCCCACTGACTTCAGTTTTACTAGGGCTCCTTCATGCCACACTCGGTGAAATGCTACCTTGATGTCAAGGGCAGTCACTCTCACCTCATCTCTGGAATTCAGCTCCTTTGTCCATGTTTCGACCAAGGCTGTAATGAGGTCGGCAGCCAAGTGATCTTGGCGGAACCCAAACTGGGCATCAGTGAGCAGGTTATTGGTGATTAAGTGCCGCTCGATCGCACTGTCGATGACACCTTCCATCACTTTGCTGATGATTGAGAGTAGACTGATGGGGCGGTAATTGGTTGGATTGGATTTGTCCTGCTTTTTGTGGACAGGACATACCTGGGCAGTTTTCCACATTGTCGGATAGATGCCAGCGTTGTAGCTGTGCTGGAACAGCTTGGTTAGAGGCGCAGCTAGTTCTGGAGCACAAGTCTTCATCAGTACGATAGCCGGGATGTTGTCAGGGCCCACAGACTTTGCTGTATCCAGTGTGCTCAGCCGGTTCTTGATGCCACTTTGGAGTGAATCGAATTCGCTTAAGACTAGCTTCTGCGTGGCGAACGATCAAACGAATGATTCGAGCGAACGCACGCAGGCGCGCACTGAGACAACTGATACGAACGCACGCATTCAGACATACATAATGGAACTTACGCTCGATCGAACGAACGAACGCTTGAGTGAATGAACGAACAATTGAATGAATGATCGAATGAACAATGCCAGTAGGACTGGCGTAAAACAGGTTTTCTTGGTTTATCGGAATAAATGTTATCTGTAGCATTTAATTGGATTATGATGGTGCTATGTGATTGTACACTGGTGTTGAAATGGTTTGTATTATGTGGAGTTAACTTTGAGATTTATTATTTTAAATCTAAAAAGTTGTGTGGAATTGTTTAAGGGTATTTGTACTGTAAACATTATTGATTATTTTTAAAAGTAATCATTGCATTTCTATTAATTATAAGGCTGTTTTTAAGGCTTTATTTTTTTTTACTGTGATGGATGAATGTACTGGATTTACTATGTAATGGATTTACTATGTAATTGATGAGTTGTACAGGTATTATTGTATTTGAATAAAAAAAGGAAGACTGGCTTCTGCGTGGCGAACGATCAGACGAATGATTCGAGCGAACGCACGCAGGCGCGCACTTCGACAACTGATACGCACGCACGCATTCAGACATACATAATGGAACTTACGCTCGATCGAACGAACGAACGCTTGAATGAACGAACGAACAATTGAATGAATGATCGAATGAACAATGCCAGTAGGACTGGCGTAAAACAGGTTTTCTTGGTTGATTGGAATAAATGTTATCTGTAGCTTTTAATTGGATTATGATGGTGCTATGTGTTTGTACACTGGTGTTGAAATGGTTTGTTTTATGTGGAGTTAACTTTGAGATTTATTATTTTAAATCTAAAAAGTTGTGTGGAACTGTTTAAGGGTATTTGTACTGTAAACATTATTGATTATTTGTAAAAGTAATCATTGCATTTCTATTAATTATAAGGCTGTTTTTAAGGCTTTATTTTTTTTTACTGTGATGGATGAATGTAATGGATTTACTATGTAATGGATTTACTATGTAATTGATGAGTTGTACAGCTATTATTGTATTTGAATAAAAAGAAGAAGACTGGCTTCTGTGATGGTGGGGACCGCAGGAGGAGGCCGATATGAATCATCCACTCGGCATTTCTGGCTGAAGTTCGTTGCAAACGCTTCAGCCTTGTCTTTTAGCACTAACGTGCTGGGCTTCATCATCATTGAGGATGGGGATATTCATGGAGCCTCCTCCTCCCGTTAGTTGTTTAATAGTCTACCACCATTCACGACTCGATGTGGCAGGACCAGAGTCTTGATCTGATCCGTTGATTGTGGGATCGCTTAGCCCGGTTTATAGCATGCTGCTTCCGCTTTTTAGCATGCATGTAGTGTTGCAGCTTCCCCAGGTTGGCACCTCATTTTTAGGTACGCCTGGTGCTGCGCCTGCACAATACTTATTGAGCCAGGGTTGGTCCCCTGTGCTTGATGGTAATGGTAGAGTGAGGGATATGACGGGCCTTGAGGTTACAGATTGTGGTGGAATACAATTCCGGTGCTGCTGGCCCACAGCGCCTCATGAATGACCAGTTTCGAGCTGCTAGATCTGTTCTGAATCTATCCCATTTAGACGGGACTTCATCTCGACGATGGCTGTGCGGTGGTCACTGCTACCAATACTGACATGGGCAGATGCATCTGCGACAGGTAGATTGGTGAGAACGAGGTCAAGTAGGTTTTTTCCTCGTGTTGGTTCTCTCAGTACGTGACAGCTATGTCCTTAAGGACTCGGCCAGTAGTGGTGCTGCACAGCCACTTTTGGAGCTGGACATTGAACTCCCTCACCCAGAGTACATACTGCACTCTTGCTACTCTCAGAGCTTCTTCCAAGTACTGATTCATCATGAGACCCGGAGTCAATGTTGTGGACTCCCGACTGTATACCACTGTGCTGCCAACCCTGGTGGTGGATGGTGAAGAAGGAGTTTGTGATATTGGCTGCTGAAAGGTATGATTCTAGACAGCTCTCCCAATAGGCAATTTCAGAGTTAAGAGTCAACCACATTGCTGTGGGTCTGGAGTCAGATAGGCCAGATCAGGTAAGGACGGCAGCATAGGATATTCGTGAACCAGTTCGGTTTTTACGGCAATCTGCTGGGTTTTTTTTTGCGGTTCAAATATTTTTATTCAAAAACAATAATACCTGTACAACTCATCAATTACATAGTAAATCCATTACATAGTAAATCCATTACATCCATCACAGTAAAAAATAAAGCCTTAAAAACAGCCTTATAGTTAATATAAATGCAATGATTAATTTTACAAATAATCAATAATGTTTACAGTACAAATACCCTTAAACAATACCACACAACTTTTTAGATTTAAAATAATAAATCTCAAAGTTAACTCCACATAAAACAAAAACCATTTCAACACCAGTGTACAAACACATAGCACCATCATAATCCAATTAAATGCTACAAATAGCAGTTAGTTTTTTACGGCAATCTGCTGGTTTTGTGGTTACCATTGTTGATATTAGTACGTATTCCAGATTTATTTGATTAACTGAATTTAAATTCCCCAGCTGCCGTGGTGGGATTTGAACTCACGTCCCTGGCTTATTGGTTCATGGTCTCGTTCGATTACTAGCCCAGTGACATTACCACTACGCTACCGTTTAATTGGGTTCTGGGATGTTTGAGGATTATAGTAATCACGGTAAATTGAAAAGATTAACGTGTTTCCCGTGGGCCACGTAAAAAAATCGGCTGACCTAAATATGCTTCAATTTATTTCACGTGCAACAAGTTTTTGAATTCACCAGATCCACGTGAATCAATTGCTATCCAATTGCATTCCCCACCAGCTGATCGAAACCACGGGAATGAAGGTCTCGACCAATGCTGTGCTGATTTATTGCAGTTGGGAAAAGGCCGCCTCGGGTTCCGGGATTTTAAAGTTTAATCTGTTGTGTTGAAGGTAGGTGTATCGTTGGTCTCCTCGAGTCGTAGATTTTTTGTTAGAATCGTGTTTGTTACTTAATTGCTATAATCGCTTTCTGAGCGGTCATTGGTTTAACAAACCTCTTTGGTTTAAGTAAGTGTTCCACCGCAGGTGTTGTTTATCGACAACCAATTGTATGTTTTGGCGAATTTGTATTGCTTTCAACGGTATTACTGGTTTTAAGGTACATAACCTGGTTATGCCACTCAACTTTTTTTTCACCTTTTCTGGTTCTAAATGCTAGGAAGGATATGTAGAATGCGTGCGTTGTTTCGATTTTAGTCTATACTAGTGTTTGTATTCACAGAATCGAGCTTTCACTTCGCCGGTGCTGCTAGGGATATTTATCCTAGTTAAGCCAATTAAAGAACATAAGCAATAGGAGTTGGCCATTCGGCCCTTCGAGCCTGCTCCGCCATTCAATGAGATCATGGCTGATCTGCCTCAAATCCATTCACCGGCCCTATCGCCATATCCCTTGATATCCTTACCAGTCAGAAATCTATCGACTTCTGTTTTGAATATACCCAATGACTGAGCCTCCAGAGCTCTCTGGGGTAGAGAATTCCAAAGATTCACCACCCTCAAGAAATTTCTTCTCCTCTCAGTCCTGAATGGCCTACCCTTTATCCTGAGGCTGTGGCCCCTGGTTCTAGACGCCCCAGCTAAGGGAAACTTGGCTTTTGGGATGGGTATGCAAGTTAACGTCGAAAGCGCTTTAACTTCGATCGGTCTCCACAGTTACCATATTAGCTTGCCTAACCAGTAAGATGTATTAATGAAATAAATTGCACTAAACAAATTATTTCAAACTATTATTTCTAACGCAAAGCGTTGCCGCTGTAGTAAATGCCTTTACAATTCTCTGCGCCATCAGCATGTCGGCCAGTGGTTCAGTGGGCAGCGCACTCGCCTCCGAGTCAGAAGTTCGTAGGTTGAAGTCCCACTGCAACGACTTGAGCACAAAAATCTGAGGGGGTCGTCCGGCCCGACTGCCTGCCTGCCTCTTTTGCGGCTACGTTCGCTCCCGGGTGTCCCTGGAGATGGAGCACGTGGTGTCCACCGGCATGCTTGAGGCCTTCTGTGACCGGGAGGGAGTGGAGTGTATCATTACCCTGGGGGATAGTATTTGATTTTATGTTTCCTTTTAATTTTTGGTTAAGTTACAGTCCCTATTGGTGGTGCTCCATTAAAAAGGGGGCATATGCTTCACTTTAAATTGACAATTGACAGCAAGAAGAGTGAACACAAAAATCTAGGCTGACACTCCTGTGCAGTACTGAGCGCTGCATTGTCGGCGGTGACGCCTATCGGGTGCACAGTTAAACCGAGGCCCCTCTGCTCTCGGGTGAACGTACAAGATCCCATGGCACTATTTTGAAGAGCAGGGGGCTTCTCCCCGGTCTTCTGGATAATTATATCTCAATCAACTTTGGGCGGGAAAAAAAATAGTCATTGTATCTCATTTCTGTTTGCGGGAGCTTGCTGTGCGTAAATTGGCTGCCGCGTTTCATGCATTACAAAATGACTACGCTTCAAGCAATTCAATGACTGTAAAACGCTTTAGGATGCCTGGTCGTGAAAGGCGCTATATAAATGCAAATCTGTCTTTTTTCCTTTTTAACTAGCTTGCCTGAAATGGCCTCTGCCATCTACATGCAAACTCCCGTGTGCTTCATTGAGAACACCTCGGACGGCTTGCTGCGGGTAAATCCGGAAGCCCTGGAGATCCTTGCCAGTAACAACGAGCCCGTGGTAGTGGTGGCGGTTGTCGGACTCTACAGAACTGGGAAGTCTTACTTGATGAACCGGTTAGCAGGAAAAGCGCACGGTACGGGGGTTGTTCCCGGGGCTTTTGAGCACTTGGTAGGGATCAGTGCGGGGGGGAAATATCCGGATGGTGGGGTGTTAATAAATATCTTTATAAATCACCGAGCCCTTGTGTTACAAGGCTTGCCATAGTCTCGAAATTCCGGTTTACGAGATTGTTGGGCGCAAGCGGTGTAGCTCGCTGTAACGTTCACTTGTTGGGTGCAATTGAGAAAATAACTTGTCAGAACTCTACCAGTTCGAAACTTACTGCACAAAAGAGGATGATCGATGTCCAGCTGGCGAGCTCAAAAGAGAAGTCGCACTCACTTGTACCCCCTCAATATCTTGTCTTAAAGTTTGTTCAGTTTCCTCTGGAACTTGCTGATAGAATTGATTTGTTCCCTTCGATATTAAATCCGTGAACTCTTGCTTCTCGGAATTGTATACGAAGTGGCGAGAAAATTCTTGAACAGATAGGCGATGTTGCTGCAGAGCTCTCTTTCGCACTTCAGTCAGTTAGGTGACCACCTTCGTGCATGCTCCTTGACATCCTCCATATTTTGAACGTTGTATCTAGCACGGTTTAGTTACTCTGCCTGCCTGAACTGAATTTACTATCGAATCTAGCAAGGCCATCAGTGCTTTCAATTGCCGATATGTTTGATATGCGCATTTCTGCAGTCAATTTAACCTGACTATTTTCTCCAAGGTGCCCTTCCTTCTCTATCTTGCTTGACTGTGGGTTTAAGCCCACCCTTTCACTCCAAGATGCGTCTTTCCATTCCCGCTACTCTCACCACTTAGAGTTTGCTATTTATACCATTCTACAGTTCTATGCTTGGTGCCAGTTTGACATGTGGTGCAACCCACCCTTCCTGTTCCAGAACACTCGTGCACTAGAATCGTAACACTGCCCCCTGCGCCACTCTGTTGCCTATTCTCCTATTGCCTGTTTCAAATAGCACGTGGCACATCTGAATTCTCGCCTCACTACTGAGCTCTTCAGCTCATGGTGCTCTTTGCCCAAAGTAAGGAGTCATAACCACATTACGCGGCCACAAGAGCCACACTATTGACTAATCTCAATCAGGAGAGGAAATCTGACTCTATGCACAAGACGTCGAAGGTGCAGGGCAGGTTGAGAAAGCGGTTAAAAAAGCATACGGTATCCTGGGCTTAATAAATAAAGGCAAAGAGTACAAAAGCATGGAAGTTATGATCAACCATTTATAAAACACTAGTTCGGCCTCAACTGGAGTACTGTGTCCAATTCTGGGCACTGCACTTTAGGAAGGATGCGAAGGCCTTGGAGAGGGTGCAGAAAACATTTAATAGAATGGTTCCAGGTATGAGGGACTTCAGTTAAATGGGTAGACTAGAGAAGCTGGGGTTGTTCTCCTTGGAGCAGAGAAGGTTGATCAGATAGAGGTGTTAAAAATGGATTGGTCTGGACAGAGTAGATGGAGAAACTGTTCCCATTGGCGGAAGGGTCGAGAACCAGAGGACACAGATTTAAGGTGATTGCTAAAAGAAACAAAAGCGATATGAAAACTTTTACGCAGGTGCTTATGATGTGGAATGGGTGGTGGAGGCAGACTCGATCGTGGCTTTCAGAGAATTAGATAAGTACCTGAAGGAAAAAATGCAGGGCTACAGGAAAGGGCGGAGAGGTGGGGGAGTGGGCCCACCTGAAGTGCACTTGCAGAAAGCCGAGGCGGGACGGGCCGAATGGCCGCCTTCTGTTCTGTAACCATTCTATGATCCTAACTCCACGTTCTCATCTCATGTCGCATACACAGATATAACGTGTTTACCACTCCCAATCTGAGTCTACCCCGTTGACTTCTTCCTCTTGTACCTACCGCCCCCTTTGCTCCTACCGTGGTAAACTGTATATCGACTCCTTTTTTAGAAGCGAGCTCTGCACCAATCAGCCAACTCGTGACTTCCTGTTGCCTTCAGTTTTTCCTGCATGCTGCTCAGCTGACCATGTCCCGTCACATCTGCTCCGCTGCAATGCTCGCCTCACCTCAAAGTTTAGCGACCCCCCCCCAGCTTAAATTTACTGACTGAAAAATTGGTCGTCTTGCTCAATAATGAATACCTATTGCACCAAACACATTCCACTAGTGGCCATTGGTATACATCCGTTTTTGATTTCATATCCCGTGCCCCTTGCATAATAAAATCGGACGGATTTGATGAATTAAGTCCAGTAATGCGTTGAATCGTAAAAGGAAAATTGTAAGTAGCTTTCCTGTTGTCTGGGTATCTGTGACCGCTGCAGCAACTTCCCTATGTGCATTAAGGAAAATGAGCTTTGCACGAAATTCTCAGCACGCATCCCCCTTGATGCTTTTAGTTATACTCTAGGCCTAGATTACTATTGCCATTCCTCACCAATAATTAAGTTCTGAGTTTCCGCCATTAGTGTCGTGGCATTTGTAGAATTCTATAATGTGGAGATTTGTTCAACCTGTTTGATGTGTAAAATGTATCTGAACTCGCCCAGCATATTCACGCTTAATATATATTTTCACATTGACCTTCGATCCAGGCTTCTCCCTTGGGTCCACGGTCAGTCTCATACCAAGGGGATCTGGATGTGGTGCTTGCCTCATCCCCTCAAGCTGAACCATTCCATGGTGCTGTTGGATACAGAAGGACTGGGGGATGTAGCGAAGGTAATTTGTACATGTTTTCCTGTCGAGCATATCGCGTTCTCCACGTGTGATCGGAGATTTGCGCTTTCTAACTCTGAAGACAGCTCGTTACTCTCCCCTATAACTAAACGGTTCGTAAGTCCGAAATGAGTCTCGACTCTGCTTGTAAACTTGGGTGTGTCCCGTGGCCGAGAACAGGTATGGGCTGGGGTGGCGGGTAATGATTCTTGCAATCGCGTTTTAGGTCTGGGATGCTGCCAGTGCCGAAGGGCTAGTGATGGGGGCATGCTGCGAAATTCCCCGCCTGTTTGTCTTGATGAGATATTCTCGCTGCATAACCCCGTACGTTTGTTAACCCATTCAGACACTGTTCTGCCAAGTCCAAATCCCCTCGAACAAATGGGGGATCCAGCATAGACTTGTGGTACACCAGCTCAGCCATTCTGTCTGTCAACCCGATTATCATCAATAATGGCACGTTTGCTCTTGCCACTTGCTCTATTGCTTTTTTTCTATCCAATCACTTAAGATCCCTGTTGGAATGAATCAAAAAATCCATATACTCGATCTCCCGAATTCCCTTTATCTATCCCATCGGTCACTGCTAAAAACAGAGAATTTGTCAAGTACGACTCCTTCCTCAACTCGTGTCTTTCTAATTGCTTATTAGTTCTACTTTGAGTTATGGATTGAAGGTTTGCGAGCAACTGACCTACAATTACTTAGTTTGTGCACACCCTTGAACAAGGGTGTTTTATTGGCGGGTGTCTAGTCCCAAGGCGCAAATTCATAATCAATGATTGACCCAGAGCCTCTGCTGTGATCTGACATGGATCCACCTTGGGTTCTTTCTAAGCTAATTTCCCCCAACTGTTTTCTCACTCTCTCCTGCAGTTCACTTGTGCTGTTGCTCCACAATTTGTTAATCCACTGCCCAATATTTATTATGTCACAGCGCAAGGCATATATATCCCATTCTATCTGGACCTTTTTTCTTTATAGTCTAATTCCCTTTTCACCGCCCCACTGCATTATTGCGATGATCGAGCTGAGGCTAAAATACTACATATCTCCACTTAATCTTGTTTATCGGCCAAACGTTGTACACCATTTTTGCCTTGAAACATACAAGATTCTTATAGGGCTGGACAGGATAAATGCTGCGAAGATGTTTCCCCTGGCTGGTGAGTCTAGAACCAGGGTTCACATTCTCAGAATAAGGGGTCGGCCATTTAGGACTGAGATGAGGAGACATTTCTTCACTCAGAGGGTGGTGAATCTTTGGAATTCTCTACCCCAGAGGGCTGTGGAGGCTCAGTCGTTGAATATATTCAAGGCTGAGATCGATAGATTTTTGAATATTAAGGGCATCCCGGGATATGGGGATAGTGCAGGAAAGTGGAGATGAGGTAGAAGATCAGCCATGGTCTTATTGAATGGCGGACAGGCTCGAATGGCCAAATTGCCTATTCCTGCTCCTATTCAGTTATTTTATGTTCTTATGCTGTACTTTACTCTGAACATCTCCCAATGATCTGTGTGCCAGTTTGCCAACTTGCTGTTTAGTTAATTTGTGGAATCTCCTTTTATCTCACTGAACTTTGTCCTTTTCCAGTCTAGCACTATCTTTGACTCCTTTTCTAGCTTTTCTGTTCTGGAATTGAGCAAAACTAATTGTTTGCCCCATATCATTCTCCAGAGCTAAGTTGAGCAATGCTACGGTTCTTGAACTCTGCTTGACCATACTGTAATGGATACGTTAATCCCTGTGAATCTGAATGGGATCCCTACATCACATGGGTGAAAATATTCAGCTAAAATGTTCCTTAGTAATTGAGACGCTGCAAAACTAGACAAAATATGTTTGCTTTCTTCAGGGCGATCAGAAAAACGACAGCTGGATCTTTGCTCTTGCCGTACTTCTGAGCAGTACCCTTGTATACAACAGCATGGGCACAATCGATCAATATGCGCTGGAGAAACTGCAGTATCCTTTGAATGGGATTGAATTCCCCCAAATAATCACCCAAGGTAACATCGGTCGGAATAGTTAATGGCGTTCAGCATCCCGCTGGGCCGCAGCGTCCAGATTGAGACATTTCGGCCACAACACGAACCAACAACAACTTGTATTTATATACAGGAGTATTAGACAAGAAATTAGGGCAGATGACCAAAAGCTTGGTCAGATGTAGGGTTTAAGGACCGTCTTAAAGGAGGAGAGGAGTTTTGGCAGGGAATTCCAGAGTATCGGGCCTTGGCAGCTGAAGGCACGGCTGCCAATGGTTGAGCGATTTATATTCCGGGATGCTCAAGAAACCAGAATTGGAGCAGCGTAGATATCTCGGGGGTTGTGGGGCTGGAGGCGGTTAGAGATATGGAGGGATTTTAAAATCGAGGCGTTGCTTAACCGGAAGCCACTGTAGGTCATCGAAAGCAGGGGTGATGGGTGAACGGCACTTGATGCGAGTTCGGGCATGGGCAGCAGAGTTTTGGATGACCAAGTTTTCATAGGGTAGAACGTGAGAGGCCAGCCAGGAAGAAACAAGTTTGTGTGGTTGAGGTCTCGGTTTGTGTTTAGTTCTCGTTTCTTGTTTTAAACTTGATTCTAAAACCAATCCAGTTTTGTCACCGAGCTGACCGAGCTGATCAAAGTTAAAGCCAGCGACGATTTCCATGAAGACGATGAGATCGAATATTTGAAATTTTTCCCGACTTTTGTCTGGTCCGTCAGGGACTTCAGTCTCGAACTGAAAATCGAGGGCAAAGCGGTGAATCAGGACGAATATTTGGAACACGCTCTCCTACTGAAAAAAGGTAATGCTTTTTATTCTGCAGGGGGGAACCATCTTGTTTCAGTCAATTGTCCTTTCCTCTTCCCCTCGGATTGATGAACTGCCTCACATAAAACGATGTTTCACAGGAACTCTGATTCCAAAATGACAACTGATTTTGGACCGTTCCCCTGTCAATCTAAGGCTTGGGTTCCAAAGCAACCCAGACTGCTGGGCTCCGAGTCTTTCCTTTGTGGACACAATCGAAAGTGACCCGAGTTCCTCCGTCTTAATTTACTTCCCTTAACACCACAGCCCAATTTCCGAGAGTTACTTAAACTGCCAGCCCTGTTGTGGGTAATAAACATGTTGCTTGTGCAGGAATTCGTTCTGCCTTGGTTCAGTTGGTAGCACTTCGACCTGAGTCAGAAGGTTGTGGGTTCAAAACCCACTCCAGAGATCTGAGCGTATAATCTAGGCTGGCGCTTCCAGTGCAGTACTGAGGGAGAGCTGCGCTGTCGGAGGTGCCGTCTTTCGGATGAGACGTTAAACCGAGGCCCCGTCTGCTCTCAGGTGGACGTAAAAGATCGCCCCTCCTGCCCTCATCACCTCACGAAGCCCTTAACTAAAAGTAAAAAACAGTTGATCTGGGTCACTCAATGTTGTTTGTGGGACCTTGGTGTGCGTTAATTCCTTACATTAAAACAGTGACTGAAATACAAAAGTATTGGTTGTAAACCACATTGAGGTAGTGAAAGGCGCTTTGGAAATACAAGTGTGTTCTTTTCCGATCTCTGTTCCAAGGATGCTTGAATGGGCGAGGAGGAAAGATCGCTAACCATTGAAATTTACGGCACAGAAGGAGTCCATTCGATCCATCGTGTCTGTGATCCTTGTGATAGCATCACTAATTGGGGGGGGGGGGGGGGGGGGAAATGTCCAATTTTTTCCAAGTCTTCTAAAGGTTGACAAATCCAGTGTATTTTCTCGCCAATAATCTTTTTTTCTCTATCGCACATTAGCGACGTGTCAATCCAATTGTTTTTGTGGATCACTGCAGGGGAACTGCCTCCCCGAAACCTACGACACATGCATAGAATGGTTGCAGCACAGAAGGAGGCCGTTCGGCCCGTGCCGGCACTCTGCAAGAGCACCTCAGCTAGTCCCGCTTACCCCCCGCCCGTTTCCCCGTAGTCCTGCATTATTTTTCCTTCAGGTACTTATCCAACTCCCTTTTCAAAGCCACGATTGAATCTACCTCCACCACCCTTTCAGGCAGTGCATTCCAGATCCTAAACACTGGCTGCATTTTTTTTTAATTCCTCATGTCGCCTTTGTTCTTCTGCCAATCACCTTAAATATGTCGTCTCTGGTTCTCGAGCCTTCTGCCAATGGGAAAAGTTTCTCCATCTACTCTGTCTGGACCCCTCATGGTTTTGAACATCTAGCAAATCTCCCCTCGACCTTCTCTGCTCTGAGAACAACCCCAGCTTCCCCAGTCTATCAACGTAACTGAAGTCCCTGATCCCTGGAACCATTCTTGTCATTCTTTTCTGCACACTGTCTAATGCCTTCACATCCTTCCTAAAGTGCGGTGCCTAGAATTGGAAACAATACTCCAGTTGAGATCGTACCAGTGGTTTATACACATGGATTCCTAGTGCTGTAAAATAAAAGTAAAGCTTCCCGTTTTGTCAGTCCCCTACTGTGACTATTACATTTCTTTCTAAATTCGCCCATTTTTCAGTGTTCTGTTGCTGCTTTGCTATCGAATTATAATCAACATTCCTTCCCACATGTTACAATTTCTGATTTAATTCAGGTAATTCTAAAAAGGTGATGGAGTATAATTTGCCGCGGCAGTGCATCCGGAACTTTTTTCCCAAACGGAAGTGTTTTGTCTTTGTCCGGCCCGTTGGCAGCAATCTGCACGCAATGGAAACCATTCCTGAACACCAGATAGACGAGAGCTTCACCCAGGAGTGCCAGCAGTTCTGCAGATACATCTACCAAACCTCGCAACCCAAATCCCTCAAAGGAGGCCACATCATTAACGGGAGAAGTAAGTATGAGTGCCTTGAAACCAATGGTAACATCAACTGCTCAACAGCCATCCAGAGAATCCACATAGCTCTGTACATGAGCTTTAATTCACGATTATGCAGAACCATTTAGCACAGGGGGGCATTCAGCCCATCGTGCCAGTGCCAGCTATTTGATAGAACTATCCAATTAGTGCCACTCTCCTGCTCTTTTCCCAAGCCCAGCAAATGTTTCCTTTTCACGTATTTATCTAATTCCATTTAGAATGTTAATGCAGAATTTACAGTACAGAAACAGGCCATTCTGACCAATTGGTCTATGCCAGTTATGCTCCACAGCAGCCTCCTCACCTTACTTCAACTCATCCTATCAACATGTCCTATTACTTTCTCAGTTGTATTTCTGTTGCTCTCACTCATTGACTTATCTAGCTGCCCCTAAATACATGTATGCAATTTGCCTCAACTGTTCGAGGTAGCAGGTTCCACATTGTAACTGCTCTCGGAGTAAAGAAGTTCCTCATTAATTATTTTTTATTCGTTCGTGGGATGTGGGCGTCGCTGGCAAGGCCAGCATTTATTACCCATCCCTAATTGCCCTTGAGAAGCTGGTGGTGAGCCGCCGCCTTGAACCGCTGCAGTCCACGTGGTGAAGGTACTCCCACAGTGCTGTTGGGAAGGGAGTTCAGGAATTTTGACCCTGCGATGATGTAGGAATGGCGATATACTTCCAAGTCAGGATGGTGTGAGACTTGGAGGGGAACGTGGAGGTGGTGGTGTGTCCACGCGCCTGCTGCCCTTGTCCTTCTAGGTGATAGAGGTCGCGGGTTTGGGGGGTTGCTGTCGAAGAAGCCTTGGTGAGTTGCTGCAGTGCATCTTGAGATGGTGCACACTGCAGCCACGGTGCACCGGTGGTGGTGGAGGAGTGAATGTTTAGGGTGGTGGATGGGTTGCCAATTCCTTATTGGATTCATTGGTAGCTCTCTTGTATTTATAGCTCCTTGCTTTGGACTCTCCCATAGCGGAAATGCATTCTGTCTATTGAGTCAGCTTCCACCATCACACTCAGGCAGTGCTTTTAGATCATAACTCGCTGTGTAAAACATCTATCGTCATATCTGCCCGGTTCTTTTGCCAGTTGAATTAAATGTGTCGTTTAGAGACCTTCCAGCCAGTGGGAATTGTTCCGCTCTATCTACTTTGGCCAAAACCCCTCGTAATTTTGAACGCCTGTCAAAAACCTCCTTGACCTCTGCTCTAAAGAGAACACTCCCATCTTCTCTAGTCTATAAATGTTGGTTCGTCGGCTTTCAATAGATTTACTTGAAAGCGGTTACACTGGTTAAATATTTTTAGGTATGTTTCTGAATAGTAAATCCCATTCTGGAAATGGAATCCAATTGATTCGTTTCGTAGCTTGTGCTGTTCAAGGCTTTCAACCCGAAGCCTTTCAATTTTTATTTTGCTTGCAGTGTTGGGCACGTTGGCGACCAACTATGTCTCCACTATTGCCAGCGGGGCAGTCCCTTGCATGGACGATGCCGTTACCTCTATGGCCAGGATAGAAAACGCAGCCGCTGTTCTACAGGCCTCGGCTTACTACAGGCAACAGATGGAGCAATTGCTAGAAATGCCAATGGAATCGAAGGAACTTTCGCACCTACATGGGAAGTGCGAAAAAGGCGCCCTTCAAGTCTTTATGCAGCGCTCCTTCAAAGACCAGAATCAAGAGTACCAAAAACGAGTGGTGGTAAGGGTTCCTACACTCCTTTCTTGTGGCTGTTGGCTCTACACGTTGGACACGTTCTTCGGAAGAGCGCCATATTTACCCCTGCACTGGAAGTTTCTGCAAATGCGTTTTTTTAAAATTATATTCGTTCCTGGGATGTGGCTGTCACTGGCAAGGCCAGCACTTATTGCCCTTCTTGAACTGCTGCCGTCCGTCTTCTCTAGCGGTTTTCTTACAACTGAGTGGCTTGTTAGGCCATTTCAGAGAGCAGTTAAGAGTCAACCACATTGCTGTGGGTCTGGAATCACATAGGCCAGACTGGGTAAAAACAGCAGCTTTCCTTCCCTAAAGTACATTATGGTATCATGGTCACCATTACAGGTACTAGCTTTTATTCCAGATTTATTTATTAACAATTTAAATTCCCCAGCTGCCGTGGTGGGATTTGAATTCATGTCTCCGGATTATAGTCCCGACCTCTGGGTTACTAGTCCAGTAACATAACCATTATGCATTGACACTAAACCTTGTTCCCAGTTTCTAATTTCTGTAGAAGCGCATTATACAGTATTCCAATCTTTATTGTCCCCAGCCTAATATCACTGTCCTGATAATTGTATTCGGCCGAATCAAAGTGCAAAATTCAGCGTAATCTTCCTAGTCGTATTTTCATCTGGTGCCACTTGTAATGCTGATCTCATTTTGTCCCAGTGCGACCTCGCACATCAGTATCTAGATATCTGCGAGAAGAATGAGCAGGTGTCCCTGGAGAAATGCAATCATCTCCTTCAGAGCCTTTCTCTAGAAATGGACCAAAAGCTACAGGAGGGGATTTACACTCGACCTGGTGGCTATCGGCTGTATGCCGAGGACAGGGACACGATGGTGTCCAACTACCACTCTGCCCCTGGGAAGGGAATCAAGGTAAAAAGCTAGCGTGGTCGTTTAGACATATGTAAGCGGGGGGAGTGTGGGGGAATCGGCTTAATGTAGCTTCTGCAAGTATTTCGTGGAAGTCGCTGCTATTCATATTATCTGGGGTGAACTTGCTTCCTCAGCCGTGATCGTTCGGGGAAAAATATACAATTGGAGTTTAACTCTTTTAATACAAACGGGAAGTTATAATGAGGTCCCAGATAATGACTTCAGCAGTTCGAAAGGCCAGCTCTATTGGATTTTGTGTTGGATGAAGCACTTGAGGTAAACGGGTCGTGCAGTGAGGCCACTGAAATAGCCTATAAGGTGTTTGGGTATATGGCTGGGATCCTGCCGAATAAAGCTCGAAATACTATCATTTATGCGATGCTTTAGTATGATGCTATTTAAGGCACTGTGCAACTTTGGTTCCCTAACATGGTGGGTGTGCCAGTCAGTTTCATAAACTGTCTGAAGTCGCTGTTTATGGGAATTGACGCGTTGCCCGATATCTACCAGTGGGATAATACGACCCACGAGTGGTGCGCCCCTTGTGGCCTGAATAGGTATCTGCGTACTTTACTGGGCAACCTCTTTCATCCAATGTATGCCTTGGCATAGAATAGTGAGGCTTGATGCATCTTATTTCTGACTAATTAAACCAGGAAACAAGCTACCATATCCACTTGAAAGACAAAGTCTTGCATTTATATAGCGCCTTTCACGACCACCGGAAATCTCCAAGCGCTTTACTGCCAATGAAGTACTTTTGAAGTGGAATTACCGTTGTAATGAGAAACACGGCAGCCAATTTGCGAACAGCAATTTGAAAATGACCAGATAATCTCTTTTTGTTATGTTGTCTTGATGTGTCCTGTTTGTCGATTTAGTTTTCTAATGGGTTGTTAAGCCTATCTTTTCTGGCGCCTCTTCACCTCGGCAACTTTTGTTAGAATAGAATCGTTACAGCACAAGAGGCCATTCAACCCGTCGAGCCCGTGCCGGGGCTCTGCAAGAGCACTTCAGCTAGTCCCAATCCCATGCCCTTTCCCCATAGTCCTGCAAATGTTTATCCTTCAGGTACTTATCCAATTTCCTTTTGCAAGCCACGATTCCATCGGCCTCCAACACCCTTTCAGGCAGTGCATTCCAGATCCTAACCACTCGCTGCATAAAAAAGCTTTTCCTCATGTCGCCTTTGGATCTTCTGCCAATCACCTTAAATCTGTCTCCTCTGGTTCACCACCCTTCCGCCAATGGGAACAGTTTCTCTATCTACTGTCTAGAACCCTCATGATTTTGAACACCTCTATCAAATCTCCTCTAAACCTTCTCTGCTCTAAGTAGAACAACCCCAGCTTCTCAAGTCTATCCAGGTAACTGAAGTCCCTCATCCCTGGAACCATTCGTGTAAAGCTTTTCTGCACCTTCTCTAAGGCCTTCATCATTCCTAAAGTGCAGTGCCCAGAATTGTTAAACAATGCTCAAGTTGTGGCCGAACCAGTGTTTTATGATGGTGGTTCATAACTTCCTTGCTTTTGTACTCTATGCCTCTACTTATGAAGCCCGCCCAGGATCCCGTAGGCTTTTTGAACCGCTTTCTCAACCTGCCCTGCCACCATCAACAATTTGCGCACGGCATTTAGCTGTCAACTTAATCCTGATTCAAATTAACGACAATTTATCGACAGTGGGTCTGATGTGTATCAATTACCGAGACAGATTAACGATTTCTATATTTGCAGTCTGAGTACTTGGCATAAACATAAGCTAATTAGCAGTTACAACCTCGGCTTTTTTGCAGGAATATACTACGTAAAAAATGAGATTGGAAAGAGAGATTGAAAGTAAACGCCCCAATCTTTTCGGTTGAACCGTAACAGTGGGGAATATTGCGCACTGAAGTTCTAGAGGAAAACAGCTAGGATTGTTTCCCCAATCTTGGGGGTTATTGATTGTAAAGAGAGGTTCTGGCAATTGGGGGGATTATTTTAATTTGAGAAACGAAGACTGAGACCTGAATTTGTGTTTTCAAAAGTAAGATTGGCTTACGTTGAGATGGTTAGCGTTAGAAGAGCAGGGTGAAATTCTAAAATTCCTTAAGAGCACTGTGCCCCTTTGGGAAACAATCAACAAAAAGTTGGGTACCTGCAGCCTTCAAAAAAAGAGCTGGGAGAGTCCTTGGAGAGGGTTAAAAGGTATGCGAGTGTCAGGTGGGATTATTGACCAGCTTTCCCCTCCCCTTGAAGCCTTCAGTTCCACCCCTCTTCCTGGTGACTGGGACGGGGGTTGTGAGCGGACTTGATGGTAAATGTGGGTTTCACCATGCCGAAAGGGACGGGATGGATGGACAGAAGATATTTTCCTGACCTTCCTCTTTCTTCTACGTTCATAATTTATGCCCTTTGGTTATCCCTTTAAGGATTCTCTCTCCAGCTTCTCCCATTTAACCGTAACGATCAATTTTGAAGAGACCACTTCTTGACCCCTCTTTTGCTGAAAAGAGCTCTAACTTCTCCAGTATTTCCTCTAACATTAAATGCCCTCATCTGGTATTTGCTTTAAATCACCTCCGCCCTTGACATCTATCCTAAAACACGGGCCACAATAGTGGCCAGCAGTCTAAGTGCGACTTGTATTTTAGATTTACCTTCGCTTTTGTACATTGTCTACATTAATAAAATCCAGGGTCTCGCGTTTTTACAACTTTTCACCCCATATCTTTGTCTTTGCACTTCTATCAATCTTTCTTTTCCCCCTAAGTTTTTGGTCCTGTAACGTGCGATTTTTCCAAAAAATGCATTGCAGCACCACACTGTATAGTAACCAATGTCTAACTTTTAATACCAGCCTTTACATGGAATCAAATAATGGAGGATAGGAAGAGGTTATCTGTCCCACTTCTTCCCCCATAGCCCTACAAATTTCTCAAATATATATTCAATTCCCTTTTTGAAAGTTACTATTTAATCTGCTTCCATCTTTTCAGGTAGTGCATTCCAGATCATAACTCTCTGGTTAAAATATTCTCATCTAGCTCTTTTGCCAATTATCGTAAATGTGTCCTCTGGTTACTGACCCTCCTTGCTATCTACTCTCAACATCCTTCATGGTGTTAAAAACCTCTCTTAAATCTCCCCTTAACCTACTCTGCTATAAGGAGAACTGCCCGACTTTCTCTAGCCTCTATTTAACTGAAATCACTCATTTTGCTTCAAAACAGGCTGAAGTGGTCCTTGCAGATTTTCTCAAGAGGAAGCAGGTGGAGGCGGACACCATACTGCAGGCCGAGAAGAAGCTGTCTGAATCGGAGAAGAAGTTGGCCAGTAAGGACACGATGCCTCTCTTCTGCTTTTTTCTTACTATCGGAATGTGGTACAGTTTCACCTGCAACATTCTTTAGTCTGATGCTAATATAAAAAGAAAAAGGGTGGCTAAAGTGAATGTTGGTCCCTTAGAGGACCAGACCGGGAAATTAGTAGTGGGGAGCACGGAGATGGCAAATACGCTGAAAAAATATTTTGTATCAGTCTTTACAGTAGAGGATACTAAAAATATCCCAACACTGGACAAACGGGGGGCTATAGGAGGGAGGAGCTAAACACGATTAAAATCACTAAGGAGATGGTACTCGGTAACATAATGGGACTTGAGGCGGATAAATCCCCTGGACCTGATGGCTTACGTCCTAGGGTCTTGAGAGAAGTAGCGGTAGGGATTGCAGATGCATTGGTAATTTTCCAAAACTCCCTGGATTCTGGAAAGGTCCCAGCAGATCGGAAAACTGCTAATGTAACGCCATTATTTAAAAAGAGATGTAGACAAAAGGCTGGAAACTATAGACCAGTTAGCCTAACATCTGTGGTTGGTAAAATGTTTGCGTCCATTATTAAGGAAGCAGTAATAGGACATTTGGATAAGCATAATTTAATCGGACAGAGTCAGCATGGTTTTATGAAGGGGAAATCATGCTTGACAAATTTGCTCATTCTTTGAGGACGTAACAAACAGGGTGGATAAAGGGGAACCAGTGGATGTGGTGTATTTGGACTTCCAAAGGCATTTGATAAGGTGCCACAGAAGATTACTGCACAAGATTAAAAAATCACGGGGTAATATATAGGCATAGGTGGAAGATTGGCTATCTAACAGAAAACAGAGTTGGGATAAATGTTTCATTCTCGGGTTGGCAATCAGTAACTAGTGGTGTTCTGCAAGGGTCAGTGCTGGGACCCCAACTCTTTACAATCTATATTAACGATTTGGAGGAGGGGAGCAAGAGCAACTTATCCAAGTTTGCTGACGATACAAAGATGGGAGGAAAAGCAGTGAGTGAGGAGGACATAAAAAACCTGCAAGGGGACATAGACAGGTTAAGTGAACGGGCGGAAATTTGGCAGATGGAATATAATGTTGGAAAGTGTAAGGTTATGCACTTTGGTAGAAAAAATCAAAGAGCAAGTTATTATCTAAATGGAAAGAAACTGCAAAGTGCTACAGTACAAAGGGATCTGGGGGTCCGGGTGCATGAAACACAGAAGAACATAAGAACATAAGAAATAGGAGCAGGAGTAGGCCAATCGGCCCCTCGAGCCTGCTCCGCCATTCAATAAGATCATGGCTGATCTGATCCTAACCGCCAATCTACTATCTATCACAGAACCATCTCCTGCATCTAACAGAATTGCACACACAAAATAGGAGCAGAATCAGGCTACACGGTCCCTGGGCCCGCTCCACTACCCACAGGGCCATGACCGATCCGAACCTAGACTCATGTCCAAATTCCTGCCCGCTCCCCGTAACCCTTAATGCCCTTTACTTCTAGGAAACTGTCTATTTCTGTTTTAAATTTAATTAATGTTGTAGCTTCTACAGCTTTTTGTGGCAGCATATTCCATGGACCTACCACCCTCTGAGTGAAGTAGTTCCTCCTCATCTCAGTTTTGAAAGAGCAGCCCCTTATTCTAAGACTATGTCCCCTAGTTCTAGTCTCACCCGTCATCGGGAACATCCTCCCCGCATCCACCCGATCCAACCCCTTCACAATCTTATATGTTTCAATAAGATCGCCTCTCATTCTTCTGAACTCCAATGAGTAGAGTCCCAATCTACCCAACCTCTCCTCATATGACCACCCCCTCATCCCCGGGATTAACCGAGTGAACCTTTTTTGCACTGCCTCGAGAGCAAGGATGTCTTTCCTTAAGTAAGGACACCAAAACTGTATGCAGTATTCCAGGTGCGGTCTCACCAATACCTTGTACAACTGAAGCAATACCTCCCTATTTTTATATTCTATCCCCCTAGCAATGAAAGCCAACATTCCATTTGCCTTCTTAATCACTTGCTGCACCTGCATACTATCCTTTTGAGTTTCGTGCACCAGGACCCCCAGATCCCTTTGCACTTCAGTACTCTCCAGTTTCTTGCCATTAAGATAATAAATTGCTCTAGGATTTTTCCTGCCAAAGTGCATCACCTCACACTTTCCAGTGTTGTATTCCATCTGCCAAATCTCTGCCCACTTACTTAGCCTGTCTATGTCCCCTTGCAGGTTTTTTATGTCCTCCTCACTCACTACTTTCCCTCCCATCTTAGTATCATCTGCAAATTTTGATATGTTACACTTGGTCCCTTCCTCCAAATCGTTAATATAGATTGTAAAGAGTTGGGGACCCAGCACTGACCCCTGTGGAACACCACTAGTTACTGATTGCCAGTCTGAGAATGAACCATTTATCCCAACTCTTTGCTTTCTGTTAGATAGCCAATCCTCTATCCATGCCAGAATATTACCCCCAATCCCGTGATTTTTTACCTTAAGCAATAATCTTTTGTGTGGCACCTTGTCAAATGCCTTTTGGAAGTCTAAATACACTACGTCCACTGGTTCCCCTTTATCCACTCTATATGTTACTTCCTCAAAGAACTCCAGCAAATTTGTCAAACATGACTTCCCCTTCGTAAAACCATGCTGACTTTGTCCTATTAAATTATGATTATCCAAGGTTAGTATGCACGTACAGCAGGTGATCAGGAAGGCCAATGGAATCTTGGCTTTTATTGCAAGGGGGATGGAGTATAAAAGCAGGGAAGTCTTGCTTCAGTTATACAAGGTACTGGTGAGGCCACACCTGGAGTACTGCGTACAGTTTTGGTTTCCATATTTAAGAAAAGATATACTTGCTCTCGAGGCAGTTCAGAGAAGGTTCACTCGATTGATTCCAGAGATGTGGCTGACTTATGAGGAAAGGTTGAGTAGGTTGGGCCTCTACTCATTGGAATTCAGAAGAATGAGAGGCGATCTTAGCGAAACATATAAGATTGTGAGAGGGCTTGATCGGGTGGAGGCGGGGAGGATGTTTCCACTGATGGGTGAGACTACAACTAGGGGGCATAATCTTAGAATAAGGGGCTGCCGTTTCAAAACTGAGATGAGGAGAAACTTCTTCACTCAGGGTAGTAAATCTATGGAATTTGCTACCTCAGCTGTGGAAGCTGCGACATTAAATAAATTTAAAACGGAGATAGACAGTTTCCTAGCTGATAAGGGAATTAAGGGTTATGTGGAGCGGGCAGGCAAGTGGACGTGAGTCTAGGTTCGGATCAGCCATGATCCTGTTGAATGGCGAAGCAGGACCGAGGGGCCATATGGCCTGCTCCTGCTCCTACTTCTTATGTTCTGTTATGTATGCTCAGATTAACATTGTTTTCGAAGTCTTCAGTTAACCTCGTTCAATCTTTACATGACGGTTCTTTAAGGTTGACATTTCGGTTGCTGTGGATTTCGCAAGTGGGCTATTTGTAACACTTAGAAATACACGGTGAGGAAATGTGATTTTTTAGAATACCATACATTGTTTCCCCTAGAGTAAGGACCATTAACTAGGGTAACGGTTAATCACCTTCTCACTGTCTGAAATCTTGCTGGACTCGAAACGGCTGCACACAGATTAGTGTTTTGTATGTGAAGCATTAGACTAGTGTGCAAATGAGTTTAGCTTGATTGGACAGTAGAATTCCCTAAAATAGATTTCTGGAGCGTGTGAAACACTCATTCGCGCGCCAGTCAAGAACTATCGCATCTTATCGAATTGAAAGGTGTAAATATCAAGAAATCTGTTCCAAACATCCACCACTTGACCAACGATTTGGATGTGCAACCAAAAATTGCATTAATATTGCTCCTTTAACGTGTTAAAAGGCTTCATTTGTGGCATTTGGAAAAGTATGAAATGAAAGTCAGCACGGATTGTGCAAGGCAAATCGTGTTTCGCAAACTTGATAGAATTCATGTGTAGTGGAGTGGGTAGATGAGGGTAGTGCGGTGTGTTTCTGGACATACAAAAGGCATTTGACAAAGTACCACATAATAGACTTGTTAACAAAATTGAAGCCCATGGGATTAAAAGGACAGTGACCGTGTGGATACGAAAATGGCTCGGCGACAAAAGTGGTAAACTTTTTCCACACTGGAGGGAAGTATACACTGGTATTCCCCGGGGGACAGTAATAGGATCACCGCTCTCTTTTGATGTATATTATGACCTGGACTTGGGCATAATTTCAAAGTTTGCAGTTGAAATGGAACTCAGAAATGTAGGAAACAATGAGCTGGATAGAAGCAGACTTCAGAAGGGCATAGACAGACTGGTGAAATGGGCGGACACATGGCAGATTCAATTTAACAGAAGTGTGAAGTTATATATTTTGGTAGGAATAATGAGGCAATACAATTAAGGGGGGTGCAGAAGGGAGACTTGGGTTTGCATGCAGAAGTATTTTAATGTAGCCTGGAGGTGTACATACATTTGATGTGGCAGAATACGTCTAGAAGGCTTTTATAAAAGCACATGGATCCTCCTTTATTAATAGAGGCAGAGTGCAAAAGCAAGGAAGTTAAGCTAAACCTTTATAAAACACTAGATAAACCTCTGCTAGGATATTAATTCTGAGCACCACTGAGGAGGGATGTCAAGGCCTTGGAGGTTGCAGAAGAGATTTACCAGAATGGTACCAGGGATGTGGGACTTCAGTTATGTGGAGAAACTGGGGTTGTTCTCCTTTGGAGCAGAGACGATAGAGGTGTTTGAAATAATGAGTGGTTTTGATGGATTAAATGAAAAACTGTTTCCAGTGGCAGGGTAAGTAACCAGAGGGCACAGATTTAAGTTGATTGGTAAAAGAACCAAAGGTGACATGAGTGAACATTTTTTTACTCCGTGATTCGTCTTGATCTGAAAGCACTATCTGAGGGTGATGAAAGCATACTCAATAGAAACTTTCAAAAGGGAATTAGATAAATATTTCAAGGGGAAATTATAGGTATATTGGGACCAGGTGCTAATTGGGTAGTTCTAGCAAAGAGCCAACACGGGCAAGATGGTCTGAATGGCCACCTGGAGGGTGGAAATGTTGAAGGAATGCCAGAGCTTGGGGCCTAGGCAGCTATAGGCAGGGCCAGCAAGGGTCGAGTGATTAAAAATTGGGGATCCACAAGAGGTCAGAATTGAAGGAGCAGAGATCTGAGGGTTGTAGGCTGGAGAACATTGTGGAGGTGGGAATGGGCGAGGCCATGGAACGGTTTGAGTGCAGCGATGAGAATTTTGAAATTGAGGCATTGTCGGGCCGCGAGCACAAGGATGATGGGTGAGCCTGACTTGGTGCTAGTTATGAGCCTGTAACTAGCCTATTTTCCTCAACAAGGTGAAATGGAGAAGGCGGCCCTGATGGAACAGCTGAACAAGGCTCGGGAAGAGGAACTGTTGAAGTTGAAGCAACTGAGGCAGGACGAGCAAAGAACCAACGAGGAGAATCTTCGACAGATGAAGATGAAAATGCTGGAGGAGAGGGAGGAAATGCTGAAGGAACAGGAGCGAGCCCTGGAAAGCTTGATGACCGAGCAGCAGGCGGTATTGGAAAGGGGCTTCCAGGAAAAAGCTGAGCTGATGGAAGAGCAAATTCAACAGCTCAAGGACCAGGAGCAGCAGACGCGGGCTAGCAGCCTAGTAAGCGCCATAGATTTCATGGGGATCTTGCGATCTATATTCAATGCGGCAAGGGCGCTCGCCACTGGCTTTATTGGTGCGGATGGGGAATAGTCCATTCGTAAAGATTGAAATATTTGGATTCCTGTTCACATGGATGAAGCTCTAAAGCAGCAAGATTTCATTGCGTTCAATCGGTGGCACATTTCGTGTGGTTAAATGCTCAACAGCACTTTTGATGTAAAACTAAAATGCCTTTATAGTACGGTTTGTATAAAATAAAAATGTATTCTTGCGAAGCAACCTGTCATTTAATCTATCGAGGACCATCCCAATGATATCCTATGGTAGCATGGGCGAGGCAGTCTGTTTAATGACTGAATCGTCTAGAAATGTATCTTGTACATTGCTGTACAAGGCGATGGCAAGTTTGCTTAAAATGGTAATGGTCCCTGCCAAACTTCAAATGATCTACAACTGAACTTTTATATTTCATTAAGATTCATTTATTTTCAATACGACCTGACAAAGTCTCATGTCTAATGGTTCTGTAGTAAAACTGCACGTCCAAGTTAAAGGCTGGAAATGTGCATATTGAAGCGCTTGGATTAATTTTCCAGTCATATTTCCCTCAATGGAGTATATTATCCACTAGCAACGTTAGACATATTGGCACAAAAATTCGGCTGAATACGGGAGAGTACGAACTGTGCACTCTCGTGTATTCAGTCCCGAAGTGCCGGTTTTCTGCATGCACTGCGCATGCGCGGGAAACCGGCACTTCGGGTCTGGCGCAGGGGGCGGTTCTTAAGTGAACCGCGTGCGCACACAGCACACTTAGGTTTTTTTTCAGGTTTCAACGCGAAGGTAAGTATGGCAGATTTTACACATGAAGAAAGGAGGCGTAAGACCCCCTTTTAACAAGGTAAGTAGTTAATTAAGTATTTTAAATTATTTTCAACAGGTTTATCTTTTTTAGAGACTTTAAAGAGAGGTAAGTTTATTTTTATAACTTATAAAAAGAATTTAAAACATTTCAAAAATAAAATTTTTTGTTTAAAGTGGTTAATTTATTTAACTATAGTTATTTTATTAATGTGATGGGTTTTTTAATTTATTTGAGGTTTAGCTGTTCTTTTGGGGGCAATTTGTATTCATAGTTTTGACAGTTCTCCTGTCAATTCTATGAATGAAAGATGGTGTGTTGCCATTGGCTCTCCATGCCCCACGTGATCCCAGAGGTCGCATCGAACTAACTGCGCCTCTGGGACACGCACACACTGCGCGCCGGCACCAGGGAGAGGCCCAGGAGCTGAAGTTCGTTTGGGCCCGAAACACAACGGCCGGCGCAGAGTGCGATAACGCGGGGAATCCTTACCCCCGCAGCAAGACTCAGTCAAATTTCTGGGCCAATATCCTTGTTTGGGTAGATGGGTATAGGAGTGAGATAGATAATGATTAACAGGGGAAAGAAGAGTAAAACTAAGTCCACTTCAATCGGGAGTAACACAACTTGTGCCATTAGGTCACTCTGATGTATTTGGTAAATGTTGGGAACTGTGATGGAGCAGTGCTCTTGTCACTTCGGATAGGGATAGGCTGGAACCGCAAGAGTCGACGGTTTTGTTATAAATAGAAGGGAATTCAGCTGAACTGCATTCACATTTCTCAAATTGTGACATTTTGATTGGAGAGATGGTTTTTATATGCCCTTGTGTGCAAAAGTGCGAAATACATTCGGATTTTTTCATACCTAATTGTCTGTTTCCCATGCCAGTTAGTTCGAAGAACGTTAAACAAATAATTCGGCTGCAAAAGGCGATGACAGTCGTGGGGTCGGTCGAGTGCCAGGACCAGTTAATTTTTTTAAGCTGCTGCTGATAGCAATCTCATGCTGTGTTAATTGCATGAAGGCAGAATGCTCCTTTTCCTCAGTTTTGCAAAGCTTGACAGATGCTAGGTTTTATGATCACTGTATACTTGTTTAATTAATACAAAAATGTGATCTTATAAAGAACAGTGGAAGTTACATATCAAATACATGTGGTACAATGAGTCAAGATACATGAGGTTATAACAAATGCTTACGATCCATTAATCATGTGTATATATTTGGTTAATACAAAGGTGATTTCACAAAATTCATATTCAATACAGATTTAACATGTGGTGGAATAGTCTTTGACCCTATAAAATGCCTCTGTATAAAACTTTATTCTTAAACAGGGTATATTTTCGTCTTTTACACTTGATTATTGAGCAAAATCTGTCTGCGGGGATTGTATGTCTGTAACTCAGCCTTCTGATTTTCCTCCCATTCAAATTGGTTAAAATGAAAATCCGATGGTTCTATAAGGGTCTTGAGATCCTCCGCACCTGATTTTCTTTTCTGCTCCATCTAGTCGATGCTTAATGTTTAGGAATTACGGCAACCATCTATCGCAAAGAGTCAATCAATAGAACTATCCCTGATCTTATTGAATGGCGGAGTAGGCTCGAGGGGCTGAATGGCCTACTCCTGTTCCTATTTCTTATGCCCTTATATTCTTGTGAGGTAAAACGTTGCACCTCGGTGTCATGTTGAAAATCTTTTTCTATGGAAATGAGGGGAAAAAACATTTTGCATTGATTAATCTACAATTTAACAAGAGATCTAGTCAAAATATTCATTTCATATTCTGCTTTGTGTAAAATCTCTTTTACCCATTTCCCCTTTCGTGTGATGCAGCTTATTTAAAAACCTCTGTTTTGGTGAATGAAAAATTATTTATGCTCTGTCGAAGTCAACAAACTTTTAGAATCCTATAGATATATGGGGTGGAAACTTGTCAATGGGCCAAACACAAAGCGTGAATTATATGCCCCAGGGTTGTATCACTTGATATTCAATTTTATTGATTACAATGGAACTGCGTATCACATGGGTGTATGACAGCTGGCCAATGTGATACTGCCCGCTGTGCGCTGCCGCTCAAGATGAATGTCTACCCCATACATAATGGCCTGGAATTTGCGGTCCGTGGCGAAGCAAAGGCACTCGCCGCTGGCCCTGAAGGAAGCTGCCCACAAAGATCTCGCAATCTCTGGTGAGAAGCTTGCCTTTACCCATGCGTAAGAGATTGCAGCGCTCTATCATGGGGACTCCCTACCTCGATCTGTTGTGATGTCAACAAGCTATCTAAGTAGCCAATCACAATGGGTACGGTAGCATATTAGCTATGTTACTGGACTAGTAATCCAGTGGCCTGGACTAATGATCCGTGCGAGTTCAAATCCCAGCACGGCAGCTGGCAAATTTAAATGCAGTTAATTAAATAAATCTGGAATAAAAAACTAGTGTCAGTAATGGTGACCATTAAACTATTTGGTTTTTATGAAAACCAATCTGGTTCACTAATGTCCTTTTTAGGGGAGGAAATCTGCCGTCCTTACCCGGTATGGCCTCTGATGTGACTCCAGACCCACAGCAATGTGGTTGACTCTAAACTGCCCTCTGAAATGGCCTAGCAAGATACTCAGTTACACCAAACTGCTATGCCTTCACCACATGGGACTGCAGCAGTTCAAGGCGGCGGCTCACCACCACCTTCTCAAGGCCAACCAGGGACGGGCAATAAGTGCTGGCCTTGACCGCGACGCCCACATCCCGAGAATGAATTAAAAAATTGCAGGCAGGGAAGCAGGAAATGAGAACCTGCTTTTATCCTGACTTTTAAAAAAAGTTAGAGGAAAACAAATTTTGAGGCTCCCACATTGGGGGAAAAAGTAATCTTGAAATAAATATGAGCAAACTTTTAAAAATACAATTCTTTTTAACGTTTCTTAATTTTTATTTTTTTATTAAAATGGATAAATTTGACACTCCTCAAAATTAAAATTAGTTTCAAGGCCATAATGTTTGGTTAGCAGTCAATACGCTTTTAAAACCCCAGTACACCTAATCCAACAATGCCCAACTTTTAATGGGGTATTTGACAGCGATATTACCACAGAAGTCCAAGTTTTAATCAGTTTCCCTGATTACACTAATTGCCGGCTACGGGTCACAGCACAGCCAGTGTCGAAGCAGTGAATGACTGACCACAACTTCAGAATTTACGTGTTTAGATGCGCATGCGCTACATCCTGAAGTTGCGGTCATTTTGAGGGGTAGTAACAGCGAACGCTGTTCATTCGCTGTTATTACCCAGCGCAAATTCCGGCCCATAATCATCTTTAACCAAATAAGAAATTGACTGCATCCAAAGCTTGAGGAAGTAGGAGCTTTGAAAAATTGTTGCTTATCTTCCCGGGAAATAGATATTTTAGTTTCTCGACTATTCCATTCCAATTATTTACCTTAGTTCTTTTCCGCCACCTTAACGCCAGGGCGATCAAAATTACAACAACAACCACCAGCGCAACGACTATTATGACCCAACTGATCGTGTTTACACCTTCAGGATCTGAGGAAATAACTTGAAAGAAAAGCACAGCATAATTTAAAACTGAAAACAAAACGGGCGAGATAGTTTGCATAGTAACTCGATTAATTGTACTGTGGTTGGCAATTATATAAACACTGCATTTCCCTCCTAGTTGTTTGTCACTCTTGGTGGTAGGTGCTATTTGGATTGAGCGAGAACACTTCCATGAGGAAAAATTAAAGTGAAAATACAAGGAAAATATCACTGATGCAACTTTACAACAGTGACTGCACTTCAAAAAGTACTTCATTCACTGGGAAGCGCTTTGGGACGTCCTGAGGTCGTGAAAGGCGCTATATAAATGCAAGTCTTTCATTTTAACATTGAATTCCGAATTCATTATTTTCGCAGTGGTCCTTGGCATTAGGTCAGACTGAAGAGCAAAATAGAATGGACTGCCATAGAATCGCAAGGATTTATTTTCCGTTTTGCTTGAAATACGAAGGGGTGGGGAGGCGGGGGCAGCAGATTGTCTGGTCAGGCGCCTGATGCTATTGGATTGCCTGGTCTCAATAAATGCAGGAAAATCCTTATGGGCGTGTGATCAAAACGGTAAGATTTTCCGCTATTTGTTCCCAGTCAATCCTGACAGCCTGGAGCAGGAGCGGTAAAATCTGCCCTTTGTCTCAACTTTGGAAAAGTTGGATTAGAAATCGGGCGAAGCGCACCGACCGCCTATTGTACTCCCCGCCAGATATTCAGTTCTGCTGAAGTCAATGGAACCAATGTTTACAATGTCTGTGGTCAGGGCTACGTTTGCCGATCTCAGCACTATAAACCTCAGCCAACAACAACGTGTATTTATATAGCGCCTTTAACGTAGTAAAACATCCCAAGGCGCTGCACAAGAGTATTTTAAGACAAAACATTTGACACCGATCCACATAAGGATAAATTAGGGCAGGTGACCAAAAGCTTGGTCAAAGAGGTAGGTTTTAAGGAGCGTCTTAAAGGAGGAACGAGAGGTAGCGAGGCGGACAGGTTCAGGCAGTGAATTCCAGAGCTTAGGGCCCAGGCAACAGAAGGCACGCAACCAAATGCTGAGCGATTAAAATCAGGGATCCTCAAGAGGCCAGAATTAGAGGAGCGCAGATAACTCGGGGGGGACGGGGTTTGTGGGTCTGAAGGCGATTAGAGATAGGAAGGGGCGAGGCAATGGAGGGATTTGCAAATGAGAATTTTGAAATCGGGGCGCTGCTTAACCGGGAGCCAAAGTCGGTCAGCGAGCACAGGGGTGATGGGAAAACGGGACTTGGTGCGAGTTAGGACACGGGTAGCCGAGTTTTAGATGACCTCAATTTTACGTAGGGTGGAATGTGGGCGGCCAGCCAGGAGTGTGTTGGAATAGTCAAGTCTAGAAGTAACAAATGCATGGATGAGGGTTTCAGCAGCAGAGACAGGCGATGTTACGGAGGTGGAAGTAGGCGGTCTTTGTTATGCTGTGGATATGTGGTTGGAAGCTCATTTCAGGGTCAAATATGACACCAAGTTTGCGAACAGTGTGGTTCAGCGTCAGACAGATGTTAGGGAGAGGGATTGAGTTACTGGCTAGGGAACGGAGTTTGTGGCATAGACCGAAAACAATGGCTTCGGTTTTCCCAATATTTAACTGGAGAAAATTTTTGCTCATCCGGGACTGTATGTCGGACAAGCAGTCTGACAATTTAGACACCGTGGAGGGGTCGAGAGAAGAAGTAGTGAGGTAGAGCTGGGTGTCGCCAGCGTACATGAGGAAACTGACGCTGTGTTTTGGGATGATGTCGCCAAGGGGCAACATGTAGATGAGAAATAGGAAGGGGCCAAGGATAGATCCTTGGGGGACAAGCGAGGTAACGATGCGGGAGCGGGAAGAGAAGCCATTGCAGGTGATTCGCTGGTTATGATTAGATAGATAAGAATGGAACCAGGCACGTGCAGTTCCACCCAGCTGTACGTCGGTGGAGAGGCGTTGAAGGATGGAGTGGTCAACCGTGTCAAAGGCTGCAGACAAGTCAAAAAGGACGAGAAGGGATAGCTTACCTTTGTCACAGTCACAAAAGATGTCATTTGTGACGTTGAGAGCCGTTTCGGTACTGTGGCAAGGGCGGAAACCTGATTGGAGGGATTCAAACATGGAATTGCGGAAAAGATAGGCGTGGATTTGAGAGGCAACAACACGTTCAAGGACTTTGGAGAGGAAAGGGAGGTTGGAGTTGGGGCGTTAGTTTGCAGATGAATCAAGGTTTGTTTTTTTGAGGTGAGGGGTGATGACGGCAGATTTGAGGGAGAGGGGGACAGTACCCGAGGGGAGAGTACTGTTAACTATCAGCTAACATGGGAGCCAGAAAAGGAAGTTGGGTGGTAAGCAGTTTGGTGGGAATAGGGTCGAGGGAGGTGGGTCTCATAGACAAGATGAGCGTAGAGAGGTCATGAGGGGAGATCGGAGAGAACCTAGAGAAAGATGTGAGTTCAGGGCTAGGGCAGGGGGGAACCTGAGAGGAAGTTTGGCCCTCCTAAATTATGGAGGAGCAAATCTGCCGTACGACTCTTGCTCCTACTTGCTATCCAGTCATTGCGCTTGTGGAATGAGAACAGCATGCTCTTTTTTAAAATTCATTTTTGTGTGAGCCAGCATTTATTGCCCATCCCTAATATCCCTTGAGAAAGTAGTGGTGTACTGCCCTCTTGAACTGCTGCAGTCCGTGTGCTGAAGGTATTCCCACAGTGCTGTTAGGGAGGGAGTTCCAGGATTTTCAACCAGCGACGATGAAGGATCGGTGATATACTTCCAAGTCAGGATGGTGTGTGACTTGGAGGGGAACTTGGAACTGCTAGTGTTCCCATGCGCCTGCTGACCTTGTGCTTCTAGGTGGAAGGGATTGCGGGTTTGGGAGGTGCTGCCGAAGATGCCTTGCGAGTTGTTGCAGTGCATATTGTAGATGGTAAACACTGCAGCCACGGTACGCTGTTGGTGGAGGGAGTGACTGTTTAAGTTGGTGGATGGGGTGCCAATCAAGCGTGCTGCTTTTTCCTGGATGGTTTCGAGCTTCTTGTGTGTTGTTGGAGCCGCACTCATCCAGGCAAGCGGAGAGTATTCCATCACACTCCTTACTTGTGCCTTGTAGATGATGGAAAGACTTTGGGGAGTCAGGAGGTGAGACACTCGCCCCAGAATACCCAGCCTCTGACCTGCTCTTGTTGCCACAGTATTTATGCGGCTGTTCCAGTTAAGTTTTTGGTCACTGCTGACCCCCAGGATGTTGATGGCGAGGGATTCGGCGATGGTGATGCCGTTGAATGTCATGGGCGGTGGTTAGACTCTCGCTTGTTGGAGATATTCAGGGCCTGACACTTCTGTGGCGTGAATGTTACCTGCCACTTCTCAGCCCAAGGATGAACGTCGTCCAGGTCGTGTTGCATGCGGGCATGGATTGCTTCATTATCTGAGGAGTTGTGAATGTCACTGAACACTGTGCAGTCATCAGCGAATATCTTCATTTCTGACCTAATGTTGGAGGGAAATTCATCGATGAAGCCGTTGAAGGTGGTTGGGCCTAGGCCACTGCCCTGAGGAACTCCTGCAGCGATTGGCTGGGGATGGGATGATTGACCTTCAATCACCACAACAATCTTCCTATGTGCGAGGTATGACTCCAGCCAGTGGTGAGTTTTCCCCCCGATCACCATTGACTTCAGTTTTACTAGGGCTCCTTGATGCCACACTCGGTCAAATTTTGCCTTGATGTCAAGGGCAGTCACTCTCAGCTCACCTCTGGAAATCACTCCTTTGTCCATTTTTGGACCAAAGCTGTAATGAGGTCGGGAACCAAGTGGTCTTGGCGGAACCAAACTGGGCATCAGTGAACAGGTTATTGGGGAGTAAATGCCGCTTGATAGCACTGTCGATGAAACCTTCCACAACTTTTGCTGATGATTGAGAGTAGATTGATGGGGCGGTAATTTGCCGGATTGGATTTGTCCTGCTTTTTGTGGACAGGACATATCTGGGCAGTTTTCCACATTGTCAGATAGATGCCAGTGTTGCAGCTGTACTGGAACAGCTTGGCTAGAGGCGCAGCCAGTTCTGCCGCACAAGTCTTCAGCATGATAGCCAGGATGTTGTCGGGGCCCATCGCCTTTGCTGTATCCATATGCTTGTCCAGCCTCCGCTTAAATGCACCCATAATATTCGCTTCAAGCATTTCCTGTGGTAGGACGTTCACTTTCTCACCACTCTTCGGGTAAAGAAGTTTCTTCTGAATTCCTTATTGGATTTCTTGACGACCACCTTATATTGATGGCCTCTGGTTGTGCTCTTCCCCCCACAAGTGGGACCATTCTCTCTGTATCCACTCTATCAAAACCTCTCATGATTTAATTACCTTTATTAGGTCAGCCCTCAACCTTATTTTTTCAAGAGAAAAGAGACCCAGCCTATTCATCCTTTCCTGATATATATATTGTCGCATTTCTGGCATCAACCTTGTAAATCTTATCTGCACCCTCTCCAGTGCCTCTATATCCTTTTTATAATATGGCGACCAGAACTGCACACAATACTTTTAAGTGTGGTCCAATACAGGTTCCGCATAACTTCCCTACATTTCAATTCTATCCCTCTGGAAATAAATCCTAGTGCTTGGTTTGCTTTTTTATGCCCTTGCTAACCTCTGGCGCAACTTTTAGTGATTTGTGTATTTGTACTCCGAGATCCCTTTGTTCCTCTACCCCACCTAGACTCGCACCCTCCAAGTGATAAGTGACCTTCCTATTCTTCGTACCAAAATGTAATACCTCACATTTATCGGGGTTGAAATTAATTTGCCCATTAATTGCCCATTCTGCAAGTTTATCAATGTCCTCCTGTAATTTGTTGCAGCCCTCCTCAGTATTGACTATCCCTCCCAATTTGGTGTCATCCGCAAATTTAGAAATTGCGTTTTTGATTCCAAAGCCTAAGTCGTTAATGTAAATTGTAAACAGCAGTGGTCCCAGCACTGATACTTGTGGAACACCACTGCTCACCTTCTGCCACTGTGAATAGCTACCCTTTAGTTCCACTCGCTGCTTTCTGCCTTGAAGCCAGCTGGCTGTCCATTCTGTTACTTGTCCCCTGACTCCGCATTCTCTGACATTGTTCATCAGTCTATTATGGGGTACCTCAGCGAAGGCCTTTTGAAAATCTAGATAAATTACATCTACTGCATTACCATTGTCTACTCTCTCTATTAGCCCTTCAAAAAATTCAATAAGGTTGCTCAAGCAAGACTTTCCCTTTTGAAAACCATGCTGACTAATCCTTATTAAATTTTTGGTTTCTAGATGTTCTATTTACTCCTTTAGGAGGGATACTATTATTTTTCCTACCACCGATGTTAAGCTGACTGGTCTATAATTCACTTGGACATGTTCTATCCCCCTTCTTAAATATAGATATTACTTTAGCTAAACAGATCAATTTGATCAACCACCAAACCTGTAAACTCAAAGGAATAGAAGGCACATTTATGCAATATGTCCTCATAATCATCTATTTGACTCTGATTTATTAAAGCGATTAATGCGGTTTTTTAGTTGAAATATAAAACAACATCAAGGAGAAGGCTAAGAGGAGAATAGATAGAGGTGTTTAAAATCATGAATGGTTTTCAGAGTAATTAAAGAGAAACTGTTTCCAGTGGCTGAAGGGTCGATACCAGAGGGCACAAATTTAAGGTGATTGGCAAAAGAACCAGAGGCGACATGAGAAATTCGTTTTTGATGCAACGAGTGGTTAGGATTTGGAATGCACTGCCTCATAGGTTGGTGGAGGCAGATTCAATAGTGGCTTTCAAAAGGGAATTGGATAAATACTTGAAGGAGAAAATATTGCAGGGGTATGGGGAAAGAGCGGGTCAATGGGACCAACTGGATTTCTCTTTGAAAGAGCTAGCGCAGACTCGATGGGCCTCCTTCTGAGCTGTACTATTCTATGATTCTACAAGTCAGAACGTGTAATACTGAGTACTTTCTACATTATTATTTAATGTTTATTGCCTCGCCCAGGGTATCACTTGGCTATGGGGGAGGTGCGGGGGTTGGAAGTGTACAGCCGGAATTGCAGTACTAGTTGCTGCTAGGATCGCTGTACTGTTTCCTGCTGGTATCGCTGAGCTGTTTGCACCTGGACTCGATGAGCTGTCTCCTGCTGGGATTGCTGCAGTTGGGCACGATGCCCTACGTTCAGCTGGGTTTGATATACTGGTTTCAATTGGGGTCGATGTGCTGGTTAAGCTGGGGTCGATGCACTAGTGGCAGCTGGATTTGATGTACTGGCGGCAGCTGGGGTCGATTTTATACATGTGGAGCTGACAGCTAACTCGCCAATTTCAGGAGAAGAGTGGAGAAATAAAGAGAAACAATTTTGTGAAAGAATTTCTTTGCAGTTCCCAAACTAAAGCCTGTTCTTCAATACAGATTATACATCAATTGTTACAGAACACTCACTCTGTGTGCGCTTGGCATGGAACCGTCCTACTATAAAGTTTGATAAACCAAGGAATGTTCAGCTTTCACAAACAGCTGTCTAGATTTGTGGTTAGGACTAAATCTAAGGATATAATAAAGTATATAGGGGCAGTGGAGAAGGTGCAAAAAAGATTTACCTGAACAGAGTGGTTACAACAATCAAACTTTTTTTTCAAGAAAATATTAAACCCTTTAAATAAACGGGTTATGGCTCTTTACTTTAGAAAAGAGAAGACTGAGGGATGACTTGATAGTGTTCTTTAAAATTATGAAAGGGTTCGATAGGGTAGACGTGGATATGATATTTCCACTTGTAGGGAGTCCAACACTAAAGGTAATTAATATAAGATAGTCACTAATAAATCCAATAAGGAACTCGGGAGAAACTTCTTTATTCGGAGAGTGGTGAGCATGTGGACCTCGCTACCACACGGAGTAGCTGAGACGAATACCATAGTTGCATTTAAGGGGAAGCTTGATCAGCACATGAGGGAGAAAGGACTGAAGGATATGCTGATAGAGTTAAATGAAATAGGGTGGGAGGCAGCACGTGTGGAGCATAAACACCGGCATAGACCAGTTAGGCAGAATGGACTGTTTCTGTGCTGTACATTTTATATCATTCTATGTTTCTGAGAATTATAGGAAGATAATCAGCTGTGTCGGAGCGAGGTGGATCCTGTATCAATGGGACCACTGAAGGTCACCGTAGTGAGCAGTACTGTCCTAGGGTATCTGGGACAGGGTCCAGAGCAGATTTACCAGACTGGTAACAGGGATGATGGATTCAGTTACTTTCACAGACTGGAGAAACTGGGATTCTCCTTAGAGCAGAAAAATTAAATGCAAGATTTAAGAGATGTTCAAAATCATGAAGAGTTTTGGAAATGTTTCCAGTGGCAGTTCCATCGTATTGTTCCTTTACTTGTCCCATTACCAACTCCTTTTGCTTTCTACAATGATCCCTTTTGTCATTTAATCTCTCCTGCCTTCCACCCTATCACAGACCTTCCCCTTAGTTCTTTCTTCTCCTTCCCGTTTTCCCTGTCCCTGTACTTGCGAAAAATCTGTTGCATCACGAAGTTTTTCCAGTTCTGATGAAAGGTCATCGACCTGAAACGTTAACTCTGTTTCACTCTCCACAGATGCAACTTGATCTGCTGAGTGTTTCCAGCATTTTCTGTTTTTATTTCAGATTTCCAGCAACTGCAGAATTCTGCTTTTGATTTATTTCCCATCCCTAATTACTATTGAGAAGGTGACAGTGAGCCACCTTCTTGAGCCACTGCAGTCTGTGAGGTGAAGGTACACCCACTGTACTGTTAGGGAGGGAGATCCAGGATTTTGAACCAGCGTGAACTCTACCATCTAGAAGGGCAAGGGCAGAAGGCGCACGGGAACACCACCACCTGTAAGTTTCCCTTCAAGTCAGGATAATGTGTGACTTGAATGGAAACCTGCAGGTAGTGGTGTCCTGTGCGCCTACTGCCCTCGTACTTCTAGATGGTAGAGGTCACGGTTTGGGCCCAGTAATGCATAGAATGACACAGAATTTACAGCACCGAAACAGGCCATTCTACCCAACTGGCCTATTCCGGTGTTTATGCTCCACTCCAGCTTCCTCCCATCCTAATACATCTCAACGTCTCAGCATAGCCTTCTATTTCTTTCTCCCTGATGTACTGATCCAGCTTCCCCGTAAAGACATCTACGGTATTCGCCTCAACTACTCCATGTGGTAGCGCGTTCCACATTCTAACCACTCTCTGGGTAAACAGGTTCCTCCCCAATTCCTTATTGGAATTATTATTGACTATCTTACATTTATGACTGAAATTAATGGAAAAGAAAGTCATGCGCGGTGTAATAGGGGCTGCCAATTGGCTTTGAGAACATTTCACTCTAATGGTGCAGACCAATTTCACCCCATTACATTTAGGAGAGCTACACAGCACATGCGTAGGATGTTATTGCCTCTGTTGGCTCCAGTGTCTCACCTTTCTCTTTCAAACGCACTTCAAAATTCAATCTGTTCTCTCCAATTGCATTTCTCGCAATGCAGGTGTAATTCCCTTCATCCGCCATTTCAAACTTCTTGATGGTTAATTGAGAGAAGGTGCGGGTTGAATTGATGGTGAAATTGGTGTCAGAAGCAGTGATCGTCGTGTTCCCTTTCAACCAGGTGAAGTTCACAGGTAATAGTTCAGTAGCTGTGAATCGCATCCCCTTGTTTGACATAAGAACATAAGATTATAAGAAATAAGAGCAGGAGTAGGCCATACGGCCCATCGAGCCTGCTCCTCCATTCAATAAGATCATTGCTGATCATTTACCTCAACTCCACTTTCCCGCCCGATCTCCATATCCCTTGATTCCCCTAGAGTCCAAAAATCTATCTACCTCGGCCTTGAATATACTCAAAGCCTTAGCATTCACAGCCCTCTGGGGCAGAGAATTCCAAAGATTCACAACCCTCTTAGTGAAGAAGTTCCTCCGCATTTCAGTCTTAAATAGTCAACCCCTTATCCTGAGACTATGCCCCCTAGTTCTAGACACTCCAGCCAGGGGAAACAACCTCTCAGCATCTACCCTGTAAATCCCCTCCAGAATCTTGTATGTTTCAATGAGATCACCACTCATTTTTCAAACTCCAGAGATTATAGGCACATTCTACAAAATCTCTCATCATAGGACAGCCCTCTCATCCCAGGAATTAATCTAGTGAGCCTTCGTTGTACCGCCTCCAAGTCAAATATATCCTTCCTTACATAAGGAGACCAGAACTGTGCACAATACTCCAGGTGTGGTCTCACCAAGGCCCTGTACAATTGTATGAAGACTTCCTTACTCTTATACTCAAACGCCCTGGCGGTGAATTCGGACATATCGCTGATAGTTTAACGGGGTCATTCAGAATTCCATTCAATTTCAAATCGGATGGTGAACAGTCCTGGTATTCATCTAATTAATGTACAAGGGTATAAGCAGATTAAAATGTTAATGGACTCAACAGCAAAATACAAAAGGATATTTACAGGTCATCACACATAGGAACATCAGCAAAGAGATACAGTTCATTAATACTGAAGTAAGCAGGGGAGAGGGGCGAGGATTTGATCTTTTTGGAGCCATATGCCTGATATCCGTCAGGTACATGCTGGTATCTGGTTCTGATTGGCGTAACTTGTATAGCTTGCGAACATCACGATTATTAAGGTTGTCTTGTGCCTGTTAATCCTGTTATAACTTACAGGCTGAATTATATTCGCAGTAAATGTGGAGATTGGATCCGCACACGTTTCTTTTCCGATAAATGGAAATAGGCAGAAAGTTGTCCGAGGCCGTCGAGTAAAACGGGCGACAGCATACCGGTGGCCCGTCTTCTACTCTGTTGGATTGAACAGAAATGAAAATCGTGCAGCGTGTAAGACGGACTGGACTTGATTGGTAGCACATGGGCCGCCCCTCCGACTTCAATTGGAATTCACCCGGAAGTTGCTGTCAAGTTACCCTGCTCCTTCACAAGCTGCGCGAGAACAGTACCTCGCCATAAGGGCGTCAAGTTGCTCTACTTACCTACTAGTTACACACTGAACACGCCAGAAAAAGTTAGAACTGGTGCATTCAGGTGTAAATGAATTCTTAACTGCGTGCTAAATCATAATTACTGACAAACGACCTCTCTGGCACTGAAAAGACCTTCAGAAGTTATTCAGTGTTGGAGATTTAAAAAAATATTTACCTTTTCATTCTGTTTCTTTTATCTCACACTCTCTCTCTTAATCCCATCTTTCTTTCTCTCTCTTTATTGCGCTTTCTGTACATGATTTTACAATGAATTGAATGCAATTTTACTTCCTTGTATCTACTTCCTGGTTTAGATTTGGCGGGAGATAAATTCGACTTGGGCGGGGACGCAAACCGACCGGTATCACATCTGTTATTCATCCCGGCCAATATAATAGTTCCGTTGACTTCACAAGAACTGAATATCTCATTGAAACATACGATTCTGAAGGGTGTAGTGTGGGTAGATGCTGGGAGGTTGTTTCCCCTGGCTGGAGAGTCTAGAACTAGGGGGCACAGTGTCAGGATAAGGGGCCAGCCATTTAAGACTGAGAAGAGGACGGATTCCTTCACTGAGACGATTGTGAATCTTTGGAATTCTCTACCCCAGACAGCTGTGGATGCTGAATCGTTGAGTATAATCAAGGCTGGGGCAGATAGATTGCTGGACTCTAGGGAAATCAAGGGATATGGAGATCGGTCGGGAAAATTAGTTGAGGTCGAAGATCAGCTGTGATCTTATTGAATGGTGGAGCAGGGCCGAGGGGCCGTATGGCCGACTCCTTCTCCTAATTCTTATTTTCTCACAAGGCCGCTTTGAAATAATTGCCAACATTTAACATTTCCCAACTTACCGTAAATCTTTAAAGTCACCGCTTTGCCTTGAGCGTTACTCACAGCGTTGCTTGCTGTGCAGACAAACTCTTTGCTGTCATTTGTTTTCACTGGTCTGATTGAGAGGCTGCTGTTGTCTGCAGAAAGTGTGTACCGCGGATTCTCCGGTAAAGGCTTCCCATCGAAGCTCCAGGAATAGGTGGGATCAGTTCCCGTCGCTGAACATTTCAGAGTCACGTTATCTACATTTTCAGTAAATTTGTCTTTCGCTGGACTGACACTGATTCTCACATTCGATACTCGATCTGAAAAATAAAGTATTTGTGAAAAACGGGCGATAGAACCTAACTTGCACCAAGTACTGTTCACCCATTAACCCCCTGTGCTCCTTGTCCGACAGTGGCATCCGGTCACGCAATACATCGGTTTTAAAATTCTCATCGTTGTTCTCAAATCCATACGTGACCTCACACCTCCCTATCTCTGTAACATCCTGCAGCCCTACGACCCTCTGAGATATCATCGTTCCTCCAATTATGACTTTTAAGGAGACACGGGGTCATAGTGGTTAGCACTGTTGCCTCACAGCGCCAGGGACCTGTGTTCGAATCCGGCCCCAGGTGACTGTCTGTGTGGAGTTTGCACATTCTCCCCGTGTCTGCGTGGGTTTCCTCCGGGTGCTCCGGTTTCCACCCACAGTCCAAAGATGTGCGGGTTAGGTTGATTTGGCTATGATAAATTGACACTTAGTGTTAGGGGATTAAATACGTGGGGTTCCGGGGATAGGGTGGGATATGTGTCGGTGAAGGCTCGATGGGCCGAAATGGCCTCTATCTGCATTGTGGGGATTCTGTGATTCTGTGAGAATGCTCCACCCTTGCCTTCACGACATAGGCCCTGAGCGGCAGAATTTCCTCACTGTACCACTCTACCTCTCTTTCCTCCTCCTTGGGACCTTTTACAAAATTAAAGGCGCTGTAGAAAAACTAGTTGTTGTGTTTAAATTGTCAGAACTTGGCATCGAAGCTTGCTGTCAGTGGACACCCCAGTCACTCTCATATCAACACGAAGCTGATAGTACAGTGTCTTGCTACGTCTCCCTACACTAAGCACGTTCCACTCATGGTCTACCTCTTACCTTTTATAACTCATGTGCAATAATTTAATATTCATCATTGCCAAAACTGCATTGTCATGAACAGATACAGAAAATAATCAAAAAGGCTAATGAGATGCTGGCCTTTATAACTAGAGGACTAGAATACAAGAGGATAGAAGTTATGCTGCAGCTATACAAAACCCTGGTTAGACCACACCTGGAGTACTGTGAGCAGTTCTGGGCACCACACCTTCGGAAGGATATATTGGCATTGGAGGAAATGCAGCGTAGGTTTACCAGAATGATAACGTTAAGTTAGGTGGAGAGATTACACTTCACCTGACGAAGGAGCAGCAGCTCCGAAAGCTAGGGATTTCAAATAAAACTGTTGGACTATAACCTGGTGTTGTGCGACTTCTCACTAGAATTTAGTGGGAATCTGAACTCCCTCCGCCCGTCGGAAACCAAACGGAACGTGACTTAAAGTCGAACGACTCTGATTCCACTCCCACCGCGAATCAGATTTAACCCGCTTGCTTTTGCCAGGCCCTCAGGAAGCCTCTGACTTGGGTAGGAGACCCGTTAATAGTTTAATCTCGGACCCGTTTGGGGCCCCACTCATTACAAGGGAAAAAAACGAAAATGTAAGTTTTGAACATATTTGAATACCTGGACGAGCAGGAGCGCCCCTCTGGGCACCAAATGGAAAATCGGACCTCTACTGCCCCGGTACTCCTCACACACCTCCCCCACTTTCCTGACTGTTTCTCACAGTCTGCTCGGCTGGCAGGAGTGATTCGGCAAGCCGGTGAGTTTCAGTTCCCCCCTTCTATTTCTTAGTCTGTGATATTCACTGAAGGAATGTTACGTCACAGCTTGGTGATATTTGAGGTGCAACGGGTAGGTATGCTTCTTTCCCCGCTCTGAGACTTTAACTGATCTGAAGTGCAGTCAATTATATGCAAACAGCAAATGAGAGGCAACTTAATAAACTTGTACTTACACACTGCTGTTCACTCATTGTGGAGGGTCCTATTCGAAAATGCCTAATTCCGTGCACATTCCTTAACAAACAGTGATTAATTATTATTCTGTATCTCACTTTATTGAAGCCAGGGAGATATTCTGCGAGGTCCAGCAGATAGCGCGGAAAATTTCTCCCAAGCGGAAACTCAGCGCACAGTTAGCTTAGCCGATTCCGCGGGGCGGAGTTGCTTTTCAGGCCCTTCCTTGGTGAATGGGTCCTAGCCTGTGGGACAGATTTTATTCTACATCCCTAGCGATATTTGACTTGTTACCTAGCGGATCAAAGTGTTTTGACGAACATGCCGGTCGCAATTCGTATTGCTATTAGCCCAAAACGGACGGTATCGCATGGGTTCACTTTAATATGCCTCGCCCAATATTCAGTCACATTGGAGTCAGCGCAACTGAATTCTGAGCGCGGCGGATAATGGGCGGCCAGTGCGACACCGCCGGTTTTGCGCTACCACGCATGTATGAAGACCTATTCCCCAGGACATATTCGCACAATTAAACGCGGAAATCCTGCAGTTGCGGTCAGTCATTCACTGCTCTGACATGGCTGGGCTGTGCCAGTTCCCCCCGACACCCCAATCAGGGAAAACAATGAAACTGATGAAAACTTGGGCTTTTCCGCGGTAATATCGCTGTTAATACTCCATTAACTGTTAGGCCTTGTTCGTTAATTTGTAACTGGGAGTTTTAACAGCGTATTGGCTGTTAAACAAACGTTATGGCCCTGAAAAATTAATTTTAATTTTGTGGAGTGTCAAATTTCTCCATTATGATAAAAGTTACAATTTTTGAGAAACTTAAAAAAATTATGTTTTTAAAAAGTTTGTTCATGATATTTCAGGTTCTACCTTAAAACCCACTCATCACATTCCCATCATTCTGCCTTCCCTACCCTATTCCTTACTCACACCAACTTACCTTGCACCTGCATCCATCCCTCTCTATCTACATTATCACTTCCCCATCTCACTAGCCACCCCTCACTCTCACCCTCATCATAGTCCAATCATACCAACTAACAACTAACTTGTGTGTTTTAGCCAATGTACATGTGAAGTTTCTGTTGACGTGGTGTCAAACATTGAAATCTTTATTTTCAACAATTTGCGTTCTTGGACAGATCTGTGTGCACCTTTGGAAGTGGCTTAGTGAGTTGCAGTGAATGGTGAGACATAACGGTACCCCCCACAATGTTGATGAGTGTGAAAGGAATGGCTTGGGCATTGTAGGGATGCTTTATGGTGTTGTTGTGGGGTGGTGCCAACCTGGCGCATGATGTAGCAGCTAGGGTGCACAGCGTCCAGTGAAGCAAATCTGGCCATGGTGAGGCCATTATTGTCCTCCCGGGCAGCAATGTGGTTGGCTGCTGATGCCCTGTGCCATGTGCAGCATCAGTTGATTGCGGAGAAGGCTGGTGTTGTTGTTGGTGCTGCTGGTGTACCTGGTGCTCCTGGTTTTGGGGCTGATCATGGTGGGTTTCTGAGGACCAAGGTGAGGGATTATAAAGGGCTCACATGCTGATGGAATCGATGGCAGGTGAAGTAGAGATGATAGAAGTGATCTGTCAATGGTGAGAAAGGTTGTTCCAATGAGGTGACACTTGATACAGAGTTTACTCCAAACACTTGCAACCTGCATAATGCTCAATCTCTCTTCCAAATGCAGTAAGCAACAGCTTCTGAGCTTGGAAAGTGAACAGCTGTGAGATGGGAGCTTTTATACAGCACATATATACCACATTAGCAGCTGTCAAGTAAAGAGATCATTTCATGGCAACACAACTCCTGACCTGCTTACCTGACCTGATCTCTGAGCAGCGTAGACCCCGAGGGCGACCTGGTAAAAATTGAAGGTGAGCTCAAAATACTTTTTAAGTGGCTCTTAACAAGGTCATAATGACCGAAATTGCTTCTCCCGTCGCTGCGTGACGGGTCTGTTCAGCGTTGACAGACCCAACATCTGGGAAAGTCGCGTGGTGGTGGGTTGACAGCGGTGTCCCGACCCGCTATCAAAAAAAAATTGGAAGGCAACAGTCGAGAATGGCCAGTGAAAAATTAACATTTACCAGTAGCTTTTCAAGTAGAACCGAATCTCCATCAACTGTGAGCTGATGTAATCAACATGCTTTTATTTTGGTTTGTTTTCCATGCTGTCAAGTTATCAGCTGGAGCAATGGCCACGGAACTCACGCCTCAAGTTGACAGATGTGGTTTCCGAGCTGTGTGAATCCCGTGGCCATGCAGGGAAGTTTAAAAAGTAAGTGAAAAAAGGCTCTTAAGTGCCTGTAAAGTACCTCAAGATGATTTCAATTGGGTCCCCTGGCGCTGCTGGTCAGATCAGCTCCACGCTGATAGATGCGCCTGTGGGAAAGGCGCATTGGGTTCCCAACCCGCTGTCAAAAAAACAAGATTCCCAACCGGCCCGTCACCGATCGCGACCACTACCACCATGGAAAATTCTGTTTCTCTCTCTCCACAGAAGCTGCCGGAGTTTTCCAGCAATTTCTGTTTTTATTTCAGATGTCCAGTAATTTGTTTCATAGAATCATACAATGATACAGCACAGATGGAGGCCATTGGGCCCAAATTGTTCATGCTGGCTCTTTGGGACACTCCGTTTCAGGCAGTGCATTGCAAAGCATAACATCTCATTGCGTCAACAAATGTTTCCTCAAGTCGCCTCTGGTTCTTTTGCCAATTACCTTAAAGCTCTGGCTAGTGACACTTCTGTCACTAAAAACAGTTTAACCTAATTTACTCTTTCAAAACCCTTATTATTTTGAAGAGCTCCATCAAATACGCCTTAACATTCTCTGCATGAAGAAGAACAATCACAGCTTCTCTAGACTCTCCACGTAACTGAAGTCTGTCCTCCCTGGTACCATTTTAGCAAATCTCTTTTGAACCCGCTCTAAGTTCTAGACATCCTTCTTAAAGTGTGGGGCCCAGTATTGCCCACAAAACTCCAGCTGCGCTCTAACTACTGTTTACATAGGATTACATCGGATATACAGCACAGAAACAGGCCATTCGGCCCATTCAGTCCATGCCGGCGTTAATGCTCCATTCGAGACCCCTACCATTTTTCCCCATCTAAGTCTATCAGCATAACCCTCTATTCCCTTTTCCCTCATATGCTAGTCTAGCCTCCCCTTACATTTATCTCTATTATTCACTTCAACCACTCCCTGTGGTAGCGAGTTCCACATTCTCGCCACTCTTTGGGTAAATAAGTTTCTTCTGAATTTCCTCTTGGACTTCTTGGTGACTATCTTATATTGAGGGCCTCTAGTTATGCTCTTCCCCACATGTGGAAACATTCTCTCTGTGTCCACTCTATCTACATTTTTCATAATTTTAAAGACCTCTATTCGGTCACCCGTCAGCCTTCTCTTTTCAAGTGAAAAGAGACCCAGCCTGTTCATCTTTTCCTGATGTGTATAGCCTCACGTTCCTCATATCATCATTGTAAATCTTCTCTGCACCCTCTCCATTGCCTCTATATCCTTTTTATAATATGGCGACCAGAACTGTATGCAATACTCTAAGTGTGGTCTAACCAAGGTTCGATACAGGTTTAGCATAACTTCCCTGCTTTTCAATGCTATCCCTCTAGAAATAAACTCTTGTGCTTGCTTTCCTTTTTTTATGGCCTTGCTAACTTGTGGCGCAACATTTAATGATTTGTGTATTTGTACTCCGAGATCCCTTTGTTCCTCTACCCCACCTAGACTCACACCCTCCAAGTGATAAGTGACCACCCTATTCTTCCTACCACAATATAATACCTCACATTTATCTGTGTGGAAATTCATTTGCCAATTATTTGCCCATTCTGCAAGTTTATTTATATCCTCCTGTAATTTGTTGCAGGCCTCCTCAGTATTGACTATCCCCCCAATTTGGTATCATCTGCAAATTTAGAAATTGTGTTTTTGATTCCAAAGTCTAAATCGTTAATGTAAATTGTGAAAAGCAGTGGTTCCAGCATTGGTCCTCGTGGAACATCACTACCCACCTTCTGCCGCTGTGAATAGCTACCCATTACTCCCACTCTTTGCTTTCTGTCTTGAAGCCAGCTGTCTATCCATTCTGCTACTTGTCCCCTGACTCTGCATTCTCTGACCTTGTTCATCAGTCTATTATGAGGTAACTTATCAAAGGCCTTTTGAAAATCTAGATAAATTACATCTACTGCATTACCATTGTTTACTCCCTCTGTTACCTCTTCAAAAAATACAATACGGTTGGTCAAGCAAGACTTTCCCCTTTGAAATCCATGCTGACTAATCATTATTAAATTTTTGGTTTCCAGATGTTCTTCTATTCTCTCCTTTAGTAGGGATTCCATTATTTTTTGTACAACCGATGTTCAGCTGACTGGTCTGAAATTCCCTAGACATGTTCTATCCCCCTTCTTAAATATAGGTATTATATTAGCTAAACAGAACAATTAGATCAACCATTAACCATCTAAACTCAAGGGAATAGAAGGCACATTTATGCAATATGTCCTCATAATCATCTATTTGACTCCGATTTATTGAAGCGATTGCTGCGTTTTTTTAGTTGAAGTATAAAACAACATCAAAGAGAAGGCTTAGAGGAGAATTGATAGAAGGGTTTAAAATCATGACTGGTTTTCAGAGTAAATAAAGATAAAGGGGGAAAAATTCAGTTGGTTGCGCTTCCCGTCAGCACCTTAAGAGGGCGCTAATGGGGCGCAAAGCAACTAGCGCCCGGGCGCGGCGATGTTTGCGCCGCTCGTGAAATTAACTAGACATTTTGCGGCGGCGCTAAACACTACGGCCACGATCTCCTGCGCCGGCACATCGTGACGTCAGTCGAGTGCGCAATGCCCCGGTAGCGCCGCGAAACGGATATTGAGTGGCGCCCCCTGCCTTACCACCTGCCGCTAGCAACGACAGGTTGAGGGGAGCATTTTGCAGTCACGAAGGGACTGGGGGAGAGCTATTTAAAGGCGAACGCTTCCTGCATTGTTTTGTTGGTGATATTTTTGCACCACGCATTCTGAGAGAGAGAGAGAGACTTCTGGAGAGATTCAACGCTGTGTGAAGGAGTTTTGGGTACTGAGCAGCACTTTGCAGGTTCATTTTGATTTGCCCTTCCTTGCATCTATTTAGAAGAGACTGTGGGGGCAGCACTCTGAGCTCTTTCCCTGGGCTCTCCATTGTTCTTTCGAGCAGATTTGAGGTACAGGTCTCTCCAGGCCGAGATTCAAGGCTGCAATGAGCAGGATGTGGATGGAGAGCAATATCAACCCTCCCCTTTAAGAGCTGACCGGCGCCATTGTGTCTCTGTTCCATTGCTGACTGACATCACATGAGCTTTGCCAGTGCTCTGAGGTAGTGCCTCGCTCCTCGGCCTTTGCGCCTTAAGACAGGTGTGAAGCGCCTGATTTAGCGCTCCAATCACCTCCAGGGGCGATAAAAGCCAAGTTTGCAGTCGGAGGCAATAATTAGTGCCAGGCACTAATCTTTGCGCCCAGTCGATAATTGCGCCCCAAATGGGGCGATACTGAATTTTTCCCCAAAACTGTTCCCAGTGGCTAAAGGTCGATAACCAGAGGGCACAAATTTAATCATAGAATCATAGAATCATAGAAAGTTATAGCATGGAAGGAGGCCATTTCAGCCCATCGTGTCCGCGCCAGTCAACAAAGAGCTATCCAGCCTAATCCCACTTCCCAGCTATTGGCCCATAGCCCTGCAGGTTAGAGCATCCCAAGTGCATATACAATTACTTTTTAAATGAGGTTAGAGTTCCTGCCTCTACGACCCTTTCAGGCAGTGAGTTCCAGACCCCCACAACTCTTTGGGTGAAGAAATTTCCCCTCAAATCCCCTCTAAAGCTTCCACCAATTACTTTAAATCTGTGCCCCCTGGTTTTTGACCCCTCTGCTAAGGGAAATAGGTCCTTTCTATCCACTTTATCTCTGCCCTTCATAATTTTATACACATCAATAAGGTCTCCTCTCAGCCTCCTCTGTTCCAAGGAAAACAGACCCAGCCTATCCAGTCTTTCCTCATAGCTAAGATTCTCTACTCCCGGCAACATCCTTGTAAATCTCCTCTGCATCAACTCTATTGCAATCACATCTTTCCTGTAATGTGGTGACCAGAACTGCACGCAGTTCTCTAGCTGAGTCCTAACTACTGTTTTATACAGGTGAAGCATAACCCTCCTGCTCTTATATTCGATGTCACGGCTAATAAAGGCAAGCATTCCGTATGCCTTCTTAACCACCTCATCTACCTGGCCTGCTACCTTCAGGGATCTGTGGACGTGCACTCCAAGGTCCCTTTGTTCCTCTACACTACTTAAGGTGATTGGAAAAGAACCGGAGGTGACATGAGGGAAAACATTTTGACACAACGAGTGGTAAGGATTTGGAATGCACTGCCTGATAGGGTGGTGGATACAGATTCAATAATAGCCTTCAAAGGGAATTGTATAAATACTTGAAGGAGAAAAAATGGCAGGGATATGGGGTAAGAGCGGGGCAGTGGGACAAACTGTACTGCTCTTCGAAAGAGCTAGCGCAGACTCGATGTGCCGAATGGCCTCCTTCTGAGCTGTACTATGCTATGATTCTATAAGTTATAACGTGTAATACTGAGTACTTATTTAATTATAATTTAAGGTTTATTGCCTCTCCCAGGGTATCACTTGGCTATAGGGGAGGGCCGGGGGTTGGAAGAGTACAGCTGGGATGGCAGTAAAAACTTCCAGAGGTGACCTGAGGAGTTTGTTTTACACAGCGAGTTGTTGTGATCAGGAATGTACTGCCTGGAAGGACGGTGCAAGCAGATTCAATAATAACGTTCAAAAGGGGAATTGCATAAATACTTGAAGGAAAATATTTTGCAGGGCGATGGGGAAAGAGCGGGGGAGTGGGACTAATTGGGCCTCCTTCTGTGCTAACTCAAGCCTGTTCTTCAATACAGATTAGACATCAATTCATACAGAAAACTCACTGTGTGCGCGTGGCATTGAACCTTCCTACTATAAAGTTTGATAAACCAATGAATGCTGTGCTTTCACAAACAGCTGTCTCGATCTGTAGTTAGGACTGGAATCTAAGGATATAATAAAGGATATAGAGGCAGTGGAGACGGTGCAAAAAAGATTTATCTGAACATTCAGAAAAACTAATTTTTTTTCTAGAAAATATTAAACCATTTAAATAAACGGGTTATGGTTCTTTACTTTAGACAAGAGAAGGCTGAGGGGTGACTTGTTAGAGTTCTTTAAAATTATGAAAGGGTTCGATAGGGTAGATGCAGAGGTGATATTTTTACTTCTGGGGAGTCCAAAACTAAAGGTGATTAATATAAGATAGTCACTAATAAATCCAATAAGGAACTCGGGAGAAACTTCTTTTTTCTGAGAGTGGTGAGAATGTGGATCTCGCTACCACAGGGAGTAGCTGAGAGGATTCCATAGTTACATTTAAGGGGAAGCTGGATAAGCACATGAGGGAGAAAGGACTGAAGGATATGCTGATAGAGTTAGATGAAGTAGGGTGGGAGGCAGCTCGTGTGGAGCATAAACACCGGCATAGACCAGTTGGGCTGAATGGCCTGTTTCTGTGCTGTACATTTTATATAATTCTATGTAACTGAGAATTGTAGGCATAGGAAGATGATCAGCTGTGTCGGATCGAGGTGGGTCCTGTATCAATGGTAGCACTGAGAAGGTCACCGTAGTGAGCAGTACTGACCTACGGTACCTGGTGCAGGGTCCAGAGCAGATTTACCAGACTGGTAACAGGAATGATGGACTTCAGTTACTTTCAGAGACTAGAGAAGGTGGGATTGTTCTCCTCAGAGCAGGGATGTTATCGGCAAGATTCAATAGAGGTGTTCAAAATCGTGAAGTGTTTTAACAGAGTGAATAAGGAGAAACTGTTTCCAGTGGCAGAAGGGTATATAAGCAGATGATTCAGATTCAAGAAAATTGGGGGGAAAACTTCCATAGGTGAGATGAGGAGTTTTTTCACGCAGCGAGTTGTTGTGATCAAGAATGCACTGCCCGGAAGGACGGTGGAAGCAGATTCAATAGTAACTTTAAACAGGGGAATTGTATAAATACTTGAAGGAAATATGTTGCAAGGCTATGGGGAGTGAGCGGGGGAGTGGGACTAATTGGAGAGCTCTTTCAAAGGGCCGGCACAGGCATGATGCGCCGAATGGCCTCCTTCTGTGCTGTATCATTCTCTGATTCTTTATGATTGTTTGGGGATTCTGGAGTTTGTACGATTCACCAATAGAGACGGATAGGAAGTTTCCAGAACCTTCGTTCTGCACGCCAAACATGGTCTTTGCAGGGAGAAGAGCTCAGCAACTTAAGGGCACTACCTTGTTCGATGGTTTCTTATGATACAAGGGAACTATCACTGATGATCTCGGGGCGGTTGTGTCACCTTTACCTGGATCAATCGATGTGTTGGTTTCAGCTGGGGTCGATGTGCTGGTCTCAGCTGGAGTTGATGTACTGGTGGCAGCTGCGGCCGATGTACTGGTGGCAGCTGGAGCCGATGTTATACTCGTGGAGCTGACAGCTAACTCGTCAATTTCAGGAGAAGAGTGGAGAAATAAAAAGAAACAATTTTTTGAAAGAATTTCTTTGCAATTCCCAAACTCAAGCCTGTTCTTCAATACAGATTAGACATCAATTCTTACAAAAAACTCACTGTGTGCGCGTGGCATTGAACCGTCCTATTATAAAGTTTGATAAACCAATGAATGCTGTGCTTTAACAAACAGCTGTATAGATCTGTGGCTAGAATTGGAATCTATGGATATAATAAAGGATATAGAGGCAGTGGAGTAGTTGCAAAAAAGTTTTACCTAAACAGAGTGGTTACAACAATCAGAAAGATTACTTTTTTTCTCTAGAAAATATTAAACCGTTTAACTTAACGGGTTACGGCTCTTTACTTTAGACAAGAGAAGGCTGAGGGGTGTCTTGATAGAGTTCCTTAAAATTATGAAAGGGTTCGATAGGGTAGACGTATAGATGATATGTCCAATTGTGGGGAGCCCAAAACTAAAGTTCATTAACTTCTTTTTTCTGAGAGTGGTGAGAATGTGGATCTCGCTACCACAGGGAGTAGCTGAGAGGATTCCATAGTTACATTTAAGGGGAAGCTAGATAAGCACATGAGGGAGAAAGGACTGAAGGATATGCTGATAGAGTTAGATGAAGTAGGGTGGGAGGCAGTTCGTGTGGAGCATAAACACCGGCATAGACCAGTTGGGCTGAATGGCCTGTTTCTGTGCTGTACATTTTATATAATTCTATGTAACTGAGAATTATAGGCAGGGGAGAAAATCAGCTGTGTCGGATCGAGGTGGGTCCTGTATCAATGGGAGCACTGAGAAGGTCACCGTAGTGAGCAGTACCGGCCTAGGGTATCTGGTGCAGGGTCCAGAGCAGATTTCCCAAACTATTAACAGGAATGATGACTTCAGTTACTTTCTGAGACTAGAGAAGCTGGGATTGTACTCCCCAGAGCAGGGATGTTATAAGCGAGATTTAATAGAGGTGTTCAAATTCGTGAAGGGTTTTAATAGAGTAAATAAGGAGAAACTGTTTCCAGTGGCAGAAGGGTATATAAGCAGATGATTCAGATTTAAGAAAATTGGGTTGGGGGGGACTTCCAAAGGTGACATGAGGAGTTTTTTTACGCAGCGAGTGGTTGTGATCAAGAATGCACTGCCCGGAAGGACGGTGGAAGCAGATTCAATCGTATCTTCTAAAAGGGAAATTGCATAAATACTTGAAGGGAAACATTTTGCAAGGCTATGGGGAGTGAGCGGGGGAGTGGGAATAATTGGGGAGCTCTTTCAAAGAGCCGGCCACAGGCATGATGCGCCGAATGGCCTCTTTCTGTACTGTATCATTCTCTGATTCTTTATGATTGGTTGGGGATTCTCGAGTTTGTACGATTCACCAATAGAGACGGGAAGGAAGATTCCAGAACCTTCCTTCTGCACGCCAAACATGGTCTTTGCAGGGAGCAGAGCTCAGCAGCTTAAGGGCACTACCTTGTCTGATGGATTCTTATGATACAAGGGAACTATCACTAATGCTCTCGGGGCGGTTGTGTCACCTTTACCTGGATCAGTCGATGTCCTGGTTTCAGCTGGGGTCGATGTACTTGTTGCAGTTGGGGCCGAGGTACTATTTCCACCTGGTGTAAATGTACTGGTTGCAGTTGGGGCCGATATACTATTTCCAGCTGGTGTAGATGTACTGGTTGCAGCTTGTGTCGATGTGCTGGTTACAGCTAGGGCCGACCTACTGGTTGCAGCTGGGGTTGACGTACTGGTTTCAGATGGAATTGATGTACTGGTTGCAGCTGGAGTTGATGCAATGGTGGCAGCTGCAGCTGCTGTACTGGTGGCAGCTGGGGTCGCTGTGCTGGTGGAAGCAGGAGTTGATGTACTGGTTGCCGGTGTAGTTGCTGTACTGGTTGCAACTGGAGTTGATATACTGGTTGCAGCTGGATTTGATGTACTGGTGGCAGCTGGAGTTGATGTACTGGTTGCAGCTGGAATTGATGTACTGTTTGCTGCTGGAGTTAATGTACTGGTTGCAGCTGGAGTTAATATACTGGTGGCAGCTGGCGTCAAAGTACTGGTTGCAGCTGAAGTCGATGTACTGGTGGCAGCTGGAGTTGCTGTACTGCTTGCAGCTGGAGTCGATGACATGGTGGCAGCTGGAGTTAATGTACTGGTGGCAGCCGGAGTTGATGTACTGGTTGCAGCTGGAGTCGATGTACTAATCGCAGCTGGAGTTAATGTACTGGTGGCAGCTATAGTTGATGTACTGGTTGAAGCTGGAGTTGCTGTACTGGTTGCAGCTGGAGTCGATGACATGGTGGTAGCTGGAATTGATGTACTGGTGGCAGCTTGAGTTGATGTACTGGTTGCAGCTGGAATTGATGTACTGGTTGCTGCTGGACTTAATGTACTGGTTGCAGCTGGAGTTAATATACTGGCAGCTGGCGTCAAAGTACTGGTTGCAGCTGAAGTCGATGTACTGGTGGCAGCTGGAGTTGCTGTACTGGATCCAGCTGGAGTTGATGTGCTGGTGGCAGTTGGAGTTGATATACTGGTTGCAGCTGGAGTTGATGTACTGGTGGCAGCTGGAGTTGATGTACTGGTTGCAGCTGGAATTGATGTACTGGTTGCTGCTGGAGTTAATGTACTGGTTGCAGCTGGAGTTAATATACTGGTGGCAGCTGGCGTCAAAGTACTGGTTGCAGCTGAAGTCGATGTACTGGTGGCAGCTGGAGTTGCTGTACTGCTTGCAGCTGGAGTCGATGACATGGTGGCAGCTGGAGTTGATGTACTGGTGGCAGCCGGAGTTGATGTACTGGTTGCAGCTGGAGTCGATGTACTACTCTTGGCTGGAGTTAATGTACTGGTGGCAGCTATAGTTGATGTACTGGTTGAAGCTGGAGTTGCTGTACTGGTTGCAGCTGGAGTCGATGACATGGTGGTAGCTGGAATTGATGTACTGGTGGCAGCTGGAGTTGATGTACTGGTTGCAGCTGGAATTGATGTACTGGTTGCTGCTGGACTTAATGTACTGGTTGCAGCTGGACTTAATATACTGGCAGCTGGCGTCAAAGTACTGGTTGCAGCTGAAGTCGATGTACTGGTGGCAGCTGGAGTTGCTGTACTGGATCCAGCTGGAGTTGATGTGCTGGTGGCAGTTGGAGTTGATATACTGGTTGCAGCTGGAGTTGATGTACTGGTGGCAGCTGGAGTTGATGTACTGGTTGCAGCTGGAATTGATGTACTGGTTGCTGCTGGAGTTAATGTACTGGTTGCAGCAGGAGTTAATATACTGGTGGCAGCTGGCGGCAATGTACTGGTTGCAGCTGGAGTCGATGACATGGTGGCAGCTGGAGTTGATGTACTGGTGGCAGCCGGAGTTGATGTACTGGTTGCAGCTGGAGTCGATGTACTAATCGCAGCTGGAGTTAATGTACTGGTGGCAGCTATAGTTGATGTACTGGTTGAAGCTGGAGTTGCTGTACTGGTTGCAGCTGGAGTCGATGACATGGTGGTAGCTGGAATTGATGTACTGGTGGCAGCTGGAGTTGATGTACTGGTGACAGCTGGAGATGATGTACTGGTGGCAGCTGGAGTCGATGTACTGGTTGCAGATGAAGTCGATGTACTGGTGGAAGCTGGAGTTAATGTGCTGGTGCCAGCTGGAGTTGATGTATTGTTGGCAGCTGGAGTTAATGTGCTGGTGGCAGCTGGAGTTGATGTACTGGATGCAGCGGGAGTTAATGTACTGGTGGCAGCTGGAGTTAATGTGCTGGTTGCAGCTGGAGTTAATGTGCTGGTTGCAGCTGGAGTTGATGTATTGCTGGCAGCTGGAGTTAATGTGCTGGTGGCCGCTGGAGTTGATGTACTGGATCCAGCTGGAGTTGATGTGCTGGTGGCAGTTGGAGTTGATGTACTGGTTGCAGCTGGAGTTGATGTACTGGTTTCAGCTGGAGTTGATGTGCTGGTGGCAGCTGGAGTTGATGTACTGGTTTCAGGTGGAGTTGATGTACTGGTTTCAGCTGGAGTTGATGTGCTGGTGGCAGCTGTAGTTAATGTACTGGTTACAGCTGGCGGCAATGTACCGGTGGCAGCTGGAGTCGATGTACTGGTTTCAGGAGTCGACGCACTGGTGGTGACTGGGGTCGATGCACTGGTTGATGCTGGAATTGATTTACTTGTGGCAGCTGGATTTAATGCGTTGATTGTAGCTGGAGTTGATGTACTGCTGGCAGCTGGAGTTGATGTACTGGTTGCAGCTTGAGTTGGTGTACTGGTTGCAGCTGGAAGTAATGTACTGGTGGCAGCTGGAGTTGATGTACTGGTTGCAGCTGGAGTTGATGTACTGGTTGCAGCTGGAGTTGATGTACTGGTTGCAGCTGGGGTCGATGTATTGGTTTCAGCTGGAGTCGACGTACTAGTGGTAGCTGGGGTTGATGTACTGGTTGCAGCTGGAGTTAATATACTGGTGGCAGCTGGAGTTGATGTACTGGTTGCAGCTGGAATTGATGTACTTGTTGCTGCTGGAGTTAATGTACTGGTTGCAGCTGGAGTTAATACAACGGTGGCAGCTGGAGTTGATGTACTGGTTGCAGCTGGAGTTGATGTACTGGTTGCAGCTGGAGTTGATGTACTTGTTGCTGCTGGAGTTAATGTACTGGTTGCAGCTGGAGTTAATACACTGGTGGCAGCTGGAGTCAAAGTACTGGTTGCAGCTGAAGTCGATGTACTGGTGGCAGCTGGAGTTGCTGTACTGCTTGCAGCTGGAGTCGATGACATGGTGGCAGCTGGAGTTGATGTACTGGTGGCAGCCGGAGTTGATGTACTGGTTGCAGCTGGAGTCGATGTACTAATCGCAGCTGGAGTTAATGTACTGGTGGCAGCTATAGTTGATGTACTGGTTGAAGCTGGAGTTGCTGTACTGGTTGCAGCTGAAGTCGATGACATGGTGGTAGCTGGAATTGATGTACTGGTGGCAGCTGGAGTTGATGTACTGGTGACAGCTGGAGATGATGTACTGGTGGCAGCTGGAGTCGATGTACTGGTTGCAGATGAAGTCGATGTACTGGTGGCAGCTGGAGTTAATGTGCTGGTGCCAGCTGGAGTTGATATATTGCTGGCAGCTGGAGTTAATGTGCTGGTGGCAGCTGGAGTTGATGTATTGCTGGCAGCTGGAGTTAATGTGCTGGTGGCAGCTGGAGTTGATGTACTGGATGCAGCTGGAGTTAATGTACTGGTGGCAGCTGGAGTTAATGTGCTGGTGTCAGCTGGAGTTGATGTATTGCTGGCAGCTGGAGTTAATGTGCTGGTGGCAGCTGGAGTTGATGTACTGGATCCAGCTGGAGTTGATGTGCTGGTGGCAGTTGGAGTTGATGTACTGGTTGCAGCTGGAGCTGATGTACTGGATGCAGCGGGAGTTAATGTACTGGTTGCAGCTGGAGTTAATGTGCTGGTGGCAGCTGGAGTTGATGTACTGGATCCAGCTGGAGTTGATGTGCTGGTGGCAGTTGGAGTTGATGTACTGGTTGCAGCTGGAGTTGATGTACTGGTTTCAGCTGGAGTTGATGTGCTGGTGGCAGCTGGAGTTGATGTACTGGTTTCAGGTGGAGTTGATGTACTGGTTTCAGCTGGAGTTGATATGCTGGTGGCAGCTGTAGTTAATCTACTGGTTACAGCTGGAGTCGATGTACTGGTTTCAGGAGTCGACGCACTGGTGGTGACTGGGGTCGATGCACTGGTTGATGCTGGAATTGATTTACTTGTGGCAGCTGGATTTAATGCGCTGGTTGTAGCTGGAGTTGATCTACTGCTGGCAGCTGGAGTTGATGTACTGGTTGCAGCTTGAGTTGATGTACTGGTTGCAGCTGGAGTTAATGTACTGGTGGCAGCTGGAGTTGATGTACTGGTTGCAGCTGGAGTTGATGTACTGGTGGCAGCTGGATTTAATATACTGGTGGCAGCTGGAGTTGATGTACTGTTTGCAGCTAGAGCAAATGTGCTGGTCGCAGCTAGAGTTGATGTACTGGTTGCAGCTTGAGTTGATATTCTGGTTTCAGCTGGAGTTGATGTACTGGTTGCAGCTGGGATCGATGTATTGGTTGCAGCTGGGGTCGATGTTATACTCGTGGAACTGACAGCTATCTCAGAAATTTCAGGAGAAGAGTGGAGAAATAAAGAGAAACACTTTTTTCAAAGAATGTCTTTGAAATTCCCAAACTCAAGCCTGTTCTACAATACAGATTAGACATCAATTTATACAGAAAAATCACTCTGTGTGCGCGTGGCATTGAACCGTACTGTTATATAGTTTGATAAACCAATGAATGCTGTGCTTTCACAAACAGCCATCTAGATCTGTGGTTAGGACTGGAATCAAAGGATATTACAAAAAAATAGAGGCAGTGGAGAAGGTGCAAAAAGGATTTACCTGAACAGAGTGGTTACAACAATCAGAAAGACTGACTTTTTTCTAGAAACTATTAAACCCTTCAAATAAACTGGTTATGGCTCTTTACTTTAGACAAGAGAAGGCTGAGGGGCGACTTGATAGAATTCTTTAAAATTCTGAAAGGGTTCGATAGGATAGACGTAGAAGTGATATTGCCACTTGTGGGGAGTCCAAAACTAAAGGTAATCAAAATAAGATAGTCACTAATAAATCCTTAAGGAATTCGAGAGAAAATTCTAAATTCAGAGAGTGGTCAGAATGCAGAACTCGCTACCACAGGGAGTAGCTGAGACGAATACCATAGTTGCATTTAAGGGGAAACTAGATAAGCATATGAGGGAGAAAGGACTGAAGGATATGCTGATAGAGTTAGATGAAGTAGGGTGGGAGGCAGCTCATGTGGAGCATAAACACCGGCACAGACCAGTTGGGCTGAATGGCCTGTTTCTGAGCTGTACATTTTATATAATTCTATGTAACTGAGAATTATAGGCATAGGAAGATAATCAGCCGTGTCTGAGCGAGGTGGGTCCTGTATCAATGGGACCACTGAGAAGGTCACTGTAGTGAGCAGTACTGACCTAGGGTATCTGGTGCAGGGTCCAGAGCAGATTTACCAGACTGGTAACAGGGATGATGGACTTCAGTTACTTTCAGAGACTAGAGAAGCTGGGATTGTTCTCCTCAGAGCAGCGATGTTATAGGCAAGTATTAATAGAGGTGTTCAAAATCATGAAGGGTTTTATTAGAGTAAATAAGCAGAAATTGTTTCCAGTGGCAGAAGGGTATATAAGCAGATGATTCAGATTCAAGAAAATTGGGGGGGAACCTTCCAGAGGTGACATGAGGAGTTTTTTTACGCAGCGAGTTGTTGCGATCAAGAATGCACTGCCCGGAAGGACGGTGGAAGCAGATTCAATAGTAACTTCTAAAAGTGAAATTGCATAAATACTTGAAGGGAAACATTTTGCAAGGGAACATGGGGAGGGAGCGGGGCGTGGGAATAATTGGAGAGCTCTTTCAAAGAGCCGGAGACAGGCATGATGCGCCGAATGGCCTCCTTCTGTGCTGTATCATTCTCTGATTCTTTGTGATTGGTTGGGGATTCTGGAGTTTGTACGATTCACCAATAGAGACGGGAAGGAAGATTCCAGAACCTTCCTTCTGCACGCCAAACATGGTCTTTGCAGGGAGCAGAGCTCAGCAACTTAAGGGCACTACCTTGTCCGATGGTTTCTTATGATACAAGGGAACTATCACTGATGCTCTCGGGGCGGTTGTGTCACCTTTACCTGGATCAGTCGATGTGTTGGTTTCAGCTGGGGTCGATGTACTGGTCTCAGCTGGAGTTGATGTACTGGTGGCAGCTGCGGCCGATGTTATACTCGTGGAGCTGACAGCTAACTCGTCAATTTCAGGAGAAGAGTGGAGAAATAAAGAGAAACAATTTTTTGAAAGAATTTCTTTGCAATCCCCCAAACTCAAGCCTGTTCTTCAATACAGATTAGACATCAATTCATACAAAAAACTCACTCTGGGTGCGCGTGGCATTGAACCGTCCTACTATAAAGTTTGATAAACCAATGAATGCTGTGCTTTAACAAACAGCTGTCTAGATCTGTGGCTAGAACTGGAATCTATGGATATAATAAAGTATATAGAGGCAGTCGAGAAGATGCTTTAAGATTGTTTGGGGATTCTGGAGTTTGTACAAATTACCATTTGAGATGGATAGAAAGTTTCCAGAACATTCCTTCAGCATGTCGAACATGGTCTTTGCAGGGAGCGGAGCTCAGCAACTCAAAGACACTACCTTGTCCAATGGTTTCTTATCTTACAAGGGAATTCTCACTGATGCTCTCAGGGCGGTTGAGTCACCTTTACCTCTATCAGTTGATGTGCTGGTTTCAGCTGGGGTCGATGTACTGGTTGCAGTTGGGGCCGATGTACTATTTCCAGCTGATGTAGATGTACTGGTTGCTACTGGAGTTGTAGTGGTGGCAGCTGCAGCTGCTGTACTGGTGGCAGCTGGGGTCATTGTACTGGTGGAAGCTGTAGTTCGTGTAATGGTTGGCGGTGTAGTTGCTGTACTGGTTGCAACTGGAGTTAATATATTGGTTGCAGCTGGAGTTGACGTACTGGTTGCAGCTGGAGTTAATGTACTGGTGGCAGCTGGAGTTGACGTACTGGTTGCAGCTGGAGTTAATATACTGGTTGCAGCTGGAGTTGATTTACTGGTGGCAGCCATTGTTGATTTACTGGTGGCAGCTGGAATTTATGTACTGGTGGCAGTTGGAGTTGATGTACTGGCTGCAGCTGGAGTTGAAGGACTGGTTCCAGCTGGAGATGATGTACTGGTGGCAGCTGGAGTCAAAGTAATGGTTGCAGCTGGAGTCGCTGTACTGGTGGCAGCTGGAGTGGCTGTACTGGTTGCAGCTGGAGTCGAGACATGGTGGTAGCTGGAGTTGATGTACTGGTGGCAGCTGGAGTTGATGTACTGGTGGTAGCTGGAGTTGATGTACTGGATGCAGCTGGAGTTAATGTACTCGTGGCAGCTGGAGTAAATGTACTGCTTTAACCTGGAATCGACGTTCTGGTGGCAGCTGGAGTCAAAGTACTGTGGGCAGCTGAATTCGATGATATGGTGGTAGCTGGAATTGATGTACTGGTTGCAGCTGGAGATGATGTACTGGTTGCAGCTGGAGTCGATGTACTGGTTGCAGATGAATTCGATGTGCTGGTGGCAACTGAAGTTGATGTACTGGTTGCAGCTGGAGTTAATGTGCTGGTGGCAGCTGTAGTTGATGTACTGGTTTCAGCTGGAGTCGATGTACTGGTGGCAGCTGGAGTTGCTGTACTGGTTGCAGCTGGAGTTGATGTACTGGTTGCAGCTGGAGTCGAGACATGGTGGTAGCTGGAGTTGATGTACTGGTGGCAGCTGGGGTTGATGTACTGGATGCAGCTGGAGTTGATGTACTGGTGGCAGCTGGAATTGATGTGCTGGTGGTAGCTGGAGTTGATGTACTGGTGGCAGCTGGAGTTGGTGTACTGGTGGCAGCTGGAGTTGATGTACTGGTGGCAGCTGGAGTTGATGTACTGGATGCAGCTGGAGTTAATGTACTCGTGGCAGCTGGAGTAAATGTACTGCTTTAACTTGGAATCGACGTTCTGGTGGCAGGTGGAGTCAAAGTACTGCGGGCAGCTGAAGTCGATGATATGGTGGTAGCTGGAATTGATGTACTGGTTGCAGCTGGAGTCGATGTACTGGTGGCAACTGAAGTTGATGTACTGGTTGCAGCTGGAGTTAATGTGCTGGTGGCAGCTGTAGTTGATGTACTGGTTTCAGCTGGAGTCGATGTACTGGTGGCAGCTGGGGTCGATGTATTGGTTGCAGCTGGAGTTGATGTATTGGTTGCAGCTGGAGTTGATGTACTGGTTGCAGCTGGGGTCGATGTACTGGTGGCAGCTGGAGTCGATGTACTGGTGGCAGCTGGAGTCGATGTACTGGTTGCAGCTGGAGTTAATGTATTTGTTGCAGCTATAGTTGATGTGCTGTTGGCAGCTGGAGTTGATGTACTGGATGCAGCTGGAGTTAATGTACTGGTTGCAGCTGGAGTTAATATACTCGTGGCAGCTGGACTCAAATTACGGTGGGCAGCTGGAGTTGATGTACTGGTGGCAGCTGGAGCCGATGTACTGGTTGCAGCTGGAGTCAATGTACTGGTTGCAGCTGGAGTCAATGTACTGGTTGCAGCTGGGGTCGATGTACTGGTTGCAGCTGGAGTTGATGTACTGGTGGCAGCTGGAGTAGATGTACTGGTTGAAGCTGGAGTTGATGAACTTGTGCCAGCTGGAGTCGATGTACTGGTGGCGGCTGGAATCAAAGTAATGGTTGCAGCTGGAGTTGAAGTAATGATTGCAGCTGGAGTCGATGTCCGGGTAGCAGCTGGAGTTGATATACTGGTTGCATCTGGAGTCGATGTACTGGTAGTAGCTGGAGTTAATGTACTGTTTGCAGGTGGAGTCGTGTACCAGGGGCAGCTGGGGTTGATGTACTGGCGGCAGCTGGAGTTGATGTACTGGTTGCAGCTGAGGTCGATGTACTGGTTGCAGCTGGAGTCGATGTACTGGTTTCAGCTGGATTTCATGTACTGGTTGCAGTTGGAGTTAATGTACTGGTTGCAGCTGGAGTTGATGTACTGGTGGCAGCTGGAGTTGTTGTACTGGTTGCAGCTGGAGTTGATGTACTGGTGGCAGTTGGAGTTAATATACTGGTGGCAGCGCCAGTTGATGTACTGGTGGCAGCTGGAGTTGTTGTACTGGTTGCAGCTGGAGTTGATGTACTAGTAGCAGCTGGAGTTGATGTACTGGTTGCAGCTGGAGTCGATGTACTGGTTGCAGCTGGAGTTGATGTACTGGTTGCAGCTGGAGTTGATGTACTGTTGCAGCTGGAGTTGATGTACTGGTTGCAGCTGGAGTTGATGTACTGGTTGCAGCTGGAGTTGATGTACTGGTGGCAGCTGGAGTTGATGTACTGGTTGCAGCTGGAGTTGATGTACTGGTGACAGCTGGCGTTGATGTACTGGTTTCTGCTGGGGTTGATGTACTTGTTGCAGCTGGCGTCAATGTACTGGTTTAATCTGGGATTGATGTACTGGTTGCAGATGGGGTCGATGTCATAGTCGTGGAGCTGACATCTAACTCGGCAATTTCAGGAGAAGTGTGTAGAAATAAAGAGAAACAAATTTTGGAAAGAATGTCTTTGCAATGCCCATACTCAAGCCAGTTCTTCAATATAGATTAGACATCAATTGATGCAGAAAACTCACTCTGTGTGCGCGTGGCATTGAACCATCCTGCTATATAGTTTGATAAACCAATGAATGCTGTGCTTTACCAAACAGCTTTCTGGATCTGTGGTTAGGACTCGAATCCAAGGATATAATAAAGGCTAAGAGGCAGTGGAGGAGGTGTAAAAACGATTTACCTGAACAGAGTGGATACAACAATCAGAAAGACTAACTATTTTTCTAGAAAATGTTAAACATTTTAAATAAACGACTTATGCCTCTTTACTTTAGACAAGAGAAGGCAGATGGGTGACTTGATAGAGTTCCTTAAAATTATGAAAGGGTTCGATAGGGTAGACGTAGAGATGATATTTCCACTTTTGGGGAGTCCAAAGCTAAAGGTCATTCATATAAGGTAGTCATTAATAAATCGAATAAGGAATTCGGGAGAACCTTCTAAATTCAGAGAGTGGTGAGAATGTGGAACTCGCTACCACAGGGAGTAGCTGAGACGAATACCATAGTTGCATTTATGGGAAAGCTAGATAAGCACATGAGGGAGAAAGGAATGAAGGATATGCTGATAGAGTTAGATGAAGTAGGGTGGAGGCAGCTCATGTGGAGCCTAAACAACGGGATAGACCAGTTGGGCCGAATGGCCTGTTTCTGTGCTGAATATTTTATATAATTCGTTATAACTGAGAATTATAAGAATGGAAGATGATCAGCTGTGTCGGAGCGAGGTGGGTCCTGTATCAATGGGACCACTGAGAAGCTCACCGTAGTGAACAGTACTGACCTAGGGAATCTGGTGCAGGGTCCAGAGAAGATTCACCAGACTGGTAATAGGGATGATGGACTTCAGTTACTTTCAGAGACTGGAGAAGCTGGGATTGTTCTCCTTGGAGCAGAGAAGTTAAAGGCAAGAGTTAATAGAGATGTTCAAAATCATGAAGGGTTTTAATAGAGTAAATAAGGAGAAACTGTTTCCAGTGGCAGAAGGGTATATAAGCAGATGATTCTGATTTAAGAAAATTGGGGGGAAAACTTCCAGAGGTGACATGAGGAGCTTGTTTTTCACAGCGAGTTGTTGTGATCAGGAATGCGCTGCCTGGAAGGACGGTGGAAACAGATTCTATAGTAACTTTCAAAAGGGGAATTGCTTGAAGGGAAAAATAATGCAGGGAAAGAGCGGGGGAGTGGGACTAATTGGAGAGCTCTTTCAAAGAGCCGGCACAGGCAAGATGTGCCGAATGGCCTCCTTCTGTGCTGTATCATTCTCTGAATCTTTATGATTGTTTGGGGATCCTGGAGTTTGTACGATTCACCATTTGAGACGGGGAGGAATTTTCCAGAACCTTACTTCTGCACGCCAAACATGGTCTTGTCCGATGGTTTCTTATGACACAAGGGAATTATCACTGATGCTCTCTGTGAGATATCCTGCAGACATGTATATCAGACATCTTGGCGAGATAAGGGTTAACAGACGAGCCTCCGTTGTAGCTTAAAGCAACAGGCTTTCCAAGATAGAAACAGGATGAATTTGAAGTGTCGTGAGGAGAAAGCACGGCTTGTTTCCTGAGATGTGAAGTGCTTGTGTAAGGGAATAGGTGTAGGTAATAAAATGTAGCTTTAGTTTTAGGGTAATATAACAGTGGTAGCAAATCCATTTGAGGAAGTCTTGTTTAAGGGAAGTGGTTCTGAGGTAAACAATTGCAAACCGTTTACATAAATAACCTGCTTTCAAAGGAGTTGGGACATAGAAACGTCATACAGACTTATCTATGTCATTTTACGTTGATGTAGTCAAAATATGGTCTATAAAGGAGCATGGTTTTCAATAGTTTGTCAGAATGTACTCGAAAGATACAGAAACTGAATCGCCACTCTGTGTATACAGTTAAAGTCCGATCACCTTTACTGTGTATCAATAAAGTCTGTTCGAAGTCTCGAAACATATTGTTGTGAACCAGAGGAGAAAGGAGGGTGACTGCTGAACACGCTCCACGGCGGTTGTGTCACCTTTACCTGGATCAGTTGTGGTGGTGCTCCTTGCGTCATCATTGCACAGGTGACCCATACAACACGTAGGAGGCGAATCCAGTAATATGCCAAACGTCCGCAAACTGACTGTGCCTTGGCAGATATTCCCGGAAGCACATCCTTTGGTGACAAAGTTAGTCCCAAACGATACTAGAAACAGACAGAAAATAGATTACGTCTCAATAGAGTGGATCCTTACGAGAAACCAGTTCATTGTCGAGATGTGGACATCACTAAATGACATGGGTGCACTAGATGGATTTTTATGACAATCCAATGGTCACTTTTAATGCTTTTTAATTTTAAATTCGTATTAACTGAATTCAATCTCTCTGATTGCCTGGGATTTGAACTGACCTTGGTCTCAATTAGTTGTTAGTAATTTAACCACAACACTACCAGACCCATCGTGTACTTGCGCAGCAGGACATCGACTGTCAGTTATAAGGAGCTGCCTACTGCTAGCACAAGGAGCAGAGGCTTCAGTAAGAGGGACCAGAGAGTAACAGAACACCGACCACAAGATACTTGAAGTGTACAATGTGAAATTCTGCCCCTCGGTCTGTGGTTTTCCATCCCTTAACATGATTTGGATGCTTATTGTGATATGTAAACAGTGAGGAGGATAGTAACAGACTTCAGGAAGACATAGACAGACTGTTGAAATGGGCAGACACATGGAAGATGAAATTTAATGCAGAGAAGTGTGAAGCGACTCATTTTGGAAGAAAGAATGAGGAGAGGCAATATGAACTAAATGGTACAATTTTAAAGGGGGTGCATGAACAGAGAGACCTGGGGGTTCACATACACAAGACTTTGAAGATGGCAGGACAAGTTGAGAAAGCTGTGGAAACATACCCCTGATCCCATTCTAGTAAAGCACTTCTGCGCCCTCTCCAAGGTCTTGACATCCTTCCTAAAGTGTGGTGCCCAGAATTGGACACAGTACTCCAGCTGAGATCTAAGCAGTGTTTTATAAAGGTTTAGCCTAACTTCCTTGCTTTTATACTCTATGCCTCTATTTATAAAGTCCAGGGTCCCAGACGCTTTTTCAACACCCTCCTCAACTTCTGCTGCCACCTTCAAAGATTTGTGTATGTGAAGACCCCCACGACCCTCTGTTCCTTCCCCCCACCTTTTAAAATTGTACCATTTAGTTTATTTTGCCTCTCCTCATTCTTCCTTCCAAAATGAATCACTTCTCTGCATTAAATTTAATCTGCCACGTGTCTGCCCATGTTACCAGTCTGTCTATGTCCTCCTGAAGCCTGTTATTATTTGCCTCATTGTTTAGTACATTTACGAGTTTTGTGTCATCTGCAAACTTTGATATGATACCCAAGTCCAGGTCAGTAATATATATCAAAAAGAGTAGTGGTCCCAATACCGACCCCTGGGGAACACCACTGTATATCTCCGTCCAGTCTGAAAAACAAACATTCACTGCTACTCTCTGCTTTCTGTCACTGAGCCTATTTCGGAACCACTCTGCAACTGACCCTTTAATAGCATTGGCTTTGATTTTCCCGTAACTTCCTTCCTTTTATACTCTATGCCTCTATTTATAAAGCCCCGGATCCCGTATGCAGCAGATACTTCATGCCCTGCAAAAAAAATCACTGGGCCAAACCCACTTTGGCGAATCGTTGGTCCGTTTTACACCCTATCTGATATTCCTTTCCACTGAGGTCAATTTAAAAGTAAATTGGGGGGGAGTTGTAAATCGGGTCGCCGATCCTCTACCGCCCGTTTCACACCCAGCTTCAAAAAGTGCAGGTTGAAACCCTCCAGTTTCAGGCCCAACTGGCAAGTTGAAGATCGAACCCCTCCCCAAACAGACCCCGCCCCCGCCCCCCCCCCCACACTCACTGTTTCCTGTGGTTACACGTAAAGCCCATCTGCGCAGATCAGGTAACGGTTACTGACAGGGGGGATACTTGCAGCTCTATGGGGAAAGGGCAGAGGGAGTGGGCCTAATTGGATAGCTCTTTCAACGAGCCGGCACAGGCACGATGGGCCGAGTGGCCTCCTTCTGCGCTGTATCATTCCATGATTCCATGTACCTGAACAGAACTCCTTTCAAACTGACGCTGAGTGACAGATGAATTTTATGTTGAGTTCTTTCATTTGTTCAGAATGGGACAGGCCAGAATTCGAAATAGAAGTTAAATCGATGGGACAGCAAAGTTAAACATACACACTTCCTGAAGGCCTGATCCAGTAAGGCACTGATTTTCTTGTCCGACACACTTCACTGTTTGTGATTTATTATGGCAGGACTCAGAGGATTCCGCATAACATCCGCAGCATTCCAATCCATTCAGGGTGGTATTGGCAGGCTCTGAAATGGAAACCAAAGTTAAGGAATCATCTTCTGGATATCACTGACATTTTCATTCTTGGCAACGGTAGCATAGTGGTTATGTTACTGAACTATTAATTCAAAGACATGAATTCAAATCCCAGCACGGCAGCTGTGGAATTTAAATTCAGTCAGTCACATAAATCTGGAATAAAAAGCAAGTGTCAGGAATTTAATAAAATAAATCCAATCTCATTAGAAAGTGCTTGATGCAAATTCATCAGTTCAACACAGCGGGGTCAAATTATTCGTGGGCGCGAGCAAATCGGCCGCCCATGTTACACCCCGCAGGTTATTCGGTTTCAGTTGCCTTCAGTGCAACAGTAAACTGGGTGGTTGGGGGGTAAAACGGGCGCCGACTTGTTACCGCCCATTTTGCGCTACTGCCCAGAACCAATTTCACCACACAGCAGCTCAACCACCAAATTGCTAGGAATTTCTTAACACGGAAAAGTGAGATTTAAGCTGGAGCAAACTGCACTATTACTTTTCACCCAGTTCACACACGGAGCAAGTGCCCTCTCTGGGGCCTGGAGTAATAACTGATATTCCGTGGGGAACTGTGGTTGAACTCATCGAAAGGCGATTTAAAGAGGTGTTGCGCTAAACTACATCCTTTGGCTGGTAAATCCAGGCCATGATGGTTGGGTACTTATGAGGACTGTTAGTAAATTATAATGACAACACTATTTTACATAGAAATATATGGATTACAACAAGAACAAAAAAATGCATTAAAATAGCGCCATTAACGTAGTAAAACGTCCCAGGACGCCTCAGTGCTGCCGATTTGCTGAAGTACCTCATTGGCTGTAAAACGCTTTGGGACGTCCTGAGATCGTGAAAGGCGCTATAGAAATGCAAGTCTTTCTTTCACAGGAGCGTTATCAAACACAATTTGGCACCGAGCCACATAAAGAGATATTCGGACAGCTGTCTAAAAAGCTTGGTCAGAGGTAGGTTTTAAGAAGGTGAGAGAGGTAGAAAGGCGGAGAGGATTAGGGAGGGAATTCCAAAGATTAGGGCCCAAGCATCTGATGAAAATCGGGGATGCGCATTACATACATCCATTAAATAGATCTATCGGATCTGAATTAGATAATCACGCACTGTAAGCTTACCTGCAAAAGTCTGATTATTACAGAGATCAGATTCACAGAAACTGCTGGTCTGGGAGATGGACACGACTCCACTGTTAAAAGAAATGTCTTCAGAGGAAGATTTACACGTTTGCCTAATCCTACTGGTGGTTGTTCCCTCTGAAAACAAGCACAAGTCAGAGTTGGAACTTGACACTTTTACCTCATTTTTGGTCATCGCTCAGTATGATTGTGTCGAGAGCAATTCAGCTCAGCTCAACAAAGACCATTATTCAATTCCTCGTCATGGTCCAAGAAATAACCTCAGCTTTCTGTCTCTCGGACTATGCATCTACCTCTTTCTCTGCCTCTTAGAATCATACAATCATAGAATAGTACAACGCAGAAGGAGGCCATTCGGCCCATCGAGTCTGCGCCAGCTCTTTTGACAAACAATTCTTCTCACATTAAACAACTTCTCCTCTGACTCCAGTCACTTCCTCCAAATTAAAGGTGTTGCTATGGGAACCCGCATGGGCCCTAGCTATGCCTGCCTGTTCATGGGATATGTGGAACATTCTTTGTTCCAGTCCTACTCAGGTCCCCTCCCTCACCTCTTTTTCCGGTACATCGATGACTGTATCGGTGCCGTTTCCTGCTCTCGACCTGAACTAGATAAGTTCTTTCACTTTACTTCCAATTTCCACCCTTCCCTCACCTTTACATGGTCCATCTCCGACTCTTCCCTTCCCTTCCTTGACTTCTCCGTCTTCATTTCTGGCGATCGGCTTTCAACAAACATCCACTACAAGCCCACTGACTCCCACAGCTACCTGGACTACACTTCCTCCCACCCCGCTTCCTGTAAGGACTCTATTCCATTCTCCCAGTTTCTCCGTCTCCACCGCGTCTGTTCTGACGATGCCACCTTCCATACCAGTGCTTCCGACATGTCTTCCTTTTTCCTCAACCGAGGATTCCCCTCTACTGTGTTTGACACGGCCCTTGACCATGTCTGTTCCATTACCCGCACTTCTGCTCTCACCCATTCGCCTCCCTCCCAGAACCACGATAGGGTTCCCCTTGTCCTCAACTTTCATCCCACCAGCCTTCACATTCAACGGATAATCCTCCACCATTTCTGCCACCTCCAACGTGATCCCACCACCAAACACATCTTCCCCTCACCTCCCCTTTCAGCAATCCGAAGGGACCGCTCCCTCTGCGACACCCTGGTCCACTCCTCAATCACCCCTAACAGCCCTTCTCCTTCGCCTGGCACCTTCCCATGCAACCGCAGGAGATGCAACACCTGCCCTTTTACCTCCTCCCTTCCCACTGTCCAGTGCCCCAAACACCCCTTCCAGGTGAAACAGCGATTTACTTGTACTTCTTGCAATTTAATATACTGTATTCGCTGCTCACGATGCGGTCTCCTCTACATTGGGGAGACCAAACGCAGATTGGGTGACCGCTTTGCGGAACACCTCCCATTCAGTCCGTAAGGGGGACCCCGAGCTCCCGGTCGCCTGTCACTTTAATTCTCCGCTTCACTCCCACTCTGATCTCTCTGTCCTCGGCCTATTACACTGTTCCAATGAAGCTCAACGTAAGCTCGAGGAACAGCACCTCATCTTTCGATTAGGCACTTTACAGCCTTCCGGGCTCAACATCGAGTTGAACAATTTCAGACAATAATCCCTGCCCCCATTTTTCATGCTGTATGCTTTTGCCATTCCCATTTGCAACATTTTATCTTTCCTGCCTCTTACATAAGCACAGTATCTTCTTTCAATTCCTTCCTCCCCTCCTAACACCACCCCCCACCCCTCCCCCGTCTCTGCACCTGCTTAATATCTGTTACATCTCCAGCTTTTTCCAGTTCTGATGAAGGGTCCCAGACCTCAAACGTTAACTCTGTTTCTCTCTCCACGGATGCTGCCTGGCCTGCTGAGTATTTCCAGCATTTTCTGTTGTTACTTCAGATTTCCAGCATCCGCAGTATTTTGCTATTGTGTGAAGCATTGGGTGGGTTGTATAAAGAGAGACCAATTCAAGATCACGCATTTTACACCATCACCGGAAAGTTCAAATCACCCCCAATCTGTCTATGTCTTTCTCTCTATCGACGTATTCATTGCACTCTCATGCATCTCTGTTTTGCAAGTTAATTCCCTGACATTTAAATGCGTCTTCACAACCAGAGCCGCAGCAAAAGGAGTGAAACACAAATCTGGGTTGGACCAGAAGAGCATAGAATCACAGATTGGTACAGCACCGAAGGAGACCATTCGGGCCATTGTGCCTGTGCTGGTTCTTTGAAAGAGCTATCCAATTAGTCCCACTCCCCTTCTCCTTCCCCAAAGCCCGCAAATGTTACTTTTTCAAATATTGATCCAATTTCGTTTTGAAAGTTGCTATTGAATCTGCTTCCACCTCCCTTTCAGCCAGTGCATTCCAGATCACAACAACTCGCTGCGTAAAAAAAAATCCTCCTCATCTCCCCTCTGGTTCTTTTGTCAATTACCTTAGAATGCAGGCATCTTCTCCACTGAGCTTAGTCGGTGACAATTTGAATCTTTTTAAGTATATATTTATTTTGTTTGATCAGATTCTATATTTTGAGGAACCTTAGTGTAAGTGAAATATCCAGACCATAATTTCTCTCACTGTTTTCTGCCCAAACTTCCCCTTCTGTCAGCCGCTAGAGGCTTGCTTTTACAAGTGCAAATCAAAGGAAACGCTCGATCTACAGCACAGGGTGGGGCGAAATTTCTCAAGTTCACACTAACCTCTCGTTTGACCTATTATCACACAAGTGTTTGTCCATTTAAATTGAAAGATTTTTGAGGATAATTTTACGACAGTACGGGCAGCCAGTTGCCCAAGACGCGTTAGATGGAGCCAACAGAGATTGCTAAACCACCTCACCCTCCTTCTCTTGGTCTCTCCTTCTAATTCTGTCAGCACTGAAAGGGACCATTCAGCCCATCGTGCATGTGCCAGCTTTTTGAAAGAGCTATCCAATTAGTCCCATAGCCCTGCAAAATTTTCCCTTTCAAGTATTTATCCAATTCCCTTTTGAAAGTTATTATTGAATCTGCTTCCACTGTCCTTTCGGGCAGTGCATTCCAGATCATAACAACTCACTGCGTTAAAAATTCTCCACATCTTTCCCTCTGGTTTTTTGCCTTGAATCTCTATCGACACTTCTGCCACTGGCAGCAATTTCTTCTTGCTTAATCTATCAAGACCTTCAAAACCCCCTCCGATAACAAGGCAAGCTTCTGCCCCTCAACAATCAATACATTCTACTAATGGAATGTGCAAAGTCTTTGTGGGTAGCACTCTCGCCTCTGAGCCAGAAGGTTGAGGGTTCAAGTCCCACTCCAGAGACTTGAGCACAAAAATCTAGGCTGCTACTCCACTGCAGTGCTGAGGGGGTGCAGCACAATCGGAGGTGCCGTCTTTCAGATGAGATGTTAAACCGAGGCCCCCGTGTGCTCTCTCAGGTCGATGTAAAAGATCCCATGGCACTATTTCAAGAAGAGCAGTGGAGTTCTGCTCGGTGTGCTGGAGACAATATTTATCCCTCAATCAACTTCACTAACAATAAATCCACTGCTAATTATCACATTGCTTTTTGTGGGAGCTTGTTGTGCATAAATTGGCTGCCATATTTCCTACATTACAACACTGACTACACTTCAAAAATTACTTCATTCGCTGAAAAGCGCTTTGGGATGTCCTGAGGTCGTGAAAGGCGCGATTGAAATGCAAGTCTTTCTTTCTATCAATGAGCTAGAAGCCAAGAAAGAGTGAAAACGTTTCGGAAAACAATAAACATTTTTTTAAATGTCACAATTTTCATGCAATATGAAAATGGTTTTGTAAAAAGCAGCATTACCGGTGATGGTTGTGGATGAAATGGTCTCACATGTAGTCGTCCCAGATAGGGCAAATAATTTCTTCTGGGTTACACGAACCCGACAGTGCGGAACAAAAGTAACATTTTAGAGCTGGCACTGGAAAAAAAGAGTGCGGGAAATTGAGCCACTTTGAGTTTCAAATAGAAGCTCTTGTTAGTTAAGGGATGTGGTCCCTATTGTACCTTTACATTGGTTCTATCCTTTATATCGTAATACCTTGAACTTTCATTTTACATACTTATGTTAGGTTACCACATCCCCAATAGACTCTTCACTTCTCTAAATGCCCAGGTGAGTTTGAAAGTGTGCCTGGAGTAACAATCGACCATTTTGTATATTATTGTTTTAGCTATTGGTTGAATTACATCTCGACTTCGAAAGACCGAAAGATAACGCTGCACTGGATTGGATTAGAAAGTAAATGAACAAGCAGAAAACAGCAGAGATGTATTACATGGAATGTACTACACGAGGCGGGCCATTCGGCCCAACTGGTCCGTGCCCGTGTTTATTCTGCACACGAGCCGCCTCCCACCCCACTTCATCGCACCCTATCAGTATACTCTTCTATTACTATCTGCCTCAGGTTTTCATCTGGCTTCCCCTTAAATGCAAGTGAGATGAACTAAGGTGGGAGGAGCTGCGTGTGGAGGATAAACACTAGCACAGAATGTAATGTTTCTGAGTTGTAAATTCTCTGTAATTCGATGCAATGTAGCTCTTATATCAGTGGAGTGTAAAGGAGAGTGGGATTAGACTAGGTGGGTTATTGAACGGTATGGTAAGTGAGCAGGAGAGTGAGATTAGACTAGGTGGGATATTAAAGAGTACACGGAGTGAGATTAGACTAGGTGGGATACACTTCACCTGACGAAGGATAAGCGCTTCGAAAGCTTGTGATTTCAAATAAAACTGTTGGACTATAACCTGGTGTTGTGCGACTTCTCACATTTGTCCACCCCAGTCCAACACCGGCATCTCCACATCATGGATATTAAAGAGTACACGGAGTGAGATTAGACTACGTGGGATGTTAAACGGTATGGAGAGTGAGCAGGAGAGTGGGATTAAACAGGGTGGGATATTAAACAGTATAGGGAGTGAGCAGGAGGGTACTATGAGACTGAGTAGGCTGTTAAAGGGTGTGGGGAATGAGCAGTAGACAGTGCTTAGACTGGCTGAGATACTAAAGGTTATGGGGAATGAGTGGATGTTGAGGTGACATGAGGAGTTTTTTTACGCAGCGAGTTGTTGCGATCAAGAATGCACTGCCCGGAAGGACGGTGGAAGCAGATTCAATAGTAACTTCTAAAAGTGAAATTGCATAAATACTTGAAGGGGGACATTTTGCAAGGGAAACATGGGGAGGGAGCGGTGGCGTGGGAATAATTGGAGAGCTCTTTCAAAGAGCCGGAGACAGGCATGATGCGCCGAATGGCCTCCTTCTGTGCTGTATCATTCTCTGATTCTTTGTGATTGGTTGGAGATTCTGGAGTTTGTACGATTCACCAATAGAGACGGGAAGGAGGATTCCAGAACCTTCCTTCTGCACGCCAAACATGGTCTTTGCAGGGAGCAGAGCTCAGCAACTTAAGGGCACTACCTTTTCCGATGGTTTCTTATGATACAAGGGAACTATCACTGATGCTCTCGGGGCGGTTGTGTCACCTTTACCTGGATCAGTCGATGTGTTGGTTTCAGCTGGGGTCGATGTACTGGTCTCAGCTGGAGTTGATGTACTGGTGGCAGCTGCGGCCGATGTTATATTCGTGGAGCTGACAGCTAACTCGTCAATTTCAGGAGAAGAGTGGAGAAATAAAGAGAAACAATTTTTTGAAAGAATTTCTTTGCAATTCCCAAACTCAAGCCTGTTCTTCAATACAGATTAGACATCAATTCATACAAAAAAAACTCACTCTGGGTGCGCGTGGCATTGAACCGTCCTACTATAAAGTTTGATAAACCAATGAATGCTGTGCTTTAACAAACAGCTGTCTAGATCTGTGGCTAGAACTGGAATCTATGGATATAATAAAGTATATAGAGGCAGTCGAGAAGGTGCTTTAAGATTGTTTGGGGATTCCGGAGTTTGTACAAATTACCATTTGAGATGGATAGGAAGTTTCCAGAATATTCCTTCAGCATGTCGAACATGGTCTTTGCAGGGAGCGGAGCTCAGCAACTCAAAGACACTACCTTGTCCAATGGTTTCTTATCTTACAAGGGAATTCTCACTGATGCTCTCAGGGCGGTTGAGTCACCTTTACCTCTATCAGTTGATGTGCTGGTTTCAGCTGGGGTCGATGGGGTGTACTGGTTGCAGTTGGGGCCGATGTACTATTTCCAGCTGATGTAGATGTACTGGTTGCTACTGGAGTTGTAGTGGTGGCAGCTGCAGCTGCTGTACTGGTGGCAGCTGGGGTCATTGTACTGGTGGAAGCTGTAGTTCGTGTAATGGTTGGCGGTGTAGTTGCTGTACTTGTTGCAACTGGAGTTAATATATTGGTTGCAGCTGGAGTTGACGTACTGGTTGCAGCTGGAGTTAATGTACTGGTGGCAGCTGGAGTTGACGTACTGGTTGCAGCTGGAGTTAATATACTGGTTGCAGCTGGAGTTGATTTACTGGTGGCAGCCATTGTTGATTTACTGGTGGCAGCTGGAATTTATGTACTGGTGGCAGTTGGAGTTGATGTACTGGCTGCAGCTGGAGTTGAAGGACTGGTTCCAGCTGGAGATGATGTACTGGTGGCAGCTGGAGTCAAAGTAATGGTTGCAGCTGGAGTCGCTGTACTGGTGGCAGCTGGGGTGGCTGTACTGGTTGCAGCTGGAGTCGATTACATCGTGGCAGCTGGAGTTGATGTATTGGTGGCAGCTGGAGCCGATGTACTGGTTGCAGCTGGAGTTAATGTACTAGTTGCAGCTGGGGTCGATGTACTGGTTGAAGCTGGAGTTGATGAACTTGTGCCAGCTGGAGTCGATGTACTGGTGGCAGCTGGAATCAAAGGACTGGTTGCAGCTGGAGTCAATGTACTGGTTGCAGCTGGAGTTGAAGTAATGATTGCAGCTGGAGTCGATGTGCTGGTGGCAGCTGGAGTCGATCTCCGGGTAGCAGCTGGAGTTGATATACTGGTTGCATCTGGAGTCGATGTACTGGTAGCAGCTGGAGTTAATGTACTGTTTGCAGGTGGAGTCGTGTACCAGAGGCAGCTGGGGTTCATGTACTGGTGGCAGCTGGGGTTGATGTACTGTTGGCAGCTGGAGTTGATGTACTGGGGCAGCTGGAGTCGATGTACTGGTGCAGCTGGAGTCGATGTACTGGTGGCAGCTGGAGTTGATGTACTGGGGGCAGCTGGAGTTGATGTACTGGTTGCAGCTGGAGTCGATGTACTGGTGGCAGCTGGAGTTGATGTACTGGGGGCAGCTGGCAATTATGTACTAGTTGCAGCTGGAGTCGGTGTACTGCTGGTAGCTGGCGTTGCTGTACTGGTTGCAGCTGGTATCTTTATACTGGTGGCAGCTGGAGTTGATATACTGGTTTGAGCTGGAGTCGATGTATCGGTTGCAGCTGGAGTCGATGTACTGGTTTCAGCTGGATTTGTTGTACTGGTTGCAGCTGGAGTTAATGTACTGTTTGCAGCTGGAGTTAATGCACCAGTTGCAGTTGGAGTTAATGTACTGGTTGCAGCTGGAGTTGATGTACTGGTGGCAGCTGGAGTTGTTGTACTGGTTGCAGCTGGAGTTGATGTACTGGTGGCAGCTGGAGTTAATATACTGGTGGCAGCTCCAGTTGATGTACTGGTGGCAGCTGGAGTGGCTGTACTGGTTGCAGCTGGAGTCGATTACATGGTGGCAGCTGGAGTTGATGTACTGGTTGTAGCCGGAGTTGATGTACTGCTTACAGCTGGAGTCGATGTACTGGTGGCAGCTGGAGTTAATGTACTGGTGGCAGCTATAGTTGATGTACTGGTTGCAGCTGGAGTCGAGACATGGTCGTAGCTGGAGTTGATGTACTGGTGGCAGCTGGAGTTGATGTACTGGATGCAGCTGGAGTTAATGTACTCGTGGCAGCTGGAGTAAATGTACTGCTTTAACCTGGAATCGACGTTCTGGTGGCAGCTGGAGTCAAAGTACTGCGGGCAGCTGAAGTCGATGATATGGTGGTAGCTGGAATTGATGTACTGGTTGCAGCTGGAGTCGATGTACTGATTGCAGATGAATTCGATGTGCTGGTGGCAACTGAAGTTGATGTACTGGTTGCAGCTGGAGTTAATGTGCTGGTGGCAGCTGGAGTTGATGTACTGGTTGCAGCTGGAGTTGATGTACTGGTGGCAGCTGGAGTTGATGTACTGGTGGCAGCTGGAGTTGATGTACTGGTGGCCCCTGGAGTTAATGTACTGGTGGCAGCTGGAGTCGATGTACTGGTTGCAGCTGGAGTTTATGTATTTGTTGCAGCTATAGTTGATGTGCTGTTGGCAGCTGGAGATGATGTACTGGATGCAGCTGGAGTTAATGTACTGGTTGCAGCTGGAGTTAATATACTCGTGGCAGCTGGACTCAAATTACGGCGGGCAGCTGGAGTTGATGTATTGGTGGCAGCTGGAGCCGATGTACTGGTTGCAGCTGGAGTTAATGTACTAGTTGCAGCTGGGGTCGATGTACTGGTTGAAGCTGGAGTTGATGAACTTGTGCCAGCTGGAGTCGATGTACTGGTGGCAGCTGGAATCAAAGGACTGGTTGCAGCTGGAGTAAATGTACTGGTTGCAGCTGGAGTTGAAGTAATGATTGCAGCTGGAGTCGATGTGCTGGTGGCAGCTGGAGTCGATCTCCGGGTAGCAGCTGGAGTTGATATACTGGTTGCATCTGGAGTCGATGTACTGGTAGCAGCTGGAGTTAATGTACTGTTTGCAGGTGGAGTCGTGTACCAGAGGCAGCTGGGGTCATGTACTGGTGGCAGCTGGGGTTGATGTACTGTTGGCAGCTGGAGTTGATGTACTGGGGCAGCTGGAGTTGATGTACTAGTGGCAGCTGGAGTTGATGTACTGGGGCAGCTGGAGTTGATGTACTGGTTGCAGCTGGAGTCGATGTACTGGTGGCAGCTGGAGTTGATGTACTGCTGGTAGCTGGCGTTGCTGTACTGGTTGCAGCTGGTATCTTTATACTGGTGGCAGCTGGAGTTGATGTACTGGTTTGAGCTGGAGTCAATGTATCGGTTGCAGCTGGAGTCGATGTACTGGTTTCAGCTGGATTTGTTGTACTGGTTGCAGCTGGAGTTAATGTACTGTTTGCAGCTGGAGTTAATGCACCAGTTGCAGCTGGAGTCGATGTACTGGTTGCAGCTGGAGTTGATGTACTGGTTGCAGCTGGAGTCGATGTACTGGTTGCAGCTGGAGTTGATGTACTGGTTGCAGCTGGAGTTAATGTACTGTTGCAGCTGGAGTTAATGTACTGGTTGCAGCTGGAGTTGATGTACTGGTTGCAGCTGGAGTTGATGTACTGGTGGCAGCTGGAGTTGATGTACTGGTGGCAGCTGGAGTTGATGTACTGGTGACAGCTGGCGTTGATGTACTGGTTTCTGCTGGGGTTGATGTACTTGTTGCAGCTGGCGTCAATGTACTGGTTTAATCTGGGATTGATGTACTGGTTGCAGATGGGGTCGATGTCATAGTCGTGGAGCTGACATCTAACTCGGCAATTTCAGGAGAAGTGTGTAGAAATAAAGAGAAACAATTTTTTGGAAAGAATGTCTTTGCAATGCCCATACTCAAGCCAGTTCTTCAATATAGATTAGACATCAATTGATGCAGAAAACTCACTCTGTGTGCGCGTGGCATTGAACCATCCTGCTATATAGTTTGATAAACCAATGAATGCTGTGCTTTACCAAACAGCTTTCTGGATCTGTGGTTAGGACTCGAATCCAAGGATATAATAAAGGCTAAGAGGCAGTGGAGGATGTGTAAAAACGATTGACCGGAACAGAGTGGATACAACAATCAGAAAGACTAACTATTTTTCTAGAAAATGTTAAACATTTTAAATAAACGACTTATGCCTCTTTACTTTAGACAAGAGAAGGCAGATGGGTGACTTGATAGAGTTCCTTAAAATTATGAAAGGGTTCGATAGGGTAGACGTAGAGATGATATTTCCACTTTTGGGGAGTCCAAAGCTAAAGGTCATTCATATAAGGTAGGCATTAATAAATCGAATAAGGAATTCGGGAGAACCTTCTAAATTCAGAGACTGGTGAGAATGTGGAACTCGCTACCACAGGGAGTAGCTGAGACGAATACCATAGTTGCATTTATGGGAAAGCACATGAGGGAGAAAGGAATGAAGGATATGCTGATAGAATTAGATGAAGTAGGGTGGAGGCAGCTCATGTGGAGGCTAAACAACGGGATAGACCAGTTGGGCCGAATGGCCTGTTTCTGTGCTGAATATTTTATATAATTGGTTATAACTGAGAATTATAAGCATAGGAAGATGATCAGCTGTGTCAGAGCGAGGTGGGTCCTGTATCAATGGGACCACTAAGAAGCTCACCGTAGTGAACAGTACTGACCTAGGGAATCTGGTGCAGGGTCCAGAGAAGATTTACCAGACTGGTAATAGGGATGATGGACTTCAGTTACTTTCAGAGACTGGAGAAGCTGGGATTGTTCTCCTTGGAGCAGAGAAGTTAAAGGCAAGAGTTAATAGAGATGTTCAAAATCATGAAGGGTTTTAATAGAGTAAATAAGGAGAAACTGTTTCCAGTGGCAGAAGGGTATATAAGCAGATGATTCTGATTTAAGAAAATTGGGGGGAAAACTTCCAGAGGTGACATGAGGAGCTTGTTTTTCACAGCGAGTTGTTGTGATCAGGAATGCGCTGCCTGGAAGGACGGTGGAAACAGATTCTATAGTAACTTTCAAAATGGGAATTGCTTGAAGGGAAAAATAATGCAGGGAAAGAGCGGGGGAGTGGGACTAATTGGAGAGCTCTTTCAAAGAGCCGGCACAGGCAAGATGTGCCGAATGGCCTCCTTCTGTGCTGTATCATTCTCTGAATCTTTATGATTGTTTGGGGATCCTGGAGTTTGTACGATTCACCATTTGAGACTGGGAGGAATTTTCCAGAACCTTACTTCTGCACGCCAAACATGGTCTTGTCCGATGGTTTCTTATGACACAAGGGAATTATCACTGATGCTCTCTGTGAGATATCCTGCAGACATGTATATCAGACATCTTGGCGAGATAAGGGTTAACAGACGAGCCTCCGTTGTAGCTTAAAGCAACAGGCTTTCCAAGATAGAAACAGGATGAATTTGAAGTGTCGTGAGGAGAAAGCACGGCTTGTTTCCTGAGATGTGAAGTGCTTGTGTAAGGGAATAGGTGTAGGTAATAAAATGTAGCTTTAGTTTTAGGGTAATATAACAGTGGTAGCAAATCCATTTGAGGAAGTCTTGTTTAAGGGAAGTGGTTCTGAGGTAAACAATTGCAAACCGTTTACATAGGAGTTTGGAAATATGAAAAGTCATACAGACTTATCTATGTCATTTTACGTTGATGTAGTCAAAATATGGTCTATAAAGGAGCATGGTTTTCAATAGTTTGTCAGAATGTACTCGAAAGATACAGAAACTGAATCGCCACTCTGTGTATACAGTTAAAGACCGATCACCTTTACTGTGTATCAATAAAGTCTGTTCGAAGTCTCGAAACATATTGTTGTGAACCAGAGGAGAAAGGAGGGTGACTGCTGAACACGCTCCACGGCGGTTGTGTCACCTTTACCTGGATCAGTTGTGGTGGTGCTCCTTGCGTCATCATTGCACAGGTGACCCATACAACACGTAGGAGGCGAATCCAGTAATATGCCAAACGTCCGCAAACTGACTGTGCCTTGGCAGATATTCCCGGAAGCACATCCTTTGGTGACAAAGTTAGTCCCAAACGATACTAGAAACAGACAGAAAATAGATTACGTCTCAATAGAGTGGATCCTTACGAGAAACCAGTTCATTGTCGAGATGTGGACATCACTAAATGACATGGGTGCACTAGATGGATTTTTATGACAATCCAATGGTCACTTTTACTGCTTTTTAATTTTAAATTCGTATTAACTGAATTCAATCTCTCTGATTGCCTGGGATTTGAACTGACCTTGGTCTCAATTAGTTGTTAGTAATTTAACCACAACACTACCAGACCCATCGTGTACTTGCGCAGCAGGACATCGACTGTCAGTTATAAGGAGCTGCCTACTGCTAGCACAAGGAGCACAGGCTTCAGTAAGAGGGACCAGAGAGTAACAGAACACCGACCACAAGATACTTGAAGTGTACAATGTGAAATTCTGCCCCTCGGTCTGTGGTTTTCCATCCCTTAACATGATTTGGATGCTTATTGTGATATGTAAACAGTGAGGAGGATAGTAACAGACTTCAGGAAGACATAGACAGACTGTTGAAATGGGCAGACACATGGAAGATGAAATTTAATGCAGAGAAGTGTGAAGCGACTCATTTTGGAAGAAAGAATGAGGAGAGGCAATATGAACTAAATGGTACAATTTTAAAGGGGGTGCATGAACAGAGAGACCTGGGGGTTCACATACACAAGACTTTGAAGATGGCAGGACAAGTTGAGAAAGCTGTGGAAACATACCCCTGATCCCATTCTAGTAAAGCACTTCTGCGCCCTCTCCAAGGTCTTGACATCCTTCCTAAAGTGTGATGCCCAGAATTGGACACAGTACTCCAGCTGAGATCTAAGCAGTGTTTTATAAAGGTTTAGCCTAACTTCCTTGCTTTTATACTCTATGCCTCTATTTATAAAGTCCAGGGTCCCAGACGCTTTTTCAACACCCTCCTCAACTTCTGCTGCCACCTTCAAAGATTTGTGTATGTGAAGACCCCCACGACCCTCTGTTCCTTCCCCCCACCTTTTAAAATTGTACCATTTAGTTTATTTTGCCTCTCCTCATTCTTCCTTCCAAAATGAATCACTTCTCTGCATTAAATTTAATCTGCCACGTGTCTGCCCATGTTACCAGTCTGTCTATGTCCTCCTGAAGCCTGTTATTATTTGCCTCATTGTTTAGTACATTTACGAGTTTTGTGTCATCTGCAAACTTTGATATGATACCCAAGTCCAGGTCAGTAATATATATCAAAAAGAGTAGTGGTCCCAATACCGACCCCTGGGGAACACCACTGTATATCTCCGTCCAGTCTGAAAAACAAACATTCACTGCTACTCTCTGCTTTCTGTCACTGAGCCTATTTCGGAACCACTCTGCAACTGACCCTTTAATAGCATTGGCTTTGATTTTCCCGTAACTTCCTTCCTTTTATACTCTATGCCTCTATTTATAAAGCCCCGGATCCCGTATGCAGCAGATACTTCATGCCCTGCAAAAAAAATCACTGGGCCAAACCCGCTTTGGCGAATCGTTGGTCCGTTTTACACCCTATCTGATATTCCTTTCCACTGAGATCAATTTAAAAGTAAATTGGGGGGAGTTGTAAATCGGGTCGCCGATCCTCTACCGCCCGTTTCACACCCAGCTTCAAAAAGTGCAGGTTGAAACCCTCCAGTTTCAGGCCCAACTGGCAAGTTGAAGATCGAACCCCTCCCCAAACAGCCCCCCCCCCCCCACACTCACTGTTTCCTGTGGTTACACGTAAAGCCCATCTGTGCAGATCAGGTAACGGTTACTGACAGGGGGGATACTTGCAGCTCTATGGGGAAAGGGCAGAGGGAGTGGGCCTAATTGGATAGCTCTTTCAACGAGCCGGCACAGGCACGATGGGCCGAGTGGCCTCCTTCTGCGCTGTATCATTCCATGATTCCATGTACCTGAACAGAACTCCTTTCAAACTGACGCTGAGTGACAGATGAATTTTATGTTGAGTTCTTCTCATTTGTTCAGAATGGGACAGGCCAGAATTCGAAATAGAAGTTAAATCGATGTGACAGCAAAGTTAAACATACACACTTCCTGACGGCCTGATCCAGTAAGGCACTGATTTTCTTGTCCGACACACTTCACTGTTTGTTCTTTATTACGGCAGGACTCAGAGGATTCCGCATAACATCCGCAGCATTCCAATCCATTCAGGGTGGTATTGGCAGGCTCTGAAATGGAAACCAAAGTTAAGGAATCATCTTCTGGATATCACTGACATTTTCATTCTTGGCAACGGTAGCATAGTGGTTATGTTACTGAACTATTAATTCAAAGACATGAATTCAAATCCCAGCACGGCAGCTGTGGAATTTAAATTCAGTCAGTCACATAAATCTGGAATAAAAAGCAAGTGTCAGGAATTTAATAAAATAAATCCAATCTCATTAGAAAGTGCTTGATGCAAATTCATCAGTTCAACACAGCGGGGTCAAATTATTCGTGGGCGCGAGCAAATCGGCCGCCCATGTTACACCCCGCAGGTTATTCGGTTTCAGTTGCCTTCAGTGCAACAGTAAACTGGGTGGTTGGGGGGTAAAACGGGCGCCGACTTGTTACCGCCCATTTTGCGCTACTGCCCAGAACCAATTTCACCACACAGCAGCTCAACCACCAAATTGCTAGGAATTTCTTAACACGGAAAAGTGAGATTTAAGCTGGAGCAAACTGCACTATTACTTTTCACCCAGTTCACACACGGAGCAAGTGCCCTCTCTGGGGCCTGGAGTAATAACTGATATTCCGTGGGGAACTGTGGTTGAACTCATCGAAAGGCGATTTAAAGAGGTGTTGCGCTAAACTACATCCTTTGGCTGGTAAATCCAGGCCATGATGGTTGGGTACTTATGAGGACTGTCAGTAAATTATAATGACAACACTATTTTACATAGAAATATATGGATTACAACAAGAACAAAAAAATGCATTAAAATAGCGCCATTAACGTAGTAAAACGTCCCAGGACGCCTCAGTGCTGCCGATTTGCTGAAGTACCTCATTGGCTGTAAAACGCTTTGGGACGTCCTGAGATCGTGAAAGGCGCTATATAAATGCAAGTTTTTCTTTCACAGGAGCGTTATCAAACACAATTTGGCACCGAGCCACATAAAGAGATATTCGGACAGCTGTCTAAAAAGCTTGGTCAGAGGTAGGTTTTAAGAAGGTGAGAGAGGTAGAAAGGCGGAGAGGATTAGGGAGGGAATTCCAAAGATTAGGGCCCAAGCATCTGATGAAAATCGGGGATGCGCATTACATACATCCATTAAATAGATCTATCGGATCTGAATTAGATAATCACGCACTGTAAGCTTACCTGCAAAAGTCTGATTATTACAGAGATCAGATTCACAGAAACTGCTGGTCTGGGAGATGGACACGACTCCACTGTTAAAAGAAATGTCTTCAGAGGAAGATTTACACGTTTGCCTAATCCTACTGGTGGTTGTTCCCTCTGAAAACAAGCACAAGTCAGAGTTGGAACTTGACACTTTTACCTCATTTTTGGTCATCGCTCAGTATGATTGTGTCGAGAGCAATTCAGCTCAGCTCAACAAAGACCATTATTCAATTCCTCGTCATGGTCCAAGAAATAACCTCAGCTTTCTGTCTCTCGGACTATGCATCTACCTCTTTCTCTGCCTCTTCGAATCATACAATCATAGAATAGTACAACGCAGAAGGAGGCCATTCGGCCCATCGAGTCTGCGCCAGCTCTTTTGACAAACAATTCTTCTCACATTAAACAACTTCTCCTCTGACTCCAGTCACTTCCTCCAAATTAAAGGTGTTGCTATGGGAACCCGCATGGGCCCTAGCTATGCCTGCCTGTTCATGGGATATGTGGAACATTCTTTGTTCCAGTCCTACTCAGGTCCCCTCCCTCACCTCTTTTTCCGGTACATCGATGACTGTATCGGTGCCGTTTCCTGCTCTCGACCTGAACTAGATAAGTTCTTTCACTTTACTTCCAATTTCCACCCTTCCCTCACCTTTACATGGTCCATCTCCGACTCTTCCCTTCCCTTCCTTGACTTCTCCGTCTTCATTTCTGGCGATCGGCTTTCAACAAACATCCACTACAAGCCCACTGACTCCCACAGCAACCTGGACTACACTTCCTCCCACCCCGCTTCCTGTAAGGATTCTATTCCATTCTCCCAGTTTCTCCATCTCCACCGCGTCTGTTCTGACGATGCCACCTTCCATACCAGTGCTTCCGACATGTCTTTCTTATTCCTCAACCGAGGATTCCCCTCTACTGTGTTTGACACGGCCCTTGACCGTGTCTGTTCCATTACCCGCACTTCTGCTCTCACCCATTCGCCTCCCTCCCAGAACCACGATAGGGTTCCCCTTGTCCTCAACTTTCATTCCACCAGCTTTCACATTCAATGGATAATCCTCCACCATTTCTGCCACCTCCAACGTGATCCCACCACCAAATACATCTTCCCCTCACCTCCCCTTTCAGCAATCCGAAGGGACCGCTCCCTCTGCGACACCCTGGTCCATTCCGCAATCACCCCTAACAGCCCTTCTCCTTCGCCTGGCACCTTCCCGTGCAAGCGCAGGAGATGCAACACCTGCCCTTTTACCTCCTCCCTTCCCACTGTCCAGTGCCCCAAACACCCCTTCCAGGTGAAACAGCGATTTACTTGTACTTCTTGCAATTGAATATACTGTATTCGCTGCTCACGATGCGGTCTCCTCTACATTGGGGAGACCAAACGCAGATTGGGTGACCGCTTGCGGAACACCTTCGTTCAGTCCGTAAGGGGGACTCCGAGCTCCCGGTGGCCTGTCACTTTAATTCTCCGCTTCACTCTCACTCTGATCTCTCTGTCCTCGGCCTATTACACTGTTCCAGTGAAGCTCAACGTAAGCTCGAGGAACAGCACCTCATCTTTCGATTAGGCACTTTACAGCCTTCCGGGCTCAACATCGAGTTGAACAATTTCAGACAATAATCCCTGCCCCCATTTTTCATGCTGTATGATTTTGCCATTCCCATTTGCAACATTTTATCTTTCCTGCCTCTTACATAAGCACAGTATCTTCTTTCAATTCCTTCCTCCCCTCCTAACACCACCTCCCACCCCTCCCCCGTCTCTGCACCTGCTTAATATCTGTTACATCTCCAGCTTTTTCCAGTTCTGAATAAGGGTCCCAGACCTCAAACGTTAACTCTGTTTCTCTCTCCACGGATGCTGCCTGGCCTGCTGAGTATTTCCAGCATTTTCTGTTGTTACTTCAGATTTCCAGCATCCGCAGTATTTTGCTATTGTGTGAAGCATTGGGTGGGTTGTATAAAGAGAGGCCAATTCAAGATCACGCATTTTACACCATCACCGGAAAGTTCAAATCACCCCCAATCTGTCTATGTCTTTCTCTCTATCGACCTATTCATTGCACTCTCATGCATCTCTGTTTTGCAAGTTAATTCCCTGACATTTAAATGCGTCTTCACAACCAGAGCCGCAGCAAAAGGAGTGAAACACAAATCTGGGTTGGACCAGAAGAGCATAGAATCACAGATTGGTACAGCACCGAAGGAGACCATTCGGGCCATTGTGCCTGTGCTGGTTCTTTGAAAGAGCTATCCAATTAGTCCCACTCCCCTTCTCCTTCCCCAAATGTTACTTTTTCAAATATTGATCCAATTTCGTTTTGAAAGTTGCTATTTAATCTGCTCCCACCTCCCTTTCAGCCAGTGCATTCCAGATCACAACAACTCGCTGCGTAAAAAAAAATCCTCCTTATCTCCCCTCTGGTTCTTTTGTCAATTACCTTAGAATGCAGGCATCTTCTCCACTGAGCTCAGTCGGTGACAATTTGAATCTTTTTAAGTATATATTTATTTTGTTTGATCAGATTCTATATTTTGAGGAACCTTAGTGTAAGTGAAATGTCCAGACCATAATTTCTCTCACTGTTTTCTGCCCAAACTTCCCCTTCTGTCAGCCGCTAGAGGCTTGCTTTTACAAGTGTAAATCAAAGGAAACGCTCGATCTACAGCACAGGGTGGGGCGAAATTTCTCAAGTTCACACTAACCTCTCGTTTGACCTATTATCACACAAGTGTTTGTCCATTTAAATTGAAAGATTTTTGAGGATAATTTTACGACAGTACGGGCAGCCAGTTGCCCAAGATGCGTTAGATGGAGCCAACAGAGATTGCTAAACCACCTCACCCTCCTTCTCTTGGTCTCTCCTTCTAATTCTGTCAGCACTGAAAGGGACCATTCAGCCCATCGTGCATGTGCCAGCTTTTTGAAAGAGCTATCCAATTAGTCCCATAGCCCTGCAAAATTTTCCCTTTCAAGTATTTATCCAATTCCCTTTTGAAAGTTATTATTGAATCTGCTTCCACTGTCCTTTCGGGCAGTGCATTCCAGATCATAACAACTCACTGCGTTAAAAATTCTCCACATCTCCCTCTGGTTTTTTGCCTTGAATCTCTATCGACACTTCTGCCACTGGCAGCAATTTCTTCTTGCTTAATCTATCAAGACCTTCAAAACCCCCTCCGATAACAAGGCAAGCTTCTGCCCCTCAACAATCAATACATTCTACTAATGGAATGTGCAAAGTCTTTGTGGGTAGCACTCTCGCCTCTGAGCCAGAAGGTTGAGGGTTCAAGTCCCACTCCAGAGACTTGAGCACAAAAATCTAGGCTGCTACTCCACTGCAGTGCTGAGGGGGTGCAGCACAATCGGAGGTGCCGTCTTTCAGATGAGATGTTAAACCGAGGCCCCCGTGTGCTCTCTCAGGTCGATGTAAAAGATCCCATGGCACTATTTCAAGAAGAGCAGTGGAGTTCTGCTCGGTGTGCTGGAGACAATATTTATCCCTCAATCAACTTCACTAACAATAAATCCACTGGTAATTATCACATTGCTTTTTGTGGGAGCTTGTTGTGCATAAATTGGCTGCCATATTTCCTACATTACAACACTGACTACACTTCAAAAATTACTTCATTCGCTGAAAAGCGCTTTGGGATGTCCTGAGGTCGTGAAAGGCGCGATTGAAATGCAAGTCTTTCTTTCTATCAATGAGCTAGAAGCCAAGAAAGAGTGAAAACGTTTCGGAAAACAATAAACATTTTTTTAAATGTCACAATTTTCATGCAATATGAAAATGGTTTTGTAAAAAGCAGCATTACCGGTGATGGTTGTGGATGAAATGGTCTCACATGTAGTCGTCCCAGATTGGCAAATGATTTCTTCTGGTTACACGAACCCGACAGTGCGGAACAAGAGTAACATTTTAGAGCTGGCACTGGAAAAAAAGAGTGCGGGAAATTGAGCCACTTTCTGAGTTTCAAATAGAAGCTCTTGTTAGTTCAGGGATGTGGTCCCTATTGTACCTTTACATTGGTTCTATCCTTTATATCGTAATACCTTGAACTTTCATTTTACATACTTATGTTAGGTTACCACATCCCCAATAGACTCTTCACTTCTCTAAATGCCCAGGTGAGTTTGAAAGTGTGCCTGGAGTAACAATCGACCATTTTGTATATTATTGTTTTAGCTATTGGTTGAATTACATCTCGACTTCGAAAGACCGAAAGATAACGCTGCACTGGATTGGATTAGAAAGTAAATGAACAAGCAGAAAACAGCAGAGATGTATTACATGGAATGTACTACACGAGGCGGGCCATTAGGGTCAACTTATCCGTGCCCGTGTTTATTCTGCACACGAGTCACCTCCCAACCCACTTCATCGCACCCTATCAGTATACTCTTCTATTACTATCTGCCTCAGGTTTTCATCTGGCTTCCCCTTAAATGCAAGTGAGATGAACTAAGGTGGGAGGAGCTGCGTGTGGAGGATAAACACTAGCACAGAATGTAATGTTTGAGTTGTAAATTCTCTGTAATTCGATGCAATGTAGCTCTTAGATCAGTGGAGTGTAAAGGAGAGTGGGATTAGACTAGGTGGGTTATTGAACGGTATGGTAAGTGAGCAGGAGAGTGAGATTAGACTAGGTGGGATATTAAAGAGTACACGGAGTGAGATTAGACTAGGTGGGATACACTTCACCTGACGAAGGATAAGCGCTTCGAAAGCTTGTGATTTCAAATAAAACTGTTGGACTATAACCTGGTGTTGTGCGACTTCTCACATTTGTCCACCCCAGTCCAACACCGGCATCTCCACATCATGGATATTAAAGAGTACACGGAGTGAGATTAGACTACGTGGGATGTTCAACGGTATGGAGAGTGAGCAGGAGAGTGGGATTAAACAGGGTGGGATATTAAAGAGTATAGGGAGTGAGCAGGAGGGTACTATGAGACTGAGTAGGCTGTTAAAGGGTGTGGGGAATGAGCATAAGAACATAAGAACATAAGAAATAGGAGCAGGAGTAGGCCAATCGGCCCCTCGAGCCTGCTCCGCCATTCAATAAGATCATGGCTGATCTGATCCTAACCACCAATCTACTATCTATCACAGAACCATCTCCTGCATCTAACAGAATTGCACACACGAAATAGGAGCAGAATCAGGCTACACAGTCCCTGGGCCCGCTCCACTACCCACAGGGCCATGACCGATCCGAACCTAGACTCATGTCCAAATTCCTGCCCGCTCCCCGTAACCCTTAATGCCCTTTACTTCTAGGAAACTGTCTATTTCTGTTTTAAATTTAATTAATGTTGTAGCTTCTACAGCTTTTTGTGGCAGCATATTCCATGGACCTACCACCCTCTGAGTGAAGTAGTTCCTCCTCATCTCAGTTTTGAAAGAGCAGCCCCTTATTCTAAGACTATGTCCCCTAGTTCTCGTCTCACCCGTCATCGGGAACATCCTCCCCGCATCCACCCGATCCAACCCCTTCACAATCTTATATGTTTCAATAAGATCGCCTCTCATTCTTCTGAACTCCAATGAGTAGAGTCCCAATCTACCCAACCTCTCCTCATATGACCACCCCCTCATCCCCGGGATTAACCGAGTGAACCTTTTTTGCACTGCCTCGAGAGCAAGGATGTCTTTCCTTAAGTAAGGACACCAAAACTGTATGCAGTATTCCAGGTGCGGTCTCACCAATACCTTGTACAACTGAAGCAATACCTCCCTATTTTTATATTCTATCCCCCTAGCAATGAAAGCCAACATTCCATTTGCCTTCTTAATCACTTGCTGCACCTGCATACTAACCTTTTGAGTTTCGTGCACCAGGACCCCCAGATCCCTTTGCACTTCAGTACTCTCCAGTTTCTTGCCATTAAGATAATAAATTGCTCTAGGATTTTTCCTGCCAAAGTGCATCACCTCACACTTTCCAGTGTTGTATTCCATCTGCCAAATCTCTGCCCACTTACTTAGCCTGTCTATGTCCCCTTGCAGGTTTTTTATGTCCTCCTCACTCACTACTTTCCCTCCCATCTTTGTATCATCTGCAAATTTTGATATGTTACACTTGGTCCCTTCCTCCAAATCGTTAATATAGATTGTGAAGAGTTGGGGACCCAGCACTGACCCCTGTGGAACACCACTAGTTACTGATTGCCAGTCTGAGAATGAACCATTTATCCCAACTCTTTGCTTTCTGTTAGATAGCCAATCCTCTATCCATGCCAGAATATTACCCCCAATCCCGTGATTTTTTACCTTAAGCAATAATCTTTTGTGTGGCACCTTGTCAAATGCCTTTTGGAAGTCTAAATACACTACGTCCACTGCTTCCCCTTTATCCACTCTATATGTTACTTCCTCAAAGAACTCCAGCAAATTTGTCAAACATGACTTCCCAGTAAGCAGTAGACAGTGCTTAGACTGGGTGAGATACTAAAGGTTATGGGGAATGAGTGGATGTTGAGATTAGACAGGGTGGGATATTAAAGGGTATAGGGAGTGAGCACCGGTTGAGATTAGACTGGATGGGATATTAAAGGGTATGGGGAGTGAGTGGAGGCTGGGATTAGACTGGGTGGGATATTACACGGTATGGGAAGTGAGCGGTGTGTTGAGGTTAGACTGCATGGGATATTAAACGGCATGGGTAGTGAGTGGTGATTGGAATTAGACTGGGTGGGATATTACACGGTATGGGGAGTGAGCGGTGGGTTGAGGTTAGACTGCATGGGATATTAAACGGCATGGGGAGTGAGTGGTGATTGGAATTAGACTGGGTGGGATATTACACGGTATGGGGAGTGAGTGGGTGGTTGAGATTAGACTGGGTGTGATAGTACACATTTGGGGAGTGAGCAGGGGGTTGAGATTAGACTGGGTGGGATAAAACACGGTATGGGGAGTGAGCGGGGGGTTGAGATTAGGCTGGCTGTGATATTAAATGGTATGGAGAGTGAGCGGGCTGTTGAGATTAGACTGGGTGGGATATTACACGGTATGAAGAGTGAGCGGGGTGTTGAGATTAGACTGGGTGTGATATTACACGGTATCGTGAGTGAGCGGGGGTTGAGATTAGACTGGGTGTGATATTACACGGTATGGAGAGTGAGCGGGGTGTTGAGATTAGACTGGGTGGGATATTACACGGTATGGGGAGTGAGCGGGGTGTTGAGATTAGACTGGATGTGATATTACACGGTATGGAGAGTGAGCGGGGAGTTGAGATTGTACTGCGTGTGATATTACACGGTATGGGGAGTGAGCAGGGGTTTGAGATTAGATTGGGTGTGATATTACACGGTATGGGGAGTGAGTGGGTGGTTGAGATTAGACTGGGTGGGATATTACACGGTATGGAGAGTGAGCAGGGGTTGAGATTAGATTGGGTGGGATATTACACGGTATGGAGAGTGAGCAGGGGTTTGAGATTAGACTGGGTGTGATATTACACGATATGGAGAGTGAGCCGGGAGTTTGAGATCAGACTGGGTGGGAGATTACACGGTATGGAGAGTGAGCCGGGAGGTTGAGATTAGACTGGGTGGAATATTACATGGTATGGAGAGTGAGCGGGGTGTTGAGATTAGACTGGATGGGATATTAAGGTGTCTGTTTCACTGCATTACTTTCCTCAAACAACATTCTGGCGGTTGCCCGAGTCGCTTCACTAAGCCATTTTCATCGCTCTCTCCAGCAAACAACCTCACTCCTCCACAACTTGGCGCCCCAATGTCAGTATTTGTGAACTAGAACCAGGAGGAATATTGAGCAAGAAAGCTGCCGGATGGTCGCCGAACTGGTTCAAGGAAGGGAAGCTGCCACCATTCCCCGGACTGGGCAACATGTAACTAGGGCTTGGACCACCAAGGGCAGTGTCACACAGATCCCGAGACCTAATTAAATCGGAACAGACTCACCTTCAGCAATACAAGTGCAGACGATGACAATGCAAAGCGACAGCTTCATTTTGCCCTTTGATGTGGCGAGCCCACAGCACAGACCAGAAGTGGCACTCCGTGTTAGCAAACTGCCTTATTCCTATCTGCCGAACAAGAGGAAGCAAATAAATATTAGACGCTAACACTGCCAAACAGACATGCATCCTTGAAAATATGTATCCCGTGTTCGCTCTCTATTGACAGGTAATCATAACAAGGCGAGGTCTCATTTTATAAACACTCGCTGAGCATTCCTTTCAGACTACAGGATAGTGAGTGTAATCTGATACACTGGCTGTGAACTTCTCGATCATTCTGCTGCTGTGATGTCAATGACGATCTGAGGTTCCGTTTTAGAAATTTAAGGGGTGGTCATAACAATAGAGCAAAATGGACACTAACGATGCAGCAACTCGGTTAACACATTGCCCAATGTTCATTTCCATTCAAGTCAACAGGGTGGGATAGTGAAGGGTATGGGCAGTGAGGAGGGTGGGGTTAAACTAGGTGGGATATAAAAGGGTGTGGGGATTCATCAGAAGACTGGGATTAGACTGGGTGGGATATTAATGGGTCTGGCGAGTGAGGAGAGTGGGATTAGACTGTGTGTTATATTACAAGGTATGGGGAGTGAGCAGGAGAGTGGGATTAGACTGGTTGGGATATTAAAGGGTATGGGGAGTGAGCGGGAGAGTGGTATTAGACTGGGTGGGATATTAAAGGGTGTGGGGAGTGAGCAGGAGACTGGGATTAGACTGGTGGGATATTAAAGGGTATGGGGAGTGAGCAGGAGACTGGGATTAGACTGGGTGGGATATTAAATGGTATGGAGGTGAGGAGAGTGGGATTAGACTGGGTGGGATATTAAAGGGTAAGGGGAGTGAGCAGGAGACTGGGATTAGACTGGGGGGATACTAAACGGTGTGAGGATTGATCAGGAGACTGGGATTAGACTGGGTGCGATATTAAATGGTATGGGGGGTGAGGAGAGTGGGATTAGACTATGTGTTATATTACACGGTATGGGGAGTGAGCAGGAGATTGGGATTAGACTGGGTGGGATATCAAAGGGTATGGGGAGTGAGCGGGAGAGTGGTGTTAGACTGGGTGGGATATTAAAGGGTGAGGGGAGTGAGCAGGAGATTGGGATTAGACTGGGCGGGATATTAAATGGTATGGGGAGTGAGGAGAGTGGGATTAGACTGTGTGTTATATCACAGAGTATGGGGAGTGAGCAGGAGAGTGGGATTAGACTGGGTGGGATATTAAAGGGTGTGGGGAGTGAGCAGGATACTGGGATTAGACTGGGGGGGGATATTAAATGGTATGGGGAGTGAGGAGAGTGCGTTTAGACTGGGTGGGATATTAAAGGGTGTGGGGATTGATCAAGAGACTGGGATTAGACTGGGTGGGATATTAAATGGTATGGGGAGTGAGGAGAGTGGGATTAGACAGTGCTTTATATTACAGGGTATGGGGAGTGAGCAGGAGAGTGGGATTAGACTGGGTCGGATATTAAATGGTATGGGGAGTCAGCGGGAGAGTGGTATTAAGATGGGTGGGATATTAAAGGGTGTGGCTAGTGAGCAGGAGACTGGGATTAGACTGGGTGGGATATTAAATGGTATGGGGAGTGAGGAGAGTGAGATTAGACTGTGTGTTATATTACAGGGTATGGGGAGTGAGCAGGAGGGTGGAATTAGACTGGGTCCCTCAAGGAGGTAAGCACTGGTACAGACCTGTTGAGTCGAAGGGCTCGATTTTGCCAGGCCCGAGGAGGCGGTTTTGGAGGCGTTTGAGGTATTAAAATTGCAAATAATGGTGGGCGGATCCGATCCCGCCTCCATCCCTCCTCTGAGCAATTTTCCCACATTTGTGGTTTCAGACCCCGTTTCCATCCCGCTTCCAAGAGGTGGGATAAACCCTTAACAACCAGTTAATTGCGTCTATAATCCCATTTTGAGAGGCCTTTCTGAATTTAACACATTTCCCCCGTGCTGCACGTCTCCTCTCGAACACGCCAGTTAATCCTAGCGGCCTCACAAGTGGATTGCTTACTAACAGCTGCAGCTCCACCATTAAAAAGGAGTTTTCACCAATGATCATTTGCAGGTGGCAGGACTTTGTTGTCTCAGGTCTGGGGGTACTTTTAGTAGGCCTACTCATTGTTGTGGAAGTTTGGAGCCTGACACCCAATCTCCAGTGTGAGCTCCTGGGAAACCCCTCTCCACACCTTGACTGAGCGCTTCCTCAACCCATCCTTTCCATGGAGTTTGCCATCCTTTCCGTGGTGATGCATTCATGCACTAATGCCTCCACAAAGGCTCTGCTCATGTTCGCGATGGACTCCTCCATTCGCTTCACACTTGCTGCGGCCCTGGAGACAAAACCTGCCAGAGACTCCTGCACCTGTTCCTGGAGTTCCAGCACCGCTCTCCTTCTGGATGGACCCGGAGGCTCAGGGTCGACATGCAGCTGAGCCGAGCTGGCAGAGTCCTGCGCCCTCCGACGAGGACTCTCCACTGCCGTCCCTGTCTCCACCTGCTGCTGATGCTCACTTGTGATCTGTGATACACCAGATGACAAGACTACTCTATCTCACGATGGTCCCACCGAGGTGTGAGTGTCTGCGCTGGTGCTGGGTGCGCTCAATTCTGCTGACGCTGTGCCCTCAGAGGTTGCAGCTTCCTCTGAGGAGTCTTTAGGCTCAGGCTGTTCCTCCTGAACGGTGGGGACGGGGACTCTCGATGGTCCTGTGGGGGAGTAAAGGAAAGAGTTAGAGATGTGAGATAAAGGTTGCATGCACATTGAATTGTGCAGATGATAATAAGTCAATCTGTTCGAGCATCAGAATCATTATCAGTCACTCATGCAATGTCAATGAGAGAGATGCCAAACTATTCTGTCACCAGCTTGCTATGATGCGCCCCTCTGTCCATCCCCCACTTGCGCATCTTCCTCCACTCCCACGATCTCTAGGACTGCCTGCTCTGCATTGGTGAGCTGGGCTATTGAGGGTGGCCCTCCTCCTGTCCTCGCCCTTTCCCTCTTATTGTGGGCTCTCTTTTCCTGCAATGAGGGACACAAGTGGAGTTTGAGTGAGAATGAAGGAGTGAGTGTAGAGAATCCATAGCATAGATGCTTAGAAGGAGACAAAGATGGAGTGAGGTGCCAAGACCAAGGGCCCTACCTGTGTGTTGTAAGTTGTTGTCATTGCATCACAATGATAGGGAGTGTGAGGGCTACATAGTCGAATAGTTAAGTGAATGTGAACACAGAGAGAGAGGGAATGGGTAAGGGTGCAGGGATGTATGGGTGAAGTGGGATGTGGAGGAGGAGGTTGACAAAGCAGAGTGCTGGTGATGAGAGGCAATGGGGATCAGATTGAGGTTGATGGGAATGTAATACTCACTTTTCCTGTGTGGAGATGGTCATGAAACCTCTTTCTGCACTGCAGCCAGGTTCTGCTGCACATAGAATTAGCATTGACCTCCTGTGCCACTTGCAGCCACACAGCTTCAGTCTGTTGTGGAGGCTTTTCCTCCCAGAGGAAGGAAAGAGCACCTCCTTATTTGCTCTTGCTCCCTCCACCAGAGCTTGGAGGGAGGCCTCATCAAATCTGGGTGCACACTTTGATCTAGTGCTGAACATACTTGCAGAAGGAATCCCTCAGAAGAATGGTCATAAAGTTGTAAGGTAGAAAAAGAAGCAAGGCTGCTTGCAGGCCTTAAATCCAACTGCGCAGATGACATAATCGGAGGCGAGATTTTGTATGAAAAGACTCATTGGGCCAGGGGTTTCCACACGCTGGAAATCAAGTGCCCAATTAGGGGAAAATCGGCCAATTGTCACGAATCACATCGGAGGCGGGGTCGGGAACCGCCGACCACCTGACACGCACCCAGCCCGCCCCCATTGGCAAAATCCAGCCCGAATAGTCTGTGCTGGAACATGCTATTGTTCCGTATCTTCAGAGTTGAAACCAGTTGACTGTGGAAAGCACCTTTATGCAGTAAACAATAAACCAGTTGATCCGGAAGATGTTTTTATAACCTTCAATTGATGCAAATATTTCAGTTCCAAGAAATCTCTGACCTTTTGCAAAGGCGTTGGTCGAAACTGCAGAGTGAGATCAGCAGCTATCAGAATGGAATGTGTGGCAAGGGGAATGGAGCAAGCGAGCGATATGAACACTCCTCAACACACACTGTATCAACTTCTCTCTTTTTGCCTGATTGTTAGAATCCCACAGATCATGGTTAGACTCTAACCCGAAGCCTTGTTTTTGTGCGTGTCTGAATGAGTGATTGTGTGTGTTTGTGTTGAGTGATTGTCAGTGAATGTGTGTGTTTGTGAGCGATTGTGTGTGTGTCTGTGTTTGTGTGTATCTGTATGTTTGAGTATGTATGTCTGTGTCTTTCTGTGTGTTGTGCCTGTGTATGTGTGTCTATCTGTGCGTGTCTGTGTTTGGCGGTGAGTGTCTCTGGGTGGGTGTATCAGTGTGGCTGTGTGCCTCTCTGTGCGTGTGTGTGTTTCTGTGCTGTCTGTCTGTGTGTGTTTGGCTGCGTTTATGTCTGTGTGTGGATCTGTGTTTGGACGTGTGTGTGTGCGTGTGTCAGTGTGTCTATCTCTGTGTGTCTGTGTTTGACTATGTGTGTGTGTCTGTGTGTGTGTCAGTGTGGCTGTGTGTCTCTCTGTCTGTGTGTGTTTGTTTCTATGTGTGTGTGTTTATCTGTGTCTCTCTCCGTGGGTGGGTGTGTCTGTCTGTGAGTTTGTGTGTGTGTGTGTCTGTGTGTGTGTTTATTTCTGTGTATATCTGTGTGTGTTTGTTTCTGTGTGTGACTGTGTGTGTTTGTTTCTGTGTATGTGTTGAAAGGCTGATGTACTCACCTGAGCTGCTGACAAGTGAGCTCGGGGCCCAGTCTGCTTTACTGGGATAACTGACAACTAGTTTTTGTTTCCACGGTGTCTGATTGCTCATTACCTGATTTTTAATTCTCTACTTCCCCGGTTCTTTTTATTCCCCAGTGTCTGAATCATCATTCCTTCATTGCTAATCGTCGTTGTCTCTCTGTGTCATTGTACTCTCTTTCTATAATAAAAACAGAAAATGCTGAGAGCATTTAGCAGGTCAGGCAGCATCTGTGGAGAGAGACACAGAGTTAACATTTCAGGTCAATGAAAGAGAGGGTGGCGAGAGCCATGGCTGGAGAACGACGGACAGCAAGAGAGGCATTGACTGCAAAGTTGGCCTTCGTGGATAATTTTAACACTTGTGAACCGTATAAAATAGGCATTATCCGATCATGGACCCTAATGCATCACTTTTTTTATTGACGTTGGGCGTGATGTACATAAGACCATAAGAACATAAGAAATAGGAGCTGGAGCAGGCCATGTGGTCCTTCGAGCCTGCACCGCCATTCAACAACATCCTGGCTGATCATGTGCCTCAACTCCACCTTTCCGCTCTATCTCCATATCCCTTAATTCGCCCAAAAATCGATCGACCTCAGCCTTGAATATAGTCAACGACTGAGCATCCACAGCCCTCTGGGGTAGAGAATTCAAAAGATTAACCACCGTCTGGGTGAAGAAATTTCTCCTCATCTCAGTCCTAAATGGCCGACCCATTATTCTGAGTCTGTGACCCCGTGTTCTAGATTCCCCAGCCAGGTTAAATATTTTCTCAGCATTAACCCTGTCAATCCCCTTTATAATTTTATGTTTCAATTAGATCACCTCTCATTCTTCTAAACTCTAGGGAATATAGGCCTAGTCTACTCAATCTCTCCTCATAGGACAATCCCCTCATCCCAGGAACCAGTCTAGTCAACCTTTGTTGCACTCCCTCTAAGGCAAGTATGTCTTTCCTTAGGTAAGGAGACCAGTAATGTGCACAGTACTCCAGGTGTGACCTCACCAATGCCCTGTATAATTGTAGTAAGATTTCTTTACTCTTATACTCTAATCCCTTTGTAACAAAAGCTAACATACCATTTGCTTTCTTAATTGCTTGCTGTACCTGCATGTTAACTTTCTGTGATTCATGTACAAGGACACCCAGGTCATTCTGAATGCAAACATTTCCCAGTCTCTCACCATTCAAAAAGTATTCTGCTTTTTTGCTTTTCCTACCAAAGTGGATAACTTCTCACTTCCCCACATTGTATTCCATTTGCCATGTTCTTGCCCATTCAGTCAACCTGTCTATATCTATCTGCAGCCTATTTGCATCCTCCTCACAGCTTACTTTCCCACCTCATTTTGTATCATCAGCTAACTTGGATATGTTACACTCAGTCCCTTCATCTAAGTCATTAATATAGATTGTAAATAGCTGAGGCCCAAGCACTGATCCTTGCGATACCCTGCTAGTTACAGCCTGTCACCCAAAAAAAGTCCCATTTATTCCTACTCTCTGTTTTCTGTCCATTAACCAATCCTCAATTCATGCTAATGTATTACCTCTAATCGCATGAGTCCTAATTTTGAGTAATAATCTTTTTAAAATGTCACAATTTTCATGCAATATCAAAATGGTTTTGTAAAAAGCAGCATTACCGACGATGGTTGTGGATGAAATGGTCCCACATGTGGTCATCCCAGATTGGCAAATGATTTCTTCTGGTTTACACGAACCCGACAGTGTGGAACAAAAGTAACATTTTAGAGCTGGCACTGGAAAAAAAGAGTGCGGGAAATTGAGCCACTTTCTGAGTTTCAAATAGAAGCTCTTGTTAGTTCAGGGATGTGGTCCCTGTTGTACTTTTACTTTGGTTCTATCCTTTATATCGTAATACCTTGAATTTTCATTTTACATACTTATGTGAGGTGACCACATGTGTAGGCTTCGCAAAATCCCCCAGAAACTCGAACAGAATCCTAAAGGGAGTGATTTTTGGACCTCTCATACAAACTTGGGATGATGGGACCTAAGTGAAGTGATTTGAAGTAAAAAAAAACCTCAGTTTTGGACATTTTAAAGATCAGGGAAGAAAAACCCTGAGGAAAATGACTTTTGAATCTTACTGTTGGGAAATAAGCCTTTCACAGACACAAGACAGCTGCGGAGGGGCGAGGACAGGCAGTGGACAGCGATGGGTATTGGGGCCCAGTCAAGCTGTCTGGGAATTGTTTACACTGCAATCCTACCAAGGATGAAGAGAAAAAACCAAAACCTCTCACACACATCGAAATATGAATAATCCAAGACCCCTTTTGAAATTCCCAGGCCCAAACAGGATACCAGAAGCCTGAAATCAATAAAACATTTAGTATCCCGATTACTTCATCAAAAACCAATCAACCAGGTATCCACAGGGACAGATTTACAAGCCCGCCAAAAACCTAGGAAAATAGGGACAAGATTTGGCGCGCAGATAAAGGCCCTGCCTAAATGGGAAACATCGGAAGCCATCAGGACATGTTTAACACCAAGTTAAAGCCATCGAAACTGACAAGCCCGCCAAAACTAAGACAATGGAATAAACAGGGCTCAATTGAAATCTAAAGAAAACCGATTTAGCAAGGGGTTTTGGGTGTGAAAAGGACAAAGGGCCTGAACAGTATAATTGGGGGCCTTAACCCCCAAGACAGTCTCTCTGGACTCTCTGACAATGCTCTCAACGCTCGCACAGCTCTCTCTCAGCTCTGTTCCAGCAAAACACCACAAGCCACGAGCAGGAGGAGGAAAGAAGGCCAACAACTTCACAAGCAGACCAACACGCAAGAAGAAACCAGAGCGAATGCCTCAGTGACCATCGGACACCTCACGGCACCAAGGGCCTTACGAAACTTTTTACTAAAAAGACTCTAAACCCTAACTCTCAACTGTCAAGGATTCGTTTGGTGAGCATTATCCCTGATCTCCTGAAACCAAAACCTAGCTAGATAGTGGGATTTTTGGGAGGGATAAGGTTTTTTTGTATATTGTCCTTCTCCCTCGGCTGTACCGTGTGTTCCCCAACCTGTGTTTAAGTGTTAAGTGTGTTTTAAGTTTGTTACCTTTTTCTTTTAATAAAGTCAAAATTCTTTCATCAGAACCTGTTGTCTACTGCATCTTTGTTCACAACCCCTAAATAAGTCCAAAGTCTAGAACCAGGGGCGTGGGAGCGATTCGAACCGCTCACTGAGGCAGAGGTGAAGGCTCACCCCACACACCACCCCCTACAAAATGGCGACCATGGCAGGACTTTGGCAAAAGGGTTGTGAAGCAGTAAATGCTGGTTTTGAGGTGAGAACAAAAATGGAAGAGAGGATGTCATCCTATGTATATAAAAAGGACAAGATCATCAAGAAATGGGTCCTCAGGCTGTTGCATGCTGAACGTCCTATGGACGCTGCAGCTACATGGACTGAGAGCAAGGAATACAATAAGTCTGTGGAGAAAGCCATATGGTTGGTCTGCTCCCAGAAACAAATGCAGCTTATGGGGAAGCGCATTCAGGCTATCACAGAAGAGCTAAAGGAAGAAACCCAACTCTCACGTGCCAGAGCTATAGCAGGGAAGAGGTTGTCAGCAGAGCTAAACACAAAAGATCAGGAACAGTCACAGATGCTAGAGGAATACAGATTCAGTAAGGGATACCTCCAGTGTCAGGCCACCGAGGCCAAAAGTAGTGAACTGGCATTGCAGGAAGTGAACACCCGCCTTGCCAAGCAATTAAGGGAACTCAAAGAGAAGTTAAAAGATGTTCAGGCAGCTTACAGAGAAGCCAGTACAAAAGGGTTTGAGGTAGGGGACCACGGCCCCTGTCAGAAGCAGATTGAGAGTCTGAACCTTGCTCTGTCTAAGACAAAAGGCATGATGTGCCTGATAAGCCTGGGTGCGGCCCAGGTAGACCTGGAAGAGCAAGGGGAGACTGTTCGACCACCACCTGTGGCGCCAAGGTGAAGCTTGGTTAGGCAGCAGGAGGGGCAGACAATCTGTGAGGCTGACAGGGAGTGCACACCAGCACCTGTGGCGCCGAGTTTTGACTCAGTCTGGCAGCAGGGAGAGGGGGGCAAACCGATGCAGGAGAAGTCGGAGCCAGGGCCAATGTGCCCAGCACGACAGCAAAAGTTTGGCCCGCCAACCAGTGGTGGAGGTCAGGGACCCCTTGAAAATCAATTCGTGGCTCCCCACGGTACGCAACAGCTTAGGGCTATGGTAAGCCACCTGAGTAAGCTCACCCAATAGGGGGACACCTCAGTCCACTTCATGGAAGTGGAACAGGCAGCAGGCATCAACGACTGTGATGATGCCGAGAAGGCAAAAATGCTCCTGTTCTCATTAGATGGCAAGCTATACCAGTCCCTCTCTGCTGAGAGCAAGAGAGGACAGAATGGGTATGCTGCTGTCAGAGAGGAGGTTTTAGAGGCCATGGGAATGAATGAGGTTGTCCTTTCTCCCGGGTGGAGAAAACAGTGCAGCTCGCAGGGGAGACCCCACAGGCTTTCGCAGACAGACTGTGGCCTGTGTACAAGGGTGCTTGTAATGGGGATCTCGACCGAGCTAACCAGAACAGGGACGAGCTGGCCCATTGGCTCTGTAGCCTAGTGGCAAACAGCTTGCCACGAATAAAAACCAAGGCTGAGTTTGACCCGAAAGACCCCCGGGTCACCCAGGCAACTGACCCTAGCCTACCGGAAAGGTAGGGGAGCTGAAGAGCCCCCACTGAAATGGAAGGTGCATGAGATAAAGCCCAGTCAGGATAAGAAGGAGTGGCACCAGGAAGGTGGTAAACCTTCCGACAGGAAGCGTAGCTGCTTCGGGTGCAGAAAGACTGGGCACTGGAGAAAGGACTGTAGGAATCCCTGGAAGGATAGCCTAGCAAAGAAGTCCCCAACTCCTGCCCCAAAAGTAGAGGCACCGACCTCTTCCCCCACACTGGACACAATAGTAGCGGCCATCAGAGTCCTGTTTGATGGCCCAGGGAAGGTGGCTACAGCCATTGGCGCTGTTATCCCATCTGCCCCACCCAACCCAGTGGCATGACTAGAGCTAGCACAGCCTGTCTACCTGTGTCCCCTCGAGTAGGATGCCTGGAAGAGACCGCATGTTAAGATGGAGGTAGAAAAGGTAGAAGGGACCTATCTGTTAGACACTGGAGCTGCAAGCAACCCTCAGATAACCCAGCCACCTCACCTGTGTCTAACGGGGTCCCGTACAGCTTAGTGGGATTCACAGCTAACGAGCAGGCTGGCTCATTCTCCATCCCGCTGTCCATTCATTTGGGAGCACTCCACACCAAGTGGACCTGTGTCCTAATGAAGTGGGAGCAAGAAGGGAAGGGGATCTTGGGGGCCGACTTTATCACAGGCCACAGGATTTTAGTGGATTTAAGGAACCACTGTCTATGGGGAGCATGTACCCAAAAGGGTAGTGAGGTAGCAGTCATCCCGGAGGCACAAGGCAAGGGGACCTTATGCACAGTAAAACCAAAGGAAGGTTACGACCTCGACCTCATGGTCAGTAACACTCCAATGGAGTACCAGGCATTTGTGCAGGAAAACCTCGCAGCATTTGCCACTCACAAGCACGACTGTGGGAGGGTAACCGGTGTCGAGGTTAGTGTGAGTGGGGACCCCATGAACCGCCCACAAAAGCAGTATAACTTCCCCAGGGAAGCTGAGACAGACTTGGAAACGGCTTTGACTTCTTTAATCAAGCAGGGGGTATTGAGAACGATAGTTACCCACGTGAACTCCCCACTGTGGCCGGTTAGAAAACCAGACAACTCCTGGAGGGCCACAGTAGACTATCGAGTACTCAATCGAAACATCCCCGCCTGTGCACCCAAGGTTGCAGCCGTAGCCGACCTCATTGGAAATATCCCAGCATCTGCGACCACCTTTACAGTGCTGGATATTTCCAACGGGTTCTGGTCCATCCCTCTAAGGAGAAAGGATCAGTACAAGTTCGCCTTTACATTTAAAGGCCAACAGTACACATGGAACTGTCTGCCCCAGGGCTTCCATAACAGCCCAAGCATTTTTCACCAATGTATGGCAAATTGCTTGAATGGCTTCAGCAGACCCCATCAGCTGGTCCAGTATGTGGACGACCTACTCCTCTTTACCGATGAGGGAGAAGAACATGGTCCCCTTCTGGCAGAACTGCTGGAACTGCTCAGGCAAGAGGGTTTTAAAGTAAACCCCAAGAAGGCACAGATTGGCCAGCGGGAAGTCAAATTCCTGGGCCTGGCTGTGCGAGCAGGGGCGACGGCCATTGACAAAGCTAGAAGGGAAGCAGTTCAGGAGTTACCAGCCCCCAACACAGTTACAGGAGTAAGGTCTTTTCTAGGGCTAACTGGGTACTGCAGAGATTTCATTGAGGTTTACGCAGCCACAGCAGCCCCTCTGCTCCGACTCCTACACAAGGGAGTGGAGTGGGTTTGGGATGAGGGTTGCGAGGCTGCCTTTGTAAAACTCAAGAGAGATCTGCAGACCGCACCGGCTCTAGGGGCGATAGGTGGAAGGGAAGACTTTTTCCTGGAGGTAGCAGCCAGTGGGGACAGTCTGAGTGCAGTGCTGCTCCAAGAGAGGCATGGCAAGCTGAGACCAGTGGTTTACTCCTCCAGAATACTCACTGATGTGGAGAGGAGCTACTCCAACTGTGAGAGGCACCTCCTAGCCACTCACTGGGCTGTGAAAAGATCATTGATCTTCACAGGCACCTCTCCCATCACACTCCTCACCCACCACACGCCCACCCAGATGCTCCTAGATGGGAGAATTAAAGATGGGACAGTGAGCAGTGCCCGCATTGCTCGCTGGACCCTACTTCTCTCACAAATGGATCTGAGGGTAAAAGGTCTCTGCGAGCCAAAGCTCGCAGCCAACATGATTTCCTCAGGGACAGCCCACCGGTGTTCCGTTGAAGGGGTATGGGAAGTCAACATAGGTTTGCGAGCAGGGATACACCCCACAGTCCGCGAAATCTATGTGGACGGTTCAAGCACAGTATCAGCTGGCAAACGACTCACAGGGTGTGGGATTTGTGACCCAGAGGCAGGCATTGCTCTTGCAATCAAGCTCCCCAGCACCATGAGTGCCCAGCAGGCTGAACTGTTTGTGGTGGTGTATGTAGTCACACACCCCGAGGAATTCCCTACCCCATACACGATTTGCTCGGACAGCATGTTCACATGCAATTCGTGTACAGAGTACCTGGCCATTTGGTCTCGTCGCGGATACACCTCCGCTGATGGGAGAACTCTGGCCATCAAGCCTCTGTTGGGGAAAATCATGAGGGCAGTAGGGAGGAAGGTAGGGTCTACATCCACAAGGTGGAGGCCCATTCCAAGGTAGAGCCCCGCGCAGAGGGCAATCACCAAGCCGACATGTTGGCCAAAGAGGGCGCCAGTACAGGCACGTTTTGGGATCCATATGGATCAAACCCGGTAGCAGCAATCAGAGGCAGAGGAGGGACCCAAGGGAGTGCAGGGGTAGCATTGACCCCGGACCTAAAGACGGTCCAGGCGCAGGATCCAATCCCAAAAACAGTCCTGGAAACGCTGGCTAGAGGGGAGAAGGTAGAGGGACAATACTGCGCAGCAGCCATCACCCACAAAGAAGGCATGCTGTTCAGGGGGGAACAATGGGTAGTGCCGCAGCAGCACCGAAGGGAATTCCTCCAACTGGCCCATGAGGGTCCAGGAGCGGGGCATCCCGTGCCTGAGACCACCTGGCAGCGGGTGGAGCAGGCAGGATGGTGGCCAGGACTGAGGGAGGATGTCCGCGAGTTCTGTGCAGGCTGTCTGGTGTGTGCTGCTAACAACCCTTGACCCCCCAGAAAAGGAAGGTATCTATGGGACACATCAGGAGGGTAGAGGGACCATGGCAGTCGATCCAGGTCGACTACATCGGGCCCCTACCCACCGCTCAGGGAGGCTACAAATACTGCCTAGTCCTGGTGGATGTGTTCTCAAAGTGGGTGGAAGCTTTTCCATGTCGAACAGCTACCGCTTTGGGTACAGCCAGGATCCTGGTCAGGGAAGTGTTCTCACGATGGGGACGCCCACAGTATGTGGAGTCAGACCAGGGCAGTCACTTTACTGGGCAGGTCATGCAAGAGACCCTCAGGGTACTCGGCATAGAAGGGAAATGGCACGTCGCCCACAACCTACAGTCATCAGGGATTGTGGAGCGTTTAAACCGTACCATCAAAGAAAGGCTGCGAAAGGAGATGGGAGACTCACCCAAAAAGTGGGTAGAAGCCCTACCGTTGGTCCTAATGGGGATCCGGGCCAGCCAGTCAAAAAGCACGGGGTATTCCCCACACCAGCTCATGACTGGCAGGATTATGCGGACCCCCACCCATGTGCTAGCCCCGGTGCTCATGGAAGGGCAGCTCAGGGAGGTGAACCGGGACAGATTCGTCAGGAATCTGTTGGACCACCTTAAACAGGTCCACTGGCAGGCTGCGAGTAACATGGGAAAGCAGCATCGGGGTAACCGATTGCTGCTGGAACCCCGCAAGCACCACGAGTGGGAGGTAGGAGATCAGGTCATGGTGAGAAATTTTGCCCGGGTAGGGAGATTCAAACCATTGTACATGGGGCCCTACAACATTGTAGACAAGGCAAGTTCCATGGTCTATGTCATAAAGATGCCCCGCCGTACAAAGTGGTTTCACATCAACCAATGCAAGTTGTTCAAACCCGGAAGCAGGGATAAGCCGGCAAAGGTGGACGGCCCCCAAGTTAAAGATCCTCAGCCAGCAACAGTTGTGGCAGACGCACAAGCTGCAGCGGGAGGGACAGTGTGCTGTTTCACAGGAGAGAACCCTCCACCGATTATGTGGGACTCCAGCACACCCCCAGTGGCCAGAACCCTAAGATGTTCTCCCCGGACACCACAGCCAAGGCTACTGTGGCCACAGGTGTATCAGTTTACAGCGTCCCACCCAAAGAGGGTTGCAACCCGAAAAGGAGCGCCCAAGAGCAGGGAGCGTTCTAAAGTTGGGGATCCCAAGCCTATTGCCTCCAACAGTGAGGGATTCACAGGAGAGGTAGTACTGGGAGAAGAGAGAGAGAAGGGTCCGCAGCCTGCAGCCTCAGGCTGGGAGGAGCCCACAGATATGAACAAGGGCGCTGCAGCCACGCCAAAGGGGGTAGTGTGCTGCAGCACAGGAATCAGCTGGGATGTTAAAATACCCCCAGCGGTTTTGAGGAAGGCCTTCTGGGTCTGGCGGTACAGGCCGCACTACACCCAGGTGTACAAGCCATCCAGAGGCCACATAAGGCAAAGACTAAACAGGATTTAACCTGGCCGTCCGGAGACGGGCGGCAAATGTACAGAATTTTAGGTTTTAAGTAATTGCAGTTTTGGTAGTTATGGGTTATCATTAGTTTAGTTATTTGTAGAGTTTTAAGTTCAAGGGCTCGATTAATTATCCAGCCAGAGAACCTTTCTGGGACATGGATATATGTTTTGTGTGTGCCCCTACAGAAAGGAATTCGGAATGATAAGGGTTCTGCTCCTGCTCGCCCTGGTAGGGGTGAGCATTGGTGACTGAGGTGACGTAGAGGACTCCCACATCTATGGGTGCTCGGGAGAGAGAGCACCGGTCGTCACCGCAATGGGTGGCGAGCGGGGAGTGGAGGAGCTCGCCATCTACTTCCACGAGGGAAGGTGGCCAGGGTGGCTGGGGTCCAACTCCACTAAATACTCCAACCAGGCCGGGTTCACGTACGGGGAGGCCTCCCTCCCATGCCCCAGAATACAGGTCATTGCCACAAGGGTCAGTGTCAACGAGGGGAAGCGTGTGTGCCTTCCCTGTAAGGGACGAATTCCCCTGAATAGGTGGTGGTGGCTCAGGAAGCTGAGCAGGGACGCAGGGGACCATACAGCCGACTGGGAAAGATTAGGGAACGACACCTACCGGACAATCACAGTGACCCAAGGAGGAGTGAGTGTGTGTTGGGATAAGTGGTGGGAGTCGGAACAGGGAGTCTATGTTTGTATGTGGGGATCAGAGGAAGCCTGCCCCACAGGGGTATCCATCATCTTCTCCAGCCAATGGCAAGATGCCGGGGAGGGGATAGGGTGGGATTCTAGCCTGCATGGGTGCGTAGTCCCACACATTCCGATCCCAGTTAATGCCACTGAACTCGTGGCACACACCCGAAAGCCCCTACCCACGACCCAGGTACCAAAAACCCTGGAAGAAAAGTGTCCTACCACCACCAAGGGACCAGGGAATGGGTTAGTCCTAGTAACAACTGAAAAGGTACTATACCAGGGGGTACACTATGCATTAGCTTCAGTAATATTAAACCTCACCGAGGTATACTTACCTGAGCGGTGTCCTAAGGAGACGGAGCAGCTGTACCAGGCCCTGCTGAAGGAAATGTTTAGAAAATTTTACAAATTTGATTTTGCCAACATAGACAAAGTAGAGCGATACAGAATACACCCTGAGAACCCTATGGGCACGGGTAGACAAAGAAGGGGAGCCTGGAATTATGTTTTCACTGCCCATAGTGCAGGATCCTCTGTAATAAATAGCCTGGATGACATGGAATTACAGGCACAGATAAATGGTTTAAAAACCCAGTTAAGAAAGATCCTGAAAGATGGGCACACAGTGGTAGGCTCAGAGCAGCATGAGGACCAAGCTATGGCGGTTCATTTAAAGGAAATCTTACAGAATTGGAACGGCATGCCAAAACAGTAAATGCACTCATACGGGAGGATAGCAATGCATTGGATCAGGCTGCACAGAATGAGGTGTGTGTGCTGTGCGGGGCATGGTTGCTGGGCGAGGGCCATAGCAACCTGGAGGATTTAAAGCAAGGTTTAGTCCCCTCCTGGAGCAGCAACAAGCACCTCGCAGCCCTCCACCCGTTTAGTAATTCGCTGAGCCCATGCCAATTTCGTCTAGCCTCTGAAGCCTACCCTTTACTAATAGATTGTGGGCGTTCCAATCACACTATCATGGGGATAGTAGTGAGGATGCCGGTCATGAGTTGGACAGCCCGACCCGTACCGGTATACAGGGTGGAGAACATTGGAATCATTCAAGGGGGTGCACACATCCGTTTTACAGCAGTCCCACCATATGTCATAAAATGGGAGCACGCCATGACAGGCTGTTGTCGGGAGCGACGAGACCGGAGGTGCTGTGAGGTGCTGTGAGTATTTGAACTCACTTTCGCGGGCTTTTCTTCACAGGCTGTTGTCGGGAGCGACGAGACCGGAGGTGCTGTGAGGTGCTGTGAGTATTTGAACTCACTTTCGCGGGCTTTTCTTCACAGGCTGTTGTCGGGAGCGACGAGACCGGAGGTGCTGTGAGGTGCTGTGAGTATTTGAACTCACTTTCGCGGGCTTTTCTTCACAGGCTGTTGTCGGGAGCGACGAGACCGGAGGTGCTGTGAGGTGCTGTGAGTATTTGAACTCACTTTCGCGGGCTTTTCTTCACAGGCTGTTGTCGGGAGCGATGAGACCGGAGGTGCTGTGAGGTGCTGTGAGTATTTGTACTCACTTTCGCGGGCTTTTCTTCACAGGCTGTTGTCGGGAGCGACGAGACCGGAGGTGCTGTGAGGTGCTGTGAGTATTTGAACTCACTTTCGCGGGCTTTTCTTCACAGGCTGTTGTCGGGAGCGACGAGACCGGAGGTGCTGTGAGCTGCTGTGAGTATTTGAACTCACTTTCGCGGGCTTTTCTTCACAGGCTGTTGTCGGGAGCGACGAGACCGGAGGTGCTGTGAGGTGCTGTGAGTATTTGAACTCACTTTCGCGGGCTTTTCTTCACAGGCTGTTGTCGGGAGCGACGAGACCGGAGGTGCTGTGAGGTGCTGTGAGTATTTGAACTCACTTTCGCGGGCTTTTCTTCACAGGCTGTTGTCGGGAGCGACGAGACCGGAGGTGCTGTGAGGTGCTGTGAGTATTTGAACTCACTTTCGCGGGCTTTTCTTCACAGGCTGTTGTCGGGAGCGACGAGACCGGAGGTGCTGTGAGGTGCTGTGAGTATTTGAACTCACTTTCGCGGGCTTTTCTTCACAGGCTGTTGTCGGGAGCGACGAGACCGGAGGTGCTGTGAGGTGCTGTGAGTATTTGAACTCACTTTCGCGGGCTTTTCTTCACAGGCTGTTGTCGGGAGCGACGAGACCGGAGGGGCTGTGGGGTGCTGTGAGTATTTGAACTCACTTTCGCGGGCTTTTCTTCACAGGCTGTTGTCGGGAGCGACGAGACCGGAGGTGCTGTGAGGTGCTGTGAGTATTTGAACTCACTTTCGCGGGCTTTTCTTCACAGGCTGTTGTCGGGAGCGACGAGACCGGAGGTGCTGTGAGGTGCTGTGAGTATTTGAACTCACTTTCGCGGGCTTTTCTTCACAGGCTGTTGTCGGGAGCGACGAGACCGGAGGTGCTGTGAGGTGCTGTGAGTATTTGAACTCACTTTCGCGGGCTTTTCTTCACAGGCTGTTGTCGGGAGCGACGAGACCGGAGGGGCTGTGGGGTGCTGTGAGTATTTGAACTCACTTTCGCGGGCTTTTCTTCACAGTCTGTTGTCGGGAGCGACGAGACCGGAGGTGCTGTGAGGTGCTGTGAGTATTTGAACTCACTTTCGCGGGCTTTTCTTCACAGGCTGTTGTCGGGAGCGACGAGACCGGAGGTGCTGTGAGTATTTGAACTCACTTTCGCGGGCTTTTCTTCACAGGCTGTTGTCGGGAGCGACGAGACCGGAGGTGCTGTGAGGTGCTGTGAGTATTTGAACTCACTTTCGCGGGCTTTTCTTCACAGGCTGTTGTCGGGAGCGACGAGACCGGAGGTGCTGTGAGGTGCTGTGAGTATTTGAACTCACTTTCGCGGGCTTTTCTTCACAGGCTGTTGTCGGGAGCGACGAGACCGGAGGTGCTGTGAGGTGCTGTGAGTATTTGAACTCACTTTCGCGGGCTTTTCTTCACAGGCTGTTGTCGGGAGCGACGAGACCGGAGGTGCTGTGAGGTGCTGTGAGTATTTGAACTCACTTTCGCGGGCTTTTCTTCACAGGCTGTTGTCGGGAGCGACGAGACCGGAGGTGCTGTGAGGTGCTGTGAGTATTTGAACTCACTTTCGCGGGCTTTTCTTCACAGGCTGTTGTCGGGAGCGACGAGACCGGAGGTGCTGTGAGGTGCTGTGAGTATTTGAACTCACTTTCGCGGGCTTTTCTTCACAGGCTGTTGTCGGGAGCGACGAGACCGGAGGTGCTGTGAGGTGCTGTGAGTATTTGAACTCACTTTCGCGGGCTTTTCTTCACAGGCTGTTGTCGGGAGCGACGAGACCGGAGGTGCTGTGAGGTGCTGTGAGTATTTGAACTCACTTTCGCGGGCTTTTCTTCACAGGCTGTTGTCGGGAGCGACGAGACCGGAGGTGCTGTGAGGTGCTGTGAGTATTTGAACTCACTTTCGCGGCCTTTTCTTCACAGGCTGTTGTCGGGAGCGACGAGACCGGAGGTGCTGTGAGGTGCTGTGAGTATTTGAACTCACTTTCGCGGGCTTTTCTTCACAGGCTGTTGTCGGGAGCGACGAGACCGGAGGTGCTGTGAGGTGCTGTGAGTATTTGAACTCACTTTCGCGGGCTTTTCTTCACAGGCTGTTGTCGGGAGCGACGAGACCGGAGGTGCTGTGAGGTGCTGTGAGTATTTGAACTCACTTTCGCGGGCTTTTCTTCACAGGCTGTTGTCGGGAGCGACGAGACCGGAGGTGCTGTGAGGTGCTGTGAGTATTTGAACTCACTTTCGCGGGCTTTTCTTCACAGGCTGTTGTCGGGAGCGACGAGACCGGAGGTGCTGTGAGGTGCTGTGAGTATTTGAACTCACTTTCGCGGGCTTTTCTTCACAGGCTGTTGTCGGGAGCGACGAGACCGGAGGTGCTGTGAGGTGCTGTGAGTATTTGAACTCACTTTCGCGGGCTTTTCTTCACAGGCTGTTGTCGGGAGCGACGAGACCGGAGGTGCTGTGAGGTGCTGTGAGTATTTGAACTCACTTTCGCGGGCTTTTCTTCACAGGCTGTTGTCGGGAGCGACGAGACCGGAGGTGCTGTGAGGTGCTGTGAGTATTTGAACTCACTTTCGCGGGCTTTTCTTCACAGGCTGTTGTCGGGAGCGACGAGACCGGAGGTGCTGTGAGGTGCTGTGAGTATTTGAACTCACTTTCGCGGGCTTTTCTTCACAGGCTGTTGTCGGGAGCGACGAGACCGGAGGTGCTGTGAGGTGCTGTGAGTATTTGAACTCACTTTCGCGGGCTTTTCTTCACAGGCTGTTGTCGGGAGCGACGAGACCGGAGGTGCTGTGAGGTGCTGTGAGTATTTGAACTCACTTTCGCGGGCTTTTCTTCACAGGCTGTTGTCGGGAGCGACGAGACCGGAGGTGCTGTGAGGTGCTGTGAGTATTTGAACTCACTTTCGCGGGCTTTTCTTCACAGGCTGTTGTCGGGAGCGACGAGACCGGAGGTGCTGTGAGGTGCTGTGAGTATTTGAACTCACTTTCGCGGGCTTTTCTTCACAGGCTGTTGTCGGGAGCGACGAGACCGGAGGTGCTGTGAGGTGCTGTGAGTATTTGAACTCACTTTCGCGGGCTTTTCTTCACAGGCTGTTGTCGGGAGCGACGAGACCGGAGGTGCTGTGAGGTGCTGTGAGTATTTGAACTCACTTTCGCGGGCTTTTCTTCACAGGCTGTTGTCGGGAGCGACGAGACCGGAGGTGCTGTGAGGTGCTGTGAGTATTTGAACTCACTTTCGCGGGCTTTTCTTCACAGGCTGTTGTCGGGAGCGACGAGACCGGAGGTGCTGTGAGGTGCTGTGAGTATTTGAACTCACTTTCGCGGGCTTTTCTTCACAGGCTGTTGTCGGGAGCGACGAGACCGGAGGTGCTGTGAGGTGCTGTGAGTATTTGAACTCACTTTCGCGGGCTTTTCTTCACAGGCTGTTGTCGGGAGCGACGAGACCGGAGGTGCTGTGAGGTGCTGTGAGTATTTGAACTCACTTTCGCGGGCTTTTCTTCACAGGCTGTTGTCGGGAGCGACGAGACCGGAAGCGGACCAGGTGGGAAGCACCCAGGTGAATGGCATTTAAGGAGGGTGGTGGCTTAAACCCGAGTTCCTACAGAGTAGGAACCCCCACCCGCCCTCCTCCTCTAACCTACTAGTCTTTTAGCAGTCTAAAAACAGAGGTCACAAATTTTTTGGTCTCAGTTTCTTTTCAGCAGTGCAGGACGGTTACCGGGAGGAGCGGGAAGTCGGCGTAGGACCAAGGGGACACAAGACCGGGAAGTCAGCGAAAGACCAGGGAGGTAAGACTAACTGGTAAGTACTTTCCTCAAACCTTCCTAGAAAGTAAAACTAAAACTAGTGGGATTTGGTTAGTTTAAAAAGGAATAAGAGGAGTACAGTATACATTGGTCTAAGTAAGCTTCGGGAAAACAAAAGTCAATAAATAAACTAAAACTAGAAAATTAAAAAGTAATATAAGGGTTAAGTCATGGCAGTAGAGCTCGGACCTGTGTCATGCTCCTCCTGTAACATGTGGGAAATCAGGGACGCTTCCTGTGTCCCTGACAACCATGTGTGCGGGAAGTGTGTCCAGCTGCAGCTCATGTGGGACCGCATGACGGCCCTTGAGCTGCGGATGGACTCACTTTGGAGCATCCACGATTCTGAGAGGGTTGTGGATAGCACATTTAGTGAGTTGGTCACACCGCAGGTTAAGGCCAGCGTAGATAGTACATGGGTGACCAAAAGGCAGAGCAAGGGCAGGAAGGTAGTGCAGAAATCCCCTGGGGTTGTCTCCCTTAGCAACAAGTTCACCGCCTTAGGTGCTGTTGTCGGGGGGGATGACTCATCGGGGGAAGGCACCAGCAGCCAGGCTCATGGCACCATGACTGGCTCTGTTGCAAAGAAGGGAGGGAAAAAGAGTGGCAGGGCTATAGTAATAGGGGATTCGATTGTAAGGGGAATAGATAGGGGTTTCTGTGGTCGCGACCGAGACTCCAGGATGGTATGTTGCCTCCCTGGTGCAAGGGTCAAGGATGTCTCGGCGCGGGTGCAGAACATTCTGGAGGGGGAGGGGGAACAGCCAGTTGTCGTGATACATGTTGGTACCAACGACGTAGCTAAAAAAAGGGAAGAGGTCCTACAAGTAGAATTTAGGGAGTTAGGAGACAAGCTAAAAAGTAGGACCTCGAAGGTAGTAATCTCTGGATTACTACCAGTGCCACGTGCTAGTAAGAGTACAGAGAACAGGATAATTAGGCTAAATACGTGGCTTGAGCAGTGGTGTAAGAGGGAGGGTTTTAAATTTTTGAGGCATTGGAACCAGTTTTGTGGTAGGTGTGACCTATACAAAAGGGACGGTCTACACCTGTGCAAAGATGGAACTGATGTTCTCGGGGTAATTTTTGATAAAGCAGTTCGGGAGCATTTAAACTAGTATGGCAGGGGGCTAGAAACCTATGTAGTGAAATAGAGGAAAGTGAAAGGCAGACAGAAATAAATGGTAAAAGGGTGAGGAACAAAAAACAAAGGGCCAAACTAATTCATAAAAAATGTGAGCATAAAAAAAGCCTGAGGGTTTTATACCTTAATGCGAGAAGCATCAGGAACAAGGTAGATGAATTAGCTGTGGAAATAGAGGTTAATAATTATGATCTAATTGGGATTACGGAAACATGGTTGCAGGGTGAGCAGGGCTGGGAGCTTAACATACAGGGGTATTCAGTATTTAGGAAGGATCGACAAAAAAGAAAGGGAGGAGGGGTAGCATTGCTGGTAAAAGAGGGGATAAATGCAATTGAAAGGAAGGATATTAACTCAGTTAATACAGAATCTATATGGGTGGAGCTAAGAAATAGCGAGGGGCGAAAAACATTAATAGGAGTGGTATATAGGCCTCCAAATAGTAAAATAGAGGTTGGGGAGGGCATCACGAGGGAAATTAGAGAAGCGTGCAATAAGAGCACAGCTGTCATCATAGGTGACTTTAACTTACATATAGATTGGACTAGCCTAATCAGTAAAAATAATGAGGAGGAGGAATTCCTTGAGTGTTTAAGGGATGGTTATCTGGATCAATATGTCGAGGAACCAACTCGGGAACAGGCTATATTGGACTGGGTACTGTGCAATGAGAAGGGACTAATTAGTAATCTTGTTGTACGGGGACCCTTGGGTCAGAGCGATCATAACATGATCGATTTCTCACTCGAAATGGAGAGCGAAGAAATTGACTCAGAGACTAAGGTCCTGAATTTAAACAAGGGGAATTATGATGCCATTAGACGGGAACGGAGTAGGTCTGATTGGACAACGTTCCTGGGAGGACTGGAGGTAGATAAACAATGGCAAGCATTTAAAGATAGAATGACAAAATTGCAAAAATTGTTTATACCAATCTGGCATAAAAGGAAATCTAAAAAGGTGACTCAACCGTGGATAACAGGGGAAATTAGAGACAGCATAAAATCCAAAGATAGGGCGTATAAAATAGCCAAAAAAAGCGCCAGAGCGGAAGATTGGGAACAGTTTAAGATAGAGCAAAGGAGGACAAAGGGCTTAATCAAGAGGGGCAAAATAGCTTACGAAAGCAAGCTGGCGGAAAATATAAAAACTAACTCCAAAAGCTTTTATAAGTATATCAAGAGGAAAAGACTGGTGAAAACCAAAGTTGGTACATTGCAGTCAGATACGGGGGAATATATAACGGGAAATAAGGAAATGGCAGACCAACTAAATGCATACTTTGGGTCAGTCTTTACGAAGGAAGACACAAAAAACCTCCCTGGGATATCGGGAAAAATAGGGACATTGGCAAAGGAGGAACTGACGCAAATCAATATCTCTAAGGATATGGTGTTAAGGAAGCTAAAGGGATTGAAGGCGGACAAATCCCCAGGGCCTGATAACATGCATCCTAGGGTACTGAAGGAGGTGGCCCTAGAGATAGCGGATGCACTAAGTATGATTTTTCAGAATTCATTAGACTCGGGAACAGTGCCCATGGATTGGAGGGTAGCTAACGTTACCCCACTATTCAAAAAGGGGGGTAGGGAAAAAGCAGGTAATTACAGACCTGTAAGCCTTACATCAGTTGTGGGCAAAATGCTGGAGTCCATCATTAAGGATGAAATAGCGGAGCACTTAGCAAATGGGGACAGGATAGGACAGAGTCAACATGGATTTACAAACGGTAAATCGTGCTTGACTAATCTATTGGAATTTTTTGAGGGAGTAACTGGTAAAATAGATGGGGGAGAGCCAGTAGATGTGGTGTACCTGGACTTCCAAAAGGCCTTCGACAAGGTCCCACATAAAAGATTAGCATGGAAAATTGAAGCTCATGGGATAAAGGGGAAAGTATTGACGTGGATAGAGAACTGGCTGTCAGATAGAAAACAGAGAGTTGGAATAAACGGCTCATTTTCTGAATGGCAGGCAGTAACAAGTGGGGTACCGCAGGGATCTGTCCTGGGTCCCCAGCTGTTCACAATTTACATTAATGACCTGGATCAGGGAGTCGGATGCAGCATTTCCAAATTTGCAGACGACACTAAACTAGGAGGGGGGGGTGGGCTCAGAGGAGGAGACCAGGAAGCTCCAGAGCGATTTGGACAGACTGGGTGATTGGGCGGATAAATGGCAGATGCACTATAATGTGGACAAGTGCGAAGTTATCCACCTTGGGTGCAGGAACGGGAGGGCAAATTATTATTTAAATGGCAATAAATTGGGAGAGGGGGAAGTACAGAGAGACCTGGGTGTTCTTGTACACCAGTCACTGAAGGCGAGCATGCAGGTGCAACAGGCGGTCAAGAAGGCAAACGGTATGCTGGCCTTCATAGCAAAAGGGTTGGAATACAGGAACAGGGATACCTTGCTGCAGCTGTACAGGGCACTGCTGAGACCACACCTCGAGTACTGTGTACAGTTTTGGTCGCCTCATCTGAGGAAAGATGTTCTTGCCATGGAGGGGGTGCAGCGGCGATTCACCAGGCTGATACCAGGAATGGCGGGATTGATCTATGAGGAGAGACTATGTAGTTTAGAGATGTACACACTGGAGTTTAGAAGATTGAGAGGGGACCTCATAGAAGTGTATAAAATTCTGACAGGTCTAGACAGACTAGATGCAGAAGGAATGTTTCCCTTGGCGGGTGAGAACAGAACTAGAGGACATAATTTAAGGATAAGGGCTAAACCATTTAGGACAGAAATTAGGGGGAATTTCTTCACTCAGAGGGTGGTAAACCTGTGGAACTCATTGCCACAGAGGGCAGTGTACACCAGCTCATTAAATATATTTAAGAGGGAATTAGATATATTTCTACAGGCAAAAGGGGTTAAGGGTTACGGAGAGAAGGCGGGGACGGGATACTGAATTGGAGAATCAGCCATGATCTCATTAAATGGCGGAGCAGGCTCGAAGGGCCGGATGGCCTACTCCTGCTCCTATCTTCTATGTATCTATGTATGTATCTATGTACTGACCTCTCTGGGTGCCGGAGCCGGGGTTCACACATAATACTGTGTCCCCAGCATTTGAACGCCTATTCTAAACCACAGTGCGGGTTTAAAGCTGCTGGCGCACGACCAATAAACTGTACTATGGAGGTAATGGCACACGGCCATGTTTCCCCACAGGTAGCATATATAGGGGGTGGGACATATTGTGTCACCACAGGTGTGTCCCACTAACAGCATGGACACTTCTGGTGTCCGGTAAGTGACAGCAGTTTCTGCTTTAAACCCGAGGCAGAAGTTCAAGTGTCCCAGGAACGGATTGTCCCCATTCCTGAACCCTCCACTGTTCCCCTCACTGTAACAGAAAACATCACCAACCTGCAAAAGTATGTGACTTACTTTGGATATAAAATTCCCCCTCTACCCGAACATCTTACCATCCTACTTAAAGCTGTAAAGATTTCACAAAAACATTTCTACACCCTGGAACAGAAAACAGTTGAAATAGGGACAGAGATTTTGGATATAGTAGTTCCACCCTGGTGGGATATTTTCGAGAACATAGAGGTGCCTTCCTGGATCAGGACGGCTTCCCATCTTTTGGTGGTCTGCCAGCTCGGGATAGTTCTCTACCTGCGGTGTACAAAGTGCAGGGGAAGGGACGGGGAGCTCCGTTCCAGACACGAAGGGACTTGGGAAGTGCATCAAAATAAAGGCTATGGCCAGGGATGGAACGAACCTTGATTTTGTTTTTTTAAATAAAAACGTTTGTGTGTGTGTTGTGTCATTTTTATGATATGTATAATGTGTTTTTCCAAGCTGTGCAGGGGTGTCGGACCCTCTCCGTGCTTGGATGTGAAATAAAGATTGATTCTTACCTGCATGTACCTGAAACACCACCTTAAATGGGGAATGTATGTTTGGATTTTTAGTTTAGGTAATACAGGGGAAGGTTGGTTTTCGGGGATCAGAAATTTTGCTCACCTGTTAATGATACTAATTCAGGTTTAGTATCAAAGGGGGGAGTGTAGGCTTTGCAAAATCCCCCAGAAATTCGAACAGAACCCTAAAGGGAGTGATTTTTGGACCTTTCATACAAACTTGGGATGATGGGACCTAAGTGAAGTGATTTGAGGTAAAAACCTCAGTTTTGGACATTTTAAAGATCAGGGAAGAAAAACCCTGAGGAAAATGACTTTTGAATCTTACTGTTGGGAGAGACACCTTTCACAGACACAAGACAGGCTGCGGAGGGGCGTGGACAGGCAGTGGACAGCTTTGGTTTTGGGGCCCAGTCAAGCTGTCTGGGAATTGTTTACACTGCAATCCAACCAAGGATGAAGAGACAAACGCAAAACCTGACACACACATCGAAATATGAATAATCCAAGACCCCTTTTGAAATTCCCAGGCCCAAACAGGATACCAGAAGCCTGAAATCAATAAAACATTTAGTACCCCGATTACTTCATCAGAATCCAATCAACCAGGTATCCACAGGGACAGATTTACATGCCTGCCAAAAACCTAGGACAATAGGGACAAGATTTGGCACGCAGATAAAGGCCCTGCCTAAATCGGAAACATTGGAAGCCATCAGGACATGTTTACCACCAAGTTAAAGCCATAAAAAATAACAAGCCCGCCAAAACTAAGACAATGGAATAAACAGGGCTCAATTGAAATCTAAAGAAAACCGATTTAGTAAGGGGTTTTGGGTGCGAAAAGGTCAAAGGGCCTGAACAGTATAATTGGGGGTCATACCCCCAAGACAGTCTCTCTGGACTCTCTGACAACGCTCTCAACGCTCGCACAGCTCTCTCTCAGCTCTGTTCCAGCAAGACACCAGAAGCCACGAGCAGGAGGAGGAAAGAAGGCCAACAACTTCACAAGCAGACCAACACACAAGAAGAAACCAGAGCAACTGCCTCAGTGACCATCGGACACCTCGCGGCAACAAGTGCCTTACGAAACCTTTTACTCAAAAGACTCTAAACCCTAACTCTCAACTATCAAGGATTCGTTTGGTGAGCATTATCCCTGAACTCCTGAAACCAAAACCTAGCTAGATAGTGGGATTTTTGGGAGGGATAAGGTTTTTTTGTATATTGTCATTCTCCCTCGTCTGTACCGTGTGTTCCCCAACCTGTGTTTAAGTGTTAAGTGTGTTTTAAGTTTGTTACCTTTTTCTTTTAATAAAGTTAAAATTCTTTCATCACAACCTGTTTTCTACTGCATCTTTGTTCACAACCCCTAAATAAGTCCAAAGTCTAGAACCAGGGGCGTGGGAGCGATTCGAACCGCTCACTGAGGCAGAGGTGAAGGCTGACCCCACACACCACCCCCTACACATTCCCAATAGACTCTTCACTTGTCTAAATGTCCAGGTGAGTTTGAAAGTGTGCCTGGAGTAACAATCGACCATTTTGTATATTATTGTTTTAGCTACTGGTTGAATTACATCTCGACTTCGAAAGACCGAAAGATAACCCCCTCCGATAACAAGGCATGCTTCTGCCCCTCAACAATCAATACATTCTACTAATGGAATGTGCAAAGTTTTTGTGGGTAGCACTCTCGCCTCTGAGCCAGAAGGTTGTGGGTTCAAGTCCCACTCCAGAGACTTGAGCACAAAAATCTAGGCTGCTACTCCACTGCAGTGCTGAGGGGGTGCAGCACAATCGGGGGTGCCGTCTTTCAGATGAGATGTTAAACAGAGGCCCCCGTGTGCTCTCTCAGGTCGATGTAAAAGATCCCTTGGCACTATTTCAAGAAGAGCATTGGAGTTCTGCTCGGTGTGCTGGAGACAATATTTATCCCTCAATCAACTTCACTAAAAATAAATCCACTGGTCATTATGACATTGCTTTTTGTGAAAGCTTGTTGTGCATAAATTGGCTGCCATATTTCCTACATTACAACACTGACTGCACTTCAAAAATTACTTCATTCACTGTAAAGCGCTTTGGGATGTCCTGAGGTCGTGAAAGGCGCGATTGGAATGCAAGTCTTTCTTTCTATCAATGAGCTAGAAGCCAAGAAAGAGTGGAAAACGTTTCGGAAAACAATAAACATTTTTTTAAATGTCACAATTTTCATGCAATATCAAAATGGTTTTGTAAAAACCAGCATTACCGGTGATGTTTGTGGATGAAATGGTCTCACATGTAGTTATCCCAGATACGCAAATCATTTTATCTGGTTGACACGAATCCGACCGTGCGGAACAAGAGTAACATTTTACAGCTGGCACTGGAAAAAAGAGTGCGGGAAATTGAGCCACTTTCTGAGTTTCAAATAGAAGCTCTTGTTAGTTCAGGGATGTGGTCCCTATTGTACCTTTACATTGGTTCTATCCTTTATATCGTAATACCTTGAACTTTCATTTTACATACTTATGTTAGGTTACCACATCCCCAATAGACTCTTCACTTCTCTAAATGCCCAGGTGAGTTTGAAAGTGTGCCTGGAGTAACAATCGACCATTTTGCATATAATTGTTTTAGCTACTGGTTGAATTACATCTCGACTTCGAAAGACCGGAAGATAACGCTGCACTGGATTGGATTAGAAAGTAAATGAACAAGCAGAAAACACCAGAGATGTATTTCATGGAATGTACTACACGAGGCGGGCCATTCGGCCCAACTGGTCCATGCCAGTGTTTATTCTGCACACGAGCCGCCTCCCACCCCACTTCATCGCACCCTATCAGTATACTCTTCTATTACTATCTGCCTCAGGTTTTCATCTGGCTTCCCCTTAAATGCAAGTGAGATGAACTAAGGTGGGAGGAGCTGCGTGTGGAGGATAAACACTAGCACAGAATGTAATGTTTCTGTGTTGTAAATTCTCTGCAATTCGATGCAATGTTGCTCCTATATCAGTGGACTGTAAAGGAGAGTGGGATTAGACTAGGTGGGTTATTGAACGGTATGGTAAACGAGCAGGAGAGTGAGATTAGACTAGGTGGGATATTAAAGAGTACACGGAGTGAGATTAGACTAGGTGGGATACACTTCACCTGACGAAGGATAAGCGCTTCGAAAGCTCTTGATTTCAAATAAAACTGTTGGACTATAACCTGGTGTTGTGCGACTTCTCACATTTGTCCACCCCAGTCCAACACCGGCATCTCCACATCATGGATATTAAAGAGTACACGGAGTGAGATTAGACTACGTGGGATGTTCAACGGTATGGAGAGTGAGCAGGAGCGTGGGATTAAACAGGGTGGGATATTAAAGAGTATAGGGAGTGAGCAGGAGGGTAGTATGAGACTGAGTAAACTGTTAAAGGGTGTGGTAAATGAGCAGTAGACAGTGCTTAGACTGGGTGAGATACTAAAGGTTATGGGGAATGAGTGGATGTTGAGATTAGACAGGGTGGGATATTAAAGAGTATAGGGAGTGAGCACCGGTTGAGATTAGACTGGATGGGATATTATACATTGTCGGGAGTGAGGAGGGATTGGGATTAGACTGGGTGGGATATTACACGGTATGGGAAGTGAGCGGTGGGTTGAGGTTAGAATGCATGGGATATTAAACGGTATGGGGAGTGATTGGTGATTGGAATTAGACTGGGTGGGATATTACACGGTATGGGGAGTGAGTGGGTGGTTGAGATTAGACTGGGTGGGATAGTGCACATGTGGGGAGTGAGCGCTAATTGGTATTAGACTTTGTGGGATATTACACGGTATAGGGAGTGAGCAGGGGGTTGAGATTTGACTGGCTGGAATATTAAAGGTCATGGGGAGTGAGTGGGGATTGCGAATAGTCTCGGTAGGATATTACACGGTATCGGGAGCGCGGAAGGATTGGGATTAGACTGGGTGGTATATCACATGGTTTGGGGAGTGAGCAGATTTTTGAGATTAGACCGGGTGGGATATTACACGGTATGGAGAGTGAACAGGGTTTTGAGATTAGTCCGGGTGTGATATTACACGGTATGGAGAGTGAACAGGGAGTTGAGATTAGGCTGGGTGGGATATTACACGGTATGGGGAGTGATCAGGGGGTTGAGATTAGACTGGGTGGGATATTACACGGCATGTGGAGTGAGCAGGGGAATAAGTTTAGACGGGTGGGATATTACATGTATGGGGAGTGAGCAGGGCTTGAGATTAGACTGGGTGGGATATAACACGGTATGGGGAGTGAGTGGGTGGTTGAGATTAGATTGGGTGGGATATTACACGGTATGGGGAATGAGTGGGTGGTTGAGATTAGATTTGGTGTGATATTACACGGTGTGGGAAGTGAGCGCGTTATTGAGATTAGATAGGGTCGGATATTACACGGTATGGGGAGTGAGCAGGGGGTTGAGATTAGATTGGGTAGAATATTACACGGTATGGAGAGTGAGCGGGGTGTTGAGATTAGACGGGGTGGAATATTACACGGTATTGAGAGTGAGCGGGGTGTTAGGATTAGACTGGGTGTGAGATTACACGGTATGGAGAGTGAGCCGGGAGCTTGAGATTAGACTGGGTGGAATATTACATGGAATGGAGAGTGAGCCGGGAGGTTGAGGTTAGAGTGGGTGGAATATTACACGGTATGGAGAGTGAGCGGGGTGTTGAGATTAGACTGGGTGGGATATTAAAGTGTCTGTTTCACTGCATTACTTTCCTCAAACAACATTCTGGCGGTTGCCCGAGTCGCTTCACTAATCCATTTTCATCGCTCTCTCCAGCAAACCCCCTCGCTCCTCCACAACTAGGCGCCCCAATGTCAGTGTTTGTGAACTAGAACCAGGAGGAATATTGAGCAGGAAAGCTGCTGGATGGTCGCCGAACTGGTTCAAGGTAGGGAAGCTGCCACCATTCCCCGGACTGGGCAACATGTAACTAGGGCTTGGACCACCAAGGGCAGTGTCATACAGATCCCGAGAACTAATTAAAAGGAAACAGACTCATCTTCAGCAACACAAGTGCAGACGATGACAATGCAAGGTGACACCTTCTTTTTGCCCTTTGATGTGGCAAGAATGGGATTAGACTGTGTGTTATATTACAGGGTATGGGGAGTGAGCAGGAGGGTGGAATTAGACTGGGTGGGATATTAAAGGGTAAGGGGAGTGAGCAGGAGACTGGGATTAGACTGGGGGGATACTAACGGTTTGAGGATTGATCAGGAGACTGGGATTAGACTGGGTGCGATATTAAATGGTATGGGGAGTGAGGAGAGTGGGATTAGACTGTGTGTTATATTACAGGGTATGGGGAGTGAGCAGGAGGGTGGGATTAGACTGGGTGGGATCTCAAAGATTATGGGGAGTGAGCAGGAGACTGGGATTAGACTGGGTGCGATATTAAATGGTATGGGGAGTGAGGAGAGTGGGATTAGACTGTGTGTTATATTACAGGGTATGCGGATTGAGCAGGAGAGTGGGATTAGACTGGGTGGGATATTAAAGGGTGTGGCTAGTGAGCAGGAGACTGGGATTAGACTGGGTGGGATATTAAATGGTATGGGGAGTGAGGAGAGTGGGATTAGACAGTGTGTTATATTGCAGGGTATGGGGAGTGAGCAGGAGGGTGGAATTAGATTGGGTCCCTCAAGGAGGTAAGCACTGGCACAGACCTGTTGATTCGAAGGGCTCGATTTTGCCAGGCCCGAGGAGGCGGGTTTGGAGGCGTGTGAGGTATTAAATTGCAAAAAATGGTGGGCGGATCCGATCCCGCCTCCATTCCGCCTCTGAGCAATTTTCCCACATCCGTGATTTCAGACCCCGTTTCCATCCCGCCTCCAAGAGGTGGGATAAACCCTTACCAACCAGTTCATTGCCTCTATAATCCCATTTTGAGAGGCCTTTCTGAATTTAACACATTTCCCCCGTGCTGCACGTCTCCGCTCGAACACGCCAGTTAATCCTGGCGGCCTCACAAGTGGATTGCTTACTAACAGCTGCAGCTTCACCATTAAAAAGGAGTTTTCACCAATGATCATTTGCAGGTGACAGGACTTTGTTGTCTCAGGTCTGGGGGTACTTTCAGCAGGCCTACTCATTGTTGTGGAAGTTTGGAGCCTGACACCCATCTCCAGTGCGAGCTCCTGGGAAACCCCTCTCCACACCTTGACTGAGCGATTCCTCAACCCATCCTTTCCACGGAGTTTGCCATCCTTTCCGTGGTGATGCGTTCATGCACTAATGCCTCCACAAAGGCTCTGCTCATGTTCGCGATGGACTCCTCCATTCGCTCCACACTTGCTGCAACCCTGGAGACAGAACCTGCCAGAGACTCCTGCACCTGTTCCTGGAGTTCCAGCACCGCTCTCCTTCTGGATGGACCCGGAGGCACAGGGTCGACATGCAGCTGAGCTGAGCTGGCAGAGTCCTGCGCCCTCCGACGAGGACTCTCCACTGCTGTCCCTGTCTCCACCATCTGCTGATGCTCATTTGTGACCTGTGATACACCAGGTGACAACACTACTCTATCTCACGAAGGTCCCACCGAGGTGTGAGTGTCTGCGCTGGTGCTGGGTGCGCTGAATTCTGCTGATGCTGTGCCCTCAGAGCTTGCAGCTTCCTCTGAGGAGTCTTTAGGCTCAGGCTGTTCCTCCTGGACAGTGGGGACGGGGACTCTCGATGGTCCTGTGGGGGAGTAAAGGAAAGAGTTAGAGATGTGAGATAAAGGTTGCATGCACATTGAATTGTGCAGATGATCATAAGTCAATCTGTTCGAGCAGTCACTCATGCAATGTCAATGAGAGAGATGCAAACCTATTCTGTCACCAGCTTGCTATGATGCGCCCGTCTGTCCATCCCCCACTTGCGCATCTTCCTCCACTCCCACGATCTCTAGGACTGCCTGCTCTGCATTGGTGAGCTGGGCTATTAAGGGCCCTCCTCCTGTCCTTTCCCTTTCCCTCTTATTGTGGGTTCTCTTTTCCTGCAATGAGGGACACAAGTGGAGTGTGAGTGAGAATGAAGGAGTGAGTGTAGAGAATCCATAGCATAGATGCTTAGAAGGAGACAAAGATGGAGTGAGGTGCCAAGACCAAGGGCCCTCCCTGTGTGTTGTAAGTTGTTGTCATTGCATCACAGTGATAGGGAGTGTGAGGGCTATATAGTCGAATAGTTAAGTGAATGTGAACATAGAGAGAGAGGGAATGGGTAAGGGTGCAGGGATGTATGGGTGAAGTGGGATGTGGAGGAGGAGGTTGACAAAGCAGAGTGCTAGTGATGAGATACAATGGGGATCAGATTGAGGGTGATGGGAATGTAATACTCACTTTTCCTGTGTGCAGAAGGTCATGAAACCTCTTTCTGCACTGCAGCCAGGTTCTGCTGCACATAGAAATAGCATTGACCTCCTGTGCCACTTGCAGCCACACAGCTTTAGTCTGTTGTGGAGGCTTTTCCTCCCAGAGGAAGGAAAGAGCACCTCCTTATTTGCTCTTGCTCCCTCCACCAGAGCTTGGATGGAGGCCTCATCAAATCTGGGTGCACACTTTGGTCCAGTGCTGAACATACTTGCAGAAGGAATCCCTCAGAAGAAGGGCCATAAAGTTGTAAGGCTGAAAAAGAAGCAAGGCTGCTTGCAGGCCTTAAATCCAGCTGCGTAGGTGACATCATCGGAGGCGAGTTTCTGTATGAAAAGACTGGCCCGAAAATTAGACATAATACGCGAGAGTACGCACTGTGCACTCTCGCGTTTTAGGTCTCCAATTGCCAGTTTCCAGCATACACTGCGCATGCGCGGGAAACCGGCACTTCGTGAATTCAAAAGGGGGCGGTTCCTAGGTGAACCGCGTGCGCGCTACAGGCTGCGCGCACGCAGTGCACTTAGTGCTTTGAACGTGCAGGTAAGCTTGGAAGATTTTACACATAAAGAAAGGAGGCATAAGACCCTCTTTTAACAAGGTAAGTAGTTATTTAAGTATTATTTTAAAAAATTTTCAACAGTTTTATCTTTTTAGAGACTTTAAAGAAAGGTAAGTTTATTTTTATAACTTTTAAAAAGATTTTAAATTTTTTCAAAAATTTAATTTTTTGTTTAAAGTTGTTAATTTATTTAACTATACTTATTTTATTAATGTGATGGCTTTTTTTAAAATTTAATTGAGGTTTAGCTGTTCTTTTGGGGGGGTGTAGTATTCATAGCTTTAACAGGTCTTCCTGTCAAAACTGTGAATGAAAGATGGTGTGCTGCCATTGGCTCTAACTGAATCACGTGATCCCAGAGCTCGCACGAACTAACTCCGTCTCTGGGTCACGCAAGCACTGCACAGCTGCAGCCTTGAAACTTAAGTTCGTGTGGGCCCGGAGGAAAAAGGAAGGCGCGGAGTGAGAAACCGCGGGGAAGCCTTACCCCCGCGTCAACACTCAGTCTTTAATTTCTGGGCCATTGGGCCAGGGGTTTCCACACGCTGGAAATCAAGTGCCCAATTAGGAGGAAATCGGCCAATTGTCACGAATCACATCGGAGGCGGGGTCGGGAACCGCCGATCACCTGACACGCACCAAGCCCGCCCCCATTGGCAAAATCCAGCCCGAATAGTCTGTGCTGGAACATGCTATTGTTCCGTATCTTCAGACTTGAAACCAGTTGACTGTGGAAAGCACTTTTATGCAGTAAACAATAAACCGGTTGATCAGGAAGATGTTTTTATAACCTTCAATTGATGCAAATATTTCAGTTCCAAGAAATCTCTGACCTTTTGCAAAGGTGGTTGGTCGAAACTGCAGAGTGTTGATCAGCAGCTATCAGAATGGACTACGTGACAAGGGGGATGGAGCAAGCGAGTGATATGAACACTCCTCAACACACAAGGCATCAACTTCTCTCTTTTTGCCTGATTGTTAGAATCCCATAGATCATGGTTAGACTCGAACCCGAAGCCTTGTTTGTGTGCGTGTCTGAATGAGTGATTGTGAGTGTTTGTGTTGAGTGACTGTCAGGGAATGTGTGTGTTTGTGAGCGATTGTGTGTGTGTCTGTGTTTGTGTCTATCTGTATGTTTGAGTATGTATGTCTGTGTCTTTCTGTGTGTTGTGCCTGTGTATGTGTGTCTATCTGTGCGTGTCTGTGTTTGGCGGTTAGTTTCTCAGGGTGGGTGTGTCAGTGTGGCTGTGTGCCTATCTGTGCGTGTGTGTGTTTCTGTGCTGTCTGTCTGTGTGTGTTTGGCTGCGTTTGTGTCTCTGTGTGGATCTGTGTTTGGCCGTGTGCGTGTGTCACTGTGTCAATCTGTGTGTGTCTGTGTTTGACTATGTGTGTGTGTCTGTGTGTGTGTCAGTGTGGCTGTGTGTCTCTCTGTCTGTGTGTGTTTCTGTCTATGTGTGTGTGGGTATCTGTGTCTCTCTGTGGGTGGGTGTGTCTGTCTGTGTGTTTGTGTGTGTGTGTGTGTGTGTGTTTGTGTGTGTGTGTGTCTCTCTCTCTGTTGGTGTGTATGTGTGTATGTGTGTGTGTGTGTGTTTGTTTCTGTGTACATCTGTGTGTGTTTGTTTCTGTGTGTGTTTGTTTCTGTATATGTCTGTGTGTGTTTGTTTCTGTGTGTGTTTGTTTCTGTATATGTCTGTGTGTGTTTGTTTCTGTGTGTGTCTGTGTGTGTTTGTTTCTATCTGTGTATGTGTTGAAAGGCTGATGTGCTCACCTGAGCTGCTGACAAGTGAGCTCGGGGCCCAATCTGCTTTACTGGGATAACTAACAACTAGTTTTTGTTTCCACGGTGTCTGATTGATCATTACCTGATTGTTAATTCTCTACTTCCCCGGTTCTTTTTATTCCCCAGTGTCTGAATCATCATTCCTTCATTGCTAATCGTCGTTGTCTCTCTGTGTCACTGTACTCTCTTTCTACAATAAAAACAGAAAATGCTGAATGCATTTAGCAGGTCAGTCAGCATCTGTGGAGAGAGACACATAGTTAACGTTTCAGGTCAATGAAAGAGAGGCTAGCGAGAGGCATGGCTGGAGAACGACGGACAGCAAGAGAGGCATTGACTGCAAAGTTGGCCTTGGTGGATAATTTTAACACTTGTGAAGCGTATAAAATGGGCATTATCCGATCATGGGCCCTAATGCATCACTTTTTCATTGACGTTGGGCGTGATGTACATAAGACCATAAGAGCATAAGAAATAGGAGCTGGAGCGGCCATGATGGCCCTTCGAGGCAGCTCCGCCATTCAACAACATCCTGGCTGATCATGTGCCTCAACTCCACCTTTCCGCACTTTACCCATATCCCTTAATTCGCCCAAAAATCGATCGACCTCAGCCTTGAATACACTCAACGACTGAGCATCCACAGCCCTCTGGGGTAGAGAATTCCAAAGATTCACCACCGTCTGGGTGCAGAAATTTCTCCTCATCTCAGTCCTAAATGGTCAACCCCTTATTCTGAGACTGTGACCCCGTGTTCTAGATTCCCCAGCCAGGGGAAATATTTTCTCAGCATTAACCCTGTCAAGCCCCTTAAGAATTTTATATGTTTCAATTAGATCACCTCCCATTCTTCTAAACTCTAGGGAATATAGGCCTAGTCTACTCAATCTCTCCTCATAGGACAATCGCCTCATCCCAGGAACCAGTCTAGTCAACCTTCGTTGCACTCCCTCTAAGGCAAGTATGTCTTTCCTTAGGTAAGGAGCCCAGAACTGTACACAGTACTCCAGGTGTGGCCTCACCAATGCCCTGTATAATTTTAGTAAGATTTCTTTACTCTTATACTCTAATCCCTTTGTAACAAAAGCTAACATACCATTTGCTTTCTTAATTGCTTGCTGTACCTGCATGTTAACTTTCTGTGATTCATGCACAAGGACACCAAGGCACTCTGAATGCAAACATTTCCCAGTATCTCACCATTGAAAAAGTATTCTGCTTTTTTGCTTTTCCTACCAAAGTGGATAACTTCACACTTCCCCACATTGTATTCCATTTGCCATGTTCTTGCCCATTCAGTCAACCTGTCTATATCTATCTGCAGCCTATTTGCATCCTCCTCACAGCTTACTTTCCCACCTCATTTTGTATCATCAGCTAACTTGATATATGTTACACTCAGTCCCTTCATCTAAGTCATTAATATAGATTGTAAATAGCTGAGGCCCAAGCACTGATCCTTGCGGTACCCTGCTAGTTACAGCCTGCCACCCAAAAAAAGTCCCATTTATTCCTACTCTCTGTTTTCTGTCCATTAACCAATACTCAATCCATGCTAATGTATTACCTCTAATCGCATGAGTCCTAATTTTGAGTAATAATCTTTTTAAAATGTCACAATTTTCATGCAATATCAAAATGGTTTTGTAAAAAGCAGCATTACCGACGATGGTTGTGGATGAAATGGTCCCACATGTTGTCATCCCAGATTGGCAAATGATTTCTTCTGGTTTACACGAACCCGACAGTGCAGAACAAGAGTAACATTTTAGAGCTGGCACTGGAAAAAAAGAGTGCGGGAAATTGAGCCACTTTCTGAGTTTCAAATAGAAGCTCTTGTTAGTTCAGGTATGTGGTCCCTGTTGTACCTTTACTTTGGTTCTATCCTTTATATCGTAATACCTTGAACTTTCATTTTACATACTTATGTGAGGTGACCACATGTGTAGGTTTCGCAAAATCCCTCAAAAACTCGAACAGAACCCTAAAGGGAGTGATTTTTGGACCTCTCATACAAACTTGGGATGATGGGACCTAAGTGAAGTGATTTGAGGTAAAAAAAAAAAACCTCAGTTTTGGACATTTTAAAGATCAGGGAAGAAAATCCCTGAGGAAAATGACTTTTGAATCTTACTGTTGGGAAAGAAGCCTTTCACAGACACAAGACAGGCTGCGGAGGGGCGAGGAGAGGCAGTGAACAGCTTTGGGTATTGGGGCCCAGTCAAGCTGTCTGGGAATTGTTTACACTGCAATCCTACCAAGGATGAAGAGAAAAACCCAAAGCCTCACACACACATCGAAATATGAATAATCCAAGACCCCTTTTGAAATTCCCAGGCCCAAACAGGATACCAGAAGCCTGAAATCAATAAAACATTTAGTACCCCGATTACTTCATCAAAAACCGATCAACCAGGTATCCACAGGGACAGATTTACAAGCCCGCCAAAAACCTAGGACAATAGGGACAAGATTTGGCACGCAGATAAAGGCCCTGCCTAAATGGGAAACATCGGAAGCCATCAGGATATGTTTAACACCAAGTTAAAGCCATCGAAACTGACAAGCCCGCCAAAACTAAGACAATGGAATGAACAGGGCTCAATTGAAATCTAAAGAAAACCGATTTAGTAAGGGGTTTTGGGCGTGAAAAGGACACAGGGCCTGAACAGTATAATTGGGGGCCTTAACCCCCAAGACAGTCTCTCTGGACTCTCTGACAATGCTCTCAACGCTCGCACAGCTCTCTCTCAGCTCTGTTCCAGCAAGACACTACAAGCCACGAGCAGGAGGAGGAAAGAAGGCCAACAACTTCACAGGCAGACCAACACGCAAGAAGAAACCAGAGCGACTGCCTCAGTGACCATCGGACACCTCGCGGCACCAAGGGCCTTACGAAACCTTTCACTCAAAAGACTCTAAACCCTAACTCTCAACTGTCAAGGATTCGTTTGGTGAGCATTATCCCTGATCTCCTGAAACCAAAATCTAGCTAGATAGTGGGATTTTTGGGAGGGATAAGGTTTTTTTGTATATTGTCCTTCTCCTTCGGCTGTGCTGTGTGTTCCCCAACCTGTGTTTAAGTGTTAAGTGTGTTTTAAGTTTGTTACCTTTTTCTTTTAATAAAGTCAAAATTCTTTCATCAGAACCTGTTGTCTACTGCATCTTTGTTCACAACCCCTAAATAAGTCCAAAGTCTAGAACCAGGGGCGTGGGAGCGATTCGAACCGCTCACTGAGGCAGAGGTGAAGGCTCACCCCACACACCACCCCCTACAAATTGGCGACCGCGGCAGGACTTTGGCAAAAGGGTTGTGAAGCATTGAATGCTGGTTTTCAGGAGAGAACAAAAATGGAAGAGAGGATGTCATCCTATGTAAAGAAAAACGTCAATATCACCAAGAAATGGGTCCTCAGGCTGTTGCATGCTGAACGTCCTATGGACGCTGCAGCTACATGGACTGAAAGCAAGGAATACAATAAGTCTGTGGAGAAAGCCATATGGTTGGTCTGCTCCCAGAAACAAATGCAGCTTATGGGGAAGCGCATTCAGGCTCTCACAGAAGAGCTAAAGGAAGAAAGCCAACTGTCCCGTGCCAGAGCTATAGCAGGGGAGCACTAAACACTAAAGATCAGGAACAGTCACAGATACTAGAGCAACACCGTGCCAGTAAGGGATACCTCCAGTGCCAGGCCACCGAGGCCAAAAGTAGTGAACTGGCATTGCGGGAAGAGAACACCCGCCTTGCCAAGTAATTAAGGGAACTCAAAGAGAAGTTAAAAGATGTTCAGGCAGCTTACAGAGTAGCCAGTACAAGGGGGTTTGAGCTAAGGGACCACGGGCCCTGTCAGAAGCAGATTGAGAGTCTGAACCTTGCTCTGTCTTAGACAAAAGGCATGATGTGCCTGATAAGCCCGGGTGCGGCCCAGGTAGACCTGGAAGCGCAGGGGGAGACTGTTCGACCACCACCTGTGGCTCCAAGGAGAAGCTTGGTTAGGCAGCAGGAGGTGCAGACAATCTGTGAGGCTGACAGGGAGTGCACACCAGCACCTGTGGCGCCGAGTTTTGACTCGGTCTGGCAGCAGGGAGAGGGGGGCAAACCGATGCAGGAGAAGTCGGAGCCAGGGCCAATGTGCCCAGCACGACAGCAAAAGTTTGGCCCGCCAACCAGTGGTGGAGGTCAGGGACCCCTTGAAAATCAATTCGTGGCTCCCCACGGTACGCAACAGCTTAGGGCTATGGTAAGCCACCTGAGTAAGCTCACCCAATAGGGGGACACCTCAGTCCACTTCATGGAAGTGGAACAGGCAGCAGGCATCAACGACTGTGATGATGCCGAGAAGGCAAACATGCTCCTGTTCTCATTAGATGGCAAGCTATACCAGTCCCTCTCTGCTGAGAGCAAGAGAGGACAGAATGGGTATGCTGCTGTCAGAGAGGAGGTTTTAGAGGCCATGGGAATGAATGAGGTTGTCCTTTCTCCCGGGTGGAGAAAACAGTGCAGCTCGCAGGGGAAACCCCACAGACTTTCGCAGACAGACTGTGGCTGTGTACAAGGGTGCTTGTAATGGGGATCTCGACCGAGCTAACCTGAACAGGGACGAGCTGGCCCACTGGCTCCGTAGCCTAGTGGCAAACAGCTTGCCACGAATAAATACCAAGGCTGAGCTTTGGTTTGACCCGAAAGACCCCCGAGTCACCGAGGAGGCAGTGGTCAGCTAACTGACACTAGCCTACCGGAACGGTAGGGGAGCTGAAGAGCCCCCACCGAAAGGGAAGGTGCATGAGATAAAGCCCAGTCAGGATAAGAAAGAGTGGCACCAGGAAGGTGGTAAACCTTCCGACACGAAGCGTAGCTGCTTCGGGTGCGGAAAGACTGGGCACTGGAGAAAGGACTGTAGGAATCCCTGGAAGGATAGCCTAGCAAAGAAGTCCCCAACTCCTGCCCCAAAAGTAGAGGCATCGACCTCTTCCCCCACACTGGACACAATAGTAGCGGCAATCAGAGTCCTGTTTGATGGCCCAGGGAAGGTGGCTACAGCCATTGGCGCTGTTATCCCATCTGCCCCACCCAACCCAGAGGCATGACTAGAGCTAGCACAGCCTGTCTACCTGTGTCCCCTCGAGTATGATGCCTGGAAGAGACCGCATGTTAAGATGGAGGTAGAAAAGGTAGAAGGGTCCTATCTGTTAGACACTGGAGCTGCAAGCAACCCTCAGATAACCCAGCCACCTCACCTCTGTCTAAAGGGGTCCCGTACAGCTTAGTGGGATTCACAGCTAACGAGCAGGCTGGCTCATTCTCCATCCCGCTGTCCATTCATTTGGGAACGCACCACACCAAGTGGACCTGTGTCCTAATGAAGTGGGAGCAAGAAGGGAAGGGGATCCTGGGGGCCGACTTTATCACAGGCCACAGGATTTTAGTGGATTTAAGGAACCACTGTCTATGGGGAGCATGTACCCAAAAGGGTAGTGAGGTAGCAGTCATCCCGGAGGCACAAGGCAAGGGGACCTTATGCACAGTAAAACCAAAGGAAGGTTACGACCTCGACCTCATGGTCAGTAACACTCCAATGGAGTACCAGGCATTTGTGCAGGAAAACCTCGCAGCATTTGCCACTCACAAGCACGACTGTGGGAGGGTAACCGGTGTCGAGGTTAGTGTGAGTGGGGACCCCATGAACCGCCCACAAAAGCAATATAACTTCCCCAGGGAAGCTGAGACAGATTTGGAAACGGCTTTGACTTCTTTAGTCAAGCAGGGGGTATTGAGACCGATAGTTACCCACGTGAACTCCCCACTGTGGCCGGTTAGAAAACCAGACAACTCCTGGAGGGCCACAGTAGAATATCGAGTACTCAACCGAAACATCCCCGCCTGTGCACCCAAGGTTGCAGCCGTAGCCGACCTCATTGGAAATATCCCAGCATCTGCGACCACCTTTACAGTGCTGGATATTTCTAACGGGTTCTGGTCCATCCCTCTAAGGAAAGAGGATCAGTACAAGTTCGCCTTTACATTTAAAAGCCAACAGTACACATTCAACTGTCTGCCCCAGGGCTTCCATAATAGCCCAAGCATTTTTCATCAATGTATGGCGAATTGCTTGAAGGGCTTCAGCAGGCCCCATCAGCTGGTCCATATGTGGACGACCTACTCCTCTTTACCGATGAGGGAGAGGAACATGGTCCCCTTCTGGCAGAACTGCTGAACTGCTCAGGCAAGAGGGTTTTAAAGTAAACCCCAAGAAGGCACAGATTTGCCAACGGGAAGTCAAATTCCTGGGCCTGGCTGTGCGAGCAGGGGAGAGGGCCGTTGACAAAGCTAGAAGGGAAGCAGTTCAGGAGTTACCAGCCCCCAACACAGTTATCGGAGTAAGGTCTTTTCTAGGGCTAACTGGGTACTGCAGAGATTTCATTGAGGTTTACGCAGCCACAGCAGCCCCTCTGCTCCGACTCCTACACAAGGGAGTGGAGTGGGTTTGGGATGAGGGTTGCGAGGCTGCCTTTGTAAAACTCAAGATAGATCTGCAGACCGCACCGGCTCTAGGGGCGATAGGTGGAAGGGAAGACTTTTTCCTGGAGGTAGCAGCCAGTGGGGACAGTCTGAGTGTAGTGCTGCTCCAAGAGAGGCATGGCAAGCTGAGACCAGTGGTTTACTCCTCCAGAATACTCACTGATGTGGAGAGGAGCTACTCCAACTGTGAGAGGCACCTCCTAGCCACTCACTGGGCTGTGAAAAGATCATTGATCTTCACAGGCACCTCTCCCATCACACTCCTCACCCACCACACGCCCACCCAGATGCTCCTAGATGGGAGAATTAAAGATGGGACAGTGAGCAGTGCCCGCATTGCTCGCTGGACCCTACTTCTCTCACAAATGGATCTGAGGGTAAAAGGTCTCTGCGAGCCAAAGCTCGCAGCCAACATGATTTCCTCAGGGACAGCCCACCGGTGTTCCGTTGAAGGGGTATGGGAAGTCAACATAGGTTTGCGAGCAGGGATACACCCCACAGGCCGCGAACTCTATGTGGACGGTTTAAGCACAGTATCAGCTGGCAAACGACTCACAGGGTGTGGGATTTATGACCCAAAGGCAGGCAACACGGTGGCATAGTGGTTAGCATTGGTGCCTCACAGCGCCAGGGACCTGGGTTCGAATCTGGCCTCGGGTGACTGTCTGTGTGGAGTTTACACATTCTCCCCGTGTCTGCGTGGGTTTCCTCCGGGTGCTCCGGTTTCCTCCCACAGTCCAAAAATGTGCGGGTTAGGTTGATTTGGCTATGATAAATTCACCATTAGTGTTAGTGGGGGATTAAATATGTGGGGTTACGGGGTTGGGATGGGATATGTTAGGTGGAATTAAATACATGGGGTTACGGGGATAGGGTGGGATATGTGTCGGTGCAGGCTCGATGGGGATTCTGTGTGAGAAAGCAGGGACAGGGTACTGGATTTGGATGATCAGCCATGATCGTGTTGAATGGTGGAGCAGGCTCGACGGGCCGAATGGCCTAACTCCTGCTCCTAGTTTCTATGTAATCAAGCTCCCCAGCACCATGAGTGCCCAGCAGGCTGAACTGTCTGCGGTGGTGTATGTAGTCACACACCCCGAGGAATTCCCTACCCCATACACGATTTGCTCGGACAGCATGTTCACATGCAATTCGTGTACAGAGTACCTGGCCATTTGGTCTCGTCGCGGATACACCTCCGCTGATGGGAGAACCCTGGCCATTAAGCCGCTGTTGGGGAAAATCATGAGGGCAGGAGGAAGGTAGGGTCTACATCCACAAGGTGGAGGCCCATTCCAAGGTAGAACCCCGCGCAGAGGGCAATCACCAAGCCGACATGTTGGCCAAAGAAGGCGCCATTTCAGGCACGTTTTGGGATCCATATGGATCAAACCCGGTAGCAGCAATCAGAGGCAGAGGAGGGACCCAAGGGAGTGCAGGGGTAGCATTGACCCCGGACCTAAAGACGGTCCAGGCACAGGATCTCAACCTAAAAACTGTCCTGGAAATGCTGGCTAGAGGGGAGAAGGTAAAGGGCCCATACGGCGCAGCAGCCATCACCCACAAAGAAGGCATGCTGTTCAGGGGGGAACAATGGGTAGTGCCGCAGCAGCACCGAAGGGAATTCCTCCAACTGGTCCAGGAGCGGGGCATCCCGTGCCTGAGACCACCTGGCAGCGGGTGGAGCAGGCAGGATGGAGGCCAGGACTGAGGGAGGATGTCCGCGAGTTCTGTGCAGGCTGTCTGGTGTGTGCTGCTAACAACCCTGACCCCCAGAAAAGGAAGGTATCTATGGGATACATCAGGAGGGTAGAGGGACCATGGCAGTCGATCCATAGACAAAGTAGAGCTATACAGAATACACCCTGAGAACCCTATGGGCAAGGGTAGACAAAGAAGGGGAGCCTGGAATTATGTTTTCACTGCCTATAGTGCAGGATCCTCTGTAAGAAATAGCCTGGATGACATGGAATTACAGACACAGATAAATGATTTAAAAACCCAGTTAAGAAAGATCCTGAAGGATGGGCACACAGTGGTAGGCTCAGAGCTACATGAGGACCAAGCCATGACGGTTCATTTAAAGGAAATCATTGCAGAATTTGAAAGGCATGCCAAAACAGTAAATGCACTCATACGGGAGGATAGGAATGCATCGGATCAGGCTGCACAGAATGAGGTGTGTGTGCTGTACAGGGCATGGTTGCTGGGTGAGGGCCGCAACAACCTGGAGGATTTAAAGCAAGGTTTAGTCCCCTCCTGGATCAGCAACAAGCACCTCGCAGCCCTCCACCCGTTTAGTAATTCGCTGAGCCCATGCCAATTTCGTCTAGCCTCTGAAGCCTACCCTTTCCTAATAGATTGTGGGCGTTCCAATCACACTATCATGGGGATAGTAGTGAGGATGCCGGTCATGAGTTGGACAGCCCGACCCGTACCTGTATACAGGGTGGAGAACATTGGAATCATTCAAGGGGGTGCACACATCCGTTTTACAGCAGTCCCACCATATGTCATAAAATGGGAGCACGCCATGACAGGTACTGACCTCTCTGGGTTCCGGAGCCGGGGTTCACACATAATACTGTGTCCCCAGCACTTGAACGCCTATTCTAAACCACAGTGCGGGTTTAAAGCTGCTGGCGCACGACCTATAAACTGTACTATGGAGGTAATGGCACACGGCCATGTTTCCCCACAGGTAGCATATATAGGGGTTGGTACATATTGTGTCACCACAGGTGTGTCCCACTACCAGCATGGACACTTCTGGTGTCCGGTAAGTGACAGCAGTTTCTGCTTTAGACCCGAGGCAGAAGTTCAAGTGTCCCAGGAACGGATTGTCCCCATTCCTGAACCCTCCACTGTTCACCTCACTGTAACAGAAAACATCACCAACCTGCAAAAGTATGTGACTTACTTTGGATATAAAATTCCCCCTCTACCCGAACATCTTACCATCCTATTTAAAGCTGTAGAGATTTCACAAAAACATTTCTACACCCTGGAACAGAAAACAGTTGAAATAGGGGCAGAGATTTTGGATATAGTAGTTCCACCCTGGTGGGATATTTTCGAGAATATAGAGGTGCCTTCCTGGATCAGGATGGCTTCCCATCTTTTGGTGGTCTGCCAGCTCGGGATAGTTCTCTACTTGCGGTGTACAAAGTGCAGGGGAAGGGACGGGGAGCTCCGTTCCAGACACGAGGGGACTTGGGAAGTGCATCAAAATAAAGGCTATGGCCAGGGATGGAACGAACCTTGATTTTGTTTCTTTTAATAAAAATGCTTGTGTGTGTGTTGTGTCATTTTATGATGTGTATGATGTGTTTTTCCAAGCTGTGCAGGGGTGTCGGACCCTCTCCGCGCTTGGATGTGAAATAAAGATTGATTCTTACCTGTATGTACCTGAAACACCACATTTAAAAGGGGAATGTATGTTTGGGTTTTTAGTTTAGGTAATACAGGGGAAGGTTGGTTTTCGTGGATCAGAAATTTTGCTCACCTGTTAATGATACTAATTCAGGTTTAGTATCAAAGGGGGGAGTGTAGGCTTTGCAAAATCCCCCAGAAATTCGAACAGAGCCCTAAAGGGAGTGAATTTTGGACCTTTCATACAAACTTGGGATGATGGGACCTCAGTGAAGTTATTTGAGGTAAAAGCCTCAGTTTTGGACATTTTAAAGATCAGGGAAGAAAAACCCTGAGGAAAATGACTTTTGAATCTTACTGTTAGGAAAGACACCTTTCACAGACACAAGACAGGCTGCGGCGGGGCGTGGCCAGGCAGTGGACAGCTTTGGGTATTGGGGCCCAGTCAAGCTGTCTGGGAATTATTTACACTGCAATCCTACCACGGATGAAGAGACAAACCCAAAATCTCACACACACACATCGAAATATGAATAATCCAAGACCCCTTTTGAAATTCCCAGGCCCAAACAGGATTCCAGAAGCCTGAAATCAATAAAACATTTAGTACCCCGATTACTTCATCAAAAACCAATCAACCAGGTATCCACAGGGACAGATTTACATGCCCGCCAAAAACCTAGGACAATAGGGACAAGATTTGGCACGCAGATAAAGGCCTGCCTAAATGGGAAACACTGGAAGCCATCAGGACATGTTTAACGCCATGTTAAAGCCATCCAAACTGACAAGCCCGCCAAAACTAAGACAATGGAATAAACAGGGCTCAATTGAAATCTAAAGAAAACCGATTTAGTAAGGGGTTTTGGGTGCGAAAAGGACAAAGAGCCTGAACAGTATAATTGGGGGCCAAATCCCCCAAGACAGTCTCTCTGGACTCTCTGACAATGCTCTCAACGCTCGCACAGCTCTCTCTCAGCTCTCTCTCAGCTCTGTTCCAGCAAGACACTACAAGCGACGAGCAGGAGGAGGAAAGAAGGCCAACAACTTCACAAGCAGACCAACACGCAAGAAGAAACCAGAGCGACTGCCTCAGTGACCATCGGACACCTCGCGGCAACAAGTGCCTTACGAAACCTTTTACTCAAAAGACTCTAAACCCTAACTCTCAACTGTCAAGGATTCGTTTGGTGAGCATTATCCCTGATCTCCTGAAACCAAAACCTAGCTAGATAGTGGGATTTTTGGGAGGGATAAGGTTTTTTTGCATATTGTCTTTCTCCCTCGCCTGTACCGTGTGTTCCCCAACCTGTGTTTAAGTGTTTTTTAAGTTTATTACCTTTTTCTTTTAATAAAGTCAAAATTCTTTCATCAGAACCTGTTGTCTACTGCATCTTTGTTCACAACCCTTAAATAAGTCCAAATTCTAGAACCAGGGGCGTGGGAGCGATTCGAACCGCTCACTGAGGCAGAGGTGAAGGCTGACCCCACACACCACCCCCTACACGTCCCCAATAGACTCTTCACTTGTCTAAATGTCCAGGTGAGTTTGAAAGTGTCCCTGGAGTAACAATCGACCATTTTGTATATTATTGTTTTAGCTACTGATTGAATTACATCTCGACTTCGAAAGACCGAAAGATAACGCTGCACTGGATTGGATTAGAAAGTAAATGAACAAGCAGATAACAGCAGAGATGTATCACATGGAATGTACTGGACGAGGCGGGCCATTTGGCCCAACTGGTCCATGCCAGTGTTTATTCTGCACACGAGCCGCCTCCCACCCCACTTCATCGCACACTATCATTATACTTTTCTATTACTATCTGCCTCAGGTTTTCATCTGGCTTCCCCTTAAATGCAAGTGAGATGAACTAAGGTGGGAGGAGCTGCGTGTGGAGGATAAACACTAGCACAGAATGTAATGTTTCTGTGTTGTAAATTCTCTGCAATTCGATGCAATGTTGCTCCTATATCAGTGGACTGTAAAGGAGAGTGGGATTAGACTAGGTGGGTTATTGAACGGTATGGTAAACGAGAAGGAGAGTGAGATTAGACTAGGTGGGATATTAAAGAGTACACAGAGTGAGATTAGACTAGGTGGGATACACTTCACCTGACGAAGGAGCAGTGCTTCAAAAGCTTGTGATTTCAAATAAAACTGTTGGAGTATAACCTGGTGTTGTGCGACTTCTCACATTTGTCCACCCCAGTCCAACACCGGCATCTCCACATCATGGATATTAAAGAGTACATGGAGTGAGATTAGACTACGTGGGATGTTAAACGGCATGGAGAGTGAGCAGGAGAGTGGGATTAAACAGGGTGGGATATTAAAGAGTATAGGGAGTGAGCAGGAGGGTAGTATGAGACTGAGTAGGCTGTTAAAGGGTGTGGGGAATGAGCAGTAGACAGTGCTTAGACTGGGTGAGATACTAAAGGTAATGGGGAATGAGTGGATGTTGAGATTAGACAGGGTGGGATATTAAAGAGTATAGGGAGTGAGCACCGGTTGAGATTAGACTGGATGGGATATTAAAGGGTATGGGGAGTGAGTGGAGGCTGGGATTAGACTGGGTGGGATATTAAACATTGTCGGGAGTGAGGAGGGATTGGGATTAGACTGGGTGGGATATTACACGGTATGGGAAGTGAGCGGTGGGTTGAGGTTAGACTGCATGGGATATTAAATGGCATGGGGAGTGAGTGGTGATTGGAATTAGACTGGGTGGGATATTACACGGTATGGGGAGTGAGTGATGATTGGAATTAGGCTGGGAGTAATATTACACAGTATGGAGAGTGAGCAGGGGTTTGAGATTGGACTGGGTGTGGTATTACACGGTATGGAGAGTGAGCAGGTGTTTGAGATTAGACTGGGTGGGATATTACACGGTATGGGGAGTGAGCTTGTGGTTGAGATTAGATTGGGTGGGATATTACACGGTATGGAGAGTGAGCGGGGATTGAGATTAGACTGGGTGTGAGATTACACGGTATGGAGAGTGAGCCGGGAGGTTGAGATTAGACTGGGTGGAATATTACACGGTATGGAGAGTGAGCGGGGGTTTGAGATTAGACTGGGTGGAATATTACACGGTATGGAGAGTGAGCGGGGGTTTGAGATTAGACTGGGTGGGATATACACGGTATGGAGAGTGAGCGGGTGTTGAGATTAGACTGGGCGTGATATTACACAGTATGGGGAGTGAGCGGGGGTTTGAGATTAGACTGGGTGGGATATTACACGGTATGGATAGTGAGTGGGGGTTTGAGATTAGACTGGGTGGGATATTACACGGTATGGAGAGTGAGTGGGGGTTTGAGATTAGACTGGGTGGGATATTACACGGTATGGAGAGTGAGCGGGGGGTTGAGATTAGACGGGGTGGAATATTACACGGTATGGAGAGTGAGCCGGGAGGTTGAGATTAGACTGGGTGGGATATTACATGGTATGGAGAGTGAGTGGGGTGTTGTAATTAGACTGGGTGGGATATTAAAGAGTATAGGGAGTGAGCACCGGTTGAGATTAGACTGGATGGGATATTAAAGGGTATGGGGAGTGAGTGGAGGCTAGGATTAGACTGGGTGGGATATTATACATTGTCGGGAGTGAGGAGGGATTGGGATTAGACTGGGTGGGATATTACACGGCATGGGTGGGGTATTACACGGTATGGGGAGTGAGTGGTGATTGGAATTAGGCTGGGTGTAATATTACACAGTATGGAGAGTGAGCAGGGGTTTGAGATTGGACTGGGTGTGATATTACACGGTATGGATAGTGAGTGGGGGTTTGAGATTAGACTGGGTGGGATATTACACGGTATGGAGAGTGAGTGGGGGTTTGAGATTAGACTGGGTGGGATATTACACGGTATGGAGAGTGAGCATGGTGTTGAGATTAGACTGGGTGGGGTATTACACTGTATGGAGAGTGAGCGGGGTGTTGAAATTAGACTGGGTGGGATATTAAAGAGTATAGGGAGTGAGCACCGGTTGAGATTAGACTGGATGGGATATTAAAGGGTATGGGGAGTGGGGAGGGATTGGGATTAGACTGGGTGGGATATTACACGGCATGGGAAGTGAGCGGTGGGTTGAGGTTAGACTGCATGGGATATTAAATGGCATAGGGAGTGAGTGGTGATTGGAATTAGACTGGGTGGGATATTACACGGTATGGGGAGTGAGTGGTGATTGGAATTAGGCTGGGTGTAATATTACACAGTATGGAGAGTGAGCAGGGGTTTGAGATTGGACTGGGTGGGATATTACACGGTATGGAGAGTGAGCCGGGAGGTTGAGATTAGACTGGGTGGAATATTACACGGTATGGAGAGTGAGCGGGGGGTTGAGATTAGACTGGGTGTGATATTACACAGTATGGGGAGTGAGCGGGTGGTTGAGATTAGATTGGGTGGGATATTACACAGTATGGAGAGTGAGCGGGGATTGAGATTAGACTGGGTGTGAGATTACACGGTATGGAGAGTGAGCCGGGAGGTTGGGATTAGACTGGGTGGAATATTACACGGTATGGAGAGTGAGCGGGGGTTTGAGATTAGACTGGGTGGAATATTACACGGTATGGAGAGTGAGCGGGGGTTTGAGATTAGACTGGGTGGGATATTACACGGTATGGAGAGTGAGCGGGTGTTGAGATTAGACTGGGCGTGATATTACACAGTATGGGGAGTGAGCGGGGGTTTGAGATTAGACTGGGTGGGATATTACACGGTATAGATAGTGAGTGGGGGTTTGAGATTAGACTGGGTGTGATATTACACGGTATGGAGAGTGAGTGGGGGTTTGAGATTAGACCGGGTGGGATATTACACGGTATGGAGAGTGAGCGGGGGGTAGAGATTAGACGGGGTGGAATATTACACGGTATGGAGAGTGAGCCGGGAGGTTGAGATTAGACTGGGTGGGATATTACACGGTATGGAGAGTGAGTGGGGTGTTGAGATTAGACTGGGTGGGATATTACACTGTATGGAGAGTGAGCGGGGTGTTGAAATTAGACTGGGTGGGATATTAAAGAGTATAGGGAGTGAGCACCGGTTGAGATTAGACTGGATGGGATATTAAAGGGTATGGGGAGTGAGTGGAGGCTAGGATTAGACTGGGTGGGATATTATACATTGTCGGGAGTGAGGAGGGATTGGGATTAGACTGGGTGGGATATTACACGGTATGGAGAGTGAGTGGGGGTTTGAGATTAGACTGGGTGGGATATTACACGGTATGGAGAGTGAGCGGGGGGTTGAGATTAGACGGGGTGGAATATTACACGGTATGGAGAGTGAGCGGGAGGTTGAGATTAGACTGGGTGGGATATTACACGGTATGGAGAGTGAGTGGGGTGTTGAGATTAGACTAGGTGTGATATTACACGGTATGGAGAGTGAGCATGGTGTTGAGATTAGACTGGGTGGGATATTACACTGTATGGAGAGTGAGCGGGGTGTTGAAATTAGACTGGGTGGGATATTAAAGAGTATAGGGAGTGAGCACCGGTTGAGATTAGACTGGATGGGATATTAAAGGGTATGGGGAGTGAGTGGAGGCTAGGATTAGACTGGGTGGGATATTATACTTTGTCGGGAGTGAGGAGGGGTTGGGATTAGACTGGGTGGGATATTACACGGCATGGGAAGTGAGCGGTGGGTTGAGGTTAGACTGCATGGGATATTAAATGGCATGGGGAGTGAGTGGTGATTGGAATTAGACTGGGTGGGATATTACACGGTATGGGGAGTGAGTGGTGATTGGAATTAGGCTGGGTGTAATATTACACAGTATGGAGAGTGAGCAGGGGTTTGAGATTGGACTGGGTGGGATATTACACGGTATGGAGAGTGAGCCGGGAGGTTGAGATTAGACTGGGTGGAATATTACACGGTATGGAGAGTGAGCGGGGGGTTGAGATTAGACTGGGTGTGATATTACACAGTATGGGGAGTGAGCGGGTGGTTGAGATTCGACTGGGTGGGATATTACACGTTATGGAGAGTGAGCGGGGTGTTGGGATTACACTGGGTGGAATATTACACGTTATGGGGAGTGAGCGGGGGTTTGAGATTACACTGGGTGTGATATTACACAGTATGGGGAGTGAGTGGGTGGTTGAGATTCGACGGGGTGGAATATTACACGGTATGGAGAGTGAGCAGGGGGTTGAGATTAGACTGGGTGTGAGATTACACGGTATGGGGAGTGAGCGGGGGTTGAGATTAGACGGGGTGGGATATTACACGGTATGGAGAGTGAGCCGGGAGGTTGAGATTAGATTGGGTGGGATATTACACGGTATGGTGAGTGAGCGGGGATTGAGATTAGACTGGGTGGATTATTACACGGTATGGTGAGTGAGCGGGGATTGAGATTAGACTGGGTGTGATATTATACGGTATGGAGAGTGAGCCGGGAGGGTGAGGTTAGAGTGGGTGGAATATTACACGGTATGGAGAGTGAGCGGGGTGTTAAGATTAGACTGGATGGGATATTAAAGTGTCTGTTTCACTGCATTACTTTGATCAAACAACATTCTGGCGGTTGCCCGAGTCGCTTCACTAATCCATTTTCATCGCTCTCTCCAGCAACCCCCCCCCCCCCCCCACCCCTGCCACTCCTCCGCATCTAGGGTTCCCAATGTCAGTGTTTGTGAACTAGAACCAGGAGGAATATTGAGCAGGAAAGCTGCTGGATGGTCGCCGAACTGGTTCAAGGAAGGGAAGCTGCCACCATTCCCCGGACTGGGCAACATGTAACTAGGGCTTGGACCACCAAGAGCAGTGTCACACAGATCCCGAGAACTAATTAAAAGGAAACAGACTCACCTTCAGCAATACAAGTGCAGACGATGACAATGCAAACGACAGCTTCATTTTGCCCTTTGATGTGGCGAGCTCACAGCACAGAGCAGAAGTGGCACTCTGTGTTAGCAAACTGCCTTCTTCGTATGTGCCGAACAACAGGAAGCAAAGAAATATTAGAAGCTAACACTGCCAAACAGACACGCATCCTTGAAAATATGTATCCCGTGTTCGCTCTGTCTTGACAGGTAATCATAACAAGGTGAGGTCTCATTTTATAAACACTCGCTGAGCATTCCTTTCAGACTACAGGATAGAGAGTGTAATCTGATACACTGGCTGTGAACTTCTCAATCATTCTGCTGCTGTGATGTCAATGGCGATCTGAGGGTCCGTTTTAGAAATTTAAGGGGTGGTCATAACAATAGTGCAAAATTGACACTAACGATGCAGCAACTCGGTTAACACACTGCCCAATGTTCATTTCCATTCAAGTCAACAGGGTGGGATAGTGAAGGGTATGGGCAGTGAGGAGGGTGGGGTTAAACTAGGTGGGATATAAAAGGGTGTGGGGATTCATCAGAAGACTGGGATTAGACTGGGTGTGATATTAATGGGTATGGGGAGTGAGGAGAGTGGGATTAGACTGTGTGTTATATTACAGGGTATGGGGAGTGAGCAGGAGGGTGGAATTAGACTGGGTCCCTCAAGGAGGTAAGCACTGGCACAGACCTGTTGAGTCGAAGGGCTCGATTTTGCCAGGCCCGAGGAGTCGGGTTTGGAGGTTTGTGAGGTATTAAAATTGCATAAAATGGTGGGCGGATCCGATCCCGCCTCCATCCCTCCTCTGAGCAATTTTCCCACTTTCGTGATTTCAGAGCCCGTTTCCATCCCGCGTCCAAGAGGTGGGATAAACCCTTAACAACCAGTTCATTGCCTCTATAATCCCATTTTGAGAGGCCTTTCTGAATTTAACACATTTCCCCCATGCTGCACGTCTCCTCTCGAACACGCCAGTTAATCCTGGCGGCCTCACAAGTGGATTGCTTACTAACAGCTGCAGCTCCACCATTAAAAAGGAGTTTTCACCAATGATCATTTGCAGGTGGCAGGACTTTGTTGTCTCAGGCCTACTCATTGTTGTGGAAGTTTGGAGACTGACACCCATCTCCAGTGTGAGCTCCTGGGAAACCCCTCTCCACACCTTGACTGAGCGCTTCCTCAACCCATCCTTTCCACGGAGTTTGCCATCCTTTCCGTGGTGATGCGTTCATGCACCAATGCCTCCACAAAGGCTCTGCTCATGTTCGCGATGGACTCCTCCATTCGCTCCACACTTGCTGCAACCCTGGAGACAAAATCTGCCAGGGACTCCTGCACCTGTTCCTGGAGTTCCAGCACCGCTCTCCTTCTGGATGGACCCGGAGGCACAGGGTCGACATGCAGCTGAGCCGAGCTGGCAGAGTCCTGCGCCCTCCGATGAGGACTCTCCACTGCTGTCCCTGTCTCCACCATCAGAAGAATTCAGCGCACCCAGCACCAGCGCAGACACTCACACCTCGGTGGGACCTTTGTGAGATAGAGTGTGTATCTTTGTTTCTGTGTGTGTGTGTTTGTTTGTCTGTGTGTGTCTCTCTCTGTTGGTGTGTGTGTGTGTATGTCTGTCTGTGTGGGTGTGTCTGTCTGTCTGTTTGTCTGTGTGTGTGTCTCTCTCTCTCTGTTTGTTTCTGTCTGTGTGTGTTTGTATGTGTGTGTGTGTGTCTCTCTCTGTTGGTGTGTGTGTGTGTATGTCTGTCTGTGTGGGTGTGTCTGTCTGTTTGTGTGTGTGTGTGTCTCTCTCTCTCTGTTTGTTTCTGTGTGTGTGTGTTTGTATGTGTGTGTGTCTCTCTCTGTTGGTGTGTGTGTGTGTCTGTTTGTCTCTGTGTGTTTGTTTCTGTGTATATCTGTGTGTGTTTGTTTCTGTGTGTGTCTGTGTGTGTTTGTTTCTGTGTGTGTCTGTGTGTGTTTGTTTCTGTGTATATCTGTGTGTGTTTGTTTCTGTGTTGTCTGTGTGTGTGTTTGTTTCTGTGTGTGTCTGTGTGTGTTTGTTGTTTCTGTGTATGTCTGTGTGTGTTTGTTTTGTGTTTGACTGTGTTTGTTTGTTTCTGTGTTTGTCTGTGTGTGTTTGTTTCTGTGTGTGTTTGTGTCTGTGTGTGTTTGTTTCTGTGTCTGTCTGTGTGTGTGTTTGTTTCTGTGTGTGTCTGTGTGTGTTTGTTTCTGTGTGTGTCTGTGTGTGTTTGTTTCTGTGTGTGTCTGTGTGTGTTTGTTTCTGTGTATGTCTGTGTGTGTTTGTTTCTGTGTATGTCTGTGTGTGTTTGTTTCTGTGTGTGTCTGTGTGTGTTTGTTTCTGTGTGTGTTTGTTTCTGTGTATGTTTGTTTCTGTGTGTGTCTGTGTGTGTTTGTTTCTGTGTATGTGTTGAAAGGCTGATGTGCTCACCTGTACTGCTGACAAGTGAGCTCAGGGCCCAATCTGCTTTCCTGGGATAACTAACAACTAGTTTTTGTTTCCACAGTGTCTGATTGATCATTACCTGATATTTAATTCTCTACTTCCACAGTTCTTTTTATTCCCCAGTGTCTGAATCATCATTCCTTCATTGCTAATCGTTGTTGTCTCTCTGTGTCACTGTACTCTCTCTCTCTCTATAATAAAAACAGTAAATGCTGGAAGCACTCAGCAGGTCAGGCAGCATCTGTGGAGAGAGAAACAGAGTTAACATTTCAGGTCAATGATCTACCTCACTCTCTTCTTCCCTCTGCTGGTCTCTCAGTATCGCAGTGTATCGTTCCCTTTAACCCATTGTGTACTGTACATGTACAGGAGCTGGCACTGAGACACACACAGGCCGTTCAGTCCCAAAGATCGTAAAGTACCCAAAGGAAAATCGGGCGTGGTGCATAATGGGTGTTTAATTCGAGATCACACAACGTGAAAATCATCCCAAGAGATATGCATGACGAGAGAGAAAGAAATGGAGAGAGATGAAGAGAGAGAGGGTAGCGAGAGGCATGGCTGGAGGGCGAGGGACAGCAAGAGAGGCATTCACTGCAAAGTTGGCCTTGGTGGATACTTTTAACCCTTGGCAACCTTATAAAATGGGCATTATCCGATCATGGGCCCTAATGCATCTCGTTTTCGTTGACGTTGGGCGTGATGTACATAAGACCATAAGAAATAGGAGCAGGAGTAGGCCGTTTGGCCCTTCGAGCCTGCTCCGCCATTCAATAAGATCATGGCTGATCTTCTACCTCAACTACACCTTCCTGCAATATCCCCATATCCCTTAATTCCCCAAAAAATTATCGACCTCAGTCTTGAATATACTCAACGACTGAGCATCCACAGCTCTCTGGGGTGGAGAATTCCAAAGATTCACCACCCTCTGGGTGAAGAAATTTCCCCTCATCTCAGTCCTAAATGGCCGACCCCTTATTCTGAGACTGTGACCCCGTGTTCTAGATGCCCCAGCCAGGGGAAATATTTTCTCAGCATTAACCCTGTCAAGCCTCTTAACAATTTTATATGTTTCAGTTAGATCACCTCTAATTCTTCTAAAATCTAGGGAATATAGGCCTAGTCTACTCAATCTCTCCTCATAGGACAATCCCCTCATCCCAGGAACCAGTCTAGTCAACCTTCGTTGCACTCCCTCTAAGGCAAGTATGTCTTTCCTTAGGTAAGGAGACCAGAACTGTACACAGTACTCCAGGTGTGGCCTCACCAATGCCCTGTATAATTGTAGTAAGATTTCTTTACTCTTATACTCTAATCCCTTTGTAACAAAAGCTAACATAGCCATTTACTTTCTTAATTGCTTGCTGTACCTGCATATTAACTTTCTGTGATTCATGTACAAGGACACCCAGGTCACTCTGAATGCAAACATTTCCCAGTCTCTCACTATTCAAAAAGTATTCTGCTTTTTTGCTTTTCCTACCAAAGTGGATAACTTCACGCTTCCCCACATTGTATTCCATTTGCCATGTTCTTGCCCATTCAGTCAACCTGTCTATATCTATCTGCAGCCTCTTTGCATCCTCCTCACAGCTTACTTTCCCACCTAATTTTGTATCATCAGCTAACTTGGATATGTTACGCTCAGTCCCTTCATCTAAGTCATTAATATAGATTGTAAATAGCTGAGGCCCAAGCACTGATCCTTGCGGTACTCCGCTAGCTACAGCCTGCCACCCCAAAAAAGTCCCATTTATTCCTACTCTCTGTTTTCTGTCCATTAACCAATCTCAATCCATGCTAATGTATTATCCCTAATCCCATGAGTCCTAATTTTGAGTAATAATCTCTTGTGTGGCACCTTATCGAATGCTTTTCGAAAATCCAAATACACTACATCCACTGGTTCCCCCTTATCCATCCTAGTAGTTACATCTGCAAAAAACGCTAACAGATTTGTAAAACACGATTTCCCTTTCATAAAACCATATTGACTCTGCCTAAATATATTACGATTTTCTAAGTGCCCTGTTACCACATCCCTAATAATAGATTCTAGCATTTTGCCTACTACTTATGTCAGGCTAACTGGCCTAAAGTTCCCCATTTTTTCTCTTCCTCCTTTCTTAATTTGCCACCTTCCAATCCTAGGGGGCTATTCTAGAATCTAGGGAATTCTTGAAGATTAATACTAGTGCATCTATTATCTCTGCAGCTACCTCTTTTAAAACCCTAGGATGCAGGTTGTCGGGTCCAGGGGCTTTGTCTCCACTTAGTCCCATTAATTTCTCCAGTACTATGTCTTTACTTATACTGATTTCATTAAGTTCCTCATTCTCTCTAGACCTTTGGTTCCCCATTATTTCTGGTATGTTTTTTTTGTGTTCTACCATGAAGACAGATACAAAGTATTTGTTTAATGCTTCTGCCATTTCCTTATTGCCCATTATAATTTCTCATGTTTCTGCCTCTAATGGGCCCACATTTACTTTCACTAATCTCTTCCTATTTACATACCTATAGAATAATTTACAATCTGTTTTTATGTCTCTTGTTAATTTACTCTCATACTCTATTTTCTCTTTCCTTATCAATTTCTTGGTCCTTCTTTGTTGAATTCTAAAATCCTCCCAATCCTCAGGCTTACTAGTGTTTTTGGCAACATTATAAGCCTCTTCCTTTGATCTAATACTATCTTTAACTTCTCTTGTTAGCCATGGTTGGACCACTTTTCCTGTGGAGTTTTTGTGCCTTAAAGGAATGTATATTTGTTTTAAATTATGTATTAATTCTTTAAATGCTAGCCATTGCTTGTCTATCATGATACCTTTAAATGTAGTTTCCCAATCTACCTTAGCCAACTCACCCCTCATACCTACGCAGTTTGCTTTGTTTAGATTTAAGATCCTAGTTTCTGACTTAACTAAATCACTTTCAAACTCAATCTAAAATTCTATCATATTATGATCACTCTTCCCAAAAGGCCCCTTTACTACAAGGTTATTAATTACCCCTTTCTCATGGCACAATACTGGATACAACAGGCTTCAATCCGCAATGCCCGTTTTACATTGGCCTGGAATTTGCAGTGGGTAGTAACGGTGAAATAACAGCGCTCACTGTTATTTCCCCTTTGAAACTGACCGCAACATCAGGATTTAGCGCATGCTCATCTAAATATGGAAATCCTGAAGTTGCGGTTAGTCATTCACTGCTCCAACGCTGGGTGCACTGTGCCCCCCCACCTCCCCCCCCCCAACCACCACCACCCCTGGCAATCGGTGTAATCAGGAAAATCAGTGAAACTGATGAAAACTTGGGCTTGTCCACGCTAATATCACTGTTAAATACCCCATTAAATGTTAAGGCTTCTGAGATTAGGTGTAAATGGGGTTTTAACAGCATATTTGCAGAATTGAGCAAGAGAAGCCAACTGCACCTGGTATTCCCAGGCAGCTTCCCATCCAAGTACTAACAAGGCCTGACTCTGCTTAATTTCCGCGATCGGGCTTGCCCATAATAATTTGGCTGTCGGCATAAGCTGCTATTGGTTTTCCTTAGGTAAAGGCTTCCTGATTTGTTTCTCCTTTTTACCAGTTTATTTTCTTGTACTGTTTTTGTTGCACTCTGTCTCGACACCAGCAAGAGAATGCGAAGCCCGTGAATGGGGAAAGAGAGAGAAGGAGCGAGTGAACAGCAGAAAGTTTGGTGATTGAAGGCAATGTGAATTTGCAGAGCTGATAGCAGCCTCAGCTGGAAAGAAAAGCAGGAAAAGATAGCAGAAGCTCTGGCCACAATCTTGAAATGCTCCTTGAGTATTGTGCTCAGATCTGGGCACCACACTTTCGTAAGGATGGCAAGGCCTTGGAGAGGGTACAAAGGAGGTTTACCGGGATGATAACAGGGATGAGGGACTTCAGTTATGGAGTACAAGGGGGTTGGAGTAGAAGAGTAAGGAAGTCTTGCTACAATTGTACAGGGCTTTGGTGAGACCGCACCTGGAGTACAGTGCACAGTTTTGGTCTCCTTATCTGAGGAAGGATATCCTTGCCTTAGAGGCGTTGCAACGAAGGTTCACTAGATTGATTCCTGGGATGAGAAGGTTGTCCTATGAGGAGAGATTTAGCCTATACTCTCTGGAGTTTAGAAGAATGACAGGTGATCTCATTGAAACATAAGATTCTGAGGGGGATTGACAGGGTACATGCCGAGAGGTTGGCTGGAGAATCTAGAAGTAGGGGGCAAAGTCTCAGGATAAGGGGTCGGTCATTTAAGACTGAGATGAGGAGGAATTTCTTCACTCAGAGGGTTGTGAATCTTTGGAATTCTCTGCCCCAGAGGGCAGTGAATGCTGAGTCTTTGAGTATATTCAAGGCTGGGATAGATAGATTTTTGGACTCTAGGGAAATCAAGGGATATGGAGATCAGGTGGGAAAGTAGAGTTGAGGTTGAAGATCAGCCATGATCTTATTGAATGGCGGAGCTGGCTCGAGGGGATGTCTGGCCTACTCCTGCTCTTATTTCTTATGTTCTTATGTGGAGAGACTGGAGAAGCTGGGGTTGTTCTTCTTCGAGCAGAAGGTTAAGAGGTGATTTGATAGAGGTGTTCAAAATCATTTATGATAGAAGAAATAAGGAGAAGCTGCTTTCAGTGGCAGAAGGGTCAGTAACCAGAGGACACAGATTTAAGGGGATTGGCAAAAGAACCAGAACATGAGGAAACATTTTATTACGCAGCGAGTTGTGATCTGGAACGCACTGCCTGAATGGGCGGTGGAAGCAGATTCAATAGCAACTTTCAAAAGGGAATTGGATAAATACTTAAAGGTAAAACATTTGCAGGGCTAAGGGAAAAGAGTAGGGAAGTGGACGGAGTTGGATAGCTCTACCAATCATTCTATGGCTCAATGATTCTAAGATCATTGTTAAAATGGACATTATATCTAATCCAACAACTTGTATTTATATAGCACCTTTAACGTAGTAAAACGTGCCAAGGTGCTGCACTGGAGTATTTTAAGACAAAAAATTTGACACCGAGCCACATAAGGATAAATTAGGGCAGGTGACCAAAAGCTTGGTCAAAGGTAGGTTTTAAGGAGGAAAGAGAGGTCGAGAGGCGGAGAGGTTTAGGAAGGGAATTCCAGATCTTAGGGCCCGGGCAACAGAAGGCACGGTCACCAAAGGTTCAGCGATTATAATCAGGGATGCTCAAGAGGGCAGAATTAGAGGGGCGTAGATATCTTGGGGGTTGTGGGGCTGAAGGAGATTACAGAGATAGGGAGGGGCAAGGAGGCCATGGAGGGATTTGAAAACAAGGATGTGAATTTTGAAATCGAGGCGCTGCTTAACCGGGAGCCAATGTAGGTCAGCGAGCGCAGGGGAGATGGGCGAATGGGACTTGGTGCGAGTCCACAGGGGAATAAAGTTACAGTACGTTGTTGAATTGGACATGGTAAACAACATACGGGCGATAAAAATACAGTTGATGGATAAGTCGGATTGGGTAACCAAAGCACAGGCAGAAATATTACAATTTGTTAGATTTGGCAAGATAATCTGTAGGTAGTGCAAGGGTCCCCTGTGGCCATCCCCCTCTCAAAAAGATATACCACTTTGGATACTGTTGGGGGGGATGACTTATCAGGGGAAGGCAGCAGCAGCCAACTTCCTGGCACCATGGGTGGCTCTGCTGCACAGGCTGGGAGGAAAAAGTGTGGAAGAGCTATAGTGATAGGGGACTCAATTGTAAGGGGAATAGATAGGCGTTTCTGCGGCCGCAAACGAGACTCCAGGATGGTGTGTTGCCTCCCTGGTGCAAGGGTCAAGGACGTCTCGGAGCAGCTACAGAACATTTTGGAGGGGGAGGGCGAACAGCCAGTTGTCGTGGTGCACATATGCATCAGCGATATAGGTAAAAAACAGGATGAGGTCATAAAAGCAGAATATAGGGAGTTAGGAGGTAAATTAAAAAATAGGACCTCAAAGGTAGTAATCTCAGGATTGCTACCAGTGTCACGTGCTAGTCAGAGTAGAAATAGGAGGATATTTCAAATGAATACGTGGCTAGAGGAATGGTGCAAGGGGGAGGGATTCAAATTCCTTGGACATTGGAACCGGTTCTGGGGGAGGTGGGACCAGTACAAACGGGACGGTCTGCACCTGGGCAGGGCCGGGACCGATGTCCTAGGGGGAGTGTTTGCTAGTGCTGTTGGGGAGGGTTTAAACTAAAGTGGCAGGGGGTTGGGAACCTGAGCAGGGAGACAGAGGAAAGGGAAACAAGGATAAAAGCAAAAGACAGGAAGGAGAAAAACAAAAGTACAAGGCAAAGAACTCAACGGTTTAAATCAAACATGGTCACAGTAAATAATAATTCATATCGGTCTGAGAGCGTTAAAAAAACAAGCCTGAAGGCTTTGTGTCTTAATGCAAGGAGCATTCGGAACAAGGTAGATGAATTAGCTGCGCAAATAGAGGTAAATGAATATGATTTGATTGGGATTACAGAAACATGGCTCCAGGGTGGCCAAGGCTGGGAACTCAACATCCAGGGGTATTCAATATTTAGGAAAGATAGGCAAAAAAGAAAGGGAGGTGGGGTAGCTTTGCTGGTTAAAGAGGGGATTAACACAATTGAAAGGAAGGATATTAGCTCTGATGATGCGGAATCTGTATGGGTAGAACTGAGAAATAACAAGGGGCAGAAAACGTTAATGGGAGTGGTATATAGACCTCCAAACAGTAATACACAGGTTGGGGACGGCATTAAAAGGGAAATTAGAGAAGCATGCAGTAAGGGCACAGCAGTCATCATGGGTGACTTTAATTTACATATAGATTGGGCTAACAAAATTAGTAAAAATACTGTGGAGGAGGAATTCCTAGAATGTTTACGGGATGGTTTTCTGGAACAATATGTCGAGGAACCAACCAGAGATCAGGCCATCTTAGACGGGGTATTATGTAATGAGAAAGGATTAATTAGCAATCTTGTTGTACGAGGCCCCTTGGGTCACAGTGATCATAATATGATAGAATTCTTCATTAGGATGGAGAGTGAAGTAGTTGAATCAGAGACTAGGGTCCTGAATTTAAATAAAGGAAACTACGATGGTATGAGGCGCGAATTGGGTAGGATTGATTGGGGAATGTCACTCAAAGGGTTGACGGTGGATAGGCAATGGCAAACATTCAAAGACTGCATGGATGAACTACAGAATTTGTTCATCCCAGTGTGGCATAAGAATAAAACAAAAAGGCTGACTCAACCGTGGCTAACAAGGGAAATTAGGGATAGCATAAGATCCAAGGAGAGGGCATATAAATTGGCCAGAACAAGCGGTAACCCTGAGGATTGGGAGCAGTTTAGGATTGAACAAAGGAGGACAAAGGGATTAATTAAGAAGGGGAAAATAGAATATGAAAGTAAGCTTGCTGGGAACATAAAAACTGACTGTAAGAGCTTTTATAGATATGTGAAGAGAAAAAGATTAGTGAAATCAAGTGTAGGTCCCTTGCAGTCAGAAGCGGGGGAAGTTATAATGGGGAACAAAGAAATGGCAGTCCAATTAAATGCATATTTTGGTTCTGTCTTCACAAAGGAGGACACAAATAACCTCCCAGAGATGTTGGAGAACATAGGGTCTGATGAAAGGGAGGAACTGAAAGAAATCAGTATTTGCAGGGAAATGGTGTTAGGGAAATTGATGGGATTGAAGGCCGATAAATCCCCAGGGCCTGATAATCTGCATCCTAGGGTACTTTAGGAAGTGGCCCTAGAAATAGTAGATGCATTGCTGATCATCTTCCAACATTCGATGGAATCTGGAACTATACCCATGGATTGGAGGGTAGCTAATGTTACCCCACTATTCAAAAAGGGTGGTAGAGAGAAAGCGGGGAATTACAGACCGGTAAGCCTGACATCGGTAGTGGGGAAAATGCTAGAGTCCATTATAAAGGATGTAATAGCTGAGCACTTGAAAAACAGTGACAGGATCGGATAAAGTCAACATGGATTTACAAAAGGTAAATCGTGCTTGACTAATCTACTGGAATTTTTTGAGGATGTAACTGGGAAAATAGATAAGGGTGAACCAGTAGATGTGGTGTATTTGGACTTTCAAAAGGCTTTCGATAAGGTCCCGCATAAGAGAAAAGCATGTAAAGTAAAGGCACATGGGATTGGGGGCAAGGTATTGACATGGATAGAGAACTGGTTGGCGGACAGAAAGCAGAGAGTAGGAATTAATGGGTCTTTTTCCAAGTGGCAGGCAGTGACTAGTGGGGTACCGCAGAGATCGGTCCTTGGACCCCAGCTATTCACAATACACATTAATGATCTAGATAAGGGATCTAAATGTAATATCTCCAAGTTTACAGATGACACAAAGCTGGGTGGGCGTGTGTGCTGCGAGGAGGATACTGAGAAACTCCAGGATGATTTGGACAGGTTGGGTGAGTGGGCAGAAGCGTGGCAGATGCAATATAATGTGGATAAATGCGAGGTTATCCACTTTGGTGTCAAAAACAGAAAGGCAGACTATTATCTGAATGGCAATAGATTGGGAGAAGAGGAAGTGCAACGAGACCTGGGTGTCCTTGTGCACCAGTCGCTGAAGGTAAGCATGCAGGTGTAGCAGGCGGTGAAGGCTGGCAAATGGTATGTTGGCCTTCATAGCGAAAGGGTTTGAGTATAGGAACAGGGATGTCCTGCTGCAGTTGTACAGGGCCTTGGTGAGACCACACCTTGAGTACTGTGTGCAGTTTTGGTCGCCTTATCTGAGGAAGGATGTTCTTGCCATGGAAGGAGTTCAGTGAAGATTCACAAGGCTGATACCTGGGATGGCAGGAATGACATATGAGGAGAGATTGGGTCGATTGGGCTTATACTCGCTGGAGTATAGAAGAATGAGAGGGGATCTCATCGAAACATATAAAATCTGACAGGTCTGGACAAACTAGATGCAGGAAGAATGTTGCCGATGGTCGGAGAGTCCAGAACCAGGGGTCATAGTCTAAGGATAAGGGGTAAACCATTTAGGACAGAAATGAGGAAGAATTTCTTCACCCAGAGAGTGGTGAACCTGTGGAATTCTCTACCACAGAAGGTAGTTGAGGCCAAGTCATTAAATATATTCAAGAATGAGTTAGATATATTTCTTAAAGCTAAAGGTATCAAGGGATATGGGGAGAAGGCAGGTACAGGGTACTGAGTTTGGATGATCAGCCATGATCTCATCGAATGGCGGAGCAGGCTCGAGGGGCCGAATGGCCTACTCCTGCGACTATCTTCTATGTTTCTATAACGTTTGTTTTACAGCCAATACGCTGTTAAAACCCCCAGTTACACATAATCCAACAATGGAGTATTAACAGCGATATTACCGCGGAAAAGCCCAAGTTTTCATCAGTTTCATTGTTTTCCCTGATTGGGATGTCGGCAGAACTGGCACAGCCCACCCATGTCAGAGCAGTGAATGACTGACCGCAACTGCAGGATTTCCGCGTTTAGATGTGCATGCGCTACATCCTGAAGTTGTGGTCAGTTTCAAAGGGGTAATAATGGTGAACGATATTGGTCTGCTGTTATTACCCACCGCTTTTCCGGCCCAATAAGGGGCCAAAAATTCGGCCCTTCCCGGGTGAGTACGCACTGTATCAGCCTTGTGAATCTTCGCTGAACTCCTTCCATGGCAAGAACATCCTTCCTCAGATAAGGCGACCAAAACTGCACACAGTACTCAAGGTGTGGTCTCACCAAGGCCCTGTACAACTGCAGCAGGATATCCCTGTTCCTATACTCAAACCCTTTCGCTATGAAGGCCAGCATACCATTTGCCTTCTTCACCGCCTGCTGCACCTGCATGCTTACCTTCAGCGACTGGTGCACAAGGACACCCAGGTCTCGTTGCACTTTCCCTTCTTCCAATCTATTGCCATTCAGATAATATTCTGCCTTTCTGTTTTTGACACCAAAGTGGATAACCTCGCATTTATCCACGTTGTACGCACTGTGTACTCACCCGTAAGGCGTCCTGAAGTGCCGGTTTCCTGCATGCACTGCGCATGCGCGGGAAACCGGAACTTCCGGTCTGGTGAAGGGGGCTGGTTCATAGGTGAACCGCATGTGCGGTAGAGGCTGCGCGCACGCAGCAAACTTAGGTTTTTTTTCAGGTTCTACGGGAGGGTAAGTATTGAAGAATCTGCGCTTTTGAAAAGGAGGCGCAGGACCCGTTTTCAACAAGGTAAGTGGTTAATTAATTATAATTTTAAAAAAATTTCAACAGGTTTATCTTTTTTAGATACGTTAAAGAAAGGTAAGTTTATTTTTAGCAGTTAAGTTTTTTAATTTTTTCAAAAATTAAAATTTTTGTTTAAAGTAGTTAATGTATTTAACTTATAGTTATTTTATAAATGTGATGGTTTTTTTAAAAATTATTTTAAGTTTTGCTGTTCTTTTGGGGCCGATTTCAATTCATAGATTTGACAGGTCTCCTATCAAATCCATGAATGGAAGATGGTCTGCTGCCATTGGCTCTCCATGGCCCACGTGATCCCAGGGGACGCATCGCACTAACTGCGTCCCTGGGACACACAAGCACTGCGCGCCGGCAGTTGGAGCAGGCCCAGGAGCTGAAGTTCCCGTGAGCCCAGAGGTCAACGGCAGGCGCGGTCGGTAAGTGCACGCGCAATCCTTACTGCCGCGGCAAGCCGGAGAGGCGAATTTCAGGGCCAAGGTATTTTGATTTGTGTTATGCGCAATGTTGCCCCTCAGCGCTTGCTGCCATCCCATAGCAACGGTCAGCCATTAGGTGTGACAGGCATTGTAATACCATGTGCTAACTTGTGGTAGCGCGATTCTAGCAAAAAGATTTGAGGATAGAAATTTGTCTCAGACAGGAGTGCAAAACTGTCGGCATCTCATTGGCCGCCTGTTATACACACAGACAGATATTAGGCTCCATTGATGTCAATGGAAATTAATATCAGGCGGGGCAGGCGGACGCTGTGATATCGCCAGTTTTGCACTGGCATCCAAGACAAATTACTACCATAAGTCTTTCAACTAACAGGTCACTATGTTACGACATTATGTCAACATTTACCATTAACAAAAAAAAAATTAATCTTGACACTATGATTAAAATATACCAGTGTTTTTTTTATTCCATTGCGACAAAAACACAATCTATAAACATACGCACAGACTGCACAATGATTCAGGCTCCTTCTAAGTGCAAGTGCTGTTCTGAGTCAATTCCTGAGCGTCCGTGGTCAGCCCTGGTTCAGTTGGACGCAAACTCGCCTCTGAATCAGAAGGTTGCGGGTTCAAATCCCACCCCGGAGATTTGAGCAAGTATTCTTTGCTGGCACTTCCAGTGCAGGACTGAGGGCACGCTGCACTGTCGGAAGTACCGTCTTTCGGAGGAGACCTTAAACAAAGTCCCTTTATGCCCTCTTGGGTGGACAATTTTCTATTAATATGGTTAGAAAAGGAAGGATTATGGTGAAACCCTGTTGAAAACGCGAGATATCACTCGCCACAGGAGGTCCAAACACCTAGTTAGTTATACTGGCCTGAAAAACAACGGGAGACTATTCAATAATGCGCCGATCCAGCCCATACTTAGACCAGCAGCAAGGGATATGGGGAGAAGGCAGGTACAGGGTACTGAGTTTGGATGATCAGCCATGATCTCATCGAATGGCGGAGCAGGGTCGAGGGGCCGAATGGCCTACTCCTGCTCCTATCTTCTATGTAAATCATAACCCATACACAGGGGAATAAAGTCGCAGTTAATTAATTAATTTGGCCCAAAAAAGGGCAGATCCAAGTATTTTTAAAATGGCAAAAAGCTAGGAACAGTGGAGGTCCAAAGAGATTTAGGGGTCCATGCACACAGTGCACTAAAATGTAGTAGCCAGGTAAAAAAAATAATCAAAATGCGAATGGAATGTTAGCCTTTATCACTGAAGAGCTAGAATAGAAAGGGGAGGATGCTTTGCTACAGCTATACAAAGCCCAGGTTAGACCACATCTGGAGTGTACAGTTCTGGGCACCACACCTCAGGAAGGATATATTGGCCTTGGAAGGAGTGCAGCACAGATTCACCAGAACGATACCAGGGCTCCAAGGGTTGCATTAAGAGGAGAGATTACATAAACCAGGCTTGTATTCCCTGGAATACAGGAGGTTAAGGGGTGATTTGATTGAGGTTTTTAGGATTTTGAAAGGAATCGATAGGGTGGATAGAAATGTTTTCCGCTGGTGGGGGAGTCTCGGACAAGGGGGCATAACCGGAAAATCAGAGCCAGGCCATTCAGGAGAGAAGTTAGGAAACACTTCTTCACGCAAAGGGTGGTAGAAGTGTGGAACTCTCTCCCACAAAAAACAGTCGATGCCAGCTCAATTAGTGATGTTAAATCTGAAATGGATAGATGTTTGCTCGCCAAGGGTATAAAAGGATATGGAGCCAAGGCAGGTGGATGGAGCTAGGATACAGATCAGCCATGATCTCATTGAATGGCGGGGGGGGGGGAGGGAAGAGAACAGGCTCGAGGGACTGAATGGCCTCCTCCTGTTCCTATGGGTGAGACCCGCTAACTGAGAGCAGGCCGAGGGTGGAGCCTGGGCCCTTCCTGCTCTTGTGTGGGGCTCAGGACCACACCGGCTGATGGGGTGGTAACTGAACACAGGCCATGGATGGATCCTGCGACTGAGCCCCACACAGAGCAGGAAGATTTAGGGGGCCCCTGCCCTCACCCTGAACCCCCCTCCCCCCTCAAAATAAGAACCTGCCCCTCTCCGTGGAGTGTAACTGATTCAGGAACCATGTCCATTTCTGGTTAGAAATAATGAAAGCAGCAATTCTTCAGCAAAAAAAACATGCCTTAATTTTTATTACACACCAGTTGATTTACACCGGGAACAATATGTGCAGCAAAACACCATTCATGTTGGGGAGAGTCAGCGTGAGGGAAGGGAAGGGTCAGCGTGAGGGGATGGGGAGGGGAGGGTCAGCGTGAGGGGATGGGGATGGGGAGGGTCAGCATGAGGGGAGGGGAGGGTCCATGTGTAGGGCCCAATCAGGCAACGAACAAGGACTATAGGTCCAGTGACTCCCACTGTCAATGCCGTCAAAGCATCGCTGATCCAAAACGGCTCACACAACAGACTGAATCCCCAGTCAGGCCAGGCCAAGACAGCAGCTGGAAAACTGAAGCGTTGGCAAAGGACAAGCAGTCGGAAATTATCCTCTGACCCTCGGAATCCCGCTGAACTTTCCAATCACATTTTCTGATCAATGTAAAAGAGCGCCCGCCCGTTCTCCGTCAGTTAATTGCACAGAGCATCACATCATAGCATGCCACGCAATCTCTGCTCAAACACCCGTGTTGTACCAGTCACCGCGCTGTGCTCCATTTCAGTTGTGACGACTTTCGACAGAAAGCGTCCTGCTCCGCGGTACCACCTTTGAATCATGGCCACGTTAAGCAAGCTGGCACGGAGGGTGATTGAGCTCCAAGGTAGTGCAGGACTGAGATGGACGGTTCACTGCCCTCAGAAGCCAGGTTAATCCCCCACATTGGGACCTCCTGTACTGGGCTTTGCCAGAGCGAGGTGCTGAACACAGCCCAGTGCTACCCGGTCAGCCTGGGAGTAGGAGGAACTCTGGGCTGGTGTCGGGTATCTCCAAGTGGCTGCTTAGTGAGAGCAGAGCCCCAGAGCAGCGCCCACGTCAGCCAGAGGCAGTGCACAGAGGGCAGAGCCCCACATCCAGCACAAAGGCAAACTAAATAATTGCCTCACTTCTCAATCTCCACAGCGACAGGTCAGTCATGGGGTCCTGGATTCAAATAAAGGACTGGAAACCCAAAGATAATGAGGCATTCAACTATATGAGGGCAAGGAGCCTGCCTAAGTGTCTCGTAGGCCTCACCCTAAAGGGAGGCACTCCCCGCCTCCCAGGGCATGATAATCATTCTTTGTTACCGTGTTCTTTTCTATAAATCATCTACAGGAACTTTGAAAATGTCACTAAAATTGTGCAGGGGGTGGGGACAATTTTTAGACAGGACAGGACGTGACATCGCGTTCAAAGTCCTGCCGCATGTGGAAATGGCGGACGCAGCAGCACGCCTCACGCCCTGGGCCGAAGGAAAGTTTTGCCAGCTCTTCAGGCTCCTCCTTGACCTGCCTCTTAGCTGGTTTCAGGGGCTGAATGGTGAGGAATGGGCGCTGCACTGGGATTGGGAGTTTGATTGGTGTCCTCCCTTCTTTCATCACACTGGGTCCATTTCCCCCCCACCCGCCCCCGCCCTGATGTTGAGTTGTCGGCGCAGTTTCTCTCTTTCGCTTGCCCGCTCTGGTTCCTAACGTTGGTCCCCAAGAGGAGGCCCGGGTCTCTGTAGCCTGACCTGGAGTGGACGGCCGCCGGTCACTGCTGACCCTGAACCCAGCGAGCTGCGTCTCGCCCTGCAATCAGTACAGTTTCATTCTGGGGAAGACCCACGGCTCTGGGCTTGCGCTTTCCCAGGTGCATCTCGGAGGAACCCCGCACCAACTTGGCATCGGGGAACCGCTCCACTCCAAGGTGTCAGACGGCGGGTAATAGAACGAAAGGGGGATCGGCCAAGCTCTTGGCTGAGCGCAATCTACCGAAACTGGCAGGTGTGCATTGGTGCCATTCCAGTTTAAATAAGACTTGTGATCCGAGGCCGTCGCGCCCAATTCACTGGTGCCTTTCGCTGATATATACCCAGCCTCCAGCAGAGGGCAGGGCCACCTATCCATCACACCATGGCAGCCCTGGGCTGCTTTCTCAGAGGCCTGTGACTGAGCGTAATAATGGCCAGAATTTTCTTTGTACACTTCCCTGCTGTGGAGTAAGATGGCTTGCTTGTCCAAATCTCTCGGGTGGAACGTGTCCCATCGCTCTGCAGTCTCCTTGTACGTGAAGCGCGAAGGCGAAACACTGAGATTGTGGAGTTCTAGCGGATGGTACAGTCCGTCATATTGTCCTGGACAGACTTTGTACAGAACCTTTTCTTTAAGTGAACAACAAGAATGAGGGCTCAGGGGATGCTCCACTACATGGTGGTCAGAAGGTAACTCTGTGCCTTCGAATGAGATCGCCTGGGTTTTTGCTGCGGGCTTGGAATGAACATGTCTGTCAGCAACATTCCCACCCACATCCCCTCCCTCGGGGAGATCATCCAGACACTCCCATGTCTTCCCACGGCTGTCTGCTGCTGCTGCTTGCTTTCCCAAGATGTTTATACCGAGATCCCTCAACTTGTGCTGGGAGACGTTGTAAATGTCCTCCAAGGGTTGTCCCCTGCCTCTCCATTCCTTGCTCTCCCTCCCTGGAGTCCAACCCACTGGACTCGGCGCTTCTGTGGAAAAGCTCTCCCAGGGAGGCCCGCCCGGAGAATCTTGGTAAGCCTCCCAAATTTTTGCCAGCGAGTTGCTGGCCTTGTGCATCTGGCCGGGAGGGGTGTGGCTGTAAAACCGAGGAGGGGCGGCATTCGGAAACATGCGCCGCTGCGAGGCCGGAAGCGGATTCTTAGACTGGTTCAAGTCCTGATTCAGCACCGTCGCTGGTTCTGGTCGGAGCTCCCACTCGGTCGCCGACGAGCTCTTTCCAACGGCGGGACTTTGAAAGATGCTTGCGGCGACTTCAGTCGTTTCGAAATGGCTTGGATTTTTGCACAGCCAAGGGCACCGATGGCTGGGATGTTTGAAGAAAGGGTCCTCCTCAGCTTGGAGCCCGGCAGTTGTGGCAAAGGCACCACCTTGTATTCCAGGGAAAAAAGCACTCCTGTCGGGGACTTTCTGCGGCCAGATTTCTGTCAACCCTGATCCGGCCGCGGCACATCCCGAAATCCTCAGTCTGGCGAAACCAGTGGAAGCCTGCTTTCTGCACAAGAGTCGATTCACCTGCTTGTAAAACAGAACAATGGGTGACTGACCAACAGAATTCAGAACAAACAGCGGGTCGAGGGAAGGAAGGCAAAAAGACTGTAGTTCAATCCTATGGTATTTACAGATGCACGAAACACTCGGAGGAACGGGGATGGGTTGGCATCTGGGCACAGCTGCGCCAACCCGGATATATTCAGGATTGGTACAGAGTGATGCAGGGGGACTGCGGGCTGCTGGTGTAAAAGAAATGTCGCACCGCACTGCTGTAGGGGCGAGGAGAGAGAGCGCTGCACACGGCCCAACATTCACTGTCCCTCATCAGAAAATACTGAAGACCTTAAGCCGACTTTTCACTGCTGAAATAGAGCCAAGACAACACCCGTCCTCCTGGTACAGCGCCGCCCCCCCCCGCCCCTGTCACGGTACAGCGCCCCAACCCCCCTCGCAACGGTACAGCGCCCTCCTGCCCTGGTACAGTGTCGCACCTAGGGTCTCACCTTCCTATTTCCCCCCCCCCCCAACCCACCACACATCTGTTTATCCAATCACAGCGCAGTACCCCACCCCACACATCCAATCACAGCCCAGTACCCCACGCCACACATCTAACTATCCAATCACAGCCCAGTACCCTCCCCACACATTGAACCATCCAATCACAGCACAACGCCCACACGTCTAATTATCCAATCACAGCCCAATAACCCCCCACACATCGAACCACCCAATCACAACCCAGTACACCACCCCACACATCGAACCATCCGATCACAGCCCAGCACCCGCCCCCACACATTGAACCATCCAATCACAGCACAACCCCCACACGTCTAATTATCCAATCACAGCCCAGTACCCCCCATACATCAAACCATCCAATCACAGCCCAGTACCCCACCCCACACACCGAACCATCCAATCACAGCACCACCCCCACATATCTAACTATCTAATCACAGCCCAGTTCCCCACACATCGAACCATCCAATCACAGCCCAGTACCCCACACACCAAAACATCCAATCACAGCACCCTTCCCCCCCCCACACAACTATTTATCCAATCACAGCCCAGAGAACAAGTTGCTGCGCTCCCTCTCACTGGGGTAAGTTCCACAGTTCTCTCCTGCCCTCTTTCACCTTCACGTGTGGGGGCCAGACATTAAGCACCAGCAGGCGGCTGGGCAATGTCGCAGTGAGCCCGACTCTGCCCTCACCAGATATCTACACAGAGATGTTGCAGCAGCAATCTCTGAATGATAAGGAGCAGCGAGACCCTGGCTGCTTGTTTTCCCTTCCAGCCTGGCCGAGATGGGCTCTCTCAGCACTGGGCGGGGATCAAGTCTTGGTTTGCGCAGCTAGTACCACAGTGAGCAGTGCAGGCACCCAACGAGCCTGGGGTAGCGCTTGGACAAAGGTCAGCAAGATAGCAATGCAAGTCATATTCAGGGTTACACGTCAGACTCTTGTGTTGGGAGTGCCTTGATTACTACACACTGAGTGCTTGGTATCATATGTGAACCCGAAATGAGCTTCCGACCACATATTCGCGCCATCACAAAGACCGCCTATTCCCACCTCCGGAACATCACCCGACTCCGCCCGTGCTTCAGCTCATCGCTGCTGAAAGTCTCGTCATGCTTTTGTTACCTCTAGACTTGACTATTCCAACGCTCTCCTGGCTGGCCTCCCACGTTCTACCCTACGTAAACTTGAGGTCATCCAAAACTCTACTGCCCGTGTCCCAACTCGCACCAAGTCCCGTTCACCCATCACCCCTGTGCTCGCTGACCTACTTAGGCTCCCGGTTAAGCAGCGCCTCGATTTCAAAATTCTCATCCTTGTTTTCAAATCCCTCCATGGCCTCGCCCCTGCCTAAACCCATCATCTCCTCCAGCCCCACAACCCTCCGAGATATCTGCGCTCCTCCAATTCTGGCCTCTTGAAAATCCTCGATTTTCAATCGCTCAACTATCGGTGGCCGTGCCTTCAGCTGCCAAGGCCCTAAGCCCTGGAATTCCCTCCTTAATCCTCTCTACACTCACTTTCCTCCTGTAAGACGCTCCTTAAAACCTACCTCTTTGACCAAGCACCTTCCCTAATAGCTCCTTATGTGGCTCGGTGTGAAATTGTGTTTGATAATGCTCCTGTGAAGCGCCTTGGGACGTTTTACTACGTTAAAGGCGCTATATAAATGCAAGTCAGTGTTACTCACATCCACTGGTCCACAACATACAAAGCGACAGGCGCCTAAACGCAACCTCTTGCTCTCCGAGCTCTCTAAATGTCTTACTCAAGAATAAAGGGTCCGTTTACCATCATGGGAGAGGGATGGGTGGGAAATCCACAAGCCATGTTGTCTTGCTGAGGCAGGAACGTCTCTTCAATCAGCTGATCCCTCGGAGCCGAGAGTTTACTTGCAATGGCGTTTTCGTCACGAGGGTCCATGCCGGAACTGGAGGGTCTGCTCAGCCCTGGAGAAAGTCATTAGCAGCAGTCAGTTTCCCAGCAAGAGTACGCACAGAATGTTAAGGAGATCATCGGGAAAGATTCCCGCTGGCGGGGTCACGTGTAATCATAGAATCTTACAGCACAGGAGCAGGGCACGGTAGCGTAGCGGTACTGCTACTGGACTAGTAATCCAGAGGCCTGGACTAATGATCGGGCGACAAGAGTTCAAATCCCACCACGGCAGCTGGGGAATTTAAATTCAGTTAATTAAATAAATCTAGAATAAAGCGCTAGTATCAGTAATGGTGACTATGAAACTACCGGATTATCATAAAAAACTCATCTGGTTCACTAATGTCCTTTAGGGAAGGAAATCTACAGTCCTTACCCGGTCTGGCCGATATGTGACTGCAGACCTACAACAATGTGGTTGACTCTTAACTGCCCCTAGCAAGCCACTCGAGGGTAATTAGGGATGGGCAATAAATGCTGGCCTTGCCAGCGACGCCCACATCCCGTGAATGAATATAAAATAAAAAGGCCATTCAGTCCATCATGCCTGCACCAGTGCCTTGAAATAACTATCCAATTAGTCCCACCTGCTCTTTCCAATCGCCCTGCAAAAACAAAAAAATTCCTTTTCAATTATTTCTCCAATTCCCTTTTGAAAGCTGCCATTGAATCTGCTCCATCAGCCTTTCAGGCAGTGCATTCCAGATCATAACAAGTCGCTGCTTAAAAAAAAAATGCTTCCGCGTGTCGCCTCTGGTTCTTTTGCCAATCCCCTTTAAATCATAGAATAATAGAAGCATGGAAATTTACAGCACAGACGGAGGCCATTCGGACCATCGTGTCTGTGCCGGTCGAAAAAGAGCTATCCAGCCTAATCCCACTTTCCAGCTCTTGGTCCGTAGCCCTGTCGGTTACGGCACTTCAAGTGCATATCCAAGTACTTTTTAAATGCGATGAGCGTTTCTGCCTCTACCACCCTTTCAGGCAGTGAGTTCCAGACCCCCCACCACCCTCTGGGTGAAAAAGGTTCTCCCTCAACTCCCCTCTAATCCTTCAACCAATTACTTTAAATCTCTGCCCCCTGGTTACTGACCAAGGTTGGAAACAACTGGATTATTGTGGACATTTCTGAGCACCACACTTCAGGAAAGATGTCAAGGCCTTAGAAAGGGCGCAGAGGAGGTTTCCCAGGATGTTACCAGGGATGAGGGACTTCAGTTATGAGGAGAGGTTGGAAAAGTTCAGGCTGTTCTCCTTGGAACAAAGAAGGTGTCCTTGTGCACCAGTCGCTGAAGGTAAGCATGCAGGTGCAGCAGGCGGTGAAGAAGGCAATTGGTATGCTGACCTTCATAGCGAAAGGGTTTGAGTATAGGAACAGGGATGTCCTGCTGCAGTTGTACAGGGTCTTGGTGAGACCACACCTTGAGTACTGTGTGCAGTTTTGGTCGACTTATCTGAGGAAGGAAGTTCTTGCCATGGAAGGAGTTCAGCGAAGATTTACAAGGCTGATACCTGGGATGGCAGGAATGCCATATGAGGAGAGATTGGGTCGATTGGGCTTATACTCGCTGGAGTTTAGAAGAATGAGAGGGGATCTCATCGAAACATATAAAATTCTGACAGGTCTGGACAAACTAGATGCAGGAAGAATGTTCCCGATGGTCAGAGAGTCCAGAACCAGGAGTCATAATCTAAGGATAAGGGGTAAGCCATTTAGGACAGAAATGAGGAAGAATTTCGTCACCCAGAGAGTGGTGAACCTGTGGAATTCTCTACCACAGAAGGCAGTTGAGGCCAAGTCATTAAATATATTCAAGAATGAGTTAGATATATTTCTTAAAGCTAAAGGTATCAAGGGATATGGGGAGAAGGCAGGGACAGGGTACTGGGTTTGGATGATCAGCCATGATCTCATCGAATGGCGGAGCAGGCTCGAGGGGCCGAATGGCCTACTCCTGCTCCTATCTTCTATGTTTCTATGTCCA